>JAQPZY010001239.1:1120000-1771962 GCA_029931535.1 Margaritifera margaritifera | reverse complement strand
GTGACATAACAACCAATGATGAGGATGTCAATGAGGATGTTTAGTAGGTTGAGGCCATCCACTGACAATCCTGCACAAACCACAAGAGACAATTTCAAAGTTACAATTGACTTGCCCCAGGAAGGTGTGCCTGTAGACAGAGTGCAACTTCCTACAAATGACAACATTGATACCATCCGCGTGTACTACTTTACTCCAGATAACAATAATCCTGTCCCAGTTGACGATAAGGTAGGAATTAAGCTCTTCTGACCATTTCTTCCTCTTTTTCAGGTGCTTTTCAAAACAGCTGATTTTTATTTATGAAAGCACCAATTTTTATGATTTCTCGACATTTCAAGATCAGACACTTTGGCCCGCCCTGTTATAAAAGGCAATTATAAATAACAGATTATCATTCGATCTTTTGTTTCCACAGCTTTCAGAGTATGAACTCTAGTTTCTCATGCATGCATTTGACTAATAGTTGTGTCTTTTAACGATATGCAAAATATTTGAAAATGTATAGTAAGTAACTACTATAAACAGAAGGGGAAATATTGATGAATTCAGACTCGATTCTTTAGAATGTCTTTGAATGCCACAAGTTGTGCCACACACCTTTCTCCACACATATAGAGTTCTGATGTGTATTTTAACAAATGTCTTTTGCCACTTTCCTCCAGCCCACACCTGCAGATGAGCCTGTCAATTTCCCACGGGCTCCAGTGAGGAGAATCTTAATAGTCGTAGTTAAGAAGAAGAAGCCAAACAAACCAATTAAGGATTACAGTGGAAGTAGATGCTTGCTTCGAGGAAGGTGAGATGTTGTTGCCTAAATGCACAATTGTAACCCTCATGGCACGTCATTTTGCTCAATTAAATATGGAGAATGATGTATATCTTGTTGATCATAGTTACTTCCTCCATATGTTCTATGTTTCAAGAGATTCCTGTGAAATGTTCTGAATTTGTATTCATCCCGTGAATCGCGACAATAACTGTATTTTCAACTATCGAGTCTCTGAAATTTCAGTGATCTTATCACATGTATATATATATCTTCTTCTTCATGTTATCTAAACACCACCATCTATATACTTCATGCTTATATTAATCTTTTAACCAACAGTTACTCCAACAACGGTTGTAACTCCAGTTGTACCAGCCACACCATCAGTGACACCATTTGTTCCAGCCACACCCTTTGTGCCTGCAACTCCAATGGTAACACCATTTGTGCCAGGAACTCCAACGCCGTTTGTACCAGGCACACCAATAGTAACACCATTTGTTCCAGGAACCCCATCGGCAACAACAACTGTTACACCAGTTGTACCAGTTACACCATTTGTTCCAGCAACACCATTTGTACCAGGGACCCCTGTTGTTACTCCAGCTGTAACTGGTGCTGCCACAACACCTTGCCAGATTACTGAGGGTATGGGAGAGCCAACAGTTATAGCAGATGATGACATAACAACCAATGATGAGGATGTCAATGAGGATGTTAGTAGGTTGAGGCCATCCACTGACAATCCTGCACAAACCACAAGAGACAATTTCAAAGTTACAATTGACTTGCCCCAGGAAGGTGTGCCTGTAGACAGAGTGCAACTTCCTACAAATGACAACATTGATACCATCCGCGTGTACTACTTTACTCCAGATAACAATAATCCTGTCCCAGTTGACGATAAGGTAGGAATTAAGCTCTTCTGACCATTTCTTCCTCTTTTTCAGGGGCTTTTCAAAACAGCTGATTTTTATTTATGAAAGCACCAATTTTTATGATTTCTTGACATTTCAAGATCAGACACTTTGACCCCTGTTATAAAAGGCATTATAAATAACAGATTATCATTCGATCTTTTGATTTCCACAGTTTTCAGAGTATGAACTCTAGTTTCCATGCATGCATTTGACTAATAGTTGTGTCTTTTAACGATATGCAAATATTTGAAAATGTATAGTAAGTAACTACTATAAACAGAAGGAAATATTGATGAATTCAGACTCGATTCTTTAGAATGTCTTTGAATGCCACAAGTTGTGCCACACACCTTTCTCCACACATATAGAGTTCTGATGTGTATTTAACAAATGTCTTTTGCCACTTTCCTCCAGCCCACACCTGCAGATGAGCCTGTCAATTTCCCACGGGCTCCAGTGAGGAGAATCTTAATAGTCGTAGTTAAGAAGAAGAAGCCAAACAAACCAATAAGGATTACAGTGGAAGTAGATGCTTGCTTCGAGGAAGGTGAGATGTGTTGCCTAAATGCACAATTGTAACCCTCATGCACGTCATCTTGCTAATTAAATATGGAGATTTGATGTATATCTTGTTGATCATAAGTTACTTCCTCATATGTTCTATGTTTCAAGAGATACCTGTGAAATGTTCTGAATTTGTATTCATCCCCGTGAATCGCGACAATAACTGTATTTTCAACTATCGATTCTCTGAAATTTCAGTGATCTTATCACATGTATATATATATATCTTCTTCTTCATGTTATCTAAACACCACCATCTATATACTTCATGCTTATATTATCTTTTAACAACAGTTACTCCAACAACGGTTGTAACTCCAGTTGTACCAGCCACACCATCAGTGACACCATTTGTTCCAGCCCACACCCTTTGTGCCTGCAACTCCAATGGTAACACCAATTTGTGCCAGGAACTCCAACGCCGTTTGTACCAGGCACACCAATAGTAACACCATTTGTTCCAGGAACCCCATCGGCAACAACAACTGTTACACCAGTTGTACCAGTTACACCATTTGTTCTCCAGCAACACCATTTGTACCAGGGGACCCCTGTTGTTACTTCCACTGTAACTGGTGCTGCCAACAACACCTTGCCCAGATTACTGAGGGGTATGGGAGAGCCAACAGTTATAGCAGATGATGACATAACAACCAATGATGAGGATGTCAATGAGGATGTTAGTAGGTTGAGGCCATCCACTGACCATCCTGCACAAACCACAAGAGAGACAATTTCAAAGTTACAATTGACTTGCCCAGGAAGGTGTGCCTGTAGACAGAGTGCAACTTCCTACAAATGACAACATTGATACCATCCGCGTGTACTACTTTACTCCAGATAACAATAATCCTGTCCCAGTTGACGATAAGGTAGGAATTAAGCTCTTCTGACCATTTCTCCTCTTTTGAGGTGCTTTTCAAAACAGCTGATTTTTATTTATGAAAGCACCAATTTTTATGATTTCTTGACATTTCAAGATCAGACACTTTGACCCCTGTTATAAATGGCATTATAAATAACAGATTATCATTCGATCTTTTGATTTCCACAGTTTTCAGAGTATGAACTCTAGTTCCATGCATGCAATTTGACTAATAGTTTGTGTCTTTTAACGATATGCAAATATTTGAAATGTATAGTAAGTAACCTACTATAAACAGAAGGAAATATTGATGAATTCAGACTCGATTCTTTAGAATGTCTTTGAATGCCACAAGTTGTGCCACAACACCTTTCTCCACACATATAGAGTTCTGATGTGTATTTTAACAATGTCTTTTGCCACTTTCTCCAGCCCACACCTGCAGATGAGCCTGTCAATTTCCCACGGGCTCCAGTGAGGAGAATCTTAATAGTCGTAGTTAAGAAGAAGAAGCCAAACAAACCAATAAGGATTACAGTGGAAAGTAGATGCTTGCTTCGAGGAAGGTGAGATGTGTTGCCTAAATGCACAATTGTAACCCTCATGCACGTCATCTTGCTCAATTAAATATGGAGAATGATGTATATCTTGTTGATCATAGTTACTTCTCATATGTTCTATGGTTTCAAGAGATTCCTGTGAAATGTTCTGAATTTGTATTCATCCCGTGAATCGCGACAATAACTGTATTTTCAACTATCGAGTCTCTGAAATTTCAGTGATCTTATCACATGTATAGTATATATATCTTCTTCTTCATGTTATCTAAACACCACCAGTCTATATACTTCATGCTTATATTATCTTTTAACCAACAGTTACTCCAAACAACGGTTGTAACTCCAGTTGTACTCAGCCACACCATCAGTGACACCATTTTGTTCCAGCCACACCCCTTTGTGCCTGCAACTCCAATGGTAACACCATTTGTGCCAGGAACTCCAACGCCGTTTGTACAGGCACACCAATAGTATCACCATTTGTTCCAGGAACCCCATCGGCAACAACAACTGTTACAACCAGTTGTACCAGTTACACCATTTGTTCCTAGCAACACCATTTGTACCAAGGGACCCCTGTTGTTACTCCAGCTGTAACTGGGTGCTGCCACAACACCTTGCCAGATTACTGAGGGTATGGGAGAGCCACAGTTATAGCAGATGATGACATAACAACCAATGATGAGGATGTCAATGAGGATTTAGTAGGTTGAGGCCATCCACTGACAATCCTGCACAAACCACAAGAGACAATTTCAAAGTTACAATTGACTTGCCCCAGGAAGGTGTGCCTGTAGACAGAGTTGCAACTTCCTACAAATGACTACATTGATACCATCCCGCGTTGTACTACTTTACTCCAGATAACAATAATCCTGTCCCAGTTGACGATAAGGTAGGAATTAAGCTCTTCTGACCATTTCTTCCTCTTTTTGAGGTGCTTTTCAAAACAGCTGATTTTTATTATGAAAGCACCAATTTTTATGATTTCTTGACATTTCAAGATCAGACACTTTGGACCCCTGTTATAAAAGGCATTATAATAACAGATTATCATTCGATCTTTTGATTTCCACTGTTTTTCAGAGTATGAACTCTAGTTTCCCATGCATGCATTTGACTAATAGTTGTTCTTTTAACGATATGCAAATATTTGAAAATGTATAGTAAGTAATACTATAAACAGACAGAAGGAAGATATTGATGAATTCAGACTCGATTCTTTAGAATGTCTTTGAATGCCACAAGTTGTGCCACACACCTTTCTCCACACATTATAGAGTTCTGATGTGTATTTAACAAATATCTTTTGCCACTTTCCCTCCAGCCCACACCTGCAGATGAGCCTGTCAATTTCCCACGGGCTCCAGTGAGGAGAATCTTAATAGGTCGTAGTTAAGAAGAAGAAGCCAAACAAACCAATAAGGATTACAGTGGAAGTAGATGCTTGCTTCGAGGAAGGTGAGATGTGTTGCCTAAATGCACAATTGTAACCCTCATGCACGTCAATTTGCTCAATTAAATATGGAGAATGATGTATATCTTGTTGATCATAGTTACTTCCTCATATGTTCTATGTTTTCAAGAGATTCCTGTGAAATGTTCTGAATTTGTATTCATCCCGTGAAATCGCGACAATAACTGTATTTTCAATATCGAGTCCTGAAATTTTCAGTGATCTTATCACATGTATATATATATATCTTCTTCTTTTTTTCCCCCCCCCACCCATGTTATCTAAACACCACCATCTATATACTATCCTGCTTTAGATTATCTTTTAACCAACAGTTACTCCAACAACGTTGTAACTCCAGTTGTACCAGCCACACCATCAAGTGACACCATTTCGTTCCAGCCACTCCCTTTGTGCCTGCAACTCCAATGGTAACACCATTTGTGCCAGGGAACATCCCAACGCTCGTTTGTACCAGGCACACCAATTAGTAACACCATTTGTTCCAGGAACCCCATCTGGCAACAACAACTGTTACAACCAGTTGTACCCAGTTACACCATTTGTTCCAGCAACACCCATTTGTACCAGGGACCCCTGTTGTTTACTACCTGCTGTAACTGGTTGCTGCCACAAACACCTTTGCCAAGATTACATGAGGGTAATGGGAGAGCCAATCAGTTATAGCAGAATGGATGACATAACAACCAATGATGAGGATGTCAATGAGGATGTTAGTAGGTTGAGGGCCATCCACTGACAATCCTGCACAAACCACAAGAGACAATTTCAAAGTTACAATTTGACTTTGCCCCAGGAAGGTGTGCCTGTAGACAGAGTGCAACTTCCTACAAATGACAACATTGATACCATCCGCGTGTACTACTTTACTCCAGATAACAATAATCCTGTCCCAGTTGACGATAAGGTAGGAATTAAGCTCTTCTGACCATTTTCTTCCTCTTTTTGAGGTGCTTTTCAAAACAGCTGATTTTTATTTATGAAAGCACCAATTTTTATGATTTCTTGACATTTCAAGATCAGACACTTTGACCCCTGTTATAAAAGGGCATTATAAATAACAGATTATCATTCGATCTTTTGATTTCCACACAGTTTTCAGAGTATGAACTCTAGTTTCCATGCATGCATTTGACTAATAGTTGTGTCTTTTTAACGATATGCAAATATTTGAAAATGTATAGTAAGTAACTACTATAAACAGAAGGAAATATTGATGAATTCAGACTCGATTCTTTAGAATGTCTTTGATGCCACAAGTTGTGCCACACACCTTTCTCCACACATATAGAGTTCTGATGTGTATTTAACAAATGTCTTTTGCCACTTTCCTCCAGCCCACACCTGCAGATGAGGCCCTGTCAATTTCCCACGGGCTCCAGTGAGGAGAATCTTAATAGTCGTAGTTAAGGAAGAAGAAGCCAAACAAAACCAATAAGGATTACAGTGGAAGTAGATGCTTGCTTCGAGGAAGGTGAGATGTGTTGCCTAAATGCACAATTGTAAACCCTCATTGCACGGTCAATCTTGCTCAATTAAATATGGAGAATGATGTATATCTTGTTGATCATAGTTACTTCCTCATATGTTCTATGTTTCAAGAGATTCCTGTGAAATGTTCTGAATTTGTATTCATCCCGTGAATCGCGACAATAACTGTATTTTCAACTATCGAGTCTCTGAAATTTCAGTGATCTTATCACATGTATATATATATATCTTCTTCTTCATGTTATCTAAAAACCACCATCTATATACTTCATGCTTTTATATCTTTTAACCAACAGTTACTCCAAACAACGGTTTGTAACTCCAGTTGTACCAGCCACACCATCAGTGACACCCATTTGTTCCAGCCACACCCTTTGTGCCTGCAACTCAATGGTCAACACCATTTGTGCCAGGAACTCCAAACGCCGTTTGTACCAGGCACACCAATAGTAACACCCATTTGTTCCAGGAACCCCATCGGCAACAACAAATGTTCCACCAAGTTGTACCAAGTTACACCCATTTGTCCAGCAACACCCCATTTGTACCAGGGACCCCTGTTGTTACTCCAGCTGTAACTGGTGCTGCCACAACACCTTGCCAGATTATCTGAGGTATGGGAGAGCCAAACAGTTATAGCAGATGATGACATAACAACCAATGATGAGGATGTCAATGAGGATGTTAGTAGGTTGAGGCCATCCACTGACAATCCTGCACAAACCACAAGAGACAATTTCAAAGTTACAATTGACTTGCCCCCAGGAAGGTGTGCCTGTCGACCAGAGTGCAACTTCCTAACAAATGACAACATTGATACCATCCGCGTGTACTACTTTACCTCCAGATAACAATAATCCTGTCCCAGTTGACGATAAGGTAGGAATTTAAGCTCTTCTGACCATTTCTTCCTCTTTTTTTGGTGCTTTTCAAAACAGCTGATTTTTATTTATGAAAGCACCAATTTTTATGATTTCTTGACATTTCAAGATCAGACACTTTGACCCCTGTTATAAAAGGCATTATAAATAACAGATTATCATTCGATCTTTTGATTTCCACAGTTTTCAGAGTAGAACTCTAGTTTTCCATGCATGCATTTGACTAATAGTTGTGTCTTTTAAACCGATATGCAAATATTTGAAAATGTATAGTAAGTACTACTATAAACAGAAGGAAATATTGATGAATTCAGACTCGATTCTTTAGAATGTCTTTGAATGCCACAAGTTGTGCCACACACACCTTTGTAAAACACATATAGAGTTCTGATGTGTATTTAACAAATGTCTTTTGCCACTTTCCCTCAGCCCACACCTGCAGAGGAGCCTGTCAATTTCCACGGGCTCCAGTGAGGAGAATCTTAATAGCCTCGTAGTTAAGAAGAAGAAGCCAAACAAAACCAATAAGGATTACAGTGGAAAGTAGACTGCTTGCTTCGAGGAAGGTGAGAATGTGTTGCCTAAATGCACAATTGTAACCCTCAATGCAAGTCATTCTTGCTCAATTAAATATGGAGAATGATGTATATATTGTTGACTCATAGTTACTTCCTCATATGTTCTATGTTTCAAGAGATTCTGTGAAATGTTCTGAATTTGTATTCATCCCGTGAATCGCGACAATAACTGTATTTTCAAACTATCGGCTCTCTGAAATTTCAGTGATCTTATCACATGCCATAATATATCTTTCTTCTTCATGTTATCTAAACACCACCATCTTTATACTTCATGCTTATATTATCTTTTAACCAACAGTTACTCCAACAACGGTTGTAACTCCAGTTGTACCAGCCACACCATCAGTGACACCATTTGTTCCAGCCACACCCCTTTGTGCCTGCAACTCCAATGGTAACACCATTTGTGCCAGGAACTCCAACGCCGTTTTGTACCAGGCACACCAATAGTAACACCATTTGTTCCAGGAACCCCATCGGCAACAACAAACTGTTACACCAGTTGTACAGTTACACCATTTGTTCCAGCAACACCATTTGTACCAGGGACCCCTGTTGTTACTCCAGCTGTAACTGGTGCTGCCACAACACCTTGCCAGATTACTGAGGGTATGGGAGAGCCAACAGTTATAGCAGATGATGACATAACAACCAATGATGAGGATGTCAATGAGGATGTTAGTAGGTTGAGGCCATCCACTGACAATCCTGCACAAACCACAAGAGACAATTTCAAAGTTACAATTGACTTGCCCCAGGAAGGTGTGCCTGTAGACAGAGTGCAACTTCCTACAAATGACAACATTGATACCATCCGCGTGTACTACTTTACTCCAGATAACAATAATCCTGTCCCAGTTGACGATAAGGTAGGAATTAAGCTCTTCTGACCATTTCTTCCTCTTTTTCAGGTGCTTTTCAAAACAGCTGATTTTTATTTATGAAAGCACCAATTTTTATGATTTCTTGACATTTCAAGATCAGACACTTTGACCCCTGTTATAAAAGGCATTATAAATAACAGATTATCATTCGATCTTTTGATTTCCCACAGTTTTCAGAGTATGAACTCTAGTTTCCATGCATGCATTTGACTAATAGTTGTGTCTTTTAACGATATGCAAATATTTGAAAATGTATAGTAAGTAACTACTATAAACAGAAGGAAATATTGATGAATTCAGACTCGATTCTTTAGAATGTCTTTGAATGCCACAAGTTGTGCCACACACCTTTTCTCAACACATATAGAGTTCTGATGTGTATTTAACAAATGTCTTTTGCCACTTTCCTCCAGCCCACACCTGCAGATGAGCCTGTCAATTTCCCACGGGCTCCAGTGAGGAGAATCTTAATAGTCGTAGTTAAGAAGAAGAAGCCAAACAAAACCAATAAGGATTACAGTGGAAGTAGATGCTTGCTTCGAGGAAGGTGAGATGTGTTGCCTAAATGCACAATTGTAACCCTCATGCACGTCATCTTGCTCAATTAAATATGGAGAATGATGTATATCTTGTTGATCATAGTTACTTCCTCATATGTTCTATGTTTCAAGAGATTCCTGTGAAATGTTCTGAATTTGTATTCATCCCGTGAATCGCGACAATAACTGTATTTTCAACTATCGAGTCTCTGAAATTTCAGTGATCTTATCACATGCATATATATATCTTCTTCTTCATGTTATCTAAACACCACCATCTATATACTTCATGCTTATATTATCTTTTAACCAACAGTTACTCCAACAACGGTTGTAACTCCAGTTGTACCAGCCACACCATCAGTGACACCATTTGTTCCAGCCACACCCTTTGTGCCTGCAACTCCAATGGTAACACCATTTGTGCCAGGAACTCCAACGCCGTTTGTACCAGGCACACCAATAGTAACACCATTTGTTCCAGGAACCCCCATCGGCAACAACAACTGTTACACCAGTTGTACCAGTTACACCATTTGTTCCAGCAACACCATTTGTACCAGGGACCCCTGTTGTTACTCCAGCTGTAACTGGTGCTGCCACAACACCTTTGCCAGATTACTGAGGGTATGGGGAGAGCCAACAGTTATAGCAGATGATGACATAACAACCAATGATGAGGATGTCAATGAGGATGTTAGTAGGTTGAGGCCATCCACTGACAATCCTGCACAAACCACAAGAGACAATTTCAAAGTTACAATTGACTTGCCCCAGGAAGGTGTGCCTGTAGACAGAGTGCAACTTCCTACAAATGACAACATTGATACCATCCGCGTGTACTACTTTACTCCAGATAACAATAATCCTGTCCCAGTTGACGATAAGGTAGGAATTAAGCTCTTCTGACCATTTCTTCCTCTTTTTGAGGTGCTTTTCAAAACAGCTGATTTTTATTTATGAAAGCACCAATTTTTATGATTCCTCGACATTTCAAGATCAGACACTTTGACCCCCTGTTATAAAAGGCATTATAAATAACAGATTATCATTCGATCTTTTGATTTCCACAGTTTTCAGAGTATGAACTCTAGTTTCCATGCATGCATTTGACTAATAGTTGTGTCTTTTAACGATATGCAAATATTTGAAAATGTATAGTAAGTAACTACTATAAACAGAAGGAAATATTGATGAATTCAGACTCGATTCTTTAGAATGTCTTTGAATGCCACAAGTTGTGCCACACACCTTTCTCTCACACATATAGAGTTCTGATGTGTATTTAACAAATGTCTTTTGCCACTTTCCTCCAGCCCACACCTGCAGATGAGCCTGTCAATTTCCCACGGGCTCCAGTGAGGAGAATCTTAATAGTCGTAGTTAAGAAGAAGAAGCCAAACAAACCAATAAGGATTACAGTGGAAGTAGATGCTTGCTTCGAGGAAGGTGAGATGTGTTGCCTAAATGCACAATTGTAACCCTCATGCACGTCATCTTGCTCAATTAAATATGGAGAATGATGTATATCTTGTTGATCATAGTTACTTCCTCATATGTTCTATGTTTCAAGAGATTCCTGTGAAATGTTCTGAATTTGTATTCATCCCGTGAATCGCGGACAATAACTGTATTTTCAACTATCGAGTCTCTGAAATTTCAGTGATCTTATCACATGCTATATATATATCTTCTTCTTCATGTTATCTAAACACCACCATCTATATACTTCATGCTTATATTATCTTTTAACCAACAGTTACTCCAACAACGGTTGTAACTCCAGTTGTACCAGCCACACCATCAGTGACACCATTTGTTCCAGCCACACCCTTTGTGCCTGCAACTCCAATGGTAACACCATTTGTGCCAGGAACTCCAACGCCGTTGTACCAGGCACACCAATAGTAACACAATTTGTTCCAGGAACACCATCGGCAACAACAACTGTTACACCCAGTTGTACCAGTTACACCATTTGTTCCAGCAACACCATTTGTACCAGGGACCCCTGTTGTTACTCCAGCTGTAACTGGTGCTGCCACAACACCTTGCCAGATTACTGAGGGTATGGGAGAGCCAACAGTTATAGCAGATGATGACATAACAACCAATGATGAGGATGTCAATGAGGATGTTAGTAGGTTGAGGCCATCCACTGACAATCCTGCACAAAACCACAAGAGACAATTTCAAAGTTACAATTGACTTGCCCCAGGAAGGTGTGCCCTGTAGACAGAGTGCAACTTCCTACAAATGACAACATTGATACCATCCGCGTTGTACTACTTTACTCCAGATAACATAATCCTGTCCCAGTTGACGATAAGGTAGGAATTAAGCTCTTCTGACCATTTCTTCCTCTTTTTGAGGTGCTTTTCAAAACAGCTGATTTTTATTTATGAAAGCACCAATTTTTATGATTTCTTGACATTTCAAGATCAGACACTTTGACCCCTGTTAATAAAAGGCATTATAAATAACAGATTATCATTCGATCTTTTGATTTCCACAGTTTTCAGAGTATGAACTCTAGTTTCCATGCATGCATTTGACTAATAGTTGTGTCTTTTAACGATATGCAAATATTTGAAAATGTATAGTAAGTAACTACTATAAACAGAAGGAAATATTGATGAATTCAGACTCGATTCTTTAGAATGTCTTTGAATGCCACAAGTTGTGCCACACACCTTTCTCCACACATATAGAGTTCTGATGTGTATTTAACAAATGTCTTTTGCCACTTTCCTCCAGCCCACACCTGCAGATGAGCCTGTCAATTTCCCACGGGCTCCAGTGAGGAGAATCTTAATAGTCGTAGTTAAGAAGAAGAAGCCAAACAAACCAATAAGGATTACAGTGGAAGTAGATGCTTGCTTCGAGGAAGGTGAGATGTGTTGCCTAAATGCACAATTGTAACCCTCATGCACGTCATCTTGCTCAATTAAATATGGAGAATGATGTATATCTTGTTGATCATAGTTACTTCCTCATATGTTCTATGTTTCAAGAGATTCCTGTGAAATGTTCTGAATTTGTATTCATCCCGTGAATCGCGACAATAACTGTATTTTTCAACTATCGAGTCTCTGAAATTTCAGTGATCTTATCACATGCTATATATATATCTTCTTCTTCATGTTATCTAAACACCACCATCTATATACTTCATGCTTATATTATCTTTTAACCAACAGTTACTCCAACAACGGTTGTAACTCCAGTTGTACCAGCCACACCATCAGTGACACCATTTGTTCCAGCCACACCCTTTGTGCCTGCAACTCCAATGGTAACACCATTTGTGCCAGGAACTCCAACGCCGTTTGTACCAGGCACACCAATAGTAACACCATTTGTTCCAGGAACCCCATCGGCAACAACAACTGTTACACCAGTTGTACCAGTTTACACCATTTGTTCCAGCAACACCATTTGTACCAGGGACCCCTGTTGTTACTCCAGCTGTAACTGGTGCTGCCACAACACCTTGCCAGATTACTGAGGGTATGGGAGAGCCAACAGTTATAGCAGATGATGACATAACAACCAATGATGAGGATGTCAATGAGGATGTTAGTAGGTTGAGGCCATCCACTGACAATCCTGCACAAACCACAAGAGACAATTTCAAAGTTACAATTGACTTGCCCCAGGAAGGTGTGCCTGTAGACAGAGTGCAACTTCCTACAAATGACAACATTGATACCATCCGCGTGTACTACTTTACTCCAGATAACAATAATCCTGTCCCAGTTGACGATAAGGTAGGAATTAAGCTCTTCTGACCATTTCTTCCTCTTTTTGAGGTGCTTTTCAAAACAGCTGATTTTTATTTATGAAAGCACCAATTTTTATGATTTCTTGACATTTCAAGATCAGACACTTTGACCCCTGTTATAAAAGGCATTATAAATAACAGATTATCATTCGATCTTTTGATTTCCACAGTTTTCAGAGTATGAACTCTAGTTTCCATGCATGCATTTGACTAATAGTTGTGTCTTTTAACGATATGCAAATATTTGAAAATGTATAGTAAGTAACTACTATAAACAGAAGGAAATATTGATGAATTCAGACTCGATTCTTTAGAATGTCTTTGAATGCCACAAGTTGTGCCACACACCTTTCTCCACACATATAGAGTTCTGATGTGTATTTAACAAATGTCTTTTGCCACTTTCCTCCAGCCCACACCTGCAGATGAGCCTGTCAATTTCCCACGGGCTCCAGTGAGGAGAATCTTAATAGTCGTAGTTAAGAAGAAGAAGCCAAACAAACCAATAAGGATTACAGTGGAAGTAGATGCTTGCTTCGAGGAAGGTGAGATGTGTTGCCTAAATGCACAATTGTAACCCTCATGCACGTCATCTTGCTCAATTAAATATGGAGAATGATGTATATCTTGTTGATCATAGTTACTTCCTCATATGTTCTATGTTTCAAGAGATTCCTGTGAAATGTTCTGAATTTGTATTCATCCCGTGAATCGCGACAATAACTGTATTTTTCAACTATCGAGTCTCTGAAATTTCAGTGATCTTATCACATGCATATATATATCTTCTTCTTCATGTTATCTAAACACCACCATCTATATACTTCATGCTTATATTATCTTTTAACCAACAGTTACTCCAACAACGGTTGTAACTCCAGTTGTACCAGCCACACCATCAGTGACACCATTTGTTCCAGCCACACCCTTTGTGCCTGCAACTCCAATGGTAACACCATTTGTGCCAGGAACTCCAACGCCGTTTGTACCAGGCACACCAATAGTAACACCATTTGTTCCAGGAACCCCATCGGCAACAACAACTGTTACACCAGTTGTACCAGTTACACCATTTGTTCCAGCAACACCATTTTGTACCAGGGACCCCTGTGTTACTCCAGCTGTAACTGGTGCTGCCACAACACCTTGCCAGATTACTGAGGGTATGGGAGAGCCAACAGTTATAGCAGATGATGACATAACAACCAATGATGAGGATGTCAATGAGGATGTTAGTAGGTTGAGGCCATCCACTGACAATCCTGCACAAACCACAAGAGACAATTTCAAAGTTACAATTGACTTGCCCCAGGAAGGTGTGCCTGTAGACAGAGTGCAACTTCCTACAAATGACAACATTGATACCATCCGCGTGTACTACTTTACTCCAGATAACAATAATCCTGTCCCAGTTGACGATAAGGTAGGAATTAAGCTCTTCTGACCATTTCTTCCTCTTTTTGAGGTGCTTTTCAAAACAGCTGATTTTTATTTATGAAAGCACCAATTTTTATGATTTCTTGACATTTCAAGATCAGACACTTTGACCCCTGTTATAAAAGGCATTATAAATAACAGATTATCATTCGATCTTTTGATTTCCACAGTTTTCAGAGTATGAACTCTAGTTTCCATGCATGCATTTGACTAATAGTTGTGTCTTTTAACGATATGCAAATATTTGAAAATGTATAGTAAGTAACTACTATAAAACAGAAGGAAATATTGATGAATTCAGACTCGATTCTTTAGAATGTCTTTGAATGCCACAAGTTGTGCCACACACCTTTCTCCACACATATAGAGTTCTGATGTGTATTTAACAAATGTCTTTTGCCACTTTCCTCCAGCCCACACCTGCAGATGAGCCTGTCAATTTCCCACGGGCTCCAGTGAGGAGAATCTTAATAGTCGTAGTTAAGAAGAAGAAGCCAAACAAACCAATAAGGATTACAGTGGAAGTAGATGCTTGCTTCGAGGAAGGTGAGATGTGTTGCCTAAATGCACAATTGTAACCCTCATGCACGTCATCTTGCTCAATTAAATATGGAGAATGATGTATATCTTGTTGATCATAGTTACTTCCTCATATGTTCTATGTTTCAAGAGATTCCTGTGAAATGTTCTGAATTTGTATTCATCCCGTGAATCGCGACAATAACTGTATTTTCAACTATCGAGTCTCTGAAATATCAGTGATCTTATCACATGCATATATATATCTTCTTCTTCATGTTATCTAAACACCACCATCTATATACTTCATGCTTATATTATCTTTTAACCAACAGTTACTCCAACAACGGTTGTAACTCCAGTTGTACCAGCCACACCATCAGTGACACCATTTGTTCCAGCCACACCCTTTGTGCCTGCAACTCCAATGGTAACACCATTTGTGCCAGGAACTCCAACGCCGTTTGTACCAGGCACACCAATAGTAACACCATTTGTTCCAGGAACCCCATCAGCAACAACAACTGTTACACCAGTTGTACCAGTTACACCATTTGTTCCAGCAACACCATTTATACCAGGGACCCCTGTTGTTACTCCAGCTGTAACTGGTGCTGCCACAACACCTTGCCAGATTACTGAGGGTATGGGAGAGCCAACAGTTATAGCAGATGATGACATAACAACCAATGATGAGGATGTCAATGAGGATGTTAGTAGGTTGAGGCCATCCACTGACAATCCTGCACAAACCACAAGAGACAATTTCAAAGTTACAATTGACTTGCCCCAGGAAGGTGTGCCTGTAGACAGAGTGCAACTTCCTACAAATGACAACATTGATACCATCCGCGTGTACTACTTTACTCCAGATAACAATAATCCTGTCCCAGTTGACGATAAGGTAGGAATTAAGCTCTTCTGACCATTTCTTCCTCTTTTTCAGGTGCTTTTCAAAACAGCTGATTTTTATTTATGAAAGCACCAATTTTTATGATTCCTCGACATTTCAAGATCAGACACTTTGACCCCTGTTATAAAAGGCATTATAAATAACAGATTATCATTCGATCTTTTGATTTCCACAGCTTTCAGAGTATGAACTCTAGTTTCCATGCATGCATTTGACTAATAGTTGTGTCTTTTAACGATATGCAAATATTTGAAAATGTATAGTAAGTAACTACTATAAACAGAAGGAAATATTGATGAATTCAGACTCGATTCTTTAGAATGTCTTTGAATGCCACAAGTTGTGCCACACACCTTTCTCCACACATATAGAGTTCTGATGTGTATTTAACAAATGTCTTTTGCCACTTTCCTCCAGCCCCACACCTGCAGATGAGCCTGTCAATTTCCCACGGGCTCCAGTGAGGAGAATCTTAATAGTCGTAGTTAAGAAGAAGAAGCCAAACAAACCAATAAGGATTACAGTGGAAGTAGATGCTTGCTTCGAGGAAGGTGAGATGTGTTGCCTAAATGCACAATTGTAACCCTCATGCACGTCATCTTGCTCAATTAAATATGGAGAATGATGTATATCTTGTTGATCATAGTTACTTCCTCATATGTTCTATGTTTCAAGAGATTCCTGTGAAATGTTCTGAATTTGTATTCATCCCGTGAATCGCGACAATAACTGTATTTTCAACTATCGAGTCTCTGAAATTTCAGTGATCTTATCACATGCATATATATATCTTCTTCTTCATGTTATCTAAACACCACCATCTATATACTTCATGCTTATATTATCTTTTAACCAACAGTTACTCCAACAACGGTTGTAACTCCAGTTGTACCAGCCACACCATCAGTGACACCATTTGTTCCAGCCACACCCTTTGTGCCTGCAACTCCAATGGTAACACCATTTGTGCCAGGAACTCCAACGCCGTTTGTACCAGGCACACCAATAGTAACACCATTTGTTCCAGGAACCCCATCGGCAACAACAACTGTTACACCAGTTGTACCAGTTACACCATTTGTTCCAGCAACACCATTTGTACCAGGGACCCCTGTTGTTACTCCAGCTGTAACTGGTGCTGCCACAACACCTTGCCAGATTACTGAGGGTATGGGAGAGCCAACAGTTTATAGCAGATGATGACATAACAACCAATGATGAGGATGTCAATGAGGATGTTAGTAGGTTGAGGCCATCCACTGACAATCCTGCACAAACCACAAGAGACAATTTCAAAGTTACAATTGACTTGCCCCAGGAAGGTGTGCCTGTAGACAGAGTGCAACTTCCTACAAATGACAACATTGATACCATCCGCGTGTACTACTTTACTCCAGATAACAATAATCCTGTCCCAGTTGACGATAAGGTAGGAATTAAGCTCTTCTGACCATTTCTTCCTCTTTTTCAGGTGCTTTTCAAAACAGCTGATTTTTATTTATGAAAGCACCAATTTTTATGATTTCTTGACATTTCAAGATCAGACACTTTGACCCCTGTTATAAAAGGCATTATAAATAACAGATTATCATTCGATCTTTTGATTTCCACAGTTTTCAGAGTATGAACTCTAGTTTCCATGCATGCATTTGACTAATAGTTGTGTCTTTTAACGATATGCAAATATTTGAAAATGTATAGTAAGTAACTACTATAAACAGAAGGAAATATTGATGAATTCAGACTCGATTCTTTAGAATGTCTTTGAATGCCACAAGTTGTGCCACACACCTTTCTCCACACATATAGAGTTCTGATGTGTATTTAACAAATGTCTTTTGCCACTTTCCTCCAGCCCACACCTGCAGATGAGCCTGTCAATTTCCCACGGGCTCCAGTGAGGAGAATCTTAATAGTCGTAGTTAAGAAGAAGAAGCCAAACAAACCAATAAGGATTACAGTGGAAGTAGATGCTTGCTTCGAGGAAGGTGAGATGTGTTGCCTAAATGCACAATTGTAACCCTCATGCACGTCATCTTGCTCAATTAAATATGGAGAATGATGTATATCTTGTTGATCATAGTTACTTCCTCATATGTTCTATGTTTCAAGAGATTCCTGTGAAATGTTCTGAATTTGTATTCATCCCGTGAATCGCGACAATAACTGTATTTTCAACTATCGAGTCTCTGAAATTTCAGTGATCTTATCACATGCATATATATATCTTCTTCTTCATGTTATCTAAACACCACCATCTATATACTTCATGCTTATATTATCTTTTAACCAACAGTTACTCCAACAACGGTTGTAACTCCAGTTGTACCAGCCACACCATCAGTGACACCATTTGTTCCAGCCACACCCTTTGTGCCTGCAACTCCAATGGTAACACCATTTGTGCCAGGAACTCCAACGCCGTTTGTACCAGGCACACCAATAGTAACACCATTTGTTCCAGGAACCCCATCAGCAACAACAACTGTTACACCAGTTGTACCAGTTACACCATTTGTTCCAGCAACACCATTTGTACCAGGGACCCCTGTTGTTACTCCAGCTGTAACTGGTGCTGCCACAACACCTTGCCAGATTACTGAGGGTATGGGAGAGCCAACAGTTATAGCAGATGATGACATAACAACCAATGATGAGGATGTCAATGAGGATGTTAGTAGGTTGAGGCCATCCACTGTCAATCCTGCACAAACCACAAGAGACAATTTCAAAGTTACAATTGACTTGCCCCAGGAAGGTGTGCCTGTAGACAGAGTGCAACTTCCTACAAATGACAACATTGATACCATCCGCGTGTACTACTTTACTCCAGATAACAATAATCCTGTCCCAGTTGACGATAAGGTAGGAATTAAGCTCTTCTGACCATTTCTTCCTCTTTTTCAGGTGCTTTTCAAAACAGCTGATTTTTATTTATGAAAGCACCAATTTTTATGATTTCTCGACATTTCAAGATCAGACACTTTGACCCCTGTTATAAAAGGCATTATAAATAACAGATTATCATTCGATCTTTTGATTTCCACAGCTTTCAGAGTATGAACTCTAGTTTCCATGCATGCATTTGACTAATAGTTGTGTCTTTTAACGATATGCAAATATTTGAAAATGTATAGTAAGTAACTACTATAAACAGAAGGAAATATTGATGAATTCAGACTCGATTCTTTAGAATGTCTTTGAATGCCACAAGTTGTGCCACACACCTTTCTCCACACATATAGAGTTCTGATGTGTATTTAACAAATGTCTTTTGCCACTTTCCTCCAGCCCACACCTGCAGATGAGCCTGTCAATTTCCCACGGGCTCCAGTGAGGAGAATCTTAATAGTCGTAGTTAAGAAGAAGAAGCCAAACAAACCAATAAGGATTACAGTGGAAGTAGATGCTTGCTTCGAGGAAGGTGAGATGTGTTGCCTAAATGCACAATTGTAACCCTCATGCACGTCATCTTGCTCAATTAAATATGGAGAATGATGTATATCTTGTTGATCATAGTTACTTCCTCATATGTTCTATGTTTCAAGAGATTCCTGTGAAATGTTCTGAATTTGTATTCATCCCGTGAATCGCGACAATAACTGTATTTTCAACTATCGAGTCTCTGAAATTTCAGTGATCTTATCACATGCATATATATATCTTCTTCTTCATGTTATCTAAACACCACCATCTATATACTTCATGCTTATATTATCTTTTAACCAACAGTTACTCCAACAACGGTTGTAACTCCAGTTGTACCAGCCACACCATCAGTGACACCATTTGTTCCAGCCACACCCTTTGTGCCTGCAACTCCAATGGTAACACCATTTGTGCCAGGAACTCCAACGCCGTTTGTACCAGGCACACCAATAGTAACACCATTTGTTCCAGGAACCCCATCGGCAACAACAACTGTTACACCAGTTGTACCAGTTACACCATTTGTTCCAGCAACACCATTTGTACCAGGGACCCCTGTTGTTACTCCAGCTGTAACTGGTGCTGCCACAACACCTTGCCAGATTACTGAGGGTATGGGAGAGCCAACAGTTATAGCAGATGATGACATAACAACCAATGATGAGGATGTCAATGAGGATGTTAGTAGGTTGAGGCCATCCACTGACAATCCTGCACAAACCACAAGAGACAATTTCAAAGTTACAATTGACTTGCCCCAGGAAGGTGTGCCTGTAGACAGAGTGCAACTTCCTACAAATGACAACATTGATACCATCCGCGTGTACTACTTTACTCCAGATAACAATAATCCTGTCCCAGTTGACGATAAGGTAGGAATTAAGCTCTTCTGACCATTTCTTCCTCTTTTTGAGGTGCTTTTCAAAACAGCTGATTTTTATTTATGAAAGCACCAATTTTTATGATTTCTTGACATTTCAAGATCAGACACTTTGACCCCTGTTATAAAAGGCATTATAAATAACAGATTATCATTCGATCTTTTGATTTCCACAGTTTTCAGAGTATGAACTCTAGTTTCCATGCATGCATTTGACTAATAGTTGTGTCTTTTAACGATATGCAAATATTTGAAAATGTATAGTAAGTAACTACTATAAACAGAAGGAAATATTGATGAATTCAGACTCGATTCTTTAGAATGTCTTTGAATGCCACAAGTTGTGCCACACACCTTTCTCCACACATATAGAGTTCTGATGTGTATTTAACAAATGTCTTTTGCCACTTTCCTCCAGCCCACACCTGCAGATGAGCCTGTCAATTTCCCACGGGCTCCAGTGAGGAGAATCTTAATAGTCGTAGTTAAGAAGAAGAAGCCAAACAAACCAATAAGGATTACAGTGGAAGTAGATGCTTGCTTCGAGGAAGGTGAGATGTGTTGCCTAAATGCACAATTGTAACCCTCATGCACGTCATCTTGCTCAATTAAATATGGAGAATGATGTATATCTTGTTGATCATAGTTACTTCCTCATATGTTCTATGTTTCAAGAGATTCCTGTGAAATGTTCTGAATTTGTATTCATCCCGTGAATCGCGACAATAACTGTATTTTCAACTATCGAGTCTCTGAAATTTCAGTGATCTTATCACATGCATATATATATCTTCTTCTTCATGTTATCTAAACACCACCATCTATATACTTCATGCTTATATTATCTTTTAACCAACAGTTACTCCAACAACGGTTGTAACTCCAGTTGTACCAGCCACACCATCAGTGACACCATTTGTTCCAGCCACACCCTTTGTGCCTGCAACTCCAATGGTAACACCATTTGTGCCAGGAACTCCAACGCCGTTTGTACCAGGCACACCAATAGTAACACCATTTGTTCCAGGAACCCCATCGGCAACAACAACTGTTACACCAGTTGTACCAGTTACACCATTTGTTCCAGCAACACCATTTGTACCAGGAACCCCTGTTGTTACTCCAGCTGTAACTGGTGCTGCCACAACACCTTGCCAGATTACTGAGGGTATGGGAGAGCCAACAGTTATAGCAGATGATGACATAACAACCAATGATGAGGATGTCAATGAGGATGTTAGTAGGTTGAGGCCATCCACTGACAATCCTGCACAAACCACAAGAGACAATTTCAAAGTTACAATTGACTTGCCCCAGGAAGGTGTGCCTGTAGACAGAGTGCAACTTCCTACAAATGACAACATTGATACCATCCGCGTGTACTACTTTACTCCAGATAACAATAATCCTGTCCCAGTTGACGATAAGGTAGGAATTAAGCTCTTCTGACCATTTCTTCCTCTTTTTGAGGTGCTTTTCAAAACAGCTGATTTTTATTTATGAAAGCACCAATTTTTATGATTTCTTGACATTTCAAGATCAGACACTTTGACCCCTGTTATAAAAGGCATTATAAATAACAGATTATCATTCGATCTTTTGATTTCCACAGTTTTCAGAGTATGAACTCTAGTTTCCATGCATGCATTTGACTAATAGTTGTGTCTTTTAACGATATGCAAATATTTGAAAATGTATAGTAAGTAACTACTATAAACAGAAGGAAATATTGATGAATTCAGACTCGATTCTTTAGAATGTCTTTGAATGCCACAAGTTGTGCCACACACCTTTCTCCACACATATAGAGTTCTGATGTGTATTTAACAAATGTCTTTTGCCACTTTCCTCCAGCCCACACCTGCAGATGAGCCTGTCAATTTCCCACGGGCTCCAGTGAGGAGAATCTTAATAGTCGTAGTTAAGAAGAAGAAGCCAAACAAACCAATAAGGATTACAGTGGAAGTAGATGCTTGCTTCGAGGAAGGTGAGATGTGTTGCCTAAATGCACAATTGTAACCCTCATGCACGTCATCTTGCTCAATTAAATATGGAGAATGATGTATATCTTGTTGATCATAGTTACTTCCTCATATGTTCTATGTTTCAAGAGATTCCTGTGAAATGTTCTGAATTTGTATTCATCCCGTGAATCGCGACAATAACTGTATTTTCAACTATCGAGTCTCTGAAATTTCAGTGATCTTATCACATGCATATATATATCTTCTTCTTCATGTTATCTAAACACCACCATCTATATACTTCATGCTTATATTATCTTTTAACCAACAGTTACTCCAACAACGGTTGTAACTCCAGTTGTACCAGCCACACCATCAGTGACACCATTTGTTCCAGCCACACCCTTTGTGCCTGCAACTCCAATGGTAACACCATTTGTGCCAGGAACTCCAACGCCGTTTGTACCAGGCACACCAATAGTAACACCATTTGTTCCAGGAACCCCATCGGCAACAACAACTGTTACACCAGTTGTACCAGTTACACCATTTGTTCCAGCAACACCATTTGTACCAGGGACCCCTGTTGTTACTCCAGCTGTAACTGGTGCTGCCACAACACCTTGCCAGATTACTGAGGGTATGGGAGAGCCAACAGTTATAGCAGATGATGACATAACAACCAATGATGAGGATGTCAATGAGGATGTTAGTAGGTTGAGGCCATCCACTGACAATCCTGCACAAACCACAAGAGACAATTTCAAAGTTACAATTGACTTGCCCCAGGAAGGTGTGCCTGTAGACAGAGTGCAACTTCCTACAAATGACAACATTGATACCATCCGCGTGTACTACTTTACTCCAGATAACAATAATCCTGTCCCAGTTGACGATAAGGTAGGAATTAAGCTCTTCTGACCATTTCTTCCTCTTTTTGAGGTGCTTTTCAAAACAGCTGATTTTTATTTATGAAAGCACCAATTTTTATGATTTCTTGACATTTCAAGATCAGACACTTTGACCCCTGTTATAAAAGGCATTATAAATAACAGATTATCATTCGATCTTTTGATTTCCACAGTTTTCAGAGTATGAACTCTAGTTTCCATGCATGCATTTGACTAATAGTTGTGTCTTTTAACGATATGCAAATATTTGAAAATGTATAGTAAGTAACTACTATAAACAGAAGGAAATATTGATGAATTCAGACTCGATTCTTTAGAATGTCTTTGAATGCCACAAGTTGTGCCACACACCTTTCTCCACACATATAGAGTTCTGATGTGTATTTAACAAATGTCTTTTGCCACTTTCCTCCAGCCCACACCTGCAGATGAGCCTGTCAATTTCCCACGGGCTCCAGTGAGGAGAATCTTAATAGTCGTAGTTAAGAAGAAGAAGCCAAACAAACCAATAAGGATTACAGTGGAAGTAGATGCTTGCTTCGAGGAAGGTGAGATGTGTTGCCTAAATGCACAATTGTAACCCTCATGCACGTCATCTTGCTCAATTAAATATGGAGAATGATGTATATCTTGTTGATCATAGTTACTTCCTCATATGTTCTATGTTTCAAGAGATTCCTGTGAAATGTTCTGAATTTGTATTCATCCCGTGAATCGCGACAATAACTGTATTTTCAACTATCGAGTCTCTGAAATTTCAGTGATCTTATCACATGCATATATATATCTTCTTCTTCATGTTATCTAAACACCACCATCTATATACTTCATGCTTATATTATCTTTTAACCAACAGTTACTCCAACAACGGTTGTAACTCCAGTTGTACCAGCCACACCATCAGTGACACCATTTGTTCCAGCCACACCCTTTGTGCCTGCAACTCCAATGGTAACACCATTTGTGCCAGGAACTCCAACGCCGTTTGTACCAGGCACACCAATAGTAACACCATTTGTTCCAGGAACCCCATCGGCAACAACAACTGTTACACCAGTTGTACCAGTTACACCATTTGTTCCAGCAACACCATTTGTACCAGGGACCCCTGTTGTTACTCCAGCTGTAACTGGTGCTGCCACAACACCTTGCCAGATTACTGAGGGTATGGGAGAGCCAACAGTTATAGCAGATGATGACATAACAACCAATGATGAGGATGTCAATGAGGATGTTAGTAGGTTGAGGCCATCCACTGACAATCCTGCACAAACCACAAGAGACAATTTCAAAGTTACAATTGACTTGCCCCAGGAAGGTGTGCCTGTAGACAGAGTGCAACTTCCTACAAATGACAACATTGATACCATCCGCGTGTACTACTTTACTCCAGATAACAATAATCCTGTCCCAGTTGACGATAAGGTAGGAATTAAGCTCTTCTGACCATTTCTTCCTCTTTTTGAGGTGCTTTTCAAAACAGCTGATTTTTATTTATGAAAGCACCAATTTTTATGATTTCTTGACATTTCAAGATCAGACACTTTGACCCCTGTTATAAAAGGCATTATAAATAACAGATTATCATTCGATCTTTTGATTTCCACAGTTTTCAGAGTATGAACTCTAGTTTCCATGCATGCATTTGACTAATAGTTGTGTCTTTTAACGATATGCAAATATTTGAAAATGTATAGTAAGTAACTACTATAAACAGAAGGAAATATTGATGAATTCAGACTCGATTCTTTAGAATGTCTTTGAATGCCACAAGTTGTGCCACACACCTTTCTCCACACATATAGAGTTCTGATGTGTATTTAACAAATGTCTTTTGCCACTTTCCTCCAGCCCACACCTGCAGATGAGCCTGTCAATTTCCCACGGGCTCCAGTGAGGAGAATCTTAATAGTCGTAGTTAAGAAGAAGAAGCCAAACAAACCAATAAGGATTACAGTGGAAGTAGATGCTTGCTTCGAGGAAGGTGAGATGTGTTGCCTAAATGCACAATTGTAACCCTCATGCACGTCATCTTGCTCAATTAAATATGGAGAATGATGTATATCTTGTTGATCATAGTTACTTCCTCATATGTTCTATGTTTCAAGAGATTCCTGTGAAATGTTCTGAATTTGTATTCATCCCGTGAATCGCGACAATAACTGTATTTTCAACTATCGAGTCTCTGAAATTTCAGTGATCTTATCACATGTTTATATATATCTTCTTCTTCATGTTATCTAAACACCACCATCTATATACTTCATGCTTATATTATCTTTTAACCAACAGTTACTCCAACAACGGTTGTAACTCCAGTTGTACCAGCCACACCATCAGTGACACCATTTGTTCCAGCCACACCCTTTGTGCCTGCAACTCCAATGGTAACACCATTTGTGCCAGGAACTCCAACGCCGTTTGTACCAGGCACACCAATAGTAACACCATTTGTTCCAGGAACCCCATCGGCAACAACAACTGTTACACCAGTTGTACCAGTTACACCATTTGTTCCAGCAACACCATTTGTACCAGGGACCCCTGTTGTTACTCCAGCTGTAACTGGTGCTGCCACAACACCTTGCCAGATTACTGAGGGTATGGGAGAGCCAACAGTTATAGCAGATGATGACATAACAACCAATGATGAGGATGTCAATGAGGATGTTAGTAGGTTGAGGCCATCCACTGACAATCCTGCACAAACCACAAGAGACAATTTCAAAGTTACAATTGACTTGCCCCAGGAAGGTGTGCCTGTAGACAGAGTGCAACTTCCTACAAATGACAACATTGATACCATCCGCGTGTACTACTTTACTCCAGATAACAATAATCCTGTCCCAGTTGACGATAAGGTAGGAATTAAGCTCTTCTGACCATTTCTTCCTCTTTTTGAGGTGCTTTTCAAAACAGCTGATTTTTATTTATGAAAGCACCAATTTTTATGATTTCTTGACATTTCAAGATCAGACACTTTGACCCCTGTTATAAAAGGCATTATAAATAACAGATTATCATTCGATCTTTTGATTTCCACAGTTTTCAGAGTATGAACTCTAGTTTCCATGCATGCATTTGACTAATAGTTGTGTCTTTTAACGATATGCAAATATTTGAAAATGTATAGTAAGTAACTACTATAAACAGAAGGAAATATTGATGAATTCAGACTCGATTCTTTAGAATGTCTTTGAATGCCACAAGTTGTGCCACACACCTTTGTAAACACATATAGAGTTCTGATGTGTATTTAACAAATGTCTTTTGCCACTTTCCTCCAGCCCACACCTGCAGATGAGCCTGTCAATTTCCCACGGGCTCCAGTGAGGAGAATCTTAATAGTCGTAGTTAAGAAGAAGAAGCCAAACAAACCAATAAGGATTACAGTGGAAGTAGATGCTTGCTTCGAGGAAGGTGAGATGTGTTGCCTAAATGCACAATTGTAACCCTCATGCACGTCATCTTGCTCAATTAAATATGGAGAATGATGTATATCTTGTTGATCATAGTTACTTCCTCATATGTTCTATGTTTCAAGAGATTCCTGTGAAATGTTCTGAATTTGTATTCATCCCGTGAATCGCGACAATAACTGTATTTTCAACTATCGAGTCTCTGAAATTTCAGTGATCTTATCACATGTATATATATATCTTCTTCTTCATGTTATCTAAACACCACCATCTATATACTTCATGCTTATATTATCTTTTAACCAACAGTTACTCCAACAACGGTTGTAACTCCAGTTGTACCAGCCACACCATCAGTGACACCATTTGTTCCAGCCACACCCTTTGTGCCTGCAACTCCAATGGTAACACCATTTGTGCCAGGAACTCCAACGCCGTTTGTACCAGGCACACCAATAGTAACACCATTTGTTCCAGGAACCCCATCGGCAACAACAACTGTTACACCAGTTGTACCAGTTACACCATTTGTTCCAGCAACACCATTTATACCAGGGACCCCTGTTGTTACTCCAGCTGTAACTGGTGCTGCCACAACACCTTGCCAGATTACTGAGGGTATGGGAGAGCCAACAGTTATAGCAGATGATGACATAACAACCAATGATGAGGATGTCAATGAGGATGTTAGTAGGTTGAGGCCATCCACTGACAATCCTGCACAAACCACAAGAGACAATTTCAAAGTTACAATTGACTTGCCCCAGGAAGGTGTGCCTGTAGACAGAGTGCAACTTCCTACAAATGACAACATTGATACCATCCGCGTGTACTACTTTACTCCAGATAACAATAATCCTGTCCCAGTTGACGATAAGGTAGGAATTAAGCTCTTCTGACCATTTCTTCCTCTTTTTGAGGTGCTTTTCAAAACAGCTGATTTTTATTTATGAAAGCACCAATTTTTATGATTTCTTGACATTTCAAGATCAGACACTTTGACCCCTGTTATAAAAGGCATTATAAATAACAGATTATCATTCGATCTTTTGATTTCCACAGTTTTCAGAGTATGAACTCTAGTTTCCATGCATGCATTTGACTAATAGTTGTGTCTTTTAACGATATGCAAATATTTGAAAATGTATAGTAAGTAACTACTATAAACAGAAGGAAATATTGATGAATTCAGACTCGATTCTTTAGAATGTCTTTGAATGCCACAAGTTGTGCCACACACCTTTCTCCACACATATAGAGTTCTGATGTGTATTTAACAAATGTCTTTTGCCACTTTCCTCCAGCCCACACCTGCAGATGAGCCTGTCAATTTCCCACGGGCTCCAGTGAGGAGAATCTTAATAGTCGTAGTTAAGAAGAAGAAGCCAAACAAACCAATAAGGATTACAGTGGAAGTAGATGCTTGCTTCGAGGAAGGTGAGATGTGTTGCCTAAATGCACAATTGTAACCCTCATGCACGTCATCTTGCTCAATTAAATATGGAGAATGATGTATATCTTGTTGATCATAGTTACTTCCTCATATGTTCTATGTTTCAAGAGATTCCTGTGAAATGTTCTGAATTTGTATTCATCCCGTGAATCGCGACAATAACTGTATTTTCAACTATCGAGTCTCTGAAATTTCAGTGATCTTATCACATGTATATATATATATCTTCTTCTTCATGTTATCTAAACACCACCATCTATATACTTCATGCTTATATTATCTTTTAACCAACAGTTACTCCAACAACGGTTGTAACTCCAGTTGTACCAGCCACACCATCAGTGACACCATTTGTTCCAGCCACACCCTTTGTGCCTGCAACTCCAATGGTAACACCATTTGTGCCAGGAACTCCAACGCCGTTTGTACCAGGCACACCAATAGTAACACCATTTGTTCCAGGAACCCCATCGGCAACAACAACTGTTACACCAGTTGTACCAGTTACACCATTTGTTCCAGCAACACCATTTGTACCAGGGACCCCTGTTGTTACTCCAGCTGTAACTGGTGCTGCCACAACACCTTGCCAGATTACTGAGGGTATGGGAGAGCCAACAGTTATAGCAGATGATGACATAACAACCAATGATGAGGATGTCAATGAGGATGTTAGTAGGTTGAGGCCATCCACTGACAATCCTGCACAAACCACAAGAGACAATTTCAAAGTTACAATTGACTTGCCCCAGGAAGGTGTGCCTGTAGACAGAGTGCAACTTCCTACAAATGACAACATTGATACCATCCGCGTGTACTACTTTACTCCAGATAACAATAATCCTGTCCCAGTTGACGATAAGGTAGGAATTAAGCTCTTCTGACCATTTCTTCCTCTTTTTGAGGTGCTTTTCAAAACAGCTGATTTTTATTTATGAAAGCACCAATTTTTATGATTTCTTGACATTTCAAGATCAGACACTTTGACCCCTGTTATAAAAGGCATTATAAATAACAGATTATCATTCGATCTTTTGATTTCCACAGTTTTCAGAGTATGAACTCTAGTTTCCATGCATGCATTTGACTAATAGTTGTGTCTTTTAACGATATGCAAATATTTGAAAATGTATAGTAAGTAACTACTATAAACAGAAGGAAATATTGATGAATTCAGACTCGATTCTTTAGAATGTCTTTGAATGCCACAAGTTGTGCCACACACCTTTCTCCACACATATAGAGTTCTGATGTGTATTTAACAAATGTCTTTTGCCACTTTCCTCCAGCCCACACCTGCAGATGAGCCTGTCAATTTCCCACGGGCTCCAGTGAGGAGAATCTTAATAGTCGTAGTTAAGAAGAAGAAGCCAAACAAACCAATAAGGATTACAGTGGAAGTAGATGCTTGCTTCGAGGAAGGTGAGATGTGTTGCCTAAATGCACAATTGTAACCCTCATGCACGTCATCTTGCTCAATTAAATATGGAGAATGATGTATATCTTGTTGATCATAGTTACTTCCTCATATGTTCTATGTTTCAAGAGATTCCTGTGAAATGTTCTGAATTTGTATTCATCCCGTGAATCGCGACAATAACTGTATTTTCAACTATCGAGTCTCTGAAATTTCAGTGATCTTATCACATGTATATATATATATCTTCTTCTTCATGTTATCTAAACACCACCATCTATATACTTCATGCTTATATTATCTTTTAACCAACAGTTACTCCAACAACGGTTGTAACTCCAGTTGTACCAGCCACACCATCAGTGACACCATTTGTTCCAGCCACACCCTTTGTGCCTGCAACTCCAATGGTAACACCATTTGTGCCAGGAACTCCAACGCCGTTTGTACCAGGCACACCAATAGTAACACCATTTGTTCCAGGAACCCCATCGGCAACAACAACTGTTACACCAGTTGTACCAGTTACACCATTTGTTCCAGCAACACCATTTGTACCAGGGACCCCTGTTGTTACTCCAGCTGTAACTGGTGCTGCCACAACACCTTGCCAGATTACTGAGGGTATGGGAGAGCCAACAGTTATAGCAGATGATGACATAACAACCAATGATGAGGATGTCAATGAGGATGTTAGTAGGTTGAGGCCATCCACTGACAATCCTGCACAAACCACAAGAGACAATTTCAAAGTTACAATTGACTTGCCCCAGGAAGGTGTGCCTGTAGACAGAGTGCAACTTCCTACAAATGACAACATTGATACCATCCGCGTGTACTACTTTACTCCAGATAACAATAATCCTGTCCCAGTTGACGATAAGGTAGGAATTAAGCTCTTCTGACCATTTCTTCCTCTTTTTGAGGTGCTTTTCAAAACAGCTGATTTTTATTTATGAAAGCACCAATTTTTATGATTTCTTGACATTTCAAGATCAGACACTTTGACCCCTGTTATAAAAGGCATTATAAATAACAGATTATCATTCGATCTTTTGATTTCCACAGTTTTCAGAGTATGAACTCTAGTTTCCATGCATGTATTTGACTAATAGTTGTGTCTTTTAACGATATGCAAATATTTGAAAATGTATAGTAAGTAACTACTATAAACAGAAGGAAATATTGATGAATTCAGACTCGATTCTTTAGAATGTCTTTGAATGCCACAAGTTGTGCCACACACCTTTCTCCACACATATAGAGTTCTGATGTGTATTTAACAAATGTCTTTTGCCACTTTCCTCCAGCCCACACCTGCAGATGAGCCTGTCAATTTCCCACGGGCTCCAGTGAGGAGAATCTTAATAGTCGTAGTTAAGAAGAAGAAGCCAAACAAACCAATAAGGATTACAGTGGAAGTAGATGCTTGCTTCGAGGAAGGTGAGATGTGTTGCCTAAATGCACAATTGTAACCCTCATGCACGTCATCTTGCTCAATTAAATATGGAGAATGATGTATATCTTGTTGATCATAGTTACTTCCTCATATGTTCTATGTTTCAAGAGATTCCTGTGAAATGTTCTGAATTTGTATTCATCCCGTGAATCGCGACAATAACTGTATTTTCAACTATCGAGTCTCTGAAATTTCAGTGATCTTATCACATGTATATATATATATCTTCTTCTTCATGTTATCTAAACACCACCATCTATATACTTCATGCTTATATTATCTTTTAACCAACAGTTACTCCAACAACGGTTGTAACTCCAGTTGTACCAGCCACACCATCAGTGACACCATTTGTTCCAGCCACACCCTTTGTGCCTGCAACTCCAATGGTAACACCATTTGTGCCAGGAACTCCAACGCCGTTTGTACCAGGCACACCAATAGTAACACCATTTGTTCCAGGAACCCCATCGGCAACAACAACTGTTACACCAGTTGTACCAGTTACACCATTTGTTCCAGCAACACCATTTGTACCAGGGACCCCTGTTGTTACTCCAGCTGTAACTGGTGCTGCCACAACACCTTGCCAGATTACTGGGGGTATGGGAGAGCCAACAGTTATAGCAGATGATGACATAACAACCAATGATGAGGATGTCAATGAGGATGTTAGTAGGTTGAGGCCATCCACTGACAATCCTGCACAAACCACAAGAGACAATTTCAAAGTTACAATTGACTTGCCCCAGGAAGGTGTGCCTGTAGACAGAGTGCAACTTCCTACAAATGACAACATTGATACCATCCGCGTGTACTACTTTACTCCAGATAACAATAATCCTGTCCCAGTTGACGATAAGGTAGGAATTAAGCTCTTCTGACCATTTCTTCCTCTTTTTCAGGTGCTTTTCAAAACAGCTGATTTTTATTTATGAAAGCACCAATTTTTATGATTTCTCGACATTTCAAGATCAGACACTTTGACCCCTGTTATAAAAGGCATTATAAATAACAGATTATCATTCGATCTTTTGATTTCCACAGCTTTCAGAGTATGAACTCTAGTTTCCATGCATGCATTTGACTAATAGTTGTGTCTTTTAACGATATGCAAATATTTGAAAATGTATAGTAAGTAACTACTATAAACAGAAGGAAATATTGATGAATTCAGACTCGATTCTTTAGAATGTCTTTGAATGCCACAAGTTGTGCCACACACCTTTCTCCACACATATAGAGTTCTGATGTGTATTTAACAAATGTCTTTTGCCACTTTCCTCCAGCCCACACCTGCAGATGAGCCTGTCAATTTCCCACGGGCTCCAGTGAGGAGAATCTTAATAGTCGTAGTTAAGAAGAAGAAGCCAAACAAACCAATAAGGATTACAGTGGAAGTAGATGCTTGCTTCGAGGAAGGTGAGATGTGTTGCCTAAATGCACAATTGTAACCCTCATGCACGTCATCTTGCTCAATTAAATATGGAGAATGATGTATATCTTGTTGATCATAGTTACTTCCTCATATGTTCTATGTTTCAAGAGATTCCTGTGAAATGTTCTGAATTTGTATTCATCCCGTGAATCGCGACAATAACTGTATTTTCAACTATCGAGTCTCTGAAATTTCAGTGATCTTATCACATGTATATATATATATCTTCTTCTTCATGTTATCTAAACACCACCATCTATATACTTCATGCTTATATTATCTTTTAACCAACAGTTACTCCAACAACGGTTGTAACTCCAGTTGTACCAGCCACACCATCAGTGACACCATTTGTTCCAGCCACACCCTTTGTGCCTGCAACTCCAATGGTAACACCATTTGTGCCAGGAACTCCAACGCCGTTTGTACCAGGCACACCAATAGTAACACCATTTGTTCCAGGAACCCCATCGGCAACAACAACTGTTACACCAGTTGTACCAGTTACACCATTTGTTCCAGCAACACCATTTGTACCAGGGACCCCTGTTGTTACTCCAGCTGTAACTGGTGCTGCCACAACACCTTGCCAGATTACTGAGGGTATGGGAGAGCCAACAGTTATAGCAGATGATGACATAACAACCAATGATGAGGATGTCAATGAGGATGTTAGTAGGTTGAGGCCATCCACTGACAATCCTGCACAAACCACAAGAGACAATTTCAAAGTTACAATTGACTTGCCCCAGGAAGGTGTGCCTGTAGACAGAGTGCAACTTCCTACAAATGACAACATTGATACCATCCGCGTGTACTACTTTACTCCAGATAACAATAATCCTGTCCCAGTTGACGATAAGGTAGGAATTAAGCTCTTCTGACCATTTCTTCCTCTTTTTCAGGTGCTTTTCAAAACAGCTGATTTTTATTTATGAAAGCACCAATTTTTATGATTTCTCGACATTTCAAGATCAGACACTTTGACCCCTGTTATAAAAGGCATTATAAATAACAGATTATCATTCGATCTTTTGATTTCCACAGTTTTCAGAGTATGAACTCTAGTTTCCATGCATGCATTTGACTAATAGTTGTGTCTTTTAACGATATGCAAATATTTGAAAATGTATAGTAAGTAACTACTATAAACAGAAGGAAATATTGATGAATTCAGACTCGATTCTTTAGAATGTCTTTGAATGCCACAAGTTGTGCCACACACCTTTCTCCACACATATAGAGTTCTGATGTGTATTTAACAAATGTCTTTTGCCACTTTCCTCCAGCCCACACCTGCAGATGAGCCTGTCAATTTCCCACGGGCTCCAGTGAGGAGAATCTTAATAGTCGTAGTTAAGAAGAAGAAGCCAAACAAACCAATAAGGATTACAGTGGAAGTAGATGCTTGCTTCGAGGAAGGTGAGATGTGTTGCCTAAATGCACAATTGTAACCCTCATGCACGTCATCTTGCTCAATTAAATATGGAGAATGATGTATATCTTGTTGATCATAGTTACTTCCTCATATGTTCTATGTTTCAAGAGATTCCTGTGAAATGTTCTGAATTTGTATTCATCCCGTGAATCGCGACAATAACTGTATTTTCAACTATCGAGTCTCTGAAATTTCAGTGATCTTATCACATGTATATATATATATATCTTCTTCTTCATGTTATCTAAACACCACCATCTATATACTTCATGCTTATATTATCTTTTAACCAACAGTTACTCCAACAACGGTTGTAACTCCAGTTGTACCAGCCACACCATCAGTGACACCATTTGTTCCAGCCACACCCTTTGTGCCTGCAACTCCAATGGTAACACCATTTGTGCCAGGAACTCCAACGCCGTTTGTACCAGGCACACCAATAGTAACACCATTTGTTCCAGGAACCCCATCGGCAACAACAACTGTTACACCAGTTGTACCAGTTACACCATTTGTTCCAGCAACACCATTTGTACCAGGGACCCCTGTTGTTACTCCAGCTGTAACTGGTGCTGCCACAACACCTTGCCAGATTACTGAGGGTATGGGAGAGCCAACAGTTATAGCAGATGATGACATAACAACCAATGATGAGGATGTCAATGAGGATGTTAGTAGGTTGAGGCCATCCACTGACAATCCTGCACAAACCACAAGAGACAATTTCAAAGTTACAATTGACTTGCCCCAGGAAGGTGTGCCTGTAGACAGAGTGCAACTTCCTACAAATGACAACATTGATACCATCCGCGTGTACTACTTTACTCCAGATAACAATAATCCTGTCCCAGTTGACGATAAGGTAGGAATTAAGCTCTTCTGACCATTTCTTCCTCTTTTTGAGGTGCTTTTCAAAACAGCTGATTTTTATTTATGAAAGCACCAATTTTTATGATTTCTTGACATTTCAAGATCAGACACTTTGACCCCTGTTATAAAAGGCATTATAAATAACAGATTATCATTCGATCTTTTGATTTCCACAGTTTTCAGAGTATGAACTCTAGTTTCCATGCATGCATTTGACTAATAGTTGTGTCTTTTAACGATATGCAAATATTTGAAAATGTATAGTAAGTAACTACTATAAACAGAAGGAAATATTGATGAATTCAGACTCGATTCTTTAGAATGTCTTTGAATGCCACAAGTTGTGCCACACACCTTTCTCCACACATATAGAGTTCTGATGTGTATTTAACAAATGTCTTTTGCCACTTTCCTCCAGCCCACACCTGCAGATGAGCCTGTCAATTTCCCACGGGCTCCAGTGAGGAGAATCTTAATAGTCGTAGTTAAGAAGAAGAAGCCAAACAAACCAATAAGGATTACAGTGGAAGTAGATGCTTGCTTCGAGGAAGGTGAGATGTGTTGCCTAAATGCACAATTGTAACCCTCATGCACGTCATCTTGCTCAATTAAATATGGAGAATGATGTATATCTTGTTGATCATAGTTACTTCCTCATATGTTCTATGTTTCAAGAGATTCCTGTGAAATGTTCTGAATTTGTATTCATCCCGTGAATCGCGACAATAACTGTATTTTCAACTATCGAGTCTCTGAAATTTCAGTGATCTTATCACATGCATATATATATCTTCTTCTTCATGTTATCTAAACACCACCATCTATATACTTCATGCTTATATTATCTTTTAACCAACAGTTACTCCAACAACGGTTGTAACTCCAGTTGTACCAGCCACACCATCAGTGACACCATTTGTTCCAGCCACACCCTTTGTGCCTGCAACTCCAATGGTAACACCATTTGTGCCAGGAACTCCAACGCCGTTTGTACCAGGCACACCAATAGTAACACCATTTGTTCCAGGAACCCCATCGGCAACAACAACTGTTACACCAGTTGTACCAGTTACACCATTTGTTCCAGCAACACCATTTGTACCAGGGACCCCTGTTGTTACTCCAGCTGTAACTGGTGCTGCCACAACACCTTGCCAGATTACTGAGGGTATGGGAGAGCCAACAGTTATAGCAGATGATGACATAACAACCAATGATGAGGATGTCAATGAGGATGTTAGTAGGTTGAGGCCATCCACTGACAATCCTGCACAAACCACAAGAGACAATTTCAAAGTTACAATTGACTTGCCCCAGGAAGGTGTGCCTGTAGACAGAGTGCAACTTCCTACAAATGACAACATTGATACCATCCGCGTGTACTACTTTACTCCAGATAACAATAATCCTGTCCCAGTTGACGATAAGGTAGGAATTAAGCTCTTCTGACCATTTCTTCCTCTTTTTCAGGTGCTTTTCAAAACAGCTGATTTTTATTTATGAAAGCACCAATTTTTATGATTTCTTGACATTTCAAGATCAGACACTTTGACCCCTGTTATAAAAGGCATTATAAATAACAGATTATCATTCGATCTTTTGATTTCCACAGTTTTCAGAGTATGAACTCTAGTTTCCATGCATGCATTTGACTAATAGTTGTGTCTTTTAACGATATGCAAATATTTGAAAATGTATAGTAAGTAACTACTATAAACAGAAGGAAATATTGATGAATTCAGTCTCGATTCTTTAGAATGTCTTTGAATGCCGCAAGTTGTGCCACACACCTTTCTCCACACATATAGAGTTCTGATGTGTATTTAACAAATGTCTTTTGCCACTTTCCTCCAGCCCACACCTGCAGATGAGCCTGTCAATTTCCCACGGGCTCCAGTGAGGAGAATCTTAATAGTCGTAGTTAAGAAGAAGAAGCCAAACAAACCAATAAGGATTACAGTGGAAGTAGATGCTTGCTTCGAGGAAGGTGAGATGTGTTGCCTAAATGCACAATTGTAACCCTCATGCACGTCATCTTGCTCAATTAAATATGGAGAATGATGTATATCTTGTTGATCATAGTTACTTCCTCATATGTTCTATGTTTCAAGAGATTCCTGTGAAATGTTCTGAATTTGTATTCATCCCGTGAATCGCGACAATAACTGTATTTTCAACTATCGAGTCTCTGAAATTTCAGTGATCTTATCACATGCATATATATATCTTCTTCTTCATGTTATCTAAACACCACCATCTATATACTTCATGCTTATATTATCTTTTAACCAACAGTTACTCCAACAACGGTTGTAACTCCAGTTGTACCAGCCACACCATCAGTGACACCATTTGTTCCAGCCACACCCTTTGTGCCTGCAACTCCAATGGTAACACCATTTGTGCCAGGAACTCCAACGCCGTTTGTACCAGGCACACCAATAGTAACACCATTTGTTCCAGGAACCCCATCGGCAACAACAACTGTTACACCAGTTGTACCAGTTACACCATTTGTTCCAGCAACACCATTTGTACCAGGGACCCCTGTTGTTACTCCAGCTGTAACTGGTGCTGCCACAACACCTTGCCAGATTACTGAGGGTATGGGAGAGCCAACAGTTATAGCAGATGATGACATAACAACCAATGATGAGGATGTCAATGAGGATGTTAGTAGGTTGAGGCCATCCACTGACAATCCTGCACAAACCACAAGAGACAATTTCAAAGTTACAATTGACTTGCCCCAGGAAGGTGTGCCTGTAGACAGAGTGCAACTTCCTACAAATGACAACATTGATACCATCCGCGTGTACTACTTTACTCCAGATAACAATAATCCTGTCCCAGTTGACGATAAGGTAGGAATTAAGCTCTTCTGACCATTTCTTCCTCTTTTTGAGGTGCTTTTCAAAACAGCTGATTTTTATTTATGAAAGCACCAATTTTTATGATTTCTTGACATTTCAAGATCAGACACTTTGACCCCTGTTATAAAAGGCATTATAAATAACAGATTATCATTCGATCTTTTGATTTCCACAGTTTTCAGAGTATGAACTCTAGTTTCCATGCATGCATTTGACTAATAGTTGTGTCTTTTAACGATATGCAAATATTTGAAAATGTATAGTAAGTAACTACTATAAACAGAAGGAAATATTGATGAATTCAGACTCGATTCTTTAGAATGTCTTTGAATGCCACAAGTTGTGCCACACACCTTTCTCCACACATATAGAGTTCTGATGTGTATTTAACAAATGTCTTTTGCCACTTTCCTCCAGCCCACACCTGCAGATGAGCCTGTCAATTTCCCACGGGCTCCAGTGAGGAGAATCTTAATAGTCGTAGTTAAGAAGAAGAAGCCAAACAAACCAATAAGGATTACAGTGGAAGTAGATGCTTGCTTCGAGGAAGGTGAGATGTGTTGCCTAAATGCACAATTGTAACCCTCATGCACGTCATCTTGCTCAATTAAATATGGAGAATGATGTATATCTTGTTGATCATAGTTACTTCCTCATATGTTCTATGTTTCAAGAGATTCCTGTGAAATGTTCTGAATTTGTATTCATCCCGTGAATCGCGACAATAACTGTATTTTCAACTATCGAGTCTCTGAAATTTCAGTGATCTTATCACATGCATATATATATCTTCTTCTTCATGTTATCTAAACACCACCATCTATATACTTCATGCTATATTATCTTTTAACCAACAGTTACTCCAACAACGGTTGTAACTCCAGTTGTACCAGCCACACCATCAGTGACACCATTTGTTCCAGCCACACCCTTTGTGCCTGCAACTCCAATGGTAACACCATTTGTGCCAGGAACTCCAACGCCGTTTGTACCAGGCACACCAATAGTAACACCATTTGTTCCAGGAACCCCATCGGCAACAACAACTGTTACACCAGTTGTACCAGTTACACCATTTGTTCCAGCAACACCATTTGTACCAGGGACCCCTGTTGTTACTCCAGCTGTAACTGGTGCTGCCACAACACCTTGCCAGATTACTGAGGGTATGGGAGAGCCAACAGTTATAGCAGATGATGACATAACAACCAATGATGAGGATGTCAATGAGGATGTTAGTAGGTTGAGGCCATCCACTGACAATCCTGCACAAACCACAAGAGACAATTTCAAAGTTACAATTGACTTGCCCCAGGAAGGTGTGCCTGTAGACAGAGTGCAACTTCCTACAAATGACAACATTGATACCATCCGCGTGTACTACTTTACTCCAGATAACAATAATCCTGTCCCAGTTGACGATAAGGTAGGAATTAAGCTCTTCTGACCATTTCTTCCTCTTTTTGAGGTGCTTTTCAAAACAGCTGATTTTTATTTATGAAAGCACCAATTTTTATGATTTCTTGACATTTCAAGATCAGACACTTTGACCCCTGTTATAAAAGGCATTATAAATAACAGATTATCATTCGATCTTTTGATTTCCATAGTTTTCAGAGTATGAACTCTAGTTTCCATGCATGCATTTGACTAATAGTTGTGTCTTTTAACGATATGCAAATATTTGAAAATGTATAGTAAGTAACTACTATAAACAGAAGGAAATATTGATGAATTCAGACTCGATTCTTTAGAATGTCTTTGAATGCCACAAGTTGTGCCACACACCTTTCTCCACACATATAGAGTTCTGATGTGTATTTAACAAACGTCTTTTGCCACTTTCTTCCAGCCCACACCTGCAGATGAGCCTGTCAATTTCCCACGGGCTCCAGTGAGGAGAATCTTAATAGTCGTAGTTAAGAAGAAGAAGCCAAACAAACCAATAAGGATTACAGTGGAAGTAGATGCTTGCTTCGAGGAAGGTAGATGTGTTGCCTAAATGCACAATTGTAACCCTCATGCACGTCATCTTGCTCAATTTAATACGGAGAATGATGTATATCTTGTTGATCATAGTTACTTCCTCATATGTTCTATGTTTCAAGAGATTCCTGTGAAATGTTCTGAATTTGTATTCATCCCGTGAATCGCGACAATAACTGTATTTTCGAATATCAAGTCTCTGAAATTTCAATGATCTTATCACATGCATATATATCTTCTTCTTCATGTTATCTAAACACCACCGTCTAAAACCTTCATGCTTATATTATCTTTTAACCAACAGTTACTCCAACAACGGTTGTAACTCCAGTTGTCCCAGTCACACCATCAGCAACTCCAGTGGTTCCAGGAACACCATTTGTACCAGCCACACCATCAGTGACACCATTTGTTCCAGCTACACCAGCCATCCCAGGATCACCATCATTGACCCCATTGGTACCAACAACACCTTCTTTTCCAGGAACTCCTTTTGCCTCAACACTCGTACCTGTTACTCCTGTCTTGACGCCATCAACAATATGTAGAATGATAGAAGGAATGGGTAATCCTGTTCTGACACCCAGTGACATGATTATTGCCAATGATGATGAAGCTAACAACAATATTGACAGAATCCGTCCTAACAATCCAAAGAGTCCACTTTTGGTCAAAAAAGACAACTTCCAATTGAGGATCTGGTTGATTAGAGCTGTTGCATTGGGATCTTTCCGCTTTGTTGTGGCAAGGAATGTAAAATCATTCAGGGTATACTACATAGTTCCAGGAAATATGGACCCTAAACCTGTCCCTGGGGTAAGTTTGATCTATTTTGTATTTATTATAAATAAATATATATATATATATATATATATATATATATATATATATATATATATATATATATATAATCTTTACTTTTTGTTATACTGGTGAATGTATACTTCGATCCGTCATTATGATGCAACTCAACATTGATCTGGCCTTGTAATAATGTGAGCATAATTACAGGTCCCATTAGATTGGTTAGATTTCAAGATCTAATTGGTAGTTACTGTGAATTCACTATTTGTAATGATGTACCAATTTCTCCATCTTGGCTAGGGAAGGGTCATCGATCCACTTCGTTCCATATTGACTCTTGGCATATCTACTGTGGCTAGCAAAGACAGTGCTTTGAACAAGTGCTCATATGTGAATGAAAAAGTTATTTGGAGTATCATGCTAAATCAATTGACCAATGAGAGAGCTCCTTACACATGTTGGGTATTTAGCATGACGACTTCCATGATGTCCCCATGCCTTGACTCGGAGGCAAAACTTGTTTGCGAACGGTTTGAATTGGAGAAACATATTTGAGCCATGTGGCAATTTCTGCGAAGGCTGCGATGTTTATACACAACTATCTTCATAGGTAAATCAAACGAGCAATTTTCTTTGGATAAGTTTCTTTCATCCGTATCCACTCAGACGGCAGAGCAACAGATACGCTTTCGGATAGCTACCATCAACGGCTAGCGAAGGTGGAGTTTCTTCGACAAATACGTTACTCGATCATAATAAGTTAAGACTACATCAACTTTCACCCAAATTCACCCCTACGAAGGTAAATTAATATGTTCATCGTCTGCAGAGGTTAGACTAGGATAGTAACTTCTTGGATACAGGGAATGATGTCAAATCCAGTCAGTCGTCTGTTACTTCATCACATGCCCGGTCAGTGCACTATTTCTTAGGACTTAAAATTCCAATACACTTGTGATTTTTTATCCGTTGAGCAATTTTCTAGAGTTGTCTTTGTCTGGTATATATACTGCACCCGTTTTTACTCTGTGAGAATCTTGTTCTGTCTTCATCAAAGATAATGGTTTGAAATGTCAGTTGTCAAACTTCAATGCATAATAAGCTAAAGGACGCCATATTAATAACTTGCCAGTGCCCGATCATCTTTAGAACTTACAAGCCAACTCAGGACTCAATCTAATTTGCAAGTTATATTAAGTAAATAATCATTTCTTGAATGTAGTAAGATCATATATCTATTTGTCTCTAGCATTTACCTTAATTCTTAGCATCAACATAATATATTCAGATTAACGCTTGACTGATTTCACCTCTATATGTTATTGTTTTGCTTCTCTAACTGCGAAGTGTGGTGGAAGCGTAATAAGTAAACTAGGGATATTCACCCCACCTGTATACATTGTATGGGGTGCACTTCACAATATACCAAGGATAGATAGACGGCCATCATAGCCAAGCAGTTGCCAGGGCGAATGAGGATGCGAAGAAGCGCATTATCAAGGATGCAGACGCCATCACTATTGCCACCGACACTGCATCCATAACTAATTTTCTATTAACTGTGTCAGTGGAGGCAAAAAGATCGCCCATTCAGTAGAATATCTAGCATCCATGTCTTCACGGTCTTTTCGAGTAGTCACAGTCCCGTCGTCGCCCTTTATGCCGCAACCGGAACAGATCATCACGGCATATCTTACTAGGCCAGTAATGACATGGTACGGTGGACCACCAGAAGCAGTCATAGACATGCGATCAAAACAAAATCCAAGTACTGGCTGCGGTGATCATTCTCGGCTTAGACGATACATGTTTTGTTGCCCAATGCTCCTTTGATCCCGGATCACATCTACTCCAGTTCCAAAATACCCTCAACTAACGCCTTTGATTTATGGAACTGGGTACGAGGATTTAATTTCCCTGTATACCCAGTCCCGGCTCCAATGCTAAGTTAGCGTCCGACAGCCCAGTTGTATGCTCGTAACACTGAACATAACTTGTACAGGCTTTGGTGATTCATCCACACGATCCAGCGCTGCACCCATGAAAGCATCATGAAATGGCACCGGACAATTCCATGAAGTGTGCCGGCTCCTTCACGATCGGGCACAACATATGACAAAACCCCAGTATTTTACACCCGGTACCAGTCTCACACTTTCGATAATAAGCAGAGCGAACGCCTTGTAAAATAACATTGTTCCAACATGAATAGACGGCAGCTTCATTCACCGTCGTCCATAAATTGCTTCACCAGATCAGACGAATCCATTATACAAAGCATCACAATAACCCCCCTCCTTCGATTTTCATTCCATATTTCCTCAATCAGATAATCTACATGTAAGATTTATTGGACGTCATCGCTTAATAGACTTGAGGCAGGTGCTCCCGATGTTTGTGCTGTTTTTAAAGATATATGTGTTCGTTGACTGTCTTTGTCCACCCTATTGTGTCCATCACGCATTGACTGTTGCGTTGGAATGTGTTTCTCCAGCTATTTCTTTTGGAAATGAGAACTATTAGATTTTTTCTCAGTCGTCTTGTCCCACTGCTACAACCGTCTTTGTTGTTGAACATACCGCCATCACGTGATACCGGCCAGTCGACCCATTTATGCTATGATGGAACCTCATTAATTCCATTAAATAACCTCTCCTCGGCGCTCCATACTACATTGTGCTATAGACTAAACGACCTTGGACTACTTTCATCTTCACTTAAATGTAAACGGCAGCAAAACAAGAAACGTTGTTTCAAAGCCAGCTAGCGTATAGCTGGAAGAAAAATCCCAACTATCTCCATTTTTCCCTTTCCTTCTGAGCGATTTTAAAACTAGACCGCTAATTTGAACAATTTAATTCAAATTCCTCTTCAGTCATCAACTTCTAAGTCTGAGCATCCCCTGCGCATGGCATTATTCAATGCCCAATCAGCTGGACCACAGACTTTATCAATAGTCAGGATATGGACATATTTTTTATCTGACAGAAACATGGATAAAAACATCAGGCGATGAGCCAAAGTGCGCGGATCTAACCCCCCCCCCCCCCCAGTTGTTCTATCAAGTCGTTCCCCCGCCACTCCCGTGGAGGTGGAATTGCTGTCATTGCAAATAACTCCATTCTCCGCCGTCTTAACTACGTTGCAACCTTCAATTTCGACCACACATCGTTTGATATGGTCTAAGCTACCCTCACAATAGACCAAATATCAGTCCATTTTTCTGCCTCTACCGCCCTTCTCCTAGAGGAAAGAAAACAAGCTGATGAATCTTTCGTTTTGGGACAGTTTTCTAACCTCCTAGAACATGGAAATTCGATAGGTGGCAGTCTGATTATTCTTGGAGATTTTAACTTTCATTTTGACTGTCCTTCAAACCCATACACAGCAAAACTCTTAGATTTCATTAACGTTTAACCTCAAACAGTCATTTAGTCAACCCACCATATACATGGTCACATTTTAGACTGGATTCTTGGTATACCTAATGGTAATATTTTACAGTCTTTATTGGTGTACCGCGAACATGCATCAGATCACCTGTGTGTCATATGCCATCTTGACGTATCAGTTCCTAATTCTCTATCTTTGTTTGCTACCAAGAGAAACCTTGGTATGATTAATAGAACCTAACTAATGCATGACATCCAAGCAAACATAAAAACTGTGTTACCTCCTACAGCAGAACAACTTGATAACTGCTTGTGTTAATTGCTTAACAAACATGCCTCAGCAACCAAGTGCAGAGTAACCATACAGAAGTGTTCGCCGTGGTATATTAGTGTTGGGGACCAGCTTCACACTGCTAAAAGAGAAATCTAGGTGTCAATCTCGACAGTACTCTCTCGTTACACCACCATGTCAGGAACATATGCAATGCTGCATATCTGGAGCTGAGACGTATCAGATCCATTCGCAATTTTCTTTCAGTTGATGCCTTTAAAATACTTGTGTGTTCCTTAGCACTCTCTAGACTGGACTATTGTAATTCTCTTATCTGGTTCGTCTCAGCATCTTCTATAGAAACTTTAAAAAGTCCAAAACATAGTTGCTCGGATCATCGTTAGAACTGAGCACTCATCCCCCTGCTATGTATCCTACACTGGTTACCTGTTCGCTCCAGAAGCCAACACAAAATCTATTCTTGATGCAAATTTCGTTGACTGCCTCCAGTCCAAAATACTTATCGGACCTCACCCACGTGTACACCCCTTCTGGATACTTACGCTCCCCTTCCGACACTCGTATTCTGATTAATCAAACGAAGTCATACAGACAATGTTCTTTGGCGTACCAGGGCCCAGATACCTGTAACGAATTGCCTGTTTAACGTAGACACAATGACACTGTGATCTCTTTCAAAAGTGCTCTTAGAACTCACCTATTTCGACTGCAAGAACAGACTTAAGATTTAGCAGTGTTTCCTTAGCTAAATTATTTCCGCATGCTTTTTGTTTGCAATTTCTAGGTGTTGTTTTTGCAATTGTGTCCATATATATGTCCTTATGTGTTAACTAATATTGTGAAGCGCTTAGAGCTTCTCAAGATTAAGGTTAGACCTAATTATTATTATTATTATTATTATTATTATTATTATTATTATTATTATTAATATTATTATATCTAGAGAAGACACAGCCTTCCGTGTATTGATTTAAGAGTTTGTCACGCTACTCCGGTTCCATCAGTGGCCTTTTACATTCGTTGACCTGCTAATCAAAAAAGACCAGCTATTTCACAAACCACTCACATACTCTGGCCCAGTCACTTACATCCTACATTGTTGTGAAAGGTAGCTCCAGGATCTAGGTATTTACAGGCCTTTCTTTTCGCATAGACGACTTCCATCAGATTTCAAATCAGCTTTTTACAAGTGACATGCTAGTATTTCACTGATGTACCAGGTGTCGACAGATACATCGCGGGCTTGCGAATGTCAAACTTTCCTTTGTGCACATGGACTGGAAGTCCTTTGTCAGCATGCAACAACTGGTTCAAAATGTTGTAGTGACAGGATCCATGCAAGGTTTGCTCTCATGGTTTGCTCTCGATGATTATAGTTCAGCTATCTGAACACAGACCAAAGCAGTTTGCTGAGAACCACACTGACAGTCAGGCCAGGTAGATAGACTCACGTATAACTCGTGTGCTTCATAGAGCAGCTCAACATCCACTCTCCAGTGCCACATCTCTGTGCGTTAATCTACAGCTTGCAGAAGAATGTGCATTCCTATTCATTCGCATGCTTATTAAAAGACCATCACGACGCGATTCTCAGATCGCAACTGCTGTTTTTCAACCTACTATTGCACGGAATTATCAAGGCGGTCAGGAAACAGCTGCCAATGAGGCAAACCAGCGACCTAAAGCCCAGCCCTCGTTTCATAAGAGAGATCAGAGAAACAGGAAGGATCCCCTCCAAACAAAAAGGCATACCAAATAAGGCGACCCCCCCCCCTTTAAGCCCTTTCCCTCAAAGAGGTGCCAGTATTTAAGACCCACCAACAACAGTAGACGAGCAGACAACAAAATCAGTTTCGATCCAGCTTCTCTCCCTACTAGAAGCAGCTGTTAGCGTGACGTACTCGCGACTGAAATAGTGGTGGTTTGACACCTACCTTCGGATCAGCGCAGACTGGTTACTGTGTTGTGTCCCTGGGCAGAGCACTGTACTTCAATTGCCTGGGCACTAAATAGCCCACTTAAGCTCTACTGCTGTAAAACACCAAACCAATCCAAATGGCTCCCCGTCAACTTTCTCGCAGAAAATGACACCATATTCATGCCGCCTTTTCCGGCATTCTAGGAGGAGGTGGGGAAGAATTCAAGTTTCTTTTAGTCATAGAGTGAATTCTTTTGAGAGCCACATTTGAGAGTGGTGACACCGACATCGGTTCTCAGCGCAGTTCAAGATGGAGATTTTGGAGTAAGCTTATACCTCCAAAGTGCGTACTTGCTCATTCCTATTCACAAATCTTCCCATAAATTTCTGAAGCATGCGTACAGTGACACCGTGTTCTAGCTTTGGGTACTCCCTTTCGGTATGTTTTATCACCTCCTGGTTCTTCATGAGAATCACTTACAGGTTCGTGTCAAACTTCAGAACTACATGCGTGTTCGCAACATCGAACTACCTAGACGATATTCTAGAAAGTATCAGGTAACTTATCTTTTTCACAAAGACATGAAATTCCTTGTTTTACTTTTGCCTTGCTTTTAGAATCTTTGCCAACAAGGACAAATCCGACCTCATGCCATCCCAAAATTTAGTTCACTTGGGCATGGAGTTCAAACTCCTTTCGAACTAAGCCTGACTTCCTCGAAAACTTGCCTTGAAAATCATCTCAGTAGCCTTTACACGTGATTTAAATAGTCTTGTTGAAGTGACTGCATTCGATATAACTATAAGTAAAAGGACAAGAAAATGGTCACTTTCAGACAGCTTACAGCAGTCTGTTCATGTTCAGTTTGACTATTTCCCTGTATCGACAGGCTGAGTTTTATCAGGATACACTATCACCAGAGAAAATATTGCACTTTTGTATGCCTCAATAATATCAAACAACCTCTAGTTATTTCGTAAATGCTTGCATTTGTAACTTCCACAAATTGTCTGTTGTATATGGACTTTGGAAAATATGGGAGGATGATATTGATTATTTAAAATTTAGAGTGCTTTTTAACCTTTTGAGGAAAGACTATATCGTTGGATGTGGTTTTGTGTGGTTAGTAAACAAATCTGAGAAAGGTGTCTTAAATATTATCCTATTATTGTATATGTTCTATTTGTCTGTAATTAATGTGTTAGAATGAAACTGCATTTTTGCACTAAATATACCCTGCAATCAGCATTTGTTTACATACGAATACTTATTCTAATGTTTGCTGTTTTCTACTGAAAGGTGTTTGGACCAGATGATGAAGTTTTCTTTCTTGGAAATCCAAGAGCATTAGATATTATTATTGAAGTCATTGAGAAGAACAAGCCCCAGTCTCCAATATTTGTGTCTGTGGAGCTGTTTGCCTGCTTTGAAGAAGGTAAAGACTTTGAACGAAACAATTAACAATTGACTTAGAAGATTTTTTAACGCTGACAGCTAGCAATATTTTACATAAGATGTTTGTTTGTTTGCTTTTTCTGTCTCTCAATTTTTGAAAAGAAACGTGACATTTCATGTCTGATAACTTGTTTCGGCTTGTTTCAACCATTCTGCCAAGCATCTGTACTGTTAGCAAACAGTCTGCTGAAAGATTATCTAAACTTAGATAACTCGTAAAATATCATTTTTATTACATGATATGGGATAATTCGCTATTATATTCTAATACTCATATGTTATAACGCTTCTTGTAATCATTCCTCTGTTGGACTTACGAAGAATATACAGATTAACCTCTTCTTCATCTTTTAATGTTAAATGAGATCATTTGTTTCATGTTATATTTAGTTAGAGCATAATATACAGGAATGCACAATATAACCTGTCATAAAGTGAAACATCTTATTTCAAACAGTAACTACTACTTCAGCTGTTACCCCCGTAGTAACAGAAACGCCACCAGTTACATCAATTGTACCAAGGACACCAGCAGTAACACCACTAGTACCAGTTACACCTATAGGAACACCATTTGTACCAGGCACACCAGCTGTTACTGGCATCCCAACTACCCCTTGCCAAGTCTCAGAAGGAATGGGGAGTCCAACAATTATTCCTGATGAAGATATTACAACAAATGATCATGATGTCAACGATGATGTTAGCCAGCTTAGACCAACCACTGACAATCCAGCCAAATCGAATGTGGACAGCTTTAAAGTTACCATTGATTTACCTGTGAAAGGTGTTCCAGTTGATAGAGTTAGTCTTCCTACCAATGATAATATTGATACAATCCGTGTCTACTATGTTACACCAGGTGATGACAGCCCTATTCCTGTAGATGACGAGGTATTTAGTAACTTTTCTGCAATATATATATATATATATATATATATATATATATATATATATATATATATATATATATATATATATATATACATCACAATTTTATTACTTACAGATGTCAGATGTGCACAAACCTTTCGTAAATTGATTTTCTCATACATATTTATCTTTTGTAAAATCTCTCTGTAGGAAAGGTCTGTGCTTCAGAACTTAAAATATCTTTGATAGTTTATATTGAGAGTCAATCTCGTAGTGTTATACTTGACATAACTGAAATAAATATAATCTTGTCTCGGTGATCCTTTTTCTCTATTTAACAATTTCTAAACCTTTTGCAGCCCACCCCAGCAGATAAGCCAGTCAACTTCCCCCGTGTACCAGTCAGGCGTGTTATAATTAAAGTAGTGAAAAAGGAGAAACCAACCAAACCAATCAGAATTACAATCAAAGTTGAGGCTTGCTTTGAGGAAAGTAAGAATCCTCTTTTGCATTTTCTTTATAATGTTAAGGTAATTAAATCAATATTATTTCATGGATTCTGCAGAAAAAGTGGAAAGTGTAATTTTTGTCTTCTTTTACTCTGTTCTGCTTTTATTTTCAGCGTTAGAGAAACTACCGTATTAAAGAATTTGTTGCTTTCCGTGGTAACTCGTCTTTAAGAAAACATTTATTTGATTGATTTTCTTAAAGAGTTTCTATACAATCAAAACTTGCATTGAAAATAAAAACAGAATAGCTTTAAAAAATATAATATTGTAGAAATGTTCTTAAAAGTGTGGTAGCTGGTCATGATTTTCCAAATAGTGTGTACGCATGTGTTAGATAAACAAGAATGGAGAAGTTAATCACATGTATATCAACAATTATGACTGGCAAAATTGAACTTCTATCAAGCTTCACTTCTTCCATTTATTTCAGTTACTGCCACATCTACAACCCCGATAGTTCCTGTCACTGTTGCTACATCTTTTATCACAACTGGTATTCAAGAAACACCATTTGTCCAAACAACTACAATGCTAATAGTCACAACCACTCCTGCACCCATCACTACACCCGCAACAGCTGCTGAAACTACAACTTCAGGAATTGTGCAAACAGAAAACACTGCAGTGTGTCAGCTTCAAGAGGGCATGGACAGTCCTGCTCTTATCCCATCCGACAGTATTACAACCAATGATGAAGAGGTCAACCCAGACACACTCAGGCCAAATGATGAAGATGCACCAGCTACATCCACGCAAGATGACTTCACAATTAGAGTGAACTTCCCACCATCTGGTGTTATTGTTGATAGAGTGCGCCTACCAACAAAAGATAACATCAAATCCATAAGAGTGTACTTTGGTCGGCCAGGTCAAAAGGTCGAAATACCAGTAGACAAGGATGATAAGGTGAGAACACTGTTTACATATTTTAGTGCACAAGCTGATTGCAACTATTGATTTCCAGTCAGAAAGTGTGAGAGTTACTCATGTACCTCTGAAATCATCAGAATTAAATATCCAACTTCAGGATCAAATTATAGTGTCACATTCAGCTTCAGCTTTATGGGCCGCTGGTGGATGTGGATGAAAATCACGGTAAAATATGTGTAATACGAACTAAAAAGTTCTGGACAGCAAAAAAGGATATTCTTAATTCTAGTTTTCTATGCCTGAGAGATAACGTAAATATATAGATTTTAAACGATTGGTCTATTCTATGTCTTTTTAAAATTATTTTTACCATGTATGTGCAGTATGATTCTAAAGCATAAAGCATTAATTATTTGTCCAAAAGGGACCAAAACATATTTAAACGTTATATTTTGTGTCAACAATATGATATATCAGAAAGCAGTAAGAGTCAGAGAACAACAGTTAGTGTTCATCGTAAAGTGTAAGTCACGGAAAAAGCATGATTGTTTCATGTATATTTGTTCACAGCCACTCCAAGCCACTAGCTTGGTTAGGTTTCCGAACACGCCAGTACAGAGGATAATTATTGTGATTGAAAAGAAGCAGAATCCAAGCAAACCTATCAAAGTCACGTTAGAAGTCTGGGCCTGCTTTGAAAGAGGTATTTAGTTGTACAGAAAGTTTAGAACGAACAATATTCATTAATCTTTCTCATATTTCCAAGCTTCAATCCAGCAATTTGCATTTATCGACAAACTCTCCTGCGTCCAAATGTATGATTAACTCTAATAGTCATTTTCTGTCTACAGGTGGAACTAAATACTTTGGATATATTCTACACATGTTCCATCTTGAAGCTGTCATTCTTGTCAATGCAAGGAACTAATTCCTCTAAAACCAGAATAGTTAAAATCAAGACGAGAAAGTGCATTCAATTAATTACAATTCAAAATCTATGTCTAAAGGTTATAACAATGAATATGCTTTCTCTATACAGATACCACTCCTAAAATGCTTAGATAGTGTAAGCAAAGCTACATTCATGCAGCTTCAAAACGATAAAATCTTCGTAAGAATCATGCAGAAATACAGCATACAGGTTATATGTCAAAGACCTATTTTAACAAAAGCTAGAACAGCTTAAGATCAAAGTAACTGCAATGTCCAGTTTTCCAGACCGTACAGAATTACCAATTAGAATTCCTGTTCTCTCAATAATAAAACAAAATACAAGCTTACAAAACTTTGCAATCACAGGCCCTATAATCTCACAAAAACAGAAGAAAAAAACATTTTCCCACAAATAGATGTACATACAACAACAGTCCATCCCATATGTATCTTAATTCTTTATTTAAAGGAACAGAAACAAGCACATCAAAAACCCTAATTACAAAAACAACACAGGAAACTACGTATGTGATTTCATCTCAATCATTATCCACAGAGGCACAAATCAAAAGCTCCATGGCAACACCATTTATCAAAACAACAAATGTTGTAACACCACATGTGTCAGGAACTCAAACCCCGCTTGTACATGGCACACCAACAAGATATTCTTTGGTTCAGATCAAAGGATTAATCATGTTTATCTCCAGCGAACAACTAAGACCTGAAAAAGACAAAAGTCCTTAATTTGACATTATAAAGAATACTTGCGTTGTCAAGGTGTATAAAAGCTTCCTATTTGCTACAGGCAGAATGATTAAAAAAAAAGACATTTTATTGTTGCTGCACACTAAACAACAAATTTCGCTTGAATATTAAACCCTACTATACTGTTCACTCTAAAGTATTTCCAAATCTTACTGAGCAATAACTTTGCCGTACTTTCGCCTCTAATTTGGTGATTGCATTGGTCAATGTTTTCCTCATTGAAATAATGTTTCGCTTTACAATGAAGTCATTCTCAACCTTTCAAGTTTATCCTATAATCGTTCCATCATGCTGTCATGCCAAATTCGCACAAATGCTCCAAACAAAGTATCTCTGAACTGTCCTACATGGATACATTCGATGCAATTTTATCAATGACATTAATTTTCTAACATCAGTAACACCAACTACACCTGTGACACCGATCATTCCTAGCACCCCGTCTGTTACTCCTTTTGTACCCGGCACACCAGCAGTGACACCATTTGTTCCAGTTACACCATTTGTACCAGGAACTCCAACGCCGTTTGTACCAGGCACACCAGCAGCAACACCATTTGTTCCAGGTACTCCTTCAGCAACACCAAAGGTACCAGCCACACCGTCAATTACACCATTTGTTCCAGCAACACCATTTGTACCAGGGACCCCTGTTGTTACCCCAGTTGTTACTGGTGCTGCTACGACACGTTGCCAAGTTACTGAGGGTATGGAAGCACCAACAGTTATACCAGATGATGACATAACAACCAATGATGAGGATGTTAATGAGGATGTTAGTAGGTTGAGGCCATCCACTGACAATCCTGCACAAACTACAAGAGACAATTTCAGAGTTACAATTGACTTGCCCCAGGAAGGTGTGCCCGTAGACACAGTGCGACTTCCTACAAATGACAATATTGATACCATCCGTGTGTACTACTTCACTCCAGATGACAATGATCCTGTCCCAGTTGATAATGAGGTAGGAATTAAACACTTCTGACAAGTTCTTGATCTTTTTCACATGCTGCTTAGAAAACAGTTTATTTAACTTCATGACAGCACCATTGATTTGTTCTTCAGAAATGAACCCAAAGCTTGTAAACCCGATTATTACAATCATGACAAATCATAGATAATCATTCGATCATTTGTTTGGAAACCTTTCAGTGTATCAACTATATCTCCATTATATGCATTTGTTTACATTCCTCGTCCTAATGTCTTCCAAGGATATGAGAAAATTCGGGATTACAGCCTGTAACCCCAGGAAATATTGATGGATTCACAGTTGATTGTTCAGAATATCTTTGTATGCCACTGGGTCTTACACTGGCCTACCTAGAGTCAAAAAGAGTTTTCATGCGTATTTAACAAATGTCTTTTTCTCCCTTCGTCCAGCCCACACCTGCAGATGAGCCTGTCAATTTCCCACGGGTTCTAGTGAGAAGAATCTTAATAGTAGTAGTTAAGAAGAAGAAGCCAAACAGACCAATAAGGATTACAGTGGAAGTAAATGCTTGCTTCGAGAAAGGTAAGATGTTGTGCCTAAATGCGCAATATTAACCATCTTGCACGTCCTGATTTAAATCTTGAACATGAAGTATATTTTCTTCATAATGGATAGTTCCTCATATATTCTATATTTCAAAGGATGCCTTTCAAATATTCTTAATTTATAATAATGCTGGGGATCAGGGTTTACACTACATCTTCAATTGACAAGTTTGTACATTTCAATGATCTTTGAAACTGCATGGAAATCTCCATAGTGGTGTTAGGCAACGCGAGATAAACCTCAATCTTATATTATCAAGATACTACTTTTCAATCAACAGTAACTCCAACGACGGTTGTAACTCCTGTTGTACCAGTCACACCATCAGCGACTCCAATGGTTCCAGTAACGCCATTTGTACCCGGCACGCCATCAGTGACACCATTTGTGCCTGCAACTCCAATGATAACACCATTTGTGCCAGGTACTCCTTCAGCAACACCAAGGGTACCAGCCACACCGTCGGTTACACCATTTGTTCCAGCAACACCATTTGTACCAGGAACACCAGTTGTGACACCATTTGTACCAACAACAACCACACCATGTTTTGTGATAGAAGGTATGAACGACCCACTGCTGACCCCAAGCAAAATGATTATTACTGATGATACAGAAAGCAATAAGAACATTGACCGAATCAGGCCAAACAATCCTCAGGGCCCTCTTCCAGTGAACAAGGATACTATCAAGATTCGCGTTTGGTTCAGCAAAGCAATTCCTCTCCATTCGTTGGCAATGATTGTTGCTAAGAATGTCAAATCATTCAAGGCTTACTACGTTATTCCTGGAAAGGTGAATCCAGTTCAAGTGAACGGGGTACGTACTAGATATCGTTTGTTATTGTATAATCACCTGCATTATAGGGTACAAAATAGGAAATGGCCTGTACATTCTAACGAAAATGTTATTATACCTTTGAAAAGTCAGCCCAAGAAATATCAGTTGGAGTGTTGATTGCAAGGAGGCATTTTGCATTAGAAGCTGTATAGACTCAAGCAGCTTAAAGATATATTTCCAATTTTAAGCAAAGTCTGCAATATTCTTCCTTTCCTAACTAAGTACGAATAGTTATTTCTTTCTCCATTATCCGTCTGTTAATCTTATTTACAGTAGAGGTTTGTCTCGAATTTTCTCAAAAACAGTAAACTCTCAACCCTTATCTTTTGATGATTTTCTTTCTTTATCATCTAGAAAATATCAATTTCTAAATCCAATATTTGTTATAATAATTTAGTTGTTCAAACCTGATGATGTCGTCAAATACCCAGGCACACCTCGTTCAGTAGATGCCATTGTTGAGGTGCAAAGGAAGGATCCCAAGAAACCTATGTTCCTCACATTAGAAGTACATGCCTGTTTTGAGATAGGTAAGTCGACTTCCAAGATATTCTTTGCTTCAGCTCAAAGGATTTATCATGTTTTTCTCCAGAACATAAATCTGACCTGAAAAAGACAAAGTCCTTATTTTGACAAAATATAGAATACTTGCGTTGTCAAGGTGTATAAAAGCTTCCTATTTGCTACAGGTAGAATGATCCAGAAAAAAAGACATTTTATTGTTGCTGCACACTAAACAACAAATTTCGCTTGAATATTAAACCCTACTATACTGTTCACTCTAAGGTATTTCCAAATCTTACTGAGCAATAACTTTGCCGTAATTTCATTTCTAATTTGGTGATTGTATTGGCCAATGTTTTCCTCATCGAAATAATGTTTCGCTTCACAATGAAGTCATTCTCAACCTTTCAAGTTTATCCTATAATCGTTCCATCATGCTGTCATGCCAAATTCGCACAAATGCTCCAAACAAAGTATCTCTGAAGTGTCCTACATGGATACATTCGATGCAATTTTATCAATGACATTAATTTTCTAACATCAGTTACACCAACTACACCTGTGACACCGATCATTCCTGGCACCCCGTCTGTTACTCCTTTTGTACCCGGCACACCAGCAGTGACACCATTTGTTCCAGTTACACCATTTGTGCCAGGAACTCCAACCCCGTTTGTACCAGGCACACCAGCAGCAACACCATTTGTTCCAGGTACTCCTTCAGCAACACCAAGGGTACCAGCCACACCGTCGGTTACACCATTTGTTCCAGCAACACCATTTGTACCAGGGACCCCTGTTGTTACTCCAGTTGTTACTGGTGCTGCTACGACTCGTTGCCAAGTTACTGAGGGTATGGAAGCACCAACAGTTATACCAGATGATGACATAACAACCAATGATGAGGATGTCAATGAGGATGTTAGTAGGTTGAGGCCATCCACTGACAATCCTGCACAAACTACAAGAGACAATTTCAGAGTTACAATTGACTTGCCCCAGGAAGGTGTGCCCGTAGACACAGTGCGACTTCCTACAAATGACAATATTGATACCATCCGTGTGTACTACTTCACTCCAGATGACAATGATCCTGTCCCAGTTGATAATGAGGTAGGAATTAAACACTTCTGACAAGTTCTTGATCTTTTTCACATGCTGCTTAGAAAACAGTTTATTTAACTTCATGACAGCACCATTGATTTGTTCTTCAGAAATGAACCCAAAGCTTGTAAACCCGATTATTACAATCATGACAAATCATAGATAATCATTCGATCATTTGTTTGGAAACCTTTCAGTGTATCAGCTATGTCTCCATTATATGCATTTGTTTACATTCCTCGTCCTAATGTCTTCCAAGGATATGAGAAAATTCGGGATTACAGCCTGTAACCCCAGGAAATATTGATGGATTCACAGTTGATTGTTCAGAATGTCTTTGTATGCCACTGGGTCTTACACTGGCCTACCTAGAGTCAAAAAGAGTTTTCATGCGTATTTAACAAATGTCTTTTTCTCCCTTCGTCCAGCCCACACCTGCAGATGAGCCTGTCAATTTCCCACGGGTTCTAGTGAGAAGAATCTTAATAGTAGTAGTTAAGAAGAAGAAGCCAAACAGACCAATAAGGATTACAGTGGAAGTAAATGCTTGCTTCGAGAAAGGTAAGATGTTGTGCCTAAATGCGCAATATTAACCATCTTGCACGTCCTGATTTAAATCTTGAACATGAAGTATATTGTCTTCATAATGGATAGTTCCTCATATATTCTATATTTCAAAGGATGCCTTTCAAATATTCTTAATTTATAATAATGCTGGGGATCAGGGTTTACACTACATCTTCAATTGACAAGTTTGTACATTTCAATGATCTTTGAAACTGCATGGAAATCTCCATAGTGGTGTTAGACAACGCGAGATAAACCTCAATCTTATATTATCAAGATACTACTTTTCAATCAACAGTAACTCCAACGACGGTTGTAACTCCTGTTGTACCAGTCACACCATCAGCGACTCCAATTGTTCCATTAACGCCATTTGTACCCGGCACGCCATCAGTGACACCATTTGTGCCTGCAACTCCAATGATAACACCATTTGTGCCAGGTACTCCTTCAGCAACACCAAGGGTACCAGCCACACCGTCGGTTACACCATTTGTTCCAGCAACACCATTTGTACCAGGAACACCAGTTGTGACACCATTTGTACCAACAACAACCACACCATGTTTTGTGATAGAAGGTATGAACGACCCACTGCTGACCCCAAGCAAAATGATTATTACTGATGATACAGAAAGCAATAAGAACATTGACCGAATCAGGCCAAACAATCCTCAGGGCCCTCTTCCAGTGAACAAGGATACTATCAAGATTCGCGTTTGGTTCAGCAAAGCAATTCCTCTCCATTCGTTGGCAATGATTGTTGCTAAGAATGTCAAATCATTCAAGGCTTACTACGTTATTCCTGGAAAGGTGAATCCAGTTCAAGTGAACGGGGTACGTACTAGATATCGTTTGTTATTGTATAATCACCTGCATTATAGGGTACAAAATAGGAAATGGCCTGTACATTCTAACGAAAATGTTATTATACCTTTGAAAAGTCAGCCCAAGAAATATCAGTTGGAGTGTTGATTGCAAGGAGGCATTTTGCATTAGAAGCTGTATAGACTCAAGCAGCTTAAAGATATATTTCCAATTTTAAGCAAAGTCTGCAATATTCTTCCTTTCCTAACTAAGTACGAATAGTTATTTCTTTCTCCATTATCCGTCTGTTAATCTTATTTACAGTAGAGGTTTGTCTCGAATTTTCTCAAAAACAGTAAACTCTCAACCCTTATCTTTTGATGATTTTCTTTCTTTATCATCTAGAAAATATCAATTTCTAAATCCAATATTTGTTATAATAATTTAGTTGTTCAAACCTGATGATGTCGTCAAATACCCAGGCACACCTCGTTCAGTAGATGCCATTGTTGAGGTGCAAAGGAAGGATCCCAAGAAACCTATGTTCCTCACATTAGAAGTACATGCCTGTTTTGAGATAGGTAAGTCGACTTCCAAGATATTCTTTGCTTCAGCTCAAAGGATTTATCATGTTTTTCTCCAGAACATAAATCTGACCTGAAAAAGACAAAGTCCTTATTTTGACAAAATATAGAATACTTGCGTTGTCAAGGTGTATAAAAGCTTCCTATTTGCTACAGGTAGAATGATCCAGAAAAAAAGACATTTTATTGTTGCTGCACACTAAACAACAAATTTCGCTTGAATATTAAACCCTACTATACTGTTCACTCTAAGGTATTTCCAAATCTTACTGAGCAATAACTTTGCCGTAATTTCATTTCTAATTTGGTGATTGTATTGGCCAATGTTTTCCTCATCGAAATAATGTTTCGCTTCACAATGAAGTCATTCTCAACCTTTCAAGTTTATCCTATAATCGTTCCATCATGCTGTCATGCCAAATTCGCACAAATGCTCCAAACAAAGTATCTCTGAAGTGTCCTACATGGATACATTCGATGCAATTTTATCAATGACATTAATTTTCTAACATCAGTTACACCAACTACACCTGTGACACCGATCATTCCTGGCACCCCGTCTGTTACTCCTTTTGTACCCGGCACACCAGCAGTGACACCATTTGTTCCAGTTACACCATTTGTGCCAGGAACTCCAACCCCGTTTGTACCAGGCACACCAGCAGCAACACCATTTGTTCCAGGTACTCCTTCAGCAACACCAAGGGTACCAGCCACACCGTCGGTTACACCATTTGTTCCAGCAACACCATTTGTACCAGGGACCCCTGTTGTTACTCCAGTTGTTACTGGTGCTGCTACGACTCGTTGCCAAGTTACTGAGGGTATGGAAGCACCAACAGTTATACCAGATGATGACATAACAACCAATGATGAGGATGTCAATGAGGATGTTAGTAGGTTGAGGCCATCCACTGACAATCCTGCACAAACTACAAGAGACAATTTCAGAGTTACAATTGACTTGCCCCAGGAAGGTGTGCCCGTAGACACAGTGCGACTTCCTACAAATGACAATATTGATACCATCCGTGTGTACTACTTCACTCCAGATGACAATGATCCTGTCCCAGTTGATAATGAGGTAGGAATTAAACACTTCTGACAAGTTCTTGATCTTTTTCACATGCTGCTTAGAAAACAGTTTATTTAACTTCATGACAGCACCATTGATTTGTTCTTCAGAAATGAACCCAAAGCTTGTAAACCCGATTATTACAATCATGACAAATCATAGATAATCATTCGATCATTTGTTTGGAAACCTTTCAGTGTATCAGCTATGTCTCCATTATATGCATTTGTTTACATTCCTCGTCCTAATGTCTTCCAAGGATATGAGAAAATTCGGGATTACAGCCTGTAACCCCAGGAAATATTGATGGATTCACAGTTGATTGTTCAGAATATCTTTGTATGCCACTGGGTCTTACACTGGCCTACCTAGAGTCAAAAAGAGTTTTCATGCGTATTTAACAAATGTCTTTTTCTCCCTTCGTCCAGCCCACACCTGCAGATGAGCCTGTCAATTTCCCACGGGTTCTAGTGAGAAGAATCTTAATAGTAGTAGTTAAGAAGAAGAAGCCAAACAGACCAATAAGGATTACAGTGGAAGTAAATGCTTGCTTCGAGAAAGGTAAGATGTTGTGCCTAAATGCGCAATATTAACCATCTTGCACGTCCTGATTTAAATCTTGAACATGAAGTATATTGTCTTCATAATGGATAGTTCCTCATATATTCTATATTTCAAAGGATGCCTTTCAAATATTCTTAATTTATAATAATGCTGGGGATCAGGGTTTACACTACATCTTCAATTGACAAGTTTGTACATTTCAATGATCTTTGAAACTGCATGGAAATATCCATAGTGGTGTTAGACAACGCGAGATAAACCTCAATCTTATATTATCAAGATACTACTTTTCAATCAACAGTAACTCCAACGACGGTTGTAACTCCTGTTGTACCAGTCACACCATCAGCGACTCCAATTGTTCCATTAACGCCATTTGTACCCGGCACGCCATCAGTGACACCATTTGTGCCTGCAACTCCAATGATAACACCATTTGTGCCAGGTACTCCTTCAGCAACACCAAGGGTACCAGCCACACCGTCGGTTACACCATTTGTTCCAGCAACACCATTTGTACCAGGAACACCAGTTGTGACACCATTTGTACCAACAACAACCACACCATGTTTTGTGATAGAAGGTATGAACGACCCACTGCTGACCCCAAGCAAAATGATTATTACTGATGATACAGAAAGCAATAAGAACATTGACCGAATCAGGCCAAACAATCCTCAGGGCCCTCTTCCAGTGAACAAGGATACTATCAAGATTCGCGTTTGGTTCAGCAAAGCAATTCCTCTCCATTCGTTGGCAATGATTGTTGCTAAGAATGTCAAATCATTCAAGGCTTACTACGTTATTCCTGGAAAGGTGAATCCAGTTCAAGTGAACGGGGTACGTACTAGATATCGTTTGTTATTGTATAATCACCTGCATTATAGGGTACAAAATAGGAAATGGCCTGTACATTCTAACGAAAATGTTATTATACCTTTGAAAAGTCAGCCCAAGAAATATCAGTTGGAGTGTTGATTGCAAGGAGGCATTTTGCATTAGAAGCTGTATAGACTCAAGCAGCTTAAAGATATATTTCCAATTTTAAGCAAAGTCTGCAATATTCTTCCTTTCCTAACTAAGTACGAATAGTTATTTCTTTCTCCATTATCCGTCTGTTAATCTTATTTACAGTAGAGGTTTGTCTCGAATTTTCTCAAAAACAGTAAACTCTCAACCCTTATCTTTTGATGATTTTCTTTCTTTATCATCTAGAAAATATCAATTTCTAAATCCAATATTTGTTATAATAATTTAGTTGTTCAAACCTGATGATGTCGTCAAATACCCAGGCACACCTCGTTCAGTAGATGCCATTGTTGAGGTGCAAAGGAAGGATCCCAAGAAACCTATGTTCCTCACATTAGAAGTACATGCCTGTTTTGAGATAGGTAAGTCGACTTCCAAGATATTCTTTGCTTCAGCTCAAAGGATTTATCATGTTTTTCTCCAGAACATAAATCTGACCTGAAAAAGACAAAGTCCTTATTTTGACAAAATATAGAATACTTGCGTTGTCAAGGTGTATAAAAGCTTCCTATTTGCTACAGGTAGAATGATCCAGAAAAAAGACATTTTATTGTTGCTGCACACTAAACAACAAATTTCGCTTGAATATTAAACCCTACTATACTGTTCACTCTAAGGTATTTTCAAATCTTACTGAGCAATAACTTTGCCGTAATTTCATTTCTAATTTGGTGATTGTATTGGCCAATGTTTTCCTCATCGAAATAATGTTTCGCTTCACAATGAAGTCATTCTCAACCTTTCAAGTTTATCCTATAATCGTTCCATCATGCTGTCATGCCAAATTCGCACAAATGCTCCAAGCAAAGTATCTCTGAAGTGTCCTACATGGATACATTCGATGCAATTTTATCAATGACATTAATTTTCTAACATCAGTTACACCAACTACACCTGTGACACCGATCATTCCTGGCACCCCGTCTGTTACTCCTTTTGTACCCGGCACACCAGCAGTGACACCATTTGTTCCAGTTACACCATTTGTGCCAGGAACTCCAACCCCGTTTGTACCAGGCACACCAGCAGCAACACCATTTGTTCCAGGTACTCCTTCAGCAACACCAAGGGTACCAGCCACACCGTCGGTTACACCATTTGTTCCAGCAACACCATTTGTACCAGGGACCCCTGTTGTTACTCCAGTTGTTACTGGTGCTGCTACGACTCGTTGCCAAGTTACTGAGGGTATGGAAGCACCAACAGTTATACCAGATGATGACATAACAACCAATGATGAGGATGTCAATGAGGATGTTAGTAGGTTGAGGCCATCCACTGACAATCCTGCACAAACTACAAGAGACAATTTCAGAGTTACGATTGACTTGCCCCAGGAAGGTGTGCCCGTAGACACAGTGCGACTTCCTACAAATGACAATATTGATACCATCCGTGTGTACTACTTCACTCCAGATGACAATGATCCTGTCCCAGTTGATAATGAGGTAGGAATTAAACACTTCTGACAAGTTCTTGATCTTTTTCACATGCTGCTTAGAAAACAGTTTATTTAACTTCATGACAGCACCATTGATTTGTTCTTCAGAAATGAACCCAAAGCTTGTAAACCCGATTATTACAATCATGACAAATCATAGATAATCATTCGATCATTTGTTTGGAAACCTTTCAGTGTATCAACTATATCTCCATTATATGCATTTGTTTACATTCCTCGTCCTAATGTCTTCCAAGGATGTGAGAAAATTCGGGATTACAGCCTGTAACCCCAGGAAATATTGATGGATTCACAGTTGATTGTTCAGAATATCTTTGTATGCCACTGGGTCTTACACTGGCCTACCTAGAGTCAAAAAGAGTTTTCATGCGTATTTAACAAATGTCTTTTTCTCCCTTCGTCCAGCCCACACCTGCAGATGAGCCTGTCAATTTCCCACGGGTTCTAGTGAGAAGAATCTTAATAGTAGTAGTTAAGAAGAAGAAGCCAAACAGACCAATAAGGATTACAGTGGAAGTAAATGCTTGCTTCGAGAAAGGTAAGATGTTGTGCCTAAATGCGCAATATTAACCATCTTGCACGTCCTGATTTAAATCTTGAACATGAAGTATATTGTCTTCATAATGGATAGTTCCTCATATATTCTATATTTCAAAGGATGCCTTTCAAATATTCTTAATTTATAATAATGCTGGGGATCAGGGTTTACACTACATCTTCAATTGACAAGTTTGTACATTTCAATGATCTTTGAAACTGCATGGAAATCTCCATAGTGGTGTTAGACAACGCGAGATAAACCTCAATCTTATATTATCAAGATACTACTTTTCAATCAACAGTAACTCCAACGACGGTTGTAACTCCTGTTGTACCAGTCACACCATCAGCGACTCCAATGGTTCCAGTAACGCCATTTGTACCCGGCACGCCATCAGTGACACCATTTGTGCCTGCAACTCCAATGATAACACCATTTGTGCCAGGTACTCCTTCAGCAACACCAAGGGTACCAGCCACACCGTCGGTTACACCATTTGTTCCAGCAACACCATTTGTACCAGGAACACCAGTTGTGACACCATTTGTACCAACAACAACCACACCATGTTTTGTGATAGAAGGTATGAACGACCCACTGCTGACCCCAAGCAAAATGATTATTACTGATGATACAGAAAGCAATAAGAACATTGACCGAATCAGGCCAAACAATCCTCAGGGCCCTCTTCCAGTGAACAAGGATACTATCAAGATTCGCGTTTGGTTCAGCAAAGCAATTCCTCTCCATTCGTTGGCAATGATTGTTGCTAAGAATGTCAAATCATTCAAGGCTTACTACGTTATTCCTGGAAAGGTGAATCCAGTTCAAGTGAACGGGGTACGTACTAGATATCGTTTGTTATTGTATAATCACCTGCATTATAGGGTACAGAATAGGAAATGGCCTGTACATTCTAACGAAGATGTTATTATACCTTTGAAAAGTCAGCCCAAGAAATATCAGTTGGAGTGTTGATTGCAAGGAGGCATTTTGCATTAGAAGCTGTATAGACTCAAGCAGCTTAAAGATATATTTCCAATTTTAAGCAAAGTCTGCAATATTCTTCCTTTCCTAACTAAGTACGAATAGTTATTTCTTTCTCCATTATCCGTCTGTTAATCTTATTTACAGTAGAGGTTTGTCTCGAATTTTCTCAAAAACAGTAAACTCTCAACCCTTATCTTTTGATGATTTTCTTTCTTTATCATCTAGAAAATATCAATTTCTAAATCCAATATTTGTTATAATAATTTAGTTGTTCAAACCTGATGATGTCGTCAAATACCCAGGCACACCTCGTTCAGTAGATGCCATTGTTGAGGTGCAAAGGAAGGATCCCAAGAAACCTATGTTCCTCACATTAGAAGTACATGCCTGTTTTGAGATAGGTAAGTCGACTTCCAAGATATTCTTTGCTTCAGCTCAAAGGATTTATCATGTTTTTCTCCAGAACATAAATCTGACCTGAAAAAGACAAAGTCCTTATTTTGACAAAATATAGAATACTTGCGTTGTCAAGGTGTATAAAAGCTTCCTATTTGCTACAGGTAGAATGATCCAGAAAAAAGACATTTTATTGTTGCTGCACACTAAACAACAAATTTCGCTTGAATATTAAACCCTACTATACTGTTCACTCTAAGGTATTTTCAAATCTTACTGAGCAATAACTTTGCCGTAATTTCATTTCTAATTTGGTGATTGTATTGGCCAATGTTTTCCTCATCGAAATAATGTTTCGCTTCACAATGAAGTCATTCTCAACCTTTCAAGTTTATCCTATAATCGTTCCATCATGCTGTCATGCCAAATTCGCACAAATGCTCCAAACAAAGTATCTCTGAAGTGTCCTACATGGATACATTCGATGCAATTTTATCAATGACATTAATTTTCTAACATCAGTTACACCAACTACACCTGTGACACCGATCATTCCTGGCACCCCGTCTGTTACTCCTTTTGTACCCGGCACACCAGCAGTGACACCATTTGTTCCAGTTACACCATTTGTGCCAGGAACTCCAACGCCGTTTGTACCAGGCACACCAGCAGCAACACCATTTGTTCCAGGTACTCCTTCAGCAACACCAAGGGTACCAGCCACACCGTCGGTTACACCATTTGTTCCAGCAACACCATTTGTACCAGGGACCCCTGTTGTTACTCCAGTTGTTACTGGTGCTGCTACGACTCGTTGCCAAGTTACTGAGGGTATGGAAGCACCAACAGTTATACCAGATGATGACATAACAACCAATGATGAGGATGTCAATGAGGATGTTAGTAGGCTGAGGCCATCCACTGACAATCCTGCACAAACTACAAGAGACAATTTCAGAGTTACAATTGACTTGCCCCAGGAAGGTGTGCCCGTAGACACAGTGCGACTTCCTACAAATGACAATATTGATACCATCCGTGTGTACTACTTCACTCCAGATGACAATGATCCTGTCCCAGTTGATAATGAGGTAGGAATTAAACACTTCTGACAAGTTCTTGATCTTTTTCACATGCTGCTTAGAAAACAGTTTATTTAACTTCATGACAGCACCATTGATTTGTTCTTCAGAAATGAACCCAAAGCTTGTAAACCCGATTATTACAATCATGACAAATCATAGATAATCATTCGATCATTTGTTTGGAAACCTTTCAGTGTATCAACTATATCTCCATTATATGCATTTGTTTACATTCCTCGTCCTAATGTCTTCCAAGGATGTGAGAAAATTCGGGATTACAGCCTGTAACCCCAGGAAATATTGATGGATTCACAGTTGATTGTTCAGAATATCTTTGTATGCCACTGGGTCTTACACTGGCCTACCTAGAGTCAAAAAGAGTTTTCATGCGTATTTAACAAATGTCTTTTTCTACCTTCGTCCAGCCCACACCTGCAGATGAGCCTGTCAATTTCCCACGGGTTCTAGTGAGAAGAATCTTAATAGTAGTAGTTAAGAAGAAGAAGCCAAACAGACCAATAAGGATTACAGTGGAAGTAAATGCTTGCTTCGAGAAAGGTAAGATGTTGTGCCTAAATGCGCAATATTAACCATCTTGCACGTCCTGATTTAAATCTTGAACATGAAGTATATTGTCTTCATAATGGATAGTTCCTCATATATTCTATATTTCAAAGGATGCCTTTCAAATATTCTTAATTTATAATAATGCTGGGGATCAGGGTTTACACTACATCTTCAATTGACAAGTTTGTACATTTCAATGATCTTTGAAACTGCATGGAAATCTCCATAGTGGTGTTAGGCAACGCGAGATAAACCTCAATCTTATATTATCAAGATACTACTTTTCAATCAACAGTAACTCCAACGACGGTTGTAACTCCTGTTGTACCAGTCACACCATCAGCGACTCCAATGGTTCCAGTAACGCCATTTGTACCCGGCACGCCATCAGTGACACCATTTGTGCCTGCAACTCCAATGATAACACCATTTGTGCCAGGTACTCCTTCAGCAACACCAAGGGTACCAGCCACACCGTCGGTTACACCATTTGTTCCAGCAACACCATTTGTACCAGGAACACCAGTTGTGACACCATTTGTACCAACAACAACCACACCATGTTTTGTGATAGAAGGTATGAACGACCCACTGCTGACCCCAAGCAAAATGATTATTACTGATGATACAGAAAGCAATAAGAACATTGACCGAATCAGGCCAAACAATCCTCAGGGCCCTCTTCCAGTGAACAAGGATACTATCAAGATTCGCGTTTGGTTCAGCAAAGCAATTCCTCTCCATTCGTTGGCAATGATTGTTGCTAAGAATGTCAAATCATTCAAGGCTTACTACGTTATTCCTGGAAAGGTGAATCCAGTTCAAGTGAACGGGGTACGTACTAGATATCGTTTGTTATTGTATAATCACCTGCATTATAGGGTACAAAATAGGAAATGGCCTGTACATTCTAACGAAAATGTTATTATACCTTTGAAAAGTCAGCCCAAGAAATATCAGTTGGAGTGTTGATTGCAAGGAGGCATTTTGCATTAGAAGCTGTATAGACTCAAGCAGCTTAAAGATATATTTCCAATTTTAAGCAAAGTCTGCAATATTCTTCCTTTCCTAACTAAGTACGAATAGTTATTTCTTTCTCCATTATCCGTCTGTTAATCTTATTTACAGTAGAGGTTTGTCTCGAATGTTCTCAAAAACAGTAAACTCTCAACCCTTATCTTTTGATGATTTTCTTTCTTTATCATCTAGAAAATATCAATTTCTAAATCCAATATTTGTTATAATAATTTAGTTGTTCAAACCTGATGATGTCGTCAAATACCCAGGCACACCTCGTTCAGTAGATGCCATTGTTGAGGTGCAAAGGAAGGATCCCAAGAAACCTATGTTCCTCACATTAGAAGTACATGCCTGTTTTGAGATAGGTAAGTCGACTTCCAAGATATTCTTTGCTTCAGCTCAAAGGATTTATCATGTTTTTCTCCAGAACATAAATCTGACCTGAAAAAGACAAAGTCCTTATTTTGACAAAATATAGAATACTTGCGTTGTCAAGGTGTATAAAAGCTTCCTATTTGCTACAGGTAGAATGATCCAGAAAAAAGACATTTTATTGTTGCTGCACACTAAACAACAAATTTCGCTTGAATATTAAACCCTACTATACTGTTCACTCTAAGGTATTTTCAAATCTTACTGAGCAATAACTTTGCCGTAATTTCATTTCTAATTTGGTGATTGTATTGGCCAATGTTTTCCTCATCGAAATAATGTTTCGCTTCACAATGAAGTCATTCTCAACCTTTCAAGTTTATCCTATAATCGTTCCATCATGCTGTCATGCCAAATTCGCACAAATGCTCCAAACAAAGTATCTCTGAAGTGTCCTACATGGATACATTCGATGCAATTTTATCAATGACATTAATTTTCTAACATCAGTTACACCAACTACACCTGTGACACCGATCATTCCTGGCACCCCGTCTGTTACTCCTTTTGTACCCGGCACACCAGCAGTGACACCATTTGTTCCAGTTACACCATTTGTGCCAGGAACTCCAACGCCGTTTGTACCAGGCACACCAGCAGCAACACCATTTGTTCCAGGTACTCCTTCAGCAACACCAAGGGTACCAGCCACACCGTCGGTTACACCATTTGTTCCAGCAACACCATTTGTACCAGGGACCCCTGTTGTTACTCCAGTTGTTACTGGTGCTGCTACGACTCGTTGCCAAGTTACTGAGGGTATGGAAGCACCAACAGTTATACCAGATGATGACATAACAACCAATGATGAGGATGTCAATGAGGATGTTAGTAGGTTGAGGCCATCCACTGACAATCCTGCACAAACTACAAGAGACAATTTCAGAGTTACAATTGACTTGCCCCAGGAAGGTGTGCCCGTAGACACAGTGCGACTTCCTACAAATGACAATATTGATACCATCCGTGTGTACTACTTCACTCCAGATGACAATGATCCTGTCCCAGTTGATAATGAGGTAGGAATTAAACACTTCTGACAAGTTCTTGATCTTTTTCACATGCTGCTTAGAAAACAGTTTATTTAACTTCATGACAGCACCATTGATTTGTTCTTCAGAAATGAACCCAAAGCTTGTAAACCCGATTATTACAATCATGACAAATCATAGATAATCATTCGATCATTTGTTTGGAAACCTTTCAGTGTATCAACTATATCTCCATTATATGCATTTGTTTACATTCCTCGTCCTAATGTCTTCCAAGGATGTGAGAAAATTCGGGATTACAGCCTGTAACCCCAGGAAATATTGATGGATTCACAGTTGATTGTTCAGAATATCTTTGTATGCCACTGGGTCTTACACTGGCCTACCTAGAGTCAAAAAGAGTTTTCATGCGTATTTAACAAATGTCTTTTTCTACCTTCGTCCAGCCCACACCTGCAGATGAGCCTGTCAATTTCCCACGGGTTCTAGTGAGAAGAATCTTAATAGTAGTAGTTAAGAAGAAGAAGCCAAACAGACCAATAAGGATTACAGTGGAAGTAAATGCTTGCTTCGAGAAAGGTAAGATGTTGTGCCTAAATGCGCAATATTAACCATCTTGCACGTCCTGATTTAAATCTTGAACATGAAGTATATTGTCTTCATAATGGATAGTTCCTCATATATTCTATATTTCAAAGGATGCCTTTCAAATATTCTTAATTTATAATAATGCTGGGGATCAGGGTTTACACTACATCTTCAATTGACAAGTTTGTACATTTCAATGATCTTTGAAACTGCATGGAAATCTCCATAGTGGTGTTAGGCAACGCGAGATAAACCTCAATCTTATATTATCAAGATACTACTTTTCAATCAACAGTAACTCCAACGACGGTTGTAACTCCTGTTGTACCAGTCACACCATCAGCGACTCCAATGGTTCCAGTAACGCCATTTGTACCCGGCACGCCATCAGTGACACCATTTGTGCCTGCAACTCCAATGATAACACCATTTGTGCCAGGTACTCCTTCAGCAACACCAAGGGTACCAGCCACACCGTCGGTTACACCATTTGTTCCAGCAACACCATTTGTACCAGGAACACCAGTTGTGACACCATTTGTACCAACAACAACCACACCATGTTTTGTGATAGAAGGTATGAACGACCCACTGCTGACCCCAAGCAAAATGATTATTACTGATGATACAGAAAGCAATAAGAACATTGACCGAATCAGGCCAAACAATCCTCAGGGCCCTCTTCCAGTGAACAAGGATACTATCAAGATTCGCGTTTGGTTCAGCAAAGCAATTCCTCTCCATTCGTTGGCAATGATTGTTGCTAAGAATGTCAAATCATTCAAGGCTTACTACGTTATTCCTGGAAAGGTGAATCCAGTTCAAGTGAACGGGGTACGTACTAGATATCGTTTGTTATTGTATAATCACCTGCATTATAGGGTACAAAATAGGAAATGGCCTGTACATTCTAACGAAAATGTTATTATACCTTTGAAAAGTCAGCCCAAGAAATATCAGTTGGAGTGTTGATTGCAAGGAGGCATTTTGCATTAGAAGCTGTATAGACTCAAGCAGTTTAAAGATATATTTCCAATTTTAAGCAAAGTCTGCAATATTCTTCCTTTCCTAACTAAGTACGAATAGTTATTTCTTTCTCCATTATCCATCTGTTAATCTTATTTACAGTAGAGGTTTGTCTCGAATGTTCTCACAAACAGTAAACTCTCAACCCTTATCTTTTGATGATTTTCTTTCTTTATCATCTAGAAAATATCAATTTCTAAATCCAATATTTGTTATAATAATTTAGTTGTTCAAACCTGATGATGTCGTCAAATACCCAGGCACACCTCGTTCAGTAGATGCCATTGTTGAGGTGCAAAGGAAGGATCCCAAGAAACCTATGTTCCTCACATTAGAAGTACATGCCTGTTTTGAGATAGGTAAGTCGACTTCCAAGATATTCTTTGCTTCAGCTCAAAGGATTTATCATGTTTTTCTCCAGAACATAAATCTGACCTGAAAAAGACAAAGTCCTTATTTTGACAAAATATAGAATACTTGCGTTGTCAAGGTGTATAAAAGCTTCCTATTTGCTACAGGTAGAATGATCCAGAAAAAAGACATTTTATTGTTGCTGCACACTAAACAACAAATTTCGCTTGAATATTAAACCCTACTATACTGTTCACTCTAAGGTATTTTCAAATCTTACTGAGCAATAACTTTGCCGTAATTTCATTTCTAATTTGGTGATTGTATTGGCCAATGTTTTCCTCATCGAAATAATGTTTCGCTTCACAATGAAGTCATTCTCAACCTTTCAAGTTTATCCTATAATCGTTCCATCATGCTGTCATGCCAAATTCGCACAAATGCTCCAAACAAAGTATCTCTGAAGTGTCCTACATGGATACATTCGATGCAATTTTATCAATGACATTAATTTTCTAACATCAGTTACACCAACTACACCTGTGACACCGATCATTCCTGGCACCCCGTCTGTTACTCCTTTTGTACCCGGCACACCAGCAGTGACACCATTTGTTCCAGTTACACCATTTGTGCCAGGAACTCCAACGCCGTTTGTACCAGGCACACCAGCAGCAACACCATTTGTTCCAGGTACTCCTTCAGCAACACCAAGGGTACCAGCCACACCGTCGGTTACACCATTTGTTCCAGCAACACCATTTGTACCAGGGACCCCTGTTGTTACTCCAGTTGTTACTGGTGCTGCTACGACTCGTTGCCAAGTTACTGAGGGTATGGAAGCACCAACAGTTATACCAGATGATGACATAACAACCAATGATGAGGATGTCAATGAGGATGTTAGTAGGTTGAGGCCATCCACTGACAATCCTGCACAAACTACAAGAGACAATTTCAGAGTTACAATTGACTTGCCCCAGGAAGGTGTGCCCGTAGACACAGTGCGACTTCCTACAAATGACAATATTGATACCATCCGTGTGTACTACTTCACTCCAGATGACAATGATCCTGTCCCAGTTGATAATGAGGTAGGAATTAAACACTTCTGACAAGTTCTTGATCTTTTTCACATGCTGCTTAGAAAACAGTTTATTTAACTTCATGACAGCACCATTGATTTGTTCTTCAGAAATGAACCCAAAGCTTGTAAACCCGATTATTACAATCATGACAAATCATAGATAATCATTCGATCATTTGTTTGGAAACCTTTCAGTGTATCAACTATATCTCCATTATATGCATTTGTTTACATTCCTCGTCCTAATGTCTTCCAAGGATGTGAGAAAATTCGGGATTACAGCCTGTAACCCCAGGAAATATTGATGGATTCACAGCTGATTGTTCAGAATATCTTTGTATGCCACTGGGTCTTACACTGGCCTACCTAGAGTCAAAAAGAGTTTTCATGCGTATTTAACAAATGTCTTTTTCTCCCTTCGTCCAGCCCACACCTGCAGATGAGCCTGTCAATTTCCCACGGGTTCTAGTGAGAAGAATCTTAATAGTAGTAGTTAAGAAGAAGAAGCCAAACAGACCAATAAGGATTACAGTGGAAGTAAATGCTTGCTTCGAGAAAGGTAAGATGTTGTGCCTAAATGCGCAATATTAACCATCTTGCACGTCCTGATTTAAATCTTGAACATGAAGTATATTGTCTTCATAATGGATAGTTCCTCATATATTCTATATTTCAAAGGATGCCTTTCAAATATTCTTAATTTATAATAATGCTGGGGATCAGAGTTTACACTACATCTTCAATTGACAAGTTTGTACATTTCAATTATCTTTGAAACTGCATGGAAATCTCCATAGTGGTGTTAGGCAACGCGAGATAAACCTCAATCTTATATTATCAAGATACTACTTTTCAATCAACAGTAACTCCAACGACGGTTGTAACTCCTGTTGTACCAGTCACACCATCAGCGACTCCAATGGTTCCAGTAACGCCATTTGTACCCGGCACGCCATCAGTGACACCATTTGTGCCTGCAACTCCAATGATAACACCATTTGTGCCAGGTACTCCTTCAGCAACACCAAGGGTACCAGCCACACCGTCGGTTACACCATTTGTTCCAGCAACACCATTTGTACCAGGAACACCAGTTGTGACACCATTTGTACCAACAACAACCACACCATGTTTTGTGATAGAAGGTATGAACGACCCACTGCTGACCCCAAGCAAAATGATTATTACTGATGATACAGAAAGCAATAAGAACATTGACCGAATCAGGCCAAACAATCCTCAGGGCCCTCTTCCAGTGAACAAGGATACTATCAAGATTCGCGTTTGGTTCAGCAAAGCAATTCCTCTCCATTCGTTGGCAATGATTGTTGCTAAGAATGTCAAATCATTCAAGGCTTACTACGTTATTCCTGGAAAGGTGAATCCAGTTCAAGTGAACGGGGTACGTACTAGATATCGTTTGTTATTGTATAATCACCTGCATTATAGGGTACAAAATAGGAAATGGCCTGTACATTCTAACGAAAATGTTATTATACCTTTGAAAAGTCAGCCCAAGAAATATCAGTTGGAGTGTTGATTGCAAGGAGGCATTTTGCATTAGAAGCTGTATAGACTCAAGCAGTTTAAAGATATATTTCCAATTTTAAGCAAAGTCTGCAATATTCTTCCTTTCCTAACTAAGTACGAATAGTTATTTCTTTCTCCATTATCCATCTGTTAATCTTATTTACAGTAGAGGTTTGTCTCGAATGTTCTCAAAAACAGTAAACTCTCAACCCTTATCTTTTGATGATTTTCTTTCTTTATCATCTAGAAAATATCAATTTCTAAATCCAATATTTGTTATAATAATTTAGTTGTTCAAACCTGATGATGTCGTCAAATACCCAGGCACACCTCGTTCAGTAGATGCCATTGTTGAGGTGCAAAGGAAGGATCCCAAGAAACCTATGTTCCTCACATTAGAAGTACATGCCTGTTTTGAGATAGGTAAGTCGACTTCCAAGATATTCTTTGCTTCAGGTCAAAGGATTTATCATGTTTTTCTCCAGAACATAAATCTGACCTGAAAAAGACAAAGTCCTTATTTTGACATTGTAAAGAACACTTGCGTTGTCAAGGTGTATAAAAGCTTCCTATTTGCTACAGGTAGAATGATCCAGAAAAAAGACATTTTATTGTTGCTGCACACTGAACAACAAATTTCGCTTGAATATTAAACCCTACTATACTGTTCACTCTAAGGTATTTCCAAATCTTACTGAGCAATAACTTTGCCGTAATTTCATTTCTAATTTGGTGATTGTATTGGCCAATGTTTTCCTCATCGAAATAATGTTTCGCTTCACAATGAAGTCATTCTCAACCTTTCAAGTTTATCCTATAATCGTTCCATCATGCTGTCATGCCAAATTCGCACAAATGCTCCAAACAAAGTATCTCTGAAGTGTCCTACATGGATACATTCGATGCAATTTTATCAATGACATTAATTTTCTAACATCAGTTACACCAACTACACCTATGACACCGATCATTCCTGGCACCCCGTCTGTTACTCCTTTTGTACCCGGCACACCAGCAGTGACACCATTTGTTCCAGTTACACCATTTGTGCCAGGAACTCCAACGCCGTTTGTACCAGGCACACCAGCAGCAACACCATTTGTTCCAGGTACTCCTTCAGCAACACCAAGGGTACCAGCCACACCGTCGGTTACACCATTTGTTCCAGCAACACCATTTGTACCAGGGACCCCTGTTGTTACTCCAGTTGTTACTGGTGCTGCTACGACTCGTTGCCAAGTTACTGAGGGTATGGAAGCACCAACAGTTATACCAGATGATGACATAACAACCAATGATGAGGATGTCAATGAGGATGTTAGTAGGTTGAGGCCATCCACTGACAATCCTGCACAAACTACAAGAGACAATTTCAGAGTTACAATTGACTTGCCCCAGGAAGGTGTGCCCGTAGACACAGTGCGACTTCCTACAAATGACAATATTGATACCATCCGTGTGTACTACTTCACTCCAGATGACAATGATCCTGTCCCAGTTGATAATGAGGTAGGAATTAAACACTTCTGACAAGTTCTTGATCTTTTTCACATGCTGCTTAGAAAACAGTTTATTTAACTTCATGACAGCACCATTGATTTGTTCTTCAGAAATGAACCCAAAGCTTGTAAACCCGATTATTACAATCATGACAAATCATAGATAATCATTCGATCATTTGTTTGGAAACCTTTCAGTGTATCAACTATATCTCCATTATATGCATTTGTTTACATTCCTCGTCCTAATGTCTTCCAAGGATGTGAGAAAATTCGGGATTACAGCCTGTAACCCCAGGAAATATTAATGGATTCACAGTTGATTGTTCAGAATATCTTTGTATGCCACTGGGTCTTACACTGGCCTACCTACAGTCAGAGAGAGTTTTCATGTGTATTTAACAAATGTCTTTTTCTCCCTTCGTCCAGCCCACACCTGCAGATGAGCCTGTCAATTTCCCACGGGTTCTAGTGAGAAGAATCTTAATAGTAGTAGTTAAGAAGAAGAAGCCAAACAGACCAGTAAAGATTACCGTGGAAGTAAATGCTTGCTTCGAAGAAAGTGAGTTATTGTGATTACATGCGCCGTGTCAACCATCTTGCACGTGATTTCAGCTGACTTGGATATTGAAAATGAATTATAGAGTCTTGATAATGGATTTATCCTCATATATTCTATGTTTCTTGGAATGCCATTTAGATATTCTTCGTTTATTTTAATGCTAGATAGTATGATATACAGTACATCTTGAATTGACTCTTTTGTAAATTTAAATGATCTTTGAAAAATGCATATAAATCTTCGTAGTGGTTTTACATAAAGGCGACCAGATATAAACTTGAATTTTATGTTATCAGGACACTTACTTTCAAGCAAGAGTTACTTAAAGAGCATTATTGTTAGGTTATCAATATGTGGCAAATGATGTTTGGGGTTTTTATTTGCAGAAATATGAAAGCTGTAATGTTTTTAAAGTACTTTTAATAGAACATATCCTGTGTTGCCGCACATTAGATCTACTTCCTACTAGTTCGTTTCGATTTGAATCAGATTTTTGCTTTGTGTGTTGGCCATTTTTGTAGTTTCTATTTTATAGTAGTCCCTGTCAATGTTTTTGAAGATATTTATAGCAGGCACTTCATTTCTTTCAGCTGTTTTAGAAGAAATTAACTTGAAACATATACTTTTTTGAATTATATCATACAATTTACATATTTTACAGGTAATTTATTTTCAAATATAAATAAGGTACTTTTAATTTTGTCACTAATAGGAACACTTTTAAGACTATAGCTCTTTTTTTAAACAAGAAATTAATAAATTGGTTTCATTGAAAATCGTAAATTCAGGTGTGTACCAGAACAGAACTTCTTGACATTGCTTTGCAGATTTGTTTTCTTGTGAAGAATTTAACCACAATTAAATATTGTCAACTTCTATATTTTCTTTCGAAGGTAATTGGGTATCACTTTTTAAAAAATAACTGCAGACAAAATGTGTCAGCTACGATAATTTTTTGAATGTGTAAAATATTAAATAGAAGTGTATATTATTTGAAACTATAGACTGACATGTTTGTGGTCTCAGACACAAGTAGTGATACCAGAGCAAGGGAGCCAATTGTACTTAAATTTAATTGTATCATAAAATCTTACAGGCCACAACATTCCTCATTTTTAATTTTACTTTCTATTTTTAGTGGCTACTACTCCAAGTGAGGTCACACCAGCAGCAACGACACCTTCTACAACGTTCACAGGCTCCACAGGCCCATGTACAGAGTCAGAGGGCATGGATAGGCCAGAGGTCATTCCAGATGATGCCCTTTCATCAAACGATCGATCACTAGATGTCCGTGGTCTACGACCCAACAGTCCATATGGCCCTGCCAAGTCCAGGAGGGAAGACCTCCAAATTACGATTACTTTGCCAGCAGGTGGTGCTCCTGTTACTATAATCTCCCTGCCGACACACACCAACATTATTCTGATACAGATCCTCTTCGTACTACCTGGAGAAACCAAACCTCTATCATTCCGAGGGGGAAAAGTAAGACCATTTCTGAGTTGTACTGTGATTGAGTCAGTTCTAAAGTGTAAACTTCATCTTGTCTGCATGTTGACAGCAAGTCAGATCCTAAAGTTTGTACAAAATTCATGTCAACTCAGATGTTCGCTTTTGATGTAGAGAAAACAAAATCAACCTGGACTACCACCAACTTTGCACATTACAGAAGTGACGATTAAATTGCGGACTGTAAAGATACATACGGATCACATTAATTATGTTACATTCATTTTATTTCCACTGAGTATTTTGATACATTAATTAAACCTAGGGTCTAAATAGTTGTGGAAAACAATATCGAGTCCATGGAATTTTTTGGCTTTTTTAATAAAATCCACATACTTAAACTCTCAAGGAAAGTGTTTCACTATAATTGCTTTATTATTTAATGTTGTTGACACATGTATTGAACCTTTACGTATCAATTACATAAAGATCCAAAATAAAATAACACTTATGAGATGTATTATGACTTAGCCATCGTAAGCCATTCGTGCTATATGTGAGGATAACAATTTTTATAATCTATTCTCAATGGAAAAAATCAGGAGGTCTCAAGAATATGTATGCTGCGTCTTCTTCTTGTACTACTTATGCCTCCAGTATTTGCCAGAGTTTCGTACTTTTTGCCTAGTATTTCTAAGTTCAGCTCTTCTGAATGGGAGACCAGATCCCCAGCATTCTATATATTGTGGAAAGAGATATTATATAAAATATTTCATATGCCTCATTAAATTGTTATAGCTTTTTGAGATAAAATGGATGAACTTAATATGAAAAAGTATTTTCCCATTCACTGGGACATTCAATATAAGGTCTAACGTTTCTTGTGTACAGACCGTTGAAGTAAGACGAAACAACTTGTATTGTTGTTATTATTATTATTATTTCTTAAATAGAAATACTAATCGATGTTTGTAACATATCGGTTAGAATCAGGTTAGAACTCTGTTTCTTGGTAGATGAAAACATTTGGTATGCTTGGACCTTATCCACATTCTGTGCTCCATTCTCAATATCAAGAATTTCTTAATATTTTAGAAATAAAGCTAAACAAATCAGGAAATTAAATGTTACCTTTCATGACACTTATTTCTCTCAAAATAAAAAAGTAACACTCTTTATTGCTTTATAGAAGTTGCAGAAGCTATGGGGACAACTACCAACTATATCGCTTCTCCAAATGAACAAATGTCAACTTCTGCTTGATTAGGGACCTAATATTTAATTTTTGGAGGGGGGGGGGTATGTCGGCCTGGAATTTTCTTTCAAAATAACATTTTTTTTTCTTAATCTCAAGATAATTTAGTTCTTCAACCAATATAATGGATATAATAAGTTTCGTTTCTTGAAATCAGTGCAAGAATTCTTTCAAGCTATCTGGGGACAGGAAATTTTTCTACAAAAATCCTAGCTCTCCACCCCCCCCCCCATTCCCCACAAAATTAAATGGTCGCTCGCTAAATAACAGGGATGACGTCAAATGTAACATTATGAATATTCAAATTTTATTTGATGTTTTTCTTGAAGGGCATACCATGTGACAAGCCGATCCATATCCCAAGAGGCATTACTGCTCAGCAGGTTATAATTATAGTCCTTGAGAAGCTTGAGCCAGATCAGCCAATCTTCATCACAATCAACATTTTTGCCTGCTTTGAAATGGGTAAACAACTGTTTATTGTATTCATGTTTTAAATAAGAGAAAATGCGAGCGATATTTATTTTCATTGTTTGTTTTCCCATATTTGTCTTCCTTTTGCACTTTCTGTATACCCCACCATGACAGTAACATGAGTATATAATGCTACGCTTGTCCACCTATACATCTGTTCATCACACCTTGGACAGATTTTACTTTTCGGTCAGTTTACATGTGCTTTGAAGGGACATCCGTGTTCCATGAATACATTTCTATATTTGTTTGCTGCAATTTATATTAGATACTAATGTAATGACAGATTTGTTCTTTTATCCAAGCGGTGTATTCCCTTTCGCTGACTTGTTAATTTTCTAATATTAATCTGCATATAGGGAGAATCTCGGGAACGAATCATTATTATGTGCTGCTTCAGATATATTGCACAAAATCTTACACACCTGTTCAGCTATCGCAAGATTAGAAAAATTCCAGTTACTTATATGTAATTAGTCGTTGTATATTTTGCAGTTATCTGCTTCATAGTCACATACTTTTGTTTAAAGCTATGTTGCCCATCATTCACACAATTTGTGGAACAAGAAACATGGTTATGGAAGCTGCATCAAGGATCTCAGACCGCCTTTTGCATAACAAATTAGAGTATCATGCATAAAAACTAAATCAATTACTATAAACCTATGTTCAGTATTCCCTGTGATTTGAACAATCATTTGATATAAATTAAAGGTATTCATAACATTCTAATATTTATAAAACTAGTGGATACCATGCAGTCTTCGATGAAGTCCCTTAAGATAATTATATTTTTACAATTTTGGCATCATTGTTCAACCAATTTCCAGTCATTGACTCTTCTGTGTAGATAAAACGTTGTGATTAAAAGTTGTCTAACGTCAAAGATTATTTCAGATTATATTGCCTCAATATTTGGTTTTAACAATATTGAAAACGCGAAAATTCGTCTTTCCCGTCTATATTCCATGTTGTTCTTGTCTTTCAAAAATTAGACCATGTCAGCAAAATGCAAAAAAAGCAAACACGTATAAAGCAAATGAAGACATACATGGGGCATGCCTTGCGTGTACAAAATGTTCAGCTACGACTACATGCAGTGTTTGCGAGTTATAGTCAGTGAACACCTGGTCCACGGTACTATAAAAAGAACTAAAGATGAAATGAGAGACGCAGTATGTCCAGGGAAAAGGACTGTGATGTACCAAATTTACATCAAAAGACGTCGTCACTGGCCAGTGTAGTGGGGGTCATTTTGAAGGTCTCTCGCCCAACCAAAGCAATGCGTACACTGCCCACAGCGATCATTACATCGGGTCAGCTAAAGAGGGAAGATAAAGAGATTGCGGACTTGCCATCCACAATTTCTCAGCAGGCATTGTCGGAGTTGCAGATGTGGCAGGAATACGAGAGGAGACGACACAGCTGCTGGCCTTGGGTGAATTTGTTCCATCTCGTCCCTCATATTTCTCCAATAATGAACTAGAGCTTACGGGAGACTGTCCTCCCTTTTCTAGGCTGCCCATTATGCGCAAATACCCCAGCATGCTTGAGCCTGGCCTTCGGGACTGTAAGTCCGAGCGCATTGGATATTTTTCGGACGTGGATGAGCCGTTTGGCCATCAGTCTAGGCAGAATAACGCCGTTCGGGCTGCCGTCCAGCCATTCCAGCCGCCCGGCCGGCCGTACTCCACAATCAGTGACCGGGAATCCGTCACTTCGGCGAGCCGTGCCGTATACCGGCCGGCCGTACCTTGGTGTGCAGAGCTATACGGGGATCCGGTTAGCCGATCCGTCATTTCGCCGCATGGACCAACCAGGCGGTTACCGAACCATCCGTCCAGCCGAAAACCGGGCCGTCCGTCCAGCAGAGCAGAGCCGCCCGCCCAGCCGATAACCGGGCCTTCCGTCCAGGCGATAGCCGAGCCGACCAGCCTACACAATTACCGGCATTTCATACCGGCAAGACAAACCGTGGCTGTTTGTTTGGTCGCCAATGTAACCGCCGGCTCAAATCTTTACGGCTTATCCTTTGAGAAGATATCAAACAGAACACATGGAAGATGACACGGCCTCATCCCTGTCCCTCGGGATATTTTATTTTGATGTTAACATAATGTCTGATGAGGACAACCCCCACAGTGAGTGCGGGGATAACCTTGAAGATTTACGGTACGCCGATCCTACAATGGAGAGTACGGAATACAGTTTAAAAGCGGCCGTAGAGGAAATCGACAGAGTTCTGCCGATTTCTAAGTACCTAGTCCCGTCAGCTGGAAGCCAGGCCTATAAGGTCAATGCTTAAGTAGATTTGGAAAACGAAGACGAACAGCCATCCTTCCGTCTTCTTCCACAGTGAACGAAGGTTAAAGAAATCTCCGACCGCCTAATTGATGAAATACGTGACCCAGGCAATTCCAAGACTTTCTTTTCGGAAAACCAGCTAACAGCGTCGTTCTCTATACGCTGGTATGGTTCGCCGACATTCAGCATTGAGCTGCCGTCCTTGCAATATGACCAACCCTCTGTTTTATAAGGTGGACAAAAATGTCTTGCACGCCACCTACAAGTTTTTGCGAAATATGATCGCTACTTCCTCGATGCTAGATTTGGTTTCGTTAGCGATTTTTTTATTGGCCGAAAAAGCAAGTAGCGGTCTTGGGAGGGAAATTCACGGTCCGCATTGCCAAGGTTATCAATAGGGCCGCGCATCACACGATGGCTAACTCCCAAACAACTTCGGCAAACCTGTATATAATGAGACGAGACGCCTGCCTCTGCTCGTCCATCTTAAAGCCACATCATGCCATTGCTCTCCGGTCAGCACCTTTTGGCATGAGGAAGTAGGTAAACCGGCATCACAAGAACTGCCCCTTTAGCTCGGATTGCCGCCTGCACCTCCTTTCATGCTGAACCAGTTTAAGCCGCAGCGAAGAGACGATCGCCGACAACAAGGATAAGATGCCGAATAACGCTCAAATTCAACAATTTCATCCAAGGTTTCTCCTTCCCTAAGCCTCCTAACAACCGACGTTGACTTGCCACTATAATCGCCCGCAGACAGCCTTCGTGGGGGCGTGAGACTCTTTCATTTTCGAACTGCGTGGATCGATCTGTTTCCCGAGAACGAATGGGCGATCCAATTTGTTTCGGAGGAGCTTTGGATTTCATTTATCCAACCCCCTCCTCTTTTGATTTCCCCTTTCATGAAGGACTTACCGTCCAATCTGGAGAGGCCAGGAATTTTATAGAAAGAGATCTGGTCACTACTCGAACAGCGGCGGTGGAGATAGTTCGCAAGCCGAACTCTCCTTTTTTTTCTCCCGGCTGTTTCTGGTACCCAAGGCCAACAGGAATCTCAGACCAGCCATGGGCGACTAGCTCAAAAACAGTCATGATCTTGAACTAAGTAATGTCTTTCCTGCGGCAGTGGTGTTTAAGGCAGGAATTCCTTTAGAAAAACTCCAACGGGAAATTACGATCTGTATGGACACCTGCTCGTACGTTAGGGACCCATATGTTGCCCACCTTCAACACGGTCAGTGGCGAATGGGTGCCAGAACAGTTACCTCTTCATATCAACATCACTGAAATGAAGACCGAGGTGAAAAGCTTTCCATTTCTGAAAGAACCAATTATATGGAAAGGTAGTCCACATTAGGTCGGGAAATTCTGTGGTTGTGACCTATCTCCTCAAACGGCGGGGGGGGGGGGGTCAAAATCACCAGATCTATGCGTACTGGTTTGGGATTTCTCCGGTGGTACGCACAGATGTATATAACAGCCCAGATCAGATATATTCCTGGCCACTTCATTGTCAAGAACGGGCCAGACTCTTCACACAGAGTGATCCATAAACCCAGCAAACTTTCAAGGGATTTGTGCACTTTGATGCCCCCCGATGATAGATCTATTTGCGTCGAGATGGAATCACAAACAACCCACCTTCATCTCACCAGTCCAGGACCTAGAGGCATTGGCTGAGGATGCACTCTCAGTTAATTAGAAAGGGTTTGGGGGTTACGCCTACCCCCAACCCAACCCCACAACCCACTCCAACGGTCTTGGGACTGAAAAAAATTCAAAACATGAGGGCCACAAATGAAAAGTTATTATAATTGTCCCTCTCAGGTGAGACGAGTCCCAGGTGAACAATATGTTCAATCTAGCGATAGACGTTCACAGGAAACTTTCCACAAGACACAACCTGCTCAAACAGGCAGGGTCGCATGTGTTTTATCATGCCTGGCTCTTGTCAGGAGAACCCTGCAAAGAAAATAATTTAAGCCTTCTGTCATGGAGAGAATCTTACGAGCTAGAAGGCCCTGAACTTTGAAGGTGTACGAGGGGAAGTGGCGGGTTTTCACGGGATTGGTGCAACAGCAACCGCGTCGTCTCTTTGAGTACCTCAATCCCAGAATAGGCTAACTTTTTTCTCTGGCTGTTGGATGAGAAAACGTTAACTCGCACAATAATCAAAGGCTACCGCTCCATGATCTCAGACATATTCAGACAGAACGGTAGATCGTACATAGCTCATGATATGGATTTATCTGATCTGTTAGCCAATTTTTAATTTAATAGACCAAAATAACTCACCCTGTTGCTAAGTAGAAATTTTATCGTGGGTACTGGCATGGTTCAATTCAAATCAGTTCGAGCTCTCAGTCAGTACCTCCTTGAAGCTGCTCTTATACAAAACATGTTCTTGATATTAAAATCACTTCTGTTGGAATTGAACTATCTAATTACATCTCACTAATTGAAATAACATGAAACTTATTCAACTCTATACACCATTCCCTCACTGTATGGTCCTTCATTATAACACAGTTTGCAGGGTTATACAGGGTCAGCGAGTTGCATGCCCTTTCAGTGGGCCCGACGTATCTACAGTTCGGATCAGATGTTTCCGATAGTAGCTGTGTAAAATATTCCTAACATTTGCATTTCTTTCATACCCAAAAAAGTCACAGAATCAATATTAAGAGTTTTTGAGGAGCATCGTACAATATCGGTTTTTCCTTTGAAAAGACAAAATAAAATAAAAACACATTTTGCTTTCTTTATATATTGAAACTCTATTAAAAAGGACACTTGTCTTTAAAGGACAACATTGTATGGTACCTGTAGTAAGAGGTTTCAATGTTTATTGCAAGTGATTCAGTCCATCCTTTCATGTAACGATATGAATAATCGGAATTTTTTATCATGTTTCTTGTGTATTGTTTTCTGGCACAGTGCATACAACTGCTGCATACACAGTTACAACACCAGAGACATGTGACCAGAAAGAATTTGATTTCAACTCGGGCAGCATCATTCCTGATGCCTCGTCATTTGAGAAAGACTATCCTCCAGAGAAGGCGCTGAAAGGCTCAGTTAGCCACTGGTCACCAGCGGAAGATGATGAGGAAGAAGTTCCATACATTGAATTTGTACTTGATGTGCCAGAACAGAAGGCCAACATATACCACATAATGTTTACAGTCCGGTATGCCAAGAGTGTGGTAATCAGCCTTCATGACAAAGCAGACAAGAATGTCGACAGTAGCGATGTAAGTAAATAAATCGCTTTTTTCTGCGTACTGGTAATACAGGCTTGTCGTTGGCAAAATACAATATTATGGGATATTGTCACATCAAATGGATTCATTGCCTTTAAGTTTTAAATAACATAAAAATAGACACATGTATGAACGGTAAAGGAGTTACTTGGAAATGATGAACCAATCATATAATACTTATTTATATTTTATACTTTATCCCTTTTTTACTTTTCAGCAGAAAAAGTGGTGGGATTTTTGCCTGTGACACTATCTGTACCACCTATGATATCCTTATAATACTTCAACTATTGTCCTTTTCAAAATTCAGTAAATTCAAAATTTGATAACATAATTTTTACAGTCCTTTATTTTCAACCATATATCCCACAACTGTTGCTACTAATATAAAAAAACTTATACTTTAGGTGGGGTGGGGGTGGAGGTTGTTTTATATTCAAAAGCAGTATGTGCACATAAATATTTTTGATAGTAATTTACAACTTAACATGCATGATCATGGTTTCAAACCCACTGGTATTGTGTATTGGATAGAAGAGTTTGATTTTATTCAAACAAACTGGTATTGTGTATTGGATAGAAGAGTTTGACTTTATTCAATGAAACTAGTATTGTGTATTGGATAGAGGAGTTTTTCTCTATCCTGGATACAGATACGAGTTTTTACCGTCAGATTATTTTGTTCCAAATATGTTTTGCTTGCTCTTTAGCAAAAGAACTATGACAAAATGTGACAAATACAGATATTTATTGAGCCAAGTATGATAACAGCATTACGAATACAATTTGGTGAATTCTTCAGTCAGATATGATACAGATTTTATGTTTAAACCAAAACATTATGGTTTTTATTTCAGTGTTTCATGGTTTTATCTAATATAATTTCAATTGAATCTGTACACTCTGGACACAAGTAAAGCAAACATTTCAGTGTTTCGTGGCTTTATCTAATATAATTTCAATTGGATCTGTACACTCTGGACACACGAGTAAAGCGAACATTTCAGTGTTTCGTGGCTTTATCTAATATAATTTCAGTTGGACACACAAGTAAAGCAAACATTTCAGTGTTTCATGGCTTTATCTAATATAATTTCAATTGGATCTGTACACTCTGGACACAAGTAAAGCAAACATTTCAGTGTTTCATGGCTTTATCTAATATAATTTCAGTTGGACACACAAGTAAAGCAAACATTTCAGTGTTTCATGGCTTTATCTACTATAATTTCAGTTGGACACACAAGTAAAGCGAACATTTCAGTGTTTCGTGGCTTTATCTAATATAATTTCAGTTGGATACACAAGTAAAGCAAACATTTAAGCTGAATTTGGCAGTGAAATGAAATACTCTTTGTTAAATCTATGAGAGATGTCACAAGTATAATTTTGATAATGATGTAACAGTCACGATGATGACTTAAAACGTGATGTCACGAATTAAATTCTGTATAAATTTATTTGACTAATGAAAAATTTTGAAAACATTTAAGAACAAAAGAATATGAATGAATAAAAGCGAACGTTCAGTAACATATTTTCAGGGATATGATAGTTAACTTAAAATCAACATTTGATATTTATTGTCATTATGCCCTTTATTCAAGGGATGGCTCAGATTAAGAAGGCCTCAAAAGAAATAATTTGCTGCCACAACGGACAGATATAGAGAATAACTCTTGTGTCTAGATTTGATAGTGTCTTCTCTTGACTTGATATGAATTATGCATAAATAGATTAAATATACAGAGGATATTGCACGTTTTCATTTGAATGATGTTGAATAATTCACGGGTACATAAGATCACAGAACCCATGAGTGAGAGCAGCAAAAGAGTAAGACCCTTAATTTGAGACACGAGCAAATTATTCAGCGTAATTGCTTTGCTATGTATTCTCTTTATCATATACATCATCAAAAACATTAATCCACACCTATTTATCTGCTTTTTATTTTTGAAAAAAATGAAATAGTTGTGTACATTGTTTACAAATTCAACAAATGAATACACAGTGCCAATCATAGCAGTAACAAACATGAATGAATCAGGACGACATAATCGATGAACACAAGTGCATACATAAGTTCATATTACATTTCAATTAGTTCCTGACAAGAAAATCTGAAGCTATGACGGCCGTCATGTGACCAATAGTTTCAACTCGTGACGTTATTAGAAATAAAGACAAGAAATTGTCCTGTAAATTTACACAACTACAAATATGCCATCTCTCTACAGCCAATCAGATCCAAATTCCCCAAACATCTGAAAGACGTGTCCTTCAACTTCAGAGGTCAGGAGGGAGTCAAGGTCATTATTTATGTCACAAGGATCAAGAAGAATGTTCCTCAGCTCAGTAATGTGAGCATCCATGCCTGCTACGAGGAACTAGGTAAATAATAATAATAATAATAATATGTAAAATGGATGTAAGTTTGTTTGTTTATTTGTTGTTGTTGTTGTTGTTTTTGTTGTTGTTGTTTGGAGGTTTCTTCAGGCGGGGGGGGGGGCAAATGACGCATGTATAAATCAGGTCACGTTGATCACACTTTCATTAGTCTGACTGTTGTAAATAACAAAACATTTGCTAGTTTAAAATATTAGAGATTTAGCGAGGAAACCAACTTTCTTTTGGCTAACATTTTAATCATACTTAAACTTTATGTTTATAAATAGTGCTGATTAATGGTATGTTTATAAATAGTGCTGATTAATGGTATGTTTATAAATAGTGCTGATTAATGGTACGTTTGTAAATAGTACTGATTAATGCTACGTTTATAAATAGTACTGATTAATGGTATGTTTATAAATAGTACTGATTAATGGTACGTTTATAAATAGTACTGATTAATGGTATGTTTATAAATAGTACTGATTAATGGTATGTTTATAAATAGTGCTGATTAATGGTATGTTTATAAATAGTGCTGATTAATGGTATGTTTATAAATAGTGCTGATTAATGGTATGTTTATAAATAGTACTGATTAATGGTATGTTTATAAATACATGTAGTGGTGATTAATATTATGTTTATAAATTGTATTGATTAATCTTATGTTTATAAATAGTACTGATTAATGGTATGTTTATAAATAGTACTGAATAATGTTATGTTTATAAATAGTGGTGATTCATTTTATGTTTATAAATAGTGCTGATTAATGGTCTGTTTAAAAATAGTACTGATTAATGGTATGTTTATAAATAGTACTGATTAATGGTATGTTTATAAGTACATGTAGTGGTGATTATTATTATGTTTATAAATTGTATTGATTAATGTTATGTTTATAAATAGTATTGATTAATGGTATGCTTATAAATAGTGGTGATTCATGTTATGTTTATAAATAGTACTGATTAATGCTACGTTTATAAATAGTACTGATTAATGTTATGTTTATAAATAGTACTGATTAATGGTACGTTTATAAATAGTACTGATTAATGGTATGTTTATAAATACATGTAGTGGTGATTAATATTATGTTTATAAATTGTATTGATTAATGTTATGTTTATAAATAGTATTGATTAATGGTATGTTTATAAATAGTGGTGATTCATGTTATGTTTATAAATAGTACTGATTATTGGTATGTTTATAAATAGTGCTGATTAATGGTATGTTTATAAATAGTTCTGATTAATGGTATGTTTATAAATAGTGCAAATTATTTGTATGTTTATCTTTTTTTTTTAATATTCCTCATTATTGACATCAAATTCTGTTTTTGTCTTTTTCAAATGTGATAAATCATTTGGACCCAAATAAGGGTACTTTATTTAATTTTGTCTGTGTTAACAAAAAGCATTTCCGCCTAAACTTTATAATTTATCCATCGGTAAGTCGCTAAAATTCTGTGTCACTAATATTCCGAGACTAAAATATCACTAAAATTTAATGATGCCAAAATAGTGTGCCTGACAATATACAAACCAATTATGGGAATGGTTTATTGTTGATTTTCAAAACTATATCCACTTGTACAAAAATTAATCAAAACATTTCAGTAAGAACTTAGTAACAACATAGATAAGCAAGATTGGAATGTAAATACTGTGAGTTCGCTATAATTTTTGTTTGGTATATTCTGGGATGCACAATTACAGGATTCTCGCTAATTTATTTTTACAACATCGCGCTGAGAAATCAATCGAATACATACAAATCGTACATTATAGTTACAAGCCGTACCTTTCTTCTTCATTAAATCCGTCCTGTATTTATAAATGCATCCCTTTTTCAAAATTGTGTATGGGGGGGGGGGGTCCCCTAAATTTTCAGTTCCAGAATATACTCTGATTTTGGGTGGTTTCATTTTACAAATTTTGTTGTTGCTTCAGTCAGCGAGGACTCAGCAAACAATGATCCTTTTGTGGTACCTATAGAACAATTTTCCCATTCCAAGATATTTTAACTACCAACAAACATCCTTTATCTTGCAAAACGACACAAATGTCTGTGCATGTAAGTTAAGGAAAAGCTGCATCAATTTTATGTGATTGAGGTAGCAAATTGTGTTAAAATACAAGGTAATTAAATTTACAGTGCAGCCTTCAATAATGGTCACCTCTCTTAAACAACAATAACTTCCCAGATCCAAGCAGATTCTCTTCTTCCCTTGATTTTGTTGTATCTATCTAAATCACTCCCCTTAGGCAACCACCTCCTTTGAAAATTATATCGTTATCTTCCTGTGGGTGGCTGGTAAGGAGAGATTGCACAGTCTCTCTCTCTCTCTCTCTATATATATATATATATTAGTCAAATTGGTAATTTTATTTAACTGATAGCATTTTCTTTGAAAGAACTGACAATATTTTTCAGGCGATACATAAGTCATGTATTCCTGTTGATGCTTGGTTAGACTAATTAATAAGAGATTAATTAAGCAATGTCACTTTTTCATGTTTAATTATGTCACTGTGTTTTGTTTGTGTCCTCAGAACATGGAGAAAATTTTCCAAAGTCTGCATAATTTTGGCTATTAAACAAAAAAAAAACATAAAACATGAAAGAAAGATGATGGGTATGGTGCTGGTATTGAATAATTCCAGTAAAGACAAGTAATAGAACAATATAATATTTGGTTAATTTATCATCATTTTTATTGATGATGATGATGATGATGATGATATTTATTTCGTATTTTCAAAACTGTAAACATGTACAGCATAAATATAAAGGAAAAAACGGACACAAACATGAATACCGATAAAATCGTCCTGAAACAATAATAACATTGAGAATGACTAATAATTTTTAGTCTTCTTAGTAAGTGGCTCTTGGTCTACTTGCATAGTTGTTATTTCCACCAGCAGTTTTAAACAATGAACAATGCCAAAGTCGCTTGTTATACCGAATATGCCAATTAAAATCATTCAGATTCAACACATCATTTCATTTCATTGGTTTTTCACTGTCCAAATTTGCAGAAGCCTTTCATTTTGTATCACTATTTTGATGAGCTGAAGACAGAAAACGTGACCAACTTGTTAGTAACATGATCTTAACAGTTAAAGTCATTATACTAATGCTATCTAAGAGCAATTTCCGAAATCCCCATCATAATTTAAAAGAAGTTTTACTTATGCAGTCAGAAAATACCACAGTTTGAAATATCTTCCATAAAAAAGTTTTCGTCGTTTATTTTTTTTTTACAGACTTAAACATCAAACTCCTGTGCCATGATATCAAGATGGTATGCTCGGATGATCAATGGCAAAAAATCCTTTTCAGATGTCAACATTCAGATTTAAATTGTTCATATTTCATAAGTTGTGTAAAGTGTAATCCGTATCTAAGTCAGTTAATTATTTATATTGCAAAGCAATCTTCTAACAAAACAAGCTGCATGTTACATGTATCTGTGTCAGCCGCGTATGTGTCTGAAACAGGTAATAGAATTAATCACGCACAGCAAGTACATTCAATAGTTGTTCCCTTATTTGGCCAAGAAAAAAAACAACTTTGAACAACAGGGCAATGTCGGGCAGTTCAGAGATAGGTTTTGCTCCACTTCACCCGGTGAAATGAGCTTGAATCAAGAACATTTCAATTTTGTCTTGCCTGCAAAGCATATATCAGACATTGGGATTACCTTTTCGACGGCATTGTCACTGTTGTTTGTATTTAGCATTACCATAGGATTCAACGTAAAGTTTTTGCATTAGCTCAGTTTTTCTAACACTGCTGTATGTACAGTCATGCATCTTGATGGGTGTATTCATATTGTATGGTACTACTCACCACGTGCATATCTAGAAAACTGTAACCTACTTTTCATCCTTCAGTGATTACGTAAACCTGTTGTGTTTAGCTCAGTTTCTCTTAACACTGTTCATACAAACAGTCATGAAACTTTATGGGTGCATGTAGTTATCTTAGAGGGTAATATTCGCCACGGGTAAAAAGGGTCATAGTGACCTACTTTTCATGCCAGTTGTTTTCATATATCGACTCTAACATGTTCTTGAAAATGACCGTGCACCAATATTTTCTTTGGCATAGTTCTCTAAACATACTAGTAGTGTAAATACAAAATAAATAAACGTTTCTTTCAGTTCCAACCACATTAACAGTGATTATGACAACAGCTCCAATATGTGGATTCAAATGCAGTGACGATAAGTGCATCAATGAAAGCAAGGTATTTTAATAATTCATACACTTGATACTCTCACCTACATAAATTGACAAGATCTTTTCTCATATCATTCTTCTCTTCTTTTTTTTCTGATCGAAATGATTTTTCTTTTAAGACCATTCTTAATATATCTTTGTAATTATAACGATAAGAAGTACCTTCTATTCTATGTGTCCTTTTGTCTGTTAAACTGTATTGTCTGTAATATTTTGTGCACTATTTTTAATTATTATTTTGGAGTGTACGAATAATAATATGTACAAATATTACTTACAATTTTCGTAAATACCTAGAGTTTGTAGATTTTTTATAAGTAACAATTCTTTACACAACAAACTAGAGGACTCAAACTACTTATGATTTATATTGATTGATTTCTATTGATTGATTTCTATTGATTGTTGGTGTATGAAAAAAGTATTGGGTGTGAAATATTATTGACCAATACACTATATTTTTAACACTTTTATTTCTTTTCTTCTGAAGAAGTTCAGACTCAAATATATATGCAGTAATTTTCTCAATTTTAAGAAAATTGGTATTCATTGTTCGATTTGATTGCCAATCCTAGGGATTTTTTGCAAGTATTTATGTGATGATTTAACCTTAAACTTGATTAGTACATTCATGTATTTTCATTTTATGCAAATTATCATATATACGATTGTATTACGTTGAGCCTTTATGATTCAGTTAGGTCCATAAGAAGCATTATTGCATGATTCAGTTAGGTCCATAAGAAGCATTATTGCCTAAATGGTACCTATCTAATGCATTTTCACTGTAATCATATATGCAATCAACATCACTAACTTTTCATTGCATCATTATGTGTATGCATTATCTTTCAAATATGATTTGTTGGTCTTAATTTTCATTATATTTAGATCTGCAATGGACGTTGTGACTGCATTGATTGTCTGGATGAAGAAACGTGTGCACCAACAACCACAAGTCCAATTGGTAATTTTATTTTCCTCATAACATTTTCTTTGAAAGAACTGACCATATTTTTTCAGGCGATACATAGATCAATCTGGAATATACAGCTTTTTCGAAGGAGCCTCTTTTTCCACTCAGTACTTCATTGATAAGTCTAAATGGATAAGACGAAGTTGTGACTATTAATAATAATTGTCTGTACAGAGGGTTGAAAAATCACTACAAATCCACTTATCAAGTCAGGCAAGTTATAACATTTTTTACACACCCAGAATAAAGTCTTAATGAACCAGCAATTATAGAATATAAAAGCTGACGATGTTAATGACCTAAAATCGAGCATGTGAAAGGGTTTTTTTCTGAAACGTTTTCTGTGACCCTTCTAATGACAGATATAACTAAAAACCAATTAACAACAGTCTGTTTCCCCTCTGGTAAGCGTTTAATATTATATTGAAGAGTGCGAGCGAAGTTCTTGTATGCGCTTGATCAAAAGAAATGCATGAAATCAGACTTATAGTAGAAAGTATTGATGTTGATTTGGACTTTCACTGAAAAAAAGTTGGTAAGATTCTGGACAGAACATCATTTTCATTAAAGAGAAACACTTGTCATCCCACAAACAGCACTCGCCCGGTCTGGTGATTGATTGTAACATTCATTCAAATGACGGGAATTGTACCTCACCATTTCGAACCGGGCGAATATATTTTCAACCCCAGTTGAATAAATTTCAAAGCTCATACTATCCTTGAACAACCACTTTTTGTGCACTTAACGTGAATTTTAACGCGTTCGTTATAATATTGTGATAATCTATTCAAATAACCACAGAAAGTGTTCAACTATATCCAACCTCAAGTAACCACCTTTCGAGGACTTGACGTGAATTTTATTGCGTTCGTTAAAATATTATCATAATCTATTCAAATAAACCATAACAGTGTTCAACTATATCTACTTCATTCAATCAGCGTGAAAAAAAAAATTGGCATTCATGTACATTAGTTCAAAATTACCGTTTTTCCGAGCGTGTGTATGTTGACTTATTTCCGGAAGTGACATCCATGATTCGTGACACTCACTAAAAAGTCACGTGGAATATGACCGGACCGTACCATTTAGACCAAGGTATTGATATTGTTAGTTTATAGCGTCTCCTTGTTTTTGAAATTTAAAAAAATTAATTTAAAAATGAATACTTTTTTTCTGTTATTTCTATTATACATTTTGTGCAATTACATTACTGCTTGCTTGTTCTTTACTGTATAGATACATGACTTAATAGACTGAGAGACAGACAGACAGACATACAGAGAGACAGAGGGAGAGAGAAATTTACAAATAGACACTGGTGAATGGATACACATTTTATTATAATAGATTCAATGTTTTTTGAAGTAGAATATATGTTTATTATGAAATAATACTGAAACAAAAAAGTCCATACTGAATATACGTATCGAGTGTACATTTTTCTTACGTTGTATAAGAAGCCCACATGATTAAAACCAAATATTTACATTGGCTAGCGGGTTGAATTAATTCCCAAAGTTGGTTTTCCTGTTCAAAATATGTAAACAATGTCATCATGTGGTCGGCGGCGCTATCTTTAGCATATAATAGAAAATTCAAGGCCAAAATGTATGACATAAAAAAGAAATTAGTGAAAACATAGATTTTCATTATGATTTTTTTAAATTACATGAAATTACCTTTTTGAATCTTATTTTCTTTGATCTTATTATATAATTAAATTCTGTCGCTCTTCAAGAACGCTGGTGACACAGCTGATGATGTCATTATCTCGAAATAAACGCGTTAGATTGAGAGAAACATGGCGCACGATTGAAGGAGTTAAACGAAAACTGGCCGTTGCATGATACTTCATTTAATCATCATTAAAATATTTTTGGCATTCATGTACATTAGTTCAGAATTACCGTTTTTCCGAGTGTGTGTAAGTTTACTTATTTCCAGAAGTGGCATCCATGGTTCGTGACACTGACTAAAAAGTCACGTGGCATATGACCGGAATGTGCCAGTTAGGTCAGGGTATGGATATTATTAGTTTATAGCGTCTCCGTGTTTTTGAAATTTGAAAAAAAAAAATGTAACAATGAAATTTTTTTACTGCTAATTCTATATGCAGTTTGTGTACTTACATTACTTCTTGCTTGTTCTTTACCATATAAATACATGAGTCTATAGACTGAGAGACAGAGGGAGAGAGAAATTAAAAAATAGACACTGGTGAATGGATACACATTTTATTTTAATAGATTCAATGTCTTTTGATGTAGAATATATGTTCATTATGAAATAATACTGAAACGAAAAAGTCTGTTGTGAATATACATTTCGAGTGTAAATTGTTCTTACGTTGTATAAGAACCCCACATGATTAATACCAAATATTTACATTGGCTATCCAGTTGTATAAATTCCCAAAGTGGGTTATCCTGTTAAAAATATGTAAACAAAGCCATCATGTGATCGGCGGCGCTATCTTTAGCATATAAAAGAAAATTCAAGGCCAAAATGTCTGACACAAATAAGGCATTAGTGAAAATATAGATTTTCATTATGATTTTTTTTAAATTACATGAAATTACCAGTTAAAATCTCATTTTGCTGATTTTACTGTTTAATTCATTCCGGTTACTCTTGAAGAACGCTGGTACAGTTGATGAAGTCATTATCTCGAAACAAGCACGTTAGGTCGCGAGAAACATGGTGCACGATTGAAGGACTTACACGACATCGGGTTGTTGAAAGATATTATTTATTTTGTAACTGTGGACATTAACACACAGTCTTCTCAATAAAACTCAACAATTTATTCTCAGAATTTTTACATATCGTACAGAAGTAACAGAGGAGCTCATACATTAGTTGGACTATAAGTCAAGATTGATTCCTAAAGCCAAAACGCACTGACTTCTGCAACAAAAAATAGGGTATATTATATCATAAACTTTAAATTCAGACTTAAGATCAGTCAAAATGGAGTCTGACTTAAATTTTGTCCAGTAAGATTGCTGGGCTGTAAACATAAGTGGAGACTTTGTCTGCTAAACCCAGGACAGCGCTAAAAATTGGAAGTATGCAGCAGTCTGTTGTCAGTAAAATTGTTGCATATAACCGACTTTCTAAAACTGGTGTCCGATGGGCATTGATAGATTACATGCATTGACTGCATTCATAGGGAGATCTGTCTATGGAATTGTCATATGCAAGGTTAAGAGAATTCAGCCCTCTCTGCTAATTTTCTTTTATTATAGAATAATTTATTAGTTTTGTCCAGCAACTTAGAGCCCTCCATACACTCCTTCATACTCAGCTCAATATAGAAGTTAGTATTTCATATGTAGGTATAGAAATTCCACATGCCTTGAATATACAGTGAAACCTGTCTTGAGAGACCACTATTCTTGAGAGACCAGGATCTCCATGCAAAGATTTATTGATTATATAGTGTTTTTTTGTCTTCTTTTCTTTTAAAATTCAGTTTTGTTTGAATACTTGCAATTTTTGACTCACTTATAAAGCAGAGACAAGGGTAGAAAAATCCATTGTCCAGGAGCCCATTTTGATTATAGCTATATTGGAGGCACACTCTAGTACTTTACCAGGCAAGAAGAAAAACCTCCTGGGCAACCACATTGGCACATCTGGTTGTCCAGGGACAAATATAAATTTTCACAATTTTTCTACCCCTAATAGGCAAGATATAGGTATGACTTTTCCGATGGCAGTGTAGTTGTTGTTGGCTTAGGCATCAGTATTAAGTTTTTACATTCAATTCAGTTTCTCTTACATAGTTTCATGTACTGTATATACTCACTTACAGGTTGAGTCCAACTGCAAACAACATAGACCCTGATCTGCTTTTGAATAATGCACCAGTAGATCAGGATCTATGTTGTTTGTTCTACTGATTACTCCAAACAAACTGCATAAACCCAGATCTGCTGGCGCATTTTGCAATGGCAGATCTTGGTCTGTGCAGTTTGCAGTTGGACTTGACTTATAAGAGAGTATAAATGGTACATTAATGAAACTTGACAGGTGTATTCATCATGGAGGGTACTGCTCATCACAGGCAAAAGAGGTCACAGTGACCTAATTTTCATGCTTCAATAACTTTGCTGTGTGTTTGAAATATGCCTCGGCAGAGCAGGCAAGACATACCATATGTACTCGTGTATAAACTGTGTCCAAATGCAAACAACATAGACCTTGATCTGCCATCGCATTATGCGCCGGCAGATCAGGGTCTATGTTGTTTGTTCCACTGATTGGTCCTTACAAACTGCACAGACCCAGATCTGCCTGCGCATTATGAGATGGCAGATATGGGTCTATGCAGTTTGCAGTTGGTATCGGCATATACGCGAGTATATACGGAAACATTCTGCAGAATTCTTGTCTGAATTCCATGGGCCCCATGTCCCACTTCAGAAGCCCTAGGTAACTCCTGCCTCAATCTTAACAGTTCAAAGAAGTTATAGCTACAAGTAATTTCATTGGCTAACCCTGTTCAGGTTTTGGAGTATTTCAGATATATAAAATTTGAATATTTCCATAAATCTAAATACACATGTTGTATGAAAAGTCAGATTTTCATCCTGTAACCATATATTCTGTTGAGATCTTCACCCTGTAGCCATATATACACACTTACTGGGCATCAAAAGTCCAATTGAGATGTGTAAAAGATATTGGCCCCAGGGCCTATCCATATTCCGCAGGACTAATGTCCTGGGTCACAACTTGGAAACTATTGATATCCCCACCCTATACCTATATATATACTTACTATGCATTAAAAGACAAATTTTAATCTGCAGCAGATATTAGTCCTAAGATCTGTCCTTACCCACCTTAGACTTAGCCCCTTGGTTATACCTTGGAAATTATTAGGGTCCCCACCCTATAACCATATATATAAATACTTAATGGTCATGAAAAGACAAATTGATATATGCAACGGATATTGGCCACTGGCTCTATCCTCAGAGTCCTAGGAAATTGGCCAGTGGGTGATTACAGTAAAACCTGTCATGAGAGACCACCTGTCTTGAGAGACCAGGATCTCCATGCACAGATTTATTGATTACATAGTGTTATGACCTGTTATGAGAGACCACCTGTCTTGAGAGACCATTAATTTGTGGCAGAAGGGGTGGTCTTTCAAGACAGGTTCTACTGTATTTGGAAACTATCAAGATACCAACCATGTAACCATATTTATTACATACCCAACCATGTAACCATATTTATTACATACCCAACTCATGACTTCATATACATTGTGTGGGATGATCCAGTAAATTTTGTACTCATTGGCCATTGTCAAGCACACACAGGACCCAATAAGTTTGTTGCTTTGTAACATGATGTCACAGCAGATCTATCATGATGTAAGAGCATGTAAAATCACATCATGTCATACCATGTATTTTGGTGCTATTTATTCATAAAAGATCATTTATGCAACATTTTTCTTGCTAATAGCTATGGTATTCATTTTAACATTGGGAACAACAGTTTAAGTACAATTTATTATTTTACTAATATGAGTAAGTAAATTATAGTGTTTATACTATTGGATATTGTGGTACAATCAACCAAAGTACATGGGGCCAGCAAACTCCCCCTTTTCTTTGGTCTTGTCCACAATATCCAACAATACAAACACTATAAATATACAGAATATGCTTTCTGGATATGACAAGAGAAAAAGCACATGAAACCAACATGTGCACCTGGTCCATCCTTATGCTGTGTGGTTTTATTATGAGGCTTATATTGGTGGTGGTGATAGTCAGTACAGGTGAGCATGGGGATATGTGCCTTACAAACACACTAGGTTGTTGTTGTTGTTGTTGTTTTCCTGACCCATGTTTAACTAAGCTCTTTGTCTGTTTTTCCAAAAGGCAACTGGGGCAGCTGGTCTCCATGGGGTGAATGTTCGCAAACATGTGGTGTAGGATTTGAAATCCGAAGACGAAACTGTGACAGTCCGAGACCAGGTGGCACTGGAAGAGGATGTGAGGGAGAAGCTATCCAGTCCAGACGATGCAAGAAGATGGATTGTGAAGGTATTTCTCACACATGTTGACTTTTGTCTTTATTTTCCTATCAGTTGAATAAATTAAAACAGATATGCAGGGGACCCCTGAAGTTTGCATGATCCAATAGATCCATATATCATATTTAAATATTGCCTTGAATTAGTGCTTTCTTATCTCTGGAAAGCAATGCAATGTTAGTTTTTGTTATATATATCTAGATTATTGTGACAAACTGTCTTCCATGAACATTAATTTATTCTTTTGATTGCCTCCTTTAATCCTTGTCTTCCTGAAATGTAAAGTATCATTTTCTTCAAATTATACTCTCATTTCCTTGGCATTATATAGTCAATAATGTGTTAAAAGTTGCAATTAAAAACCAACCTGACAACCTTTAAATTATGAATGAATGTAGAATCTAAATGGGAACTTCATTGTCACAATCATACTTATAATATATACCTAAGTCTACTTATCTGTGTAACTATGCATGTATCAGTGATCTCCTCAGAAGTTTTTTATAGCATCCAAGTAAATGCGTTAGCATCATAAAATGTTTTTTAAAATGCACATTATCATCATAAAATGAAAAAATGAATATCAATGATATCATTAAGAACTACATATATTTACATAGTAGTCTTTGTTTCCCTAAGTTATAACATGATTTAATGTCAAACTCATTATTCTTTGAATTTAATAAATGATATCCTTCGTTCTTCACATCCCTGTATATTCTGATTGTCCCATTAAAGAAGTAAAGTCTTTCAGGCCAAGTCCTTCTATGCTAATTGTCATAAGGTAATTAGCACCCTCTGCGTCAACCTGTTCCTTAACACACTTTTGATTTTGTTCATCGCAGAGAATGACCTTACACAGTCTGGATAAAAATGGAACATAAAATTTATAAATGAATCTTCAAAAAGATACAAAACTACCTGAATCCTACGTGAACTACCAAGGACAGATTCTTCAAGAGTCAAGACTGTGATGTGTTTTCAAATAATCATGACAGTATAACTAAGATAATACATATTCCTTTTCATTAAGAATGATATATCAGTGTATTTGTCATTGTTTAATTTATTAATTGAATCAATGTCAGAGAGCTAAAATATTGTTCAAAAAGGGCAATTTTTTTCCAATGCCTGTATACAAGACATGGGGTCCTTGAAATGCACCAAGAGCTGCCTTAAACTGTGCCACTCCACCCTCACATCATCATGCAATCTCTTGAAAGTGGTCAGTCAAGATCTGAAGCCTTCTAAAATAATCACCACTTAATTTATCATGTAATACATTCCAATTGCAAACTACGGTTGTTGTTTATTGTTGAAAAATATTTCAGATATAAAAGAAGGAATAATCCAATGCTTTTTATTTACATGTTTTCAAAACAGGTAAAATTGAAAGATAAAGATTGCTCCTTTTTATTACTTGGATATAGAGAAAAGAGAAATGAGAAATGAATAGGGCAGCACCCACTGGTCTACTAATCAAACTATTTTTCTCTTGCCTAGAGCATACTATGTAAATATACAAGCAACTTGTGGATAACATGCAAGTTTCATTCCTCGTCACATTTTCCGGAAAATAATCATAACGACAACAATCACAACAACAACTACTGCTACTACTATAAAAAATAAAAATATTATATTCTAATAGTTTCCGAGGAATTGCCCCCCCCCCCACACACACACACACATGAAAACACACTTCGTACTATTGGTATCTAAGTAGATCTGAACCAAAATTTAGCAGTATGAAAAAATTACCATATGATCCAGTGAATTCCACCCAAAGACATAAAGTCTTCCATTCACTGTTGAACCCCATCCTTCGTTTTTTAAGCTCTTTATTTGGGGGAAATCAAGCTATCTGAATTGAAATCACCATTGGTGACACCAATCTCTGATCTTCGTAACCAGGCCAACATGAGGCTAGCTGGGCGCTGGGCAATTTTATGTATTTTTTAAGGTGGTGTGTCCATTTTTCACAAGAATTTGCTCAACTTAAAATGTAATATGTGTAACTTTTTGAGCTGGTAGTGGAAATGACTGAAATATATATCATACACACTACTAACAGACTCCATCATCGAAGGCCAATCACATGACTACATCAGTGCAAATTACGAAGCCAGGTCCAAAAGATAATGGCTAAGTGAGTGAATAATTATCCTGAATTATCTTAATGAAATACCCAAGATGAGGTAAGAACATGTGTCATTTGAATAATAGGGATCTGATTTAGGTGACAGGATTTTTATTTAACAGATTATTTTATAAAGATTGCGGGAAACAAAAAAAACGTAGTGGCACAAGCACATAGCATAGCAGTGGGTTCTAAAGCATAGTGGGCTGAAATGATAGCATAGTAGGACCTCTACTCAAAAAGGCCCTGTGGAGAACACTGTGTGTGTGTGTATATATATATAAAGGATTTACACATTTTATAAAAGCTTGCCCATGGCAAGTTCATTGGAAAATGGAACTTGCCCTTGGGAAATCTGAGCGTGCCCCAAACATAATATCCCAACATGAGTAAAAAATAAGATAGAATAAAATATGGGATATTTTTAAGGAGATGGTGTTATATTTATTTTAACTTTTGTTTTCTTTTTATTTTTGTTGGCACCTCAGGACCATATGCGAATAATTAAAGTTATCGAAACATATATATGTACATAATACATGTCGATGAGAAAGGGTTAGAATGGAGTTAGAAGTGCAAAAACAGACATGTAAATGGATAGGTAGAAAAGGCTTTTGAAATAGCTAGATTTTTAAGTAAGTGAAAGAGAGATATGTTTAGGTCAAAGACCCTGAACTGAAAAATTAAACAACCAATAACATTATTCTAGTCAGGGATACTCATTAATCCACAATGATTGGAACTTTCTTATATGTATTGTAGCATTGTACTGGTTGTTCTTCTTTAAAACAGGTTCATTAGAGCTCGAAACATCATCAAGTTTACTTTTTTTGACCGAGATAAGATAGCAGACTCATCTCATCAACTACATCAACATTAATGAAATCTAGTCAGTAATGATTTATTTATACTCACAACTGAAGGATTTGTGAATACTTATTTTATCCATTTACTTAACAATTATCATCTAGTCACCATGGCTACATGCATGAAAATATTTGACAAGCTGACTTTTCCGATTGAGAACACTTATTTTTATCCATTTAATTGTTTGCCAAGCAGTAAGCATGTATCGGTCTCCTGTAATTATCACGTAAACAACAGATCATAAACACCGCTTGTGGGTGCTACATATTTGGTACATCAATCATGCTTTGAACAAAATCTTCCTGGTGGTTAATCATTAAAGATGAGTGCCATTTATTTCCAAAAACACCTGTCAAAGAAATCTCATGAGTTTTATTATCAACAATTAACACCTACTCACCTTAAAATCGGTGACATGGTTCAAACAATCTTTGACAAGCCAATTGTTTAGAGTTGGCAAGCTCACAAACTGCCCAAGGCTAGGTTAGGACATGACAGTCAGTGAATCCCAGATACATACAAATATTACGATTAAAATGTAACTGATAAGTTAAAATATAAATATTTATTCCTTATTTGTTAAAATTTGCTTTAAATAGTAAATATTCACATCACGTCTGCGCGAGAAAATGCAAGACTAATCTTGATATTCACTGCAATATGGAAATGACATAATAGATGAAAGAAACTGTGGCCAGTTATGTAACAGAAGAATTCGGTACATATAGACACTAAATAAAGGTGCTGATATATGTACTGTGGCGAGATCATAGGGTATAAAACTTGCAGAACATAAAGCATTACAAACGAAACATTACCCCTTTCTCCTTCCATCTCTCTTTCTCTCTCTCGCTCAAGTTTTTGGACTTGCCCTTGAGCAAGTACCTTGGAAACTTGACCTTGCCTGAGCCAAATTTGACCTTGTCCCAGGAGTCAGGCAAGTGGATTTGTAAATCCGTGTGTGTGTGTGTATATATATATATATATATATATATATATATATATATATATATATATATATATATATATATATACGTACATAAATAGGAAAAGACATAGAGATTTTCCAAAATCCCATCATCGGACTATCTATTAACAGTATCATACATACATGCATACATCTTACCATATATTTGTTCATATGTACCAACCAACCCACATTCACATGGATGCATGATTACATAGTGTATTTATGTACTTTACTTGCCTTCTTACATTTGTACTTACTCATTTGCCTACCGGTACTTACTTTCAGGTCCCCCATCTTGGACCCCTTGGTCAGAATGGAGCCCATGCAGTGTAGAATGTGGTGTTGGGGAAATGACCAGATACAGGTAAGACTGATCAAACTAATCTCATTTTAATATACAGAATACTGCTTAATGCAACTTATGCATTGTTAAGATGTTACAGTCTAAGATCTTGAATCAAACTTTCAGTGCATTATATCGCATACATACATACATACATACATACATACATACATACATACATACATACATACATACATACATACATACATACATACATACAGTACATGCCTCATGGATTTCAGATTGCACACTCAGTACCATGGATGTAGACACAGGGGGCATGGGATTAAGTATCCAATATGAAAGGGTGGATATCAATTATGAATGGTTGGATATCCACTATATCTAGTGGATGTCCACTCACTTTAATGGATCTCCATCATTGAATTTATTGTAGCCGTAGTGGATTTTATGGCACCCCTCTCTGCAATGAGGGTAATTTCTGATATTTACACATATAATTGGTTTGTAACCGTATATATAACAAACCATATAAAGTAATTTGTTTACTTTTCTTAAATTACTTAATTTAGAATTTTAGCATTTGATATCATAGGGATTATTTTAAAAACATCAAGGACTTCTGTCTAATGAAGTCACTAAATCTTTGATAGCATACTGTAAATGTAAAGACTTAAATGAATTAAACTTGGTACTTTTCTAATATGCAGAATAAATAAATACATTGAATAGATTGAAAGTCAAATGAGATAGTATTGTTGCAGTAATCAAAATGAACACACTGACAGTATTTGCAATAACCTGATAACTAATCTCAAAGGTTTACAATAAACAGGAAATAGTAATAATAATAATAATAATGAGGACTTGGTACTGAGCTTAATCTTTAAAAGCTCTAAGTGCTTTACAATTTTAGCCAACACATAACGACACACATATATGGACATGATTACAAAAACAAACACCATAAAATTACAACAACAAGAAAATAATATTTAAAAAAATCATTTGGATTTACAACTTTTGAAGCCACAACCTCTCCTACCACCAGTTCAGAGTGGATAAAAAAGTTCAACCAGTGATACCTGTTTAAATCCAATAAAAAGTTTGAAGCCACATATTAGGAGTAATCAATGCAAGTACAATTGGAGATAGATTTTATAGTCATAGCAAACAGTTGGCTTAGTAATTTGCAGCAATATACAAGGCATTATTGATAGAAATGATGTGTTCATCTTATGTGTAATATAGTACAAGTTAAACAAGAAAAGAATTAATATAAAAAGATGTTCCACTTTTCAACTAAAAATAATCCAACATACAAAAACTTGAGACTCTTTATTTTGCAGCAGGTACAATAATGTTGATTGCAGGTAGAATAATATTGATTGCAGGTACAAAATAATCTCAATTGCAGTTACAATAATATTGATTGCAGAAAGTCATTTCACAACTAAATTTGCTAATAGTTGGTATTTCAGCTGGATTTCAAAAGATTATTAAGGTGATGACAATCATCGTCATTACAATCATCATAATCTTTATCCTCACCATTTCTAATTTTAAACTGCCAATCCTTAATAATAGAAGTTGAGAGAATAAGTCAGATGAGTGGGGAATTAATTGTAGAAGATGACAAAAAAGGAAGTTTTAGACAAGGCAAATGAAAGAGTAGTTACGAAAGAAGCATAATGTTATTTTTAATGGTACACAGATGTTTCTAAAAGAACTGTGAACATAAATCATCTGCTTCACTCTCAGGCTGAGCCACGAAAATTTACTCTCTGGGGTTTCTAAACCATTTCTACATAATGGCTGGCCTAAGATTAACTGATAAAGGGCCTTTACCATGATTTTCTTCTGATGATAGTTTATATTAATAAAGTTTTGGCCATATCTGCATTTATGGTAGTTCGACTGAGAGTAATTTTACTGCTGACTGTAATTTTTCAATTTTTGTTTACATGTCCAGATTTTTCTAGATCTGCACTATCATTGTTTTTATAAGCTGTGAGCCAGACTTGTTACCACTTAATATATGAATCAGTAGTCTTACAATCAAATAGTGTATATGCTGTTAATTGAATTGTATGTGCTCAATGATTTTAGCACACAAAAAGTGGTATATACTTGTAATTAGAAACTTGGGGGGTGGGGGTAACTGCACTTTTTATGCATTATTAGCTAATACTGTGACAAGGAAATGGGAGCTAAGTGTCTTTCCCAAGGACACACCAAGGCAGCTGACCTGGACTGAAATTGGAAATTGGTGTTATTTTCTAGATGTTGCATTATAATTCTTACAATCACTGCAATGTGATCAGTTGACATTTTTCACTCACAATGTCCACTTTTAGTCACAAATGTGACTATTTGATTCATAGTTTGGAGCACTGTACTGCAGATTCTCAGATTTTAATTTGCCTTGTAGCAGTTGGATTAGTTTCAGTTTTGAATGACAATTGGATAAAAATGACTTACCGTTTATACTCATGTATAAGTCGATACCAAATGCAAACTGCATAGACCCAGATCTGCCATTGCATAATGCACTTTCAGATCTGGGTCTATGCAGTTTGTAAGAACTAATCAGTAGAACAAACAACATAGACCCTGATCTGCCTTTGGTCCTGGATTGTACTCGAGTATATATGGTAAATATATAATATCTGAATTCTTTACACTTTCGGGTACATTCATTCTTCCCATATTTTTATGTTTTGTGGGATCAATTTATCAAAATAGATTTGACAAGAAAAAAACTTAAATTATTAGTTTATTATATTACGATCCACAATAATATCTCACTGCATCATGTTCTTTCAAATATGACATTCTGGGATGGAATTGAGTATGTCATGTTTTTGAAATCTGTATATATTCTCATTTAAATTAAAATACACTAGGACATGTTAATACAATTAAAACTGCAAAATTTCATAAACTTTTCTTTGGGGAAAATTCAATGTCAATTTTTTATTTTAAAGAGAAGTTTTGTTTTCATTAGACTAGAGGAGTTAATAATAGTTGTATGAAAGAGAAGGGAAGTTACCTTAAACAAGAATCTTCCTTTAACACACTTACTGGATATATTGCATTAGCTTTGGATACCATTGTTGACTATTTGGATTGGTATATGACCTCAGGAACAAAATACTTAATTTTTGTCAATATAACAAGATTTTGTTTTTCAGGGAATGTGATAATTCCCCAGCCAAAATAGGCCAGCCTGATTGTGTAGGACCTGCTAAACAAGCGGTAATGTGCAGTAAACCAGCATGCAAATGTACATTCAGCATGGACACATTTACCGAGATATTTGGCTATCAGCCATCAGATGTTATTGGATGGGTAGAGAAGGATGGTCAGTTTGGTCCTACAGATCCAGCTGAAGATGTGAGAGTCGGAGACCCAGTAGAAGATGGTGTGGTTGTTCATGTCCAATGCAATAATTGGTAGGTATAGTGTACTATGATGGTAATTCCTTAACATGAATAGATGCAAAATTGTATTTATTATAGGGTTTCTGAAGGGAAATTTGTCTTTACATGAAAGTCAATAATTGCTGTATGGTTCATCTTGACATCACCCTCTGCATGTTCATATATGTAGAATAGGTCTGAGGGATGTAGAATAGGTCTGAGGGATGTAGAATAGGTCTGAGGGATGTAGAATAGGTCTGAGGGATGTAGAATAGGTCTGAGGGATGTAGAATAGGTCTGGGGGATGTAGAATAGGTCTGAGGGATGTAGAATAGGTCTGAGGGATGTAGAATAGGTCTGAGGGATGTAGAATAGGTCTGAGGGATGTAGAATAGGTCTGAGGGATGTAGAATAGGTCTGGGGGATGTAGAATAGGTCTGGGGGATGTAGAATAGGTCTGGGGGATGTAGAATAGGTCTGAGGGATGTAGAATAGGTCTGAGGGATGTAGAATAGGTCTGGGGGATGTAGAATAGGTCTGAGGGATGTAGAATAGGTCTGAGGGATGTAGAATAGGTCTGGGGGATGTAGAATAGGTCTGAGTGATGTAGAATAGGTCTGGGGATGTAGAATAGGTCTGGGGGATGTAGAATAGGTCTGGGGGATGTAGAATAGGTCTGGGGGATGTAGAATAGGTCTGAGGGATGTAGAATAGGTCTGAGGGATGTAGAATAGGTCTGAGGGATGTAGAATAGGTCTGGGGGATGTAGAATAGGTCTGGGGGATGTAGAATAGGTCTGAGGGATGTAGAATAGGTCTGAGGGATGTAGAATAGGTCTGAGGGATGTAGAATAGGTCTGAGGGATGTAGAATAGGTCTGAGGGATGTAGAATAGGTCTGGGGGATGTAGAATAGGTCTGGGGGATGTAGAATAGGTCTGAGGGATGTAGAATAGGTCTGGGGGATGTAGAATAGGTCTGAGGGATGTAGAATAGGTCTGAGGGATGTAGAATAGGTCTGAGGGTCTTGGGGATGTAGAATAGGTCTGAGGGATGTAGAATAGGTCTGAGGGATGTAGAATAGGTCTGGGGGATGTAGAATAAGTCTGACACACTCTTCAGCATATCATTAGTAAGGCTGCAGTATTTACCAAAATTTCTAAAAGTGTACATGGTTCACAATAACTGAAATGAAACCATTGAATCGAAAAAATTAAAATCTCAACTTTTTCCCAATCTACCCATTAGATTTAGTCAAGAGCTGACATATATTATAATTTCCATGCTGTACATATCTATACTTGTGATTGTTTCATTTGCTGTATGTATTTTAACACTTATTATGACAGGATTCAGTATGTAAGATATGTCTTTGTTGAATATATCTGACAATTTAGGTAAAACATCCATAGGATCATGATATTGTTTTCTACTGCTGTATACATGATGAAACAAATATTTAATGCAACCAGACCTACAGTGTGGACATGCATATGGTGATGCTTTTCCATGATCTACAATGACTACGAAACTGCATAGTGTTTTAAAAACTTGAAACATTGTTTTTGTAAAATAAAATGTTACTAATCAAAGGTTATGTTAATGAACATGTTTTTCAAAGGTTACTACTATAGCGTAAATAACCTTATATCAGCATTATCAGTGAATCATCCTGATGTAAATTGTTGTGAAGTGTGCACTACAAATGATTTTCTACAACTTTCACTCTTTCATTTGATTTGTAAATCATACATACTTTAATAGAAGAATTAACAGAATAATCCTACTAAACAATACTCTTAAGCCGAGATGTGGAAATTTATAATTTATAGTTCCTGCATCGCTAACAGCAATGTGCATGTTCGTTTACACATTTATCTATTATAATAACTGTTTACAGGAAGTAAACTAGGCTAAGCCATTTACACATGAAAAGGTTTGAATTCTTCTATTGTATAATCCCGGGTCAGCTACCATAGTGTGTCCTTGTGCAAAGCCCCTTTACTCCAAATTGCCTTAGCACTAACCAACCTACCCATGTTGATAAAATACCAAGCCAAAGCAATCATCTTGATATCACTAAAATTGAAATTGTATGCTAAGGAATTAGAGGAGCATTGTTGATAGGTCAGTCATTCTAAGTATTGCTTATTATGGTATGGCCGTTACCTATCTACAGTATGGTAGCTGAAAGCAAATTTTTCCCTGGTAAAATATAAAGAACCGACTATTTAGACCTCTATTTTCAACTTTTTGAGGGGGCACGCCATCAGCTAATCTCAAGGTGCATGGCTTTGAAGCTGGATACTTCTCTGCACATTTGAATGTATATATTAGTGGTCCAAAATTTGGTATGGCCATAGCCGTATCACAAGTGAAAGTCTTGTCCAACTATATTAAAGATTTGTAATGATTGATAAAGTTTTAATTGGGGTCTAAGACTATGGATGACATATGGTAAAAAGGTATGCATTTAGTATAAATAATAATTGGTTCAGAAGTAAATTAGTACAATAAGAAAACTAGATTAGTTGGGAATATCATTACTTTTTTAGGTGTTGTTAATAATAGTCCACCAATAATCTTTGTTTTTTGGTCAGGTTGTTTGTTCTTCTTCTATAAATACATTTACCCATGAGGGTATGAGTATATAAACTTCAAATCACTTTTATCCATTGATGAATCTTTTTTCTTTTCAGCACATGCAGTGAAGGTTCCATAACATGTGATATAGGCAGATGTGAAGGTAAAACAAAAAGCTGTTTTAACTTTTCAGATTTATGTTAAATTAGAATATATTTTGCAACAAAAAAAATAGAACTGTGCAGTAAAATATTTCCCCCTCATGATCAGTATTGTACATTGCATCTTTAAGTTAGTACCAAAGGTGCAATAACCAGCTTGAAGTTAATATTCACAAATATTGAATGCAAAATTATTTTTATGTTACATGATGCATGAGGGAAAAGTGTGTTTATTCAAGCCATTAAGTAGGTCAAGTTGTTGATTCAAGAGTTAAATAAGAATTTATATTTAAAAAATGCAGAAAATAAAGATTGATGATTACATACCTGCCATATTCCCAGACAGTGTTGAGGGGTTTTGGGGACTCAAAAAGTGTGCTTTGAGGTCCCAAGGGGGGTCAGTGCATGACTAAAAAAGTGACGTAAAAATTGAGAAGTTATCTTTTCATATAAGCCTATATCAAATTACTGGAAATTTAAATGTCATATAAAAAATAGCATATTTTCTTTGAAGCATTTAATATACTTACCAACCAGAAATAGTTGGTAGGCTTAGCATTGTCCAATATTATCACCACACATGTACACACACTCACATAAACACAACCACACAAACATGAAATAACAAAAATATATACCAATTTTCTGAATTTCAAATCCATTGGACAGCAGAATATTTTCTTAATTAGATGTAGTCTTTGGAATCTCAATAGTTCAGTGGGCTGGTGGGTGGGGTGGCATTGAAGGTAATACAAATGTCATTTGTGTTCATCTTGGCACTGACTTCAGACTGGATGGTACTGTTGTTCAAACTTCCCCAGATCTTCTTGAATTTTTCTCAGTATAGAAAATGATCTCTCTGCATCAGCATTGCTGTGAGGGAGTGGAAAACAAGCTGAGTGGTGTTGCTATGTCGACGGATGCCGTACACTCCAGAATGTCTAATGTTGATATGGTGTTTGCAGTGTGTGCAAAAAAATAAAATGCTTCCCCTAGCTGCTGCACTTCACAAAGTCAAATTCCATCCAGGAGTTCTGAAATTTAGTTTTGCTGGGCTTTGATTGTTTTGCAGATGCCTCATCTTTTCCCAAATCACAACTGAATTTTCCCTTCAAAAAAATGAACCACACTTGTACACTATTCCGACTACTGAAATAATCATGTTATGCGTTTTATATATGGAGTAAAATCTGACTTCAAAGAAAGTTTGCCGTTGATCACAAATTGTCAATAATCTTTAATAATTATGGCTTAAACATTCTCATTAAAGGCAATGATGTGTAATAACTTTTGTTCTTCAACATGCATCTCTGTGTGTGTACCTATAACTCAAACATTGTACCTAATGAATTGGGTTGGTCCATTTAGTGTACTTTACCTATGCAGATTAACCTAATGGACTCTCCCACAGCAGTGTTCAAGGGACTTGACACAGCATCATCCAAACTATATATATTCTCAGCCAGTTAAGAAATCAGTGAAATGGTAGTTGCTTATCTCTGACCGCCTTACCTTAAATTGACTCCCAAGATAATCAGCTGTATAAACTGCCCTGAGGATTGTTGTACATGGGCTCTACGCAGGATTGTTTGCTGTTTATACAGTCTGCGTGCTTTGGATATGTACTATACACAGCTATGGTAGTCAAAAAATGTCTCCCTTTTTTTCTTCCTAAGATTATTGAAAATCATGTTTTTTTTAAACACGACTGTATCAGGGGTTTGGGAGTCAAAATCGTGTTTTTCACATGGCACGTCATGTTATGACACATATGGAAGAAGGATGTACTTTTATTGTGTTTCCTGTCATTTTCAGTTTTTCTGAAGCTTAAAATAAAGATAAAATATATAAATATTTTTGAAAGTTCCTTTCAAAACTTGTCAAGAACCACTGTAATTTTTGCAGTAAAAGTAACTTGTGATTTATGTTTGAACTCTACAAATGATATCCAGCATCTTTAATACAGTAAAATGTGCCTAAAAAGGACAGTGTATGGACCACAAATTTCGTCCTATGTGCAGATGTGTCAATAATAAAGATTTTAATATTAAAATATTAGTACTTAGAAAATGAGTTTAATAAATTATGTTATTTATGAGCAGGTGTTCTTTATATGGAGATGTTTGCAAAGACCAGTTTTACTGTATATAAAGATTCCATGTAATCAGAGCATTGAAATATGAACTTAGACAACATTTTTCCAATTTAAAATTCCAGATTGCTTATACACTACATGGAGTGAATGGTCTCAGTGCTCCAAATCTTGCAATGTTGGTCAGAAGACAAGGACCAAAAAACTGTTGTCCCGGGGAGATGATGCTAAGAAATGCGAGAAAAAGATTGTGGACAGAGCTGACTGCAATACTGACCACTGTCCAAGTAAATCTAGATCTTCTATCATAAAAATTGTACCAGTGTATTTTACCATGATGTATGTTATCAACTGTTTTAGGTTATCATGAATACAATGGAAGCCATGGTTGCTCAGTTGGTAGAGCATGGGACTAATAATCCAAGGGTCATGGGTTCGATACCCAGGCTAGCCCAGGTCGGATGCCTCTGTGTGTCGGGGGGAATGGCTCTTAGCTCCCATTTCCTTGGCATGATATAGCCAATAATGTGTTAAAAGTGCCATTAAAACAAAAAACAATCATCAATGCATTGTTTAGCATCTCTTACTATGACATATATTGTCAACTGTTTTAGGTTATCAATAATACAATGTTTATCATATGCAGGAAATTGCAAAATGTTACTTTTCCACTTACCTGAGGTTCTTTTGGATTAGTTTCCTGTTTTGTTTTTTTTTAATTCTTTTAGCTTAAGTTATTTTTTTTTAGTGTACAAGATTTAGAGAGCATTTAAGATTCTATTTAATATGATATCTCAAAAAGAACTGGTGAAAAATGAATCTTTATAGAATGGAATACTCCATAGTGATATTTCTCATATTGATATATATTTACTCATACCACAACTAATGTACTTCTTAAGGACATTTATCCAACATGATTTAGAGAGAAATGAAGGAAAAAAGAAGATGAAATAGGGGACAATTAGAAATGAATGTATATACAGTATACATACAATTCAAGCATGCTTATTGCAGAAGTGATAGAGTTGTGCAGTTATCTAAGAAACAATTCCATTATTAGTTTAGCCTTTTTCATAAGCTAATGCTTTTGACATCAATTTATTTGTATCATTTACCCTCAGCTGAACAACAACCAACATGGGAAACTTGGGGCCCATGGAGCGAATGCAGTACCAGTGAACCCTGCACATGGGGCAGTCGAAAACGAACACGTGAATGCAACCTTATACCCAGCTCCAGATGTTATGGTGATGCCATTGAAACTGAGCCTTGCAGCTTCCCATGCACAACTAGTAAGTTCATATTAAATGTTATAACATGATTTCATTGGTTAGATTCATTTGCCTGATATTATACAGGTGTAATATATTCATTACATTACTCAAGGTTTAAGCATAATAACAGAAGTGTCCAAATGACTTTCTAGTCATGATACACAGTGTTTTCTCTGAGACACATGATTGTGTGATTCCACACTAAATTTAATGAATATCCTGTAAAAAAAAGAATGCATGCATGAAAATCATGCTGATTATTTTCCAGGAGTCTAACAAAACCTGTAACCTTCAATAATATTAAAAAGCTTCATCTGATTATGTAAGTGCTTGATATCTAGATCAGCAACCAAATTCATGCACTTACTGACATTTTGCAATTGAGCACTGAGATGCTTTCATTTGATTATCTAGTTATTAAAAGCATTTTCTTAAGTGCACTTGACAAGGTTGTGCAATGGCAGACATGTAGTTTTAAGCATCGAGAGATAATGTCTCTTCTGTTACATGCTGTTCTGTCATAATACACAATCAGTAAAGTTCTGTCATAATACACAATCACTGAAGTTCTGTCATAATACACAACTACTGCTGCCATATCAATAATGGAGATGAACAACTATAAGTTTTTTCTTTACTATTAGAATTTATTTATCAAACACACAATTAAAGTTATTTATCAAACACAAAATTAAAGTTATTTATCGAACACACAATTAAACTTATTTATCGAACACACAATTAAACTTTTTTATCAAATGCACAATTAAAGTTATTTATCGAACACACAAAGTTATTTATTGAACACACAAGTGTTCAATCATATCGTAAGAGGTTGTTTTTTATAGATACAGTACAGCTGTCACATAAAACTACCCACCCCCACTCCTTAAACATGGAAAATCCCTATTATGAAATTATGAAAATGTCAGAGGGGGGATTCTTCCTCTGAAAATCCTGGAAAATCACTGGATACTGAACTTTTGTTTTAATCAGATTCTTGAAAGAATTTTAGATTTTTTTGCTTGATAAATGAAACCTTTTACTTATATTTATTTCATAATGAATTTGTGAAACTCTGAATAATTTCAACATAGAAAGTGGGTTTTTTTTAATTTTATGCAAAATGAGTAATCATTTTAGGTCTTACATCAATTGAATGCACATGTACTAAGATACTCAGATTCATGAAAGCCTTGTTTGATTTTGCTGTGTTTTCTTTTCTTATATCACAATTCTTAGATGCTTGATGTATTAGTTTTTGCCAATATGACTGTGCTATATGCAAAACAAAATTTTAGACCTTTGATTTAACATGAAGATTTTGCTTAAAATGTTAAAATAGTATGGTAGATGGATTTAGCTTAGTATAAATTTGTATTATGTACACAAAACATAATCTACAAGTTTAAAATTATGAAAGGTTTAAGATTGGTAAATGTAAAATAGCATTAATTTTTAAAACTGGTAACAGCCTGTAGTGGAAATGGATGTGATGCTGAAAAAAACGTTATTTTATCTTTAGATTGGTTGAAGTTCTCTTGTCTTGCATTTAGGAACATAATATGGAATTGTGTTAAATATTAAATGAAATTTATAAGATGTTGGTGTAAAAGCATTAGATTTTCAAACAAAATTGTATTACTTAATGTCCTGTTATAAAAAGTAGATGTTTCTTTGTGATGTTACACCTATCAATGTCACATAACAAAAAATCAGTTACTCAAATTCAGATTTTGTAATATATTTCTAATCGCTTGGTTGGTAGCAATGTTGTTTCACATAACATTCAGCATGCATCGTGGGTTAAAATATAGTCATACCATCTTAAGTTTTCTTTAAAGGGGTCTTGCCTTATATTTAAGGAAATTTTGAGGATTTCCTCAAATTTTGAGGAATTCCTTAACTTGAGATTAAAAAGGTTCCTATGTGTTAAATTTTAAAAATAATAAGTGATTTTGCATTCTTTCCACTATCTCTGCCACAGACAAAAGTGTTGATATTGTCTCTGGGTTCAGGGAAATTTTCCCAAGCATGAGTGAGTTGCAACAGATATTTGTCCCTGTCATCAGTTTACTCAACAGAATACAGTATACTGTACCTCTGGGCAGCACATTGTCAGTCACCCCTATTCAACAGAATACAGTATACTGTACCTCTGGGCAGCACATTGTCAGTCACCCCTATTCAACAGAATACAGTATACTGTACCTCTGGGCAGCACATTGTCAGTCACCCCTATTCAACAGAATACAGTATACTGTACCTCTGGGCAGCACATTGTCAGTCACCCCTATTCAATCTCAAAATGAACAGCATAGTGAAATGCCTTAATCCAGGAATTGACTGCTCATTGTATGTTGACAACTTTTGATCTGCTATAGATCGAACTGTATGCATACTATTGAACGCAAGCTACAGATGAGCATAAACAAAGTTCTAAAATAGGCAGTAGAAAACGGGTTTAAATTTTTGAAAATAAAAACGAACTATGTATTTATGCCAGTTACATCGTATTTTTCTCTATCTTGACAGTTGTTTATTCCTGTTGTAGAGGAGAGCAAATTTTTAGGGCTTATTTTCAACCGTTAACTAACTTTTCTTCCACATATTAGATACCTCAGAGACAAATGTCAATAAGCCGTGGATTTAATATAAGTCATGGAAACGCAAATTGGTGAGCAGATCAGAAGGTCTTGCTTTGATTTTATGGGTCATTAATAAGATCGAAACTTGTCTATGGCTGGTTTATGTACAGATCAGCTTGTAAATCATACCTGCAGATGCTCGATGTCGATCTGATACACAATCAGGGACTTAGACTCTATCTGGGTGCATTTAGAACTTCCCCTCAGAAAGCGTCTATGTTGAGGCAAATGAACCATCACTTTATCTCCAACGATCTAAATTGGCTCTTCAGTATGCTACCAATTTATATTATAATACATTTAACCCCTGAATATGATGTAGTGTTTAGGCATTTGGGTCTTATAGGTTCAGAAACAAAACTTCATTCCACCTTTTGGCATACGAATCTGTCCTCACTTAGAAACAGAAAAAATCAGTGTAGGAACTATTGCAAAATTCTGTATTCCCAAATCACCACCATGGTTATCAAAACCTCCCAAAATAATATTTGACCTTCGTGAATTCAAAAAGTCCTCAACAAATCCTCTCCTTTTTCAGAGTAGATTCAATGAAATCGGAGCCTCATATCATAGCAATATGTCCCGGTATAAAAACGGTTCGAAAGATGGAGAGAAAGTTGGAGCTACCATTGCAACACCCCATGGCACCATCTCAAGCCAGTTACCAAATAAAGCCTCAATGTTTACTGCAGAAATTGCAACCATACTCAAAGCTTTAACCTACATTTAATCTTCTCAAAAAAAAAAAATTACATCATTTTTTTGGATTCCCTTTCCACAGTGAAAACCTTGTAGAATCTTTAATCTGAAATCAGAAACAAAACTTCATTAATATCCCAAATATTACAGAACCATGATGTTCTCATAGATCTGAGAAAAGTATTCTGTTCTGTTGGCCGCCGAGCCACATTGGCATAAAGGGTAATGAAAAGGTAGATAAAGCAGCCAAAGCTGCCCTGCAGTCACCCATTTCCGAATGGAAGATTCCATATACTGACTTAAAATATTGTATAAATCAGCATGTTCATCATACTTGGCAAAATATGTGGAATGAAAACTCCACAAACAAACTTAAGAACATCAAAAAACACTATTCGAGAGTGGCATCCCATATATATAACAAATTAAAGAGATGAGGTGGTATTGTGCAAATGCATACCTCCTGAAGGGTGAACCTCAACTGGAGTGTGTATCCTGCCAGTGTCCTGTGAGACAGAAGTATTTTGATGTGAACTGCTTGAAGAAGCTCTATGGGGATGTACCACCGGAGCAAAATCTTGGACTTTTTAAGCGAATGTGGTTTATACAACAAATTTTAATAATGTTTTAAGGATTTTACATATGTTACATGTACCTCTATCTGTTATTTTATATACATTTTACAGAATTTTAACATCTTTATGTTTTATATTTTATCTTCTTGCACTTAATTATACATTTATTTGGAAGGCTTTATCTTCCTAAATTTTTTTGCAATTCAGGTTTACATTTTTTTAACTTAACCTTTTGTTGGCACTAAATAGCCACTTTTGTGCTGAGGTGCTGTAAAACACTACTATATACATGCATACATATCCACTACACTTCTTATGCTGTTACTAAACAACCACAGGCACCCAACATATGCTTGATACTAAAATGGGTCCAAACAATGAAAATATTATGTTTGGAGTGAAGACATTGAGTTTAAAACCCTTCTAATTCATGTTCCCTTAGATAAATATATAATAAGAGACAAGGTTTGTAACCTGAGAAATTGCAGCTTTACACTTAGCCCTCGATTTCTTAATGGTTTTCACATTTACATTGACACTTTTCAGAAATGTAGGTGTCATTTTAACGTGGAGAAGTTTCGCTTTTCAACAAGCTATCACACATCTTTATGAGTTAGACCCATGGGAAGTTAAGTGGCAGAATCTATCAGAATTTTGTGATTTCTGTTTGTCTGGTCGAACAATGTTATATTTGCCACAGATTACCGGTATTTTCAAGATGGTACAGCTTTATTGATACATTGTCATGTCACTTTGTTGATACATTGTCATGTCACTTTATTGATACATTGTCATGTCACTAACTTACATTTGAATGAAGAATTCCAATCATCTTCACAATGTTTGTACTCAGTAATCCATTTCAGTCAAACCTCCGTTTCTAGAGAACTACTCGAGGCACCTGTCAAAGGGAAGATTCCTGATTGGCCAAAAGAATTGGAAGGTTACTATGTCAAGACCCAAATTGAATTACAACCAATCAACCATTGTTTCGATGATATATCATTATTAATAGGTTATAATGACATGCTTTACATGGGAGTTGATGGGAATAAGTAGAGGCACTTAAAATAATTCTTTCAAATGTAAGTTAGAAACATTTTTCTTGTGAAAAGTAATTACATACTTATAGAAATATATGCTGGTGACTTCAACAATGTATCAGTAAAGCTGTACACTCTTGAAAATACTGGTGACTTGGGGCAAGTGTATAACTGACCAGACGAAAAATCAAAAAATGTTGACATCCTCTGGCTATTAACTTGTCAGAGGTCTAACTCATAAAGATATATGATAGCTCGTTGAAAAGGAACATTTTTCCACCTTAAAATGATGCCTAGATTACTGAAAAATCCCACTGTAAATGCGAATACAGTCAAGAAATTGACGCCTAGGTGTCAAACTACAATTTCTCAATTTAGTACACAAACCTTTTCTCTTATTATATACTTATATAGGGGGCTATGTATTCATACATGTGACAGAACCAGGACATCTACTCAGTAGATTTCAAAATTTTGATCAATAGATTGACTTCTAAATCAGTAGGAGTTTTTTTTATGTAAATGTTATGTAATTTAAGGGGACTTAAAACAAAACAAGTGTATTTTTTGCTATAGTATTTATTTTCTTCATATTATAAAAATAAATAAACAGCAAGTTTTTAACATGAATCAGATTCTGATTGCAATGTGACAGTAATGATTAAATAATATGAGTTGGGGTATTGTCAAATAAAAAAAAAGGAAGAGTTGTATATCTCATAGTTCACAGCAAAGATTTATTTTATAAAATCCAAAGCATTTTTAAGATCCATCACAAGTTCACTGCCTGGTGACCACTGATGACATTCATTGAGATCATTAAGTTTCACACTTGATATGCTGTCAGTAGTTTTCAGGTCCAGATTTCCCCTTGAATCACTCAGGATTTTTCAAAAAATGAATATCCATTCCGTATCAGCACTGGAATGGGGCAGTGACAGAACTTTTGATCCAGTCTCAAATAAGGCCCTCAAAGTGTCTGTGTTACAGAAGAATCATTGCTCCTATGCAATGGTGTCTGAATATGCCTGGTGATGATATTTCTTCCCCCATATACTATCATAAAATCTGCATTGCATAAGACACACAATGCAAACCTTTAACTTTTGCTACTTGCTTGCAGTCACTTAAACTGATTTCCAAGCATTGTTGAACTTGTAATAATTCTTAGTTGGTGGGTTTTTAGCATTGGTAGAAAAAGTGTACATTTTGGTATTTTGACATGAATTGACCCAAAGATAGATAAGAGCTGCACTAAAATATTCCTTAAAAACATCTTGAAAACCACAATTATAACAATTGAACACAATTATAACAATTGAACAAGACAAAAAATAAAAATATTTACACAAGTGTTCTGCTGAAATTATTCTTTGGTCGGTCTCTCACTTTTATCTCACCTCTGCCAAAGGTTGGATGATTTTTAATCAGAGACTCGCAAGCAATCATGGACCACCTTTGATCCCTTTAATTATTACTTATAATACCTCTATAAATATCCTGCCTTTGGCCTTAAACTCTCCAAATTACAGCAATAGTGTAATCAATTTACAGCTTGTTGTGTACACAAATCAGTCTTAATTGGATTACTCAGCATACATCATTGCACAGGTCATTGCACTTGTGGAACTGGTCCCCAGTAGACTGGCTCTGACTGGTTTCTGTAATGTTGGACAGAACCATACATGCCATATTCCCAGACAGTGTTTGGGGGGTTTTGGAGACTCAAAAAGTGTGTTTTGGGGTCCCAAGGGGGGTCACTGCGCGTGACCAAGGGGGGTCAGTGCGCGTGCCCCCCCCCCCCAAAAAAAGTCATACAAATGAGAATAAGCTATCTTTTCAAATCAGCCTATAGCAAATGACTGGAATTTTAAATCTGAATAAAAGCAAATACCATCTGTTTTATTTTAAGCATTTACTATACTAACAAACAAAAAAATGGTAGACTTAGCAATGTCAAATAATATCACCTGCATAGGTCTGTAAAATAATCTGCTACTGAAACGGCAGATTGTGCTCAACAACGAAATTGCAGAAAAGTACTTCAGCTCTAGTTACATTGTCTGTCGATGACTGTTTAAACAAACTATTTAATTTGGGTATCGAGCTCTGCATTTTTGCCATGTCACAATGCTGGGTGGTATTGCTATGTCGACGAATGTCATACACTCCAGAATGACTAATGTCAAAATGGTGGTTGCAATATGTGCACAGAATAAAATGTTCCCCCTTGATGCTGCGCTTCACAAAGTCAAACTCCGTCAACCAGGAGTTCTGGAATTTTTTTTGCTGGGCTTTGCTGGCTTCGGAGATGGCTCCATATTTCCTGAATCGCTACTACGTTTCGACATTTGTCCTTCGAAAATGAATCACACTTGTACATTTTTCCATTTTATATATGAAGTAAAAATCTGACTTCAAAGAAACGTTGCCGCTGATCACAAACTTTAAAAAAGATGGTGTCAACATTCTCAAAGAAACGGTGCCGCTGATCACAAACTTTAATAAAGATGGCTTCAACATTCTCATTCAATGCAATCAGTTTGTTCTTCAACACACATCTCTTTGATGTACTAAACTTTAAATTGGGTTGTTCCACTTAATGTACTTTACCTATGCAAATTAGCCTAATGGGCTCTCCCGCAGCAGTGCTCAAAAGGATTTGACATGACACATCACCCTAGTTATTGTGAGAACATGTAAATATACCATGCGGTTTTTTTATTCAAAATTTCCAAAAAATCGTTTAATTTCCAAAAATGGTATATTTCAACTATATAACTGTATGTGCGGTAGATGGCCGTAAAAATTATATTTTTGTCCAACCATTGGTAGAATCACATGTATGAGTTTTAGAAGGGTTTTCAACATGCTGTCTTCACTCTGAACATAATATTTTCATGATTTTGACCCATTTTAGTATCAAGTGTTAATCTGGCGCTTGTTAAGGTTAGAAAATTCACACATTGATTCTCAAGATGTGAATCTGCATCTATTCATCCCATGGATGAGCAAGTAGTAATGTTTTCCATGGCACAGCCAATTTTTACCGAGTCAGTATGAGAGGAAGAGTGGTTTTCCTGAGCCCTGTGTCTGAAGTATCATAAGCAAGATGATGCAAAATCTCAATTTCTGGAAACATTTTGAGATTTTATTGAAACCAGAGCCTGCTCATGGCTTATAATTTTTTGGATTAATGAACACTTATATAATATACTATATACCATGTCTCTATTTTCTAGCACCCACATGCAGTGAAGGTCGTGTCTGGTCTGAATGCTCCAATAGGTGCCCGCAGACTTGTATGGATATCCGAATTGATAATATTTGTGTTGAACCAGAAAACTGCGAACCAGGTTGTGCTTGTACAGAAGGACAAGTAGAATTCAACGGCCAGTGCATTGATGCTTACAAATGTCCATGCTTTGACAAAGATGGAAATATTATCATGCCAGGATTTGAAACCAATCCAATTCCATGTGAAACATGGTTAGTTTACAGTTCTATTTGCTCCTCTCAATCTTCCAAGCTATGTTTGTTCATATTTTTTCATTTTTTTTATTTTTTTATTTTTTATGTCAAAGTGTATTAATTATTTACAAGTCAAACTACATGTATAATATATATAAGAGTGACTTTTGTCACTAATCTCCTACCTTTTGTCTGCATTTTAAAGTTGAAAGTCACATTCCTGATTTTATTTTCACACTTTCATCATTTTGTGTTGTTGTTGTTGTTTTTTTACTTTTTCATAAAGTATGTGTTTATGAAAATTGGAAGTTAAATTCTTAATACTGCTGTCAAATAATACAAATTTTTCCCTTTTTATAGTGTCTGCACCAATGGGTCTATGGTCTGTGAAAAAGATGAGGATTGTAAGTTTGATATTTTTGTTACAACAAGTAAAATCTACTTGAAACAAATAATTTTCAGCTTGATAACATCTGATGCAAATTAATGTACATGTACACATCGTGTCATTTTGAAGTAGCAACTGAAGCACTCAAGAACTTTTGTTCTGTAGGAAAAATACCATTTATAGTATTTGCACACCCTCCCATTTGTTCGTAAGCCCCTACCAATTTTAAAAATGAAAAGCATCAAGGATATGAAAAATGCACACAACTTTGTCATTCATTCATCAATTTATAATTTCTAACCTGATTGTCACCAGAGAGTCCCTAACACTGTCAACTTATTTGCGTTTCAAACCAAATGGAAGCTCTCAATGTAAACAAGCAGACAGTCTGCTCACTGTCATTTTCTGGTTTCTAGAATAGTCCATTTCAGTAAAAACTGTGTCGTCTGCATCCAATATTTGCAATGTCTAGTTTTAATATTTCTAAAAAAAATTTAACACATTAAAAGGAGGAACTCTCGTATACATGTGTTCAAAGAGATGTAACTCCTAATTTTACGGATTTATTGAGATTATCAAAGACGGTGAACTTTATCACATCTGTTGCTTGAAAACATAGACTCGCCCATGCAAATATGGTGACCATGTTACTAAAGTAACTCCCGTTTGATTTGAAATGCCAACAAGGGACCCCCTGGTAACAATCAGGTTAGAAATTATAAATTGATGAATTAAATGACTAAGTTTTGTGCATTTTTTATATCCTTAATGCTTTTTGTTTTTAAAATCAGTTGGGGGGTGCAAACAAACAGGAGAGTGTAAGAATAAAGAATACTATAGATACAGATGATGCTAATAGTACCATCCTGGATCTGGATAAAGGGTTCTTGTGACAGATTTATTTAGGTAGGATGATCACTTTTATAGGATTTACACAAAGCATTATAGTTTCACTGTGCCTTGGGTATGAATGTTTGAATTTGTCTTTCACTACATAAAAGTTGTAACGATGATTTTGGTTTGATAGAATTTACGGTTCAGTGTTAAATAATTACTAGATAGATTTTACGGTTCAGTGTTCAATAATTACTATTCATATGCAGTAAACTTGCTGCACAGTATTCCCTCATTATAATGCTGTCCATGGAATCTATAGATTATACTGCTTTATAGTTAGATCATCCTCATTATAATGCTGTCCATGGAATCCATAGAGTATACTCCATTACAGTGTGATCACCCTCATTATAATACTGTCCATGGGATCTATAGAATATACTCCATTACAGTGAGATCACCCTCATTACAATACTGTCCATGGAATCCATAGAGTATACTCCATTACAGTGAGATCACCTTCATTATAATGCTGTCCATGGAATCCATAGAGTATACTCCATTACAGTGAGATCACCCTCATTATAATGCTGTCCATGGAATCCATAGAGTATACTCCATTACAGTGAGATCACCCTCATTATAATACTGTCCATGGAATCTATAGAATATACTGCATTACAGTGAGATCACCCTCATTACAATACTGTCCATGGAATCCATAGAGTATACTCCATTACAGTGAGATCACCCTCATTGTAATACTGTCCATGGAATCCATAGAGTATACTCCATTATAGTGAGATCACCCTCATTACAATACTGTCCATGGAATCCATAGAGTATACTCCATTACAGTGAGATCACCCTCATTATAATACTGTCCATAGAATCCATAGAGTATACTCCATTACAGTGAGATCACCCTCATTACAATACTGTCCATGGAATCCATAGAGTATACTCCATTACAGTGAGATCACCCTCATTATAATACTGTCCATGGAATCAATGGAATATACTCCATTACAGTGAGATCACCCTCATTAAAATACTGTCCATGGAATCCATAGAGTATACTCCATTACAGTGAGATCACCCTCATTACAATACTGTCCATGGAATCCATAGAGTATACTCCATTACAGTGAGATCACCCTCATTACAATACTGTCCATGGAATCCATAGAGTATACTCCATTACAGTGAGATCACCCTCATTATAATACTGTCCATGGAATCTATCGAATATACTGCATTACAGTGAGATCACCCTCATTACAATACTGTCCATGGAATCCATACCTTATAATGAAGTACATGATACATATATTTTATTACTACTTAATGGAATGTATAACCATATTCACCTTATAACAGGAACTGTGTTATAATGAAAGGCTTTACAGTGGGGGAGTGCTGTAACCATACTCACCTTATAACTGAAACTGTGTTATAAAGAAGGGCTTTACGTTGAGGGAGTGCTGTAACCATACTCACCTTATAACAGGAGCTGTGTTATAATGAAGAGCCTTATAGCAAGGGAGTACTGTATCTATAAAAATGCAAGAAGGAGAAAGTTTGCCAGTCACTTTACTAATTGTGTGAAAAGTTTATATTAGAATAAAATATAGAATGAGGGGGTTTGTAGACACAACTTTAGTCAGGCTGTTTTATAATCCAGATTGATGTCTGAGAAATAAAGTTTTCATGACACTTTTTTAATTTACATATAGGCTGTGAATGGAGCAGTTGGGGACAGTGGGGAGAATGCAGTGTTACCTGTGGACAGGGTGTCAGAAACAGATACAGGTAATGGAGGCACTATCTTTCCCATTCTAAATGATATTGATTATTCTTTCTGTTAGCTAAAATATAGAAAAACTATTCATTAATACATACCGTTACTTGGTTGAATAGAAGTTAGGTTATGAGTAAACCTACAGGACTGCTATCTGGAAAAGTAAACACTGTATTTGCAACTGTTGAGCCACTATTGGCTGTCATAGTGCCAGCAAATTTTTAAGTGAGACTTGAAACAAATAATAAACAAACTTTCATTGCAGTTAATTCTATATCATATACACTCATTTGCATGCAAAGAACTTTAATGTTGATTGATCTTTTTGAGTATATCTGCTACAGTATGTATAAGCATTGAGCTCAAGAGATTTACATATTAAAGTAATGTCAAAGTCATGTCTACATGCCTACCAGCTTTATAGACAGTGGTGGTGGGTTTTTCACTTTCACTTGGGGTGGGGGGCATTGGTCAGGGCCATCCCCACCATATAGATGTACTAGGCAGTCACCTAGGGCACCAGGCTTTAAAGTCCACCAAATTAGATGGTAAGGGGTGCCTAGGGTGCCCAAAACCCTTGGGCCAGCCCTGGTAGTGGTCATTGCATTCAGCCCAAGTTGATAAGAATTTATATTTAGTAAAAGCAGTGTTGCACATAGGATCCCAAGGGCAGGGGACACTGTGTCCCCCACTCTCCAAATCTGGGGACACACAACATTTTAGAATGACACAGGAAAATAATTATACATAATGCACTAATAGTGCTATAAAAATGAGTTAATCTTATTTGCTTCTGCAGTTTTTCCACCTTAAATTTGTGGTCCTCACTGTACTATCATATTTTAATTGGACACTAACATTATTGCAATAAAATTTTTATCATGTGCTCAAGTAACTCATGAAAACATTAGCATGTTTGAATATCTAGTTAACCTGAAATGAGCTGCACCATGGAATTTTCCATTCCAGATCTTGCTCTCATTTAACTTAAGTGTACACTCATTATCTATCAGCATTTATTATAATAAATACCTATGTTTTCTGAATTACTTTCTTTCAAAACTAACAAATCATTAATTAAAATGTTTTCATTGCCAGATACATTGTTTTAAAATTCACTGCCATCTCACAGTTTTCATCACCTTTCGTGACTTTGGCCATTGCTAGCACCAATATAGACATGGGTGGACATCCATTTATGAAAAGTTGTAGGTGTATTTTTCTTTTTTTCACATGAAAAATCATGTAGAGGGTCAAGATTTGGGGGGCATAGGATGAAAAATTGCGGAAAATCCACTAGCCCGCATTCAGTGTGCAACACTAAAAGGCTGTGGTTAATATAGTTTATTGAATCGAGTAGTCACTATATTTTGATGGAATTTTTAATTTATGGGGAAAATAGTGATATTGATTATTAATTAAAACATGTATTAAAATAAAACTATTCTGGTCATTTCACAATAACAAAAATGTCACAACAAACCAGCTATTTGTATGCTCCGTTAATTATGACTGACTATCAATGCCACTGTGCTTTCTATTTCTATTTTATTGTGTCCAGTTTTATTTCATTTAATTTTTCAAAGACAATGCCCACAGTCTGATACAAAATTAATTTATTTTTCAAAATATAATATTTCCTGATTTTTTTCTTTGATTTTCATTGTCTGTGTCAGTGTTCCAAACTGTTCTTGACCATAATCTCCCAGTTCCTTCCTACTTTTTACCTAGTTTGCAAACAGGATGTCACTTCAGTGGCAACTATGGTGTATTCTACAGGATAAGTTGTGCCATAAAACTTGTTTATTATTGTTTAATCCTTGGCATTAAATAACTTTAAAACCTTCCCGAATCAGGATATTCCTTCAAATGAGACAATTTTTAGCTATTTGAGAACATGCCCAAATCTCCATCCTTTTTGTCATGGCTGCAGAATACATTTTGGGATATTTCATGTTTTTTTATTGGGGGGGAGGATAGAAATTCAAAATTGTGTTTTTATGTGACACCATGCAGGGATGCCAACCATTTAAAGTTTAATGGAATCATTCCTATTTTTAACCTCAAATTACGCCATTAACATCAGACTCCAATTTTGTTGTCAGATAACATTCTATAGAAATAAACCACAATTTGTACACTGGTATAGCTGGATTACTGAAATGTTCATAATGTATGATTATCATTCTTTAATGAAAGCATACTTAAGTGCTTGTTGGATACAGATTTGAAGTATTTCTACTTTTAGCTCTACTAGTCATAGACCAGAAGAGCTTATGGCATGGTCCGTCATCCGTCCATTAGCACAAGTTTGTTATCACTACTATTCCTAAAATACTTGGAGGATTGCGATGAAACTTTACACACATTCATCCCAATATCTGATTGGTCCTAAATGAAAATGGTGCTGCTCAGCCATCTAGAATGGCCACCACAGCAAAAATCTTGATATCACTTTTTCTCATGAACGGAAAGTCATATTTCACATGTTTTTGGCACCAGATGACTTCTTTGATCTCCAGTCGCTCCTAAATGAAAATGGTGCTGATTTGTGATCCAGTATGGCCACTACAGCCAGCTTTAAAATCTTGTTATCACTACTTCAGAACAGAAAGTCATATTGTCATGGGGTTTTCACCAGAAGACTTCTTGTGATGTCTAGTTGGTCCTGAATGAAAATGGTGCCACTTGTACATCCATTATGGTTGCCACAGTGGCCATCCTAAAAATCTTATAACTACTTCTTCTGAATGAATGGTCATAACAGCATGGGGTTTTCACTGATCACTTCTTATGATGTCTAGTTGGTTGTAAATGAAAATGGTGCCAATCTTACCTCCAATACAACCACCACAAAGACCATCTTGGAAATCTTATTATTGCCACTTCTCCTAGATGGCAGGTCATATCAACATTGTGTTTTCACCAAAAGATTTCTTATGATGTCTAGTTGGTCATAAATGGAAATGGTGTGAATCTGAATCTGACATGGCCACCATGACAGCCATCTTGAAAATCTTGTTATTGTTACTCCTCAAAAAACAGAAAGTCATCTCAACATGGGGTTTTCACCAGAAGATTTTGTATAATGTCTTATTGGTCTTACATTTAAATAGCGCTGATCTGACATCCAATATGGCCACTTTGGTGGCCATCTTGAAAATCTTGTTATCACTACTCCTCTGAAATGGAAAGTCATTTTGACATGGGATTTTCATCAGAAGAATTCTTACCAATGTAAGTTGGTACTCCTAAGCAGATGACTCTTTCAGCATGGGGTTTTCGCCAATAGACTTCTTATCATACCTAGCTGGTCCTAAATGAAAATGGTGCTGATTGTACATCCAATACGGCTGCCACGATGACTGTCTTGAAAATCTTGTTGTCACTATTCCCCCTAAATGGATGATCATATTGACATGGTGTTTTCACCAAAAGACCTATAATGATGCATGCTTGGTCCTAAATGAAAACAGTGCCAATCTGACATGAGATGTGTCCACCACAGCAGCTAATTTGAAAACCTTATCACTGAAGAATATCAGAGATGGTTTCAATACTCAGCAGTTAAAAGGAAGAAATGGTCTTATCTTGAATTCCTGAGAATTCTTTTCAGTCTGTAGAGCATCAGTCTCTTCAAGGGGCTCTTGTTATGTTCAGATTCTTTTTTCTAAAGCTGACATTCCTATTTTACTTGGGAAGCCATGACTTACCAGGTATGTGTCTGGTGCGCGTTAAAGATTAAACTTTGTAAAATAATTGGTTGTAGTGTTCATTTAAATATTTAAGAAAACTATTTAACAGTGTCACTGTTAATTATGGTATGCCAAAAGTGAAAGTCAGAAAGTAAAATCTGTGTAAACTGTTTTCTTATTTCAATAATGAAGGTTAAACATTTGCTGTAAGTTATTTTGCACACATATACTTATTTGTTGTATTATTTCAGGAAACTTTTGAATGGCATTGATGACATTTGTGGGGATCGTGTGGATCAGGGTCCATGTGTGGAAAAAGAATGCCCAGCTGACTGCATTGAAAATGGCAAGAGCTTCAGCATTGGTGATGTAATCTCCGATGATGGGTGTGTTGTCTGGTACGTAATTTAATTCAAAAATTGCTGAATCCACAGTAAGTGACTGCATACCTCTTGGAATAATATTTCTCACATAATGTTATTTTTTGTTTGAAAATGTAAAAGGACATGCATATTTGGTTTCAAGTAAAAAATAGAGAATGTAAAAAAAAAAGAGTAAATGTTTACAATGGCTTCCATTGTTAGTTTATAAAAATGTAGTTGTTAAGTTAATTAATTAATTAACAAATTAATGCAAAGAAGGATTCTGGTAGTAAATCAGAATATCTGTTGTAAGAAATAAAGTCATGACAAAATTCATAAGGCTGCATCAAAATTTACAACATGATTTTGCTGGAAAATACTAATATACACTGAATAATTTTTTTTTTATTTCCTCTTTCAGTCATTGCACTGTAGATGGTAAAGACTGTGAAAACAACACCAATGCAATTGGTGAGTAATATCAGAGCTTTAAATGTACTGGTTAAATACATTTTGTATCAAATTATCAATAAATCAATATGTTTATTGTGTTACAATCAGCATATATTATAAAACATTGGCAGTTGTTACATATTATGTGAGATCAATGAAATCACGGAAGCATATGAAATGTGTGACATTTGTTATTAATTTTTGTTGCCTTGTTACTTAATCAATAAGTCTTATCTGTGTTAATTTAAGCCTTTCTTTTCAAGGAAAATTTGTAACATACAAACAATAAATATAATGTTTCTTTATTTAACTTGACTACTCTAATGAATTTCTGTGTCTATTATATATCTCAAATTGTAGAGAATCAGATATTTTATAACAATTTCTAACTGACCACCACAAAATACTGTACTATCTAATAATACTGTACTGTGTGCAATTTTTCATAAATTTTTTTTATTAATTTTCCTTTCTTCAGATGTACTAATAATCCTAGTTTTTAAAAGTTATAATTTTCTTAACATTTGCAAAATTTAATAACAATAAATCACTCAGTACTAAAAATTGAAGGACAAAAAATAATTACAATTTTTCTTAATTGGTGGTGTATGCAAATTTAAAAGGTACTCACACTTACAAACAGCATAGTATTTTCTTTGTAAAGATACCATACAGAATATTATTAAATAAGTCTTTTCATCTGCCTTCCTATATTAGTGATTTAAAGATAAAGATTCACTACTTAATAAGTTTCAGATTTCCTGTGAACTTGTCTGTATATTAATAACCGGTGTAAAAACAACTTGATGCAAAAATATGTATAGACCTGGCCCAAAGGTTATAAAACATTCCCGATGGTCAATACACAGATGCCTTTCAAAATGTTGATATTTGATTGACTTGATCAAAACACTGATCAATCATACATCGGTTGGTTGACATTTGATTGGCTTATCTCAAAACACCAACCAATCAGACATCAGTTTGTTGACATTTGATAGGCTTGTATAAAAGTGCTGTCAAATCAGAAATTAGAGTTTTGAGTTGAGGCCGAGTTACAGTTTGGCCTGCTGCATTATTCTGATCTTCTCAAAATAAGGACTGAAGAAATGAATGAATCAAACAAACAATTAATCAATTAATTAATAAATAACATGTAAGAAGATTTCATTTTACAAATGTATATTTTTTATTAGTATAATCTAAGCACAATTTTACAGTTGATGGCAAATGGTCAGTTTGGTCTCCATGGGCTGAGTGTAGTGCAACTTGTGGAATGGGCAAACGACAGAGAACCAGACAATGTAATGATCCATTACCACAATGTGGTGGCAGACCTTGCAAGGGAGATAATACACAGACAGTTACATGCTCAGGATCAGCAACTTGTGAGTTATGTCCCTTGTCCCACATACTGCATATTGTCAGCTTTGTGTACTTGGTATACTTGACACCAAGTTTATAATCAGGATTCAGGAATTATACCTGTTTATCATCAAACCAATTAACAAAGGATAATCATAAACAAAGTTGTTTACCTTTTTCATCATGTGAGTGGGGTGGGAGAAACATTTTTCCAACACAAGTTCATTACAATTTCATGTAGAATATACTTCTAATGCCATGTATATTTTGATATCATTTACATATGTAATTTATATTTGGACTTGATGACTTTGAGTAAAAATAATCAAATTAGTTATAATGGTAGATTTTCTGTTATATTTCTTGAAATATGTAAGATTATGTATGAAATTCATCAAATGCCTTCAGTTTTTTCAATGAGGTAAAATAACACAGCCTTTTGATAATGATCTGCACAATGTTTTTATTTTTCTGAAATAAAAATGTATATTTTAGACAAGATGTAAACAAAGAAAATCTGCATTTATACAATATGCCTCTAAAAATTATATATTTGAAAATACTGTCCAAAAAATACACTTCCAAAACCTTTAGTTTCACAATAAAAAATAATATTTTTCAATGCTTCATCTCTCTTCCATTTTATGAATGTTTAAGCAATACAAGAATCGGATAGAAAATATATTATAATACTACATTTCTCCAATAAATACAAATACAATAATGCATTCTTTTTTATATTCTAGGCTGTGAAGTTACTTGCTGGTCTGAATGGACTGAGTGCCCAGTGACATGTGACACAGGAGTACAATACAGATACAGGCAGTATTTCAACCCTAAAGATTCTGGCATATGCAACAAAAACCTCACTGAAACCCGGTCATGTAATCCACAGTCATGTGGCAGTATGTAGAACTGAATGATTTTACTTCTAATTTAAAAATTGCATAACCTTTTCAGATCTATGCTTGCAATACTGTATAAACCTGGGTAATGAAATGGTTAACTGAAAAATTAAATGTAAGCAAGGTGAATGATATTAGGTTCTCTTGGGTCTCTTGTTAAATGTTTATGGTATGTACATTTTTAAAAATGTCAAAGTGACAACTCTGATGAAAAAATATGCGATTTCTTAACAAAAATGATGAATTTTTTTTTAAAAATGAAAATAAAATTCTAAAAATTCCACAGTTTATTCTTTTTTAATTTACCAGATAACAACTTTCCAGTAACTTGTGCAAGTTGATTCATATTTGAAGTTACTATTTTGGGACATTAATAGTACTACAGGTCATCATTACATGCAATCTGCATATTTTGAAGACTTTGAAATTCAAGTTTGTTTTTAAAGGAAAGTAACAGAATGTTCACAGTTCATTCATTTTGATATCTGTCCATATTTCTTACAGTTGAGTGCAAGGTGAGTCTATGGTCTGAATGGTCAGCATGCTCAGCTAGCTGTGGTTCAGGCAAGAAAGTCAGAACACGACAAATCCTTGGAAAGGTTACCCAAGACTGTCCATCTCGGCTTCAAGAAATTGCACCATGCTATGCTAAGGATTGTGGTCAGTATATTACATGTCTAGTTTCATTACATAGACTCCATATCTGTTGAAATTCTCAAATTAAAACCAAGATTTGAATAACCATTTTTTATTAAAAGGGACCTTGATTGTAACATTTGCAATTGTGTGTAATTGCATGAATTAAATTTGATTAGGACAATTGACTTTACTTGTATGCTCTTTTTCTGATTGTCCCGCAAACTTACTGTAGTCAAAAACCTTTTTTGGGATACCATCTATTTATACCATATGAACTTGTTTATAGGTCATTAGGTTATTGTTTATAGGTCAACCTACTTATTAGTTGACTCCCTTGCTTGTCTACCTTGCTCAAATCTGAAAAAATGGCTATTTCTCTATGACCCTTTTATGAGTTGGGATGTATTTTTTACCATGAAATATGTCAAGCAACTAATGGTACCTACACTATTATATTTATAGATGCTTCTTCCAGGCCCACTGAGAGGAGGCGGGGGTTGCAGCAGGGGGGGGGGAACATTTGCCCAGGGCCCTGGCAATTTCTAGGGCCCTGCCATCAACTCAGTTTTAAAAGATAATTTAATCTTTGCAGTAAATATTAAAATGTGTTCCTTGCAAGAGTCTAAGTTATGGTAGATTACTACAGGTTGTACATGCAAAACTGTACACAGGTTTTTATAGACAAAAAATTAAACTAGTTTTGGGGCTCATGACTGCTCTGCCCAGGGGCCCAGAATTTCTGTCAGTGGGCCTGGCTCCTTCTACAGTCAGTAGCTGTTTGCATTGGCTTACAAGTGGTGGTTTTTGCTAATATTTGACTTTGATTTTTGGCAAGAAACAGCAAATTTTAAGTTCTCTGAAACACTTTCTTCATCTGTCACTAAATTCACTAGTGTACAACTAGTGTACAAAATAGATAGATTTTGGTAAGATTATTATTATTATGATCATTATTATGTCTGGATTATAAGTTGAAAATTTTCAGTATGTCTGGGTTATTATTTGGTCCCCTATCTTTGTAACTCAAAATTTTGGGACAAAATCTAAACTTATCAGCCAGAATGTATCATATCTGTGATGCTATCACATACAGGTTATGGAATCATCCAAAATGGTGTGATATATATATGAGTTTTAAATTGATTTTTCACTTAAATCAAAACTGCACAGTATCTGTATAAATAAAAAAACAACGAATACATAACTAATTAGAAATATATATTTTCAGAATGTCCACCAGACATGGTCTGGACCAATAATAGTGTGTGCCAACATACATGTGCCAACCAGTTCACAGGTCCACCAAAAGACTGCATGGAGATTGAGAGCCCTGGATGCGAATGCAAAGAGGGAACGTACAGAGATGAGAATGGAAACTGTGTGAAATCCATGGAATGCCAAAAGTGTTACATCAATGGCAAGGTCAAAAAGGTACATGTATGTAATGGCTTAAAAGGCTGAGACATTATAAAAGGAAGCAGAGATCAGACAAGTCTACAAATAGCTGCAATCATGGAATTTCCAATTTGTTCCTAATTGGAACCAATTGGCTGGTGCTGTCAGTAATTAAACTTGTTTATATTCATGCCCATGATTGACAGGTGAAGATTGACATTTGATTGATCAACTTTTAATGGTAACTAGCTGTATAACGAGACTAATTATTATATGACAGTAGGTGTTAGTTTTTTTTCACACCTTATCTGATATGGTTAGATAAATAAACTCCACCTACTTGACCAAACACAGCTTTTGAGTAACATTGGCTGTCTACCCTTTCAAGTCTAACCGGTCAGTTTGGAATCTCACCCTTCATGAGGTTTTTCTTTACTACATCAGTTACAAATATCAACGTGTAATTCTTTTTTTTTTTTTTGTTGCAGCAAATATAGATAGATAGATCGATAGGTAGATATTTATTGTAACTCCTAAATTTTCATGAGCATAAGATTTGTAAACATTATAGGCCAATAGCATCATAGACATGTATTGCAGAAGAGCAATCACAGACATTTAATACTGACATACATAATTAGTTTTCTGAGTGTTCAGAAATGAATGATGTTAAATATAGATAAATTGATAGAAAGATTTTGTTAAAATTGTTGTTACATCCCATTATCTAACTTTAAAACAGGCTGGCCACATGTACAAATTTCTCTGCATTATGTGGATCTTTCAGTTTTGTGGCAGATTCATGGATGGATCCTCCTGAAGTGTTCTTTTTTTCATTATCAGACTTGCATTGTTTTACATAATGTTTCTATCAAATTCCTACATCAACTGCTGATCTTTCTTTCAAAAATTGCTCTTGAAAATTAAATTATTTTATGCAAAGGGATGAAAAATATTGTGTGCTATTTCTGCCAATGTCCTTATTGATATCCTTGCAATTCAGACTCTCTCCCTAAATGAGGACAGATTTTTTGCAAGTTCTGTGTGGTCACCTTGTTGAAGGAAGATTGTTAAAAATGAATGCCATATGTTCAAAGTTACTATATAGCTTAACATGCTTCTGTCATTCATTTAAGTGTGGTGACACTGGGACAGATCCAAGTTACTGGCATAGCTAATTATGCTGCCGTCATTCATTTCAGTCCAGTGACACCTGGACAGATCCCAGTGACATGCTACATTTGTCATAGCTAATCATGCTACTTGCTTTCATTTCAGTCTGGTGACATCTGGACAGATCCCAAAGATATGTGCTATATTTGTGAGTGTGTTGGCGGAAATGAGAAATGTACACGTGTTTGTGATGTACCCAAATGTGCTGAGGTGAGTACACCATGTTAATTTCAGAGTCAGTTATTTTCTTCTCAAATAAAATTAAAAAGTAGCAATTTTTTGTTGTTAAAGTTAATCTAATATCTCATTTTCTAACTTAGTTTAGAGACCAAGAAGCTATTATTCCACAACTGGTACCATTTTGTCAACATTTTACCAAAAAAACCCCAAAACAATGAAATGAAATGTACTTTCATAGAAAATGCCCATAAATTTGACGACAGGAATTGTTTTTTTTTTCTTTAGTCTATTTTTTTTTTTTTTTTTTTATAACATTTGGTTATAACACAGTTTATTTAAGAATATAAGTTATTACTCATCTGAAAACCTTACAATGAGATAATAGATACTTTATTGGGAAGATCTTACTGAATGGCCCATGTCATACAATGGGAGAATATATACTTTATTGGGAAGATCTTACTGAATGGCCCATGTCATACAATGGGGATAATAGATACTTTATTGGGAAGATCTTACTGAATGGCCCATGTCATACAATGGGAGAATATATACTTTATTGGGAAGATCTTACTGAATGGCCCATGTCATACAATGGGAGAATATATACTTTATTGGGAAGATCTTACTGAATGGCCCATGTCATACAATGGGAGAATATATACTTTATTGGGAAGATCTTACTGAATGGCCCATGTCATACAATGGGAGAATATATACTTAATTGGGAAGATCTTACTGAATGGCCCATGTCATACAATGGGAGAATATATACTTTATTGGGAAGATCTTACTGAATGGCCCATGCCATACAATGGGATAATAGATACTTTATTGGGAAGATCTTACTGAATGGCCCATGTCATACAATGGGAGAATATATACTTTATTGGGAAGATCTTACTGAATGGCCCATGTCATACAATGGGAGAATAGATACTTTATTGGGAAGATTTTACTGAATGGCCCATGTCATACAATGGGGAGAATAAATACTTTATTGGGAAGATCTTACTGAATGGCCCATGTCATACAATGGGATAATAGATACTTTATTGGGAAGATCTTACTGAATGGCCCATGTCATACAATGGGAGATTATAAACTCTGTTGGGAAGATCTTACTGAATGGCCCATGCCATACAATGGGAGAATATATACTCTATTGGGAAGATCTTACTGAATGGCCCATGTCATACAATGGGAGAATATATACTTTATTGGGAAGATCTTACTGAATGGCCCATGTCATACAATGGGAGAATAGACACTTTATTGGGAAGATCTTACTAAATGGCCCATGTCATACAATGGGGATCAGAGTATAAAGTTTCAGTTTTGCACACACTATCATCTGAATTAGCTGTATACAAGAAAAGTGATTTAAATATTTCATTTTTTTGCAGAATGAGGTCTTGAGTTATGATGTTCCTAACAAATGCTGCCCAATATGCCAACCAAGAAAAGGTAATGGTAATTTTAAAACTATGAAATTTTAATATGGAGAAATATGAATAGTAATTTTAAAACTATGAAATTTTAATATGGAGAAATATGAATAGTAATTTTAAAACTATGAAATTATGAAATTTTAATATGGAGAAATATTAATAGTAATTTTAAAACTATGAAATTTTAATATGGAGAAAAGGTAATGGTAAATTTAAAACTATGAAATTTTAATATGGAGAAATATGAATGGTAATTTTAAAACTATGAAATTTTAATATGGAGAAAAGATAATGGTAATTTTAAAACTATGAAATTTTAATATGGAGAAATATGAATGGTAATTTTAAAACTATGAAATTTTAATATGGAGGATAATGGTAATTTAAAAACTATGAAATTTTAATATGGAGAAAAGGTAATGGTAATTTTAAAACTATGAAATTTTAATATGGTGAAATATGAATGGTAATTTTAAAACTAAGAAATTTTAATATGGCAAAATATGTATAAAAGGTGCATATTCAAAGAAAGAATACAATGAAAATAAGACACACAAACCTTCCTATTTTCTTGTTGCAAATATAAGTGCACACACTGTAATTATATACAGTAAGTAGAAAAATGTATGTATTTTGTCTACAACTGTTACTAATATAACATGAAATTATAATATCACATGTATATCATATCAAGCCAGTAGAAATTTCCATTCAGATATATATTATTTTACACCAGTCTAAAAGCTCGAGGGGGATGAATGTCAGTAACTCATAAAATTGCACTCTATGCTCTTTTGCAGTAGTTGGAAATATGAGGAAAGTGAAATATAATTCCTACTGAACTAAGTTACAGAAGCAAAATGAATCTAAAAAAAATTAATGAACTCAATTTTACACTTAATAATAAAATCTTTGAAACCTGAATAATTGATCACAATATACACCATACATATATTGAATAAAAAGAACTGAACTGTGTCAGTATATTGACAGAAAACTAACAGACTCGTTACAGATTAGATAAGCAATGTTGTTTTACTAGCTAGGATGGAAACGTTTCATGGAGTTTAAGTGTTTTTGTTTTAGGCATAAAGCAAATTTCATTAGGATGGAACATCTTTAGGATTTTTAATTCACAGAATTTTTAAATCACCCGAAATTAAGATTAGATATACACATAATGCATACAAATTATTATATATGACAACAATGCAAAATATATCAAGACAAAACTTCCTCAGAAATATTTTTTTTTATTTGGGCCCCTTTTGTATCATCAAATATTACTTGACTCCAAATGTTACTTAGAAATATTTGGACCAGTCAAAAGGCTGAAATTCTTCATTTTGAGGAAGATTTCCCAGACTGGTGTAACATGTATTGCTCAAAAGTTGAGCAAAGTTTTTATGATGAATGGGCCTTATTCCTCCAGCATAAAAACTTTACTAAACTCGAGATCTCGCTTGAACATTATACTGATCAATCAAAAGACTGAGTTATTATATTGTTAGTAAGATCTTGCAATCTTACTATCATAAATCCATACAACCCTTTTCTGTGTAAAGGTTCAGTTTAAAATATGTATTAAATCTGTACCTTGTGTATACATCAGATAACTGCTATCTTGAAACAAGATATGAGAAGATTGTTAGTCCAGCAGGTGACTGCGAGACTGTTGAGCCAGTGGAAGTGACATCATGCCATGGTTCTTGTGGAAACAGCTCATCCCATGTTGTCCTCATGCTCAACCCACCACAAGATCAACAAGAAACGGACTGTCAGTGCTGCACGGGTGTTGTCAAGCTTGTACGCATAGTGGATGTCAAATGTAAGAAAGGAACAGTGAAGAAGGCATACCTCCCAGTGTTTGGAGAATGCAAATGTCAACGATGTGGTTCAGTAGGTTAGTATCTTTTTCTTTTCCTTTCGTTTTCTAATCAATTTGATTGTGTAGATGAAGTTTCCATAGTTAGATGAATTGCAAAGTTTTCCTTGCATATACCAGTTTGTTGTAAAAGCTGAGAGCTCATTTAATAAGAGAGCATATTTCTCCTTAAGCTCAGTCTGAATTTAGCTGTCATTAATGAAAGTTGCTTCTGATTATAATCTGATTGGCTGCTTGGACCTGAAAAACTATCTGGCACAATGATTGAAATATCAAACTTAACACCTGATTGAGCATCTTTCAGTGTCAATTGGCTGTAGAGGGAGACTAATTAGCCAATAACCCTAAGCACCGCTCCATCAACCAATCAGTGTTACATTTTTCACACTGTGTTTGCTATTGGTAGATGATTTAGTTACAGTGACCAGTTACACCTCACATATAACTTATGCTTCATATCCTAGATAGATCAAATAGCTGGTTTAGAATTTCAGCTTTTAACAGATTATAATAGTTGAAGTAATAGTAACTGTAGTCATTGTAGTAGTAATAGAAGTGGTAGTAATATTAGTAGAACAGGATAGTAATAGCATCTCATTTCCTATATCATATTTTATAGTGTTTGTGAAGAAGTTCTCTTTATTCTTTTCACTCTGTAATACACTTTGTAATTTCATTAGAAAATTACTAGACCATTAAAAGGGGTGTTCCATATTAACATGCATGGTACCAAGGGAAGGCATTTTTTTTTAAAAATATATGCCCAGGTATTCTGATTAATCGAAGAGTTCATATGAAAATAAAACAAAATTCAGCTTCATGTCTAATCCATATACACATACATGTAGGTGAAATTTTTTGTTTACATGTTGCGATTGTATATTTATGTCTAGTGATTTTTTAAACAGCTAGAACGATTTGACCTTCCAATAAGATATATATATTAGATGTCATGAAATGTGCATTCAAAAGTTCAAAAGTTTTATTGATGAAGCTTTTTTTTCTTCATTTCAGATTACACCCCATCATCTAAAGGATAAGTCCAAAATATAGAACCAAGACATTGTCAATTGGATTCATTCTTATTTGTATATGAGCATATAAAAAACAAAAAAAATATAAAATATATAGATATATTTATGAATCGTCATCCTTTACTTGTGTTTTAGCAAAGAACTGCTTACCATTATATGAGAAAGAAATAAACTGTTGCATATTTTTAATGAAAGTGTTTTCTGTTCTTGTAGCCTTTCCTCCTAAAGGTTCTCCCTGTTTATTTATCTTTTTTTAAAGTCTGCCACACTCTATTATACAAAACACTCAGTTTTACTGTTGTAATGTTTTATAGTGTCGATGAATGAATCAATCAGTATCCTAGTACAAATTTTACAAATTGGAGATGTACACTTAGAAAATGGTTCAAACCTTTTTATTCTTTCAATTTCTTTGGGTTTTTTTAAAAATTGATTCCAATTCAAGTTCTCACAACTTCAACAACATGCTGTTTATAAGACTCAAATGTCAGTGTTATCACAATGACGAATGCTGTTCATGGGAGACTGTTGGCCTAACTTCAGTCAACAATTAGATTTAAACCAATTACAGAAAGTTTGCTTTATCCTTCAGAAGAAAATCTTTATCGTGGTGTTTAAATTTTCAGGGCATTGAAATACCTTGCATAATACAGACTTATTGAAGTTGAATGTTTTACCTGTAGCAAAAACCACGAAAAATACTTTTTGTTGATTTCTATGCACATATTAAAAATTGAATAGTCATAGCCAAAGTTTTGCATTGAAAATTTTTCAGGACTGAGATAAAGCTAATATTTTAGGGCAGGGTTAATCAAACTTACTGCATTTAGGTTTACCATTCACAGAGGGTAGGCTGACCATTTTCCATGGACAGCTTTAGTGACAGTAATTATGTGGTCTTTTGAAGTGGAATAAACTCGAGACAATTACTGAACTAGGACATTTTAGAAGTAGAGATCGATCCTGGAACCACACAAGTGAAAAGTGAATGCATTGCTGCTTGGTTGTCCTGGTCCATGAGTCTTACAACTTTAATTAACTTGAAATCTTACTTGAAAATATTCTGACCAATCAATATCCTGCTTTTATACATTTCAAGTAAGATTTCTCAGTCTAGAATAACATTTATTATTCAAAAGTTTGAGTTTTATGATGGCCTTTTATTCTTGTTTTTTTTTTAATTTTATTTTTAGCCTGAATGATAAACTCGAGGTTGAAGTCATAAAAATTGTACATTGTTTTCCTTGACTTAGAATAAATTTAGCATTATATGACTTGAAATAGTACTTTCATCTTTATTTTCATTTTTGCATGCAAAATTTAGATGATAAAGAGTTACTAAAAGAACTGTACTAGAATTAGGGGGTTTTTGGTTTGAATTTTGGTCCTCTGCTCAAAACGTTTCAAGAGTAAAGATCAGGAACTCTCACTCTCTCCATTTATACAAAAGAATGAACGAACTTATGAATAAGAGATCATTGATTATATTTCAAAGATCACATTTTAGAAAAAAAAAAAGTTCTGTTAAAAATTACAATCAAACCTGTCTGCCTGTCAGCTTGTGACAACAGTTATTCCAATTTTCCTGCAGCAAATTTCCCATACAAAAGTGATGTATATATTGGTAACCAGCTTTCTATGGTATGTGGCCCACTGTTTTCTAATCAAATACACCTTTCCTCCTGCTATAAGTCACTGGAGCCTATTGATGGCGACCGCCCTATGCATGCAAATAAAACCTTTGATGAGGAAGGCATTGTTTAGATAAAGGAATATTATGTGGATCGATGTGTAAACATTTATCTTGCTTGTACTAACCTTACTCCAGTCACAGAGTCAGTGTAACTCGGATGTGTCAGTAAGTCAGATTCAAAAGTGAGTCTGCTTTGTCGTTAGAAAAAAAACACAAAAAAAGATATCCTGGTTGGAAACAAAATCTCTGCCAGTTAATCTTTGTGGAGAGATACAAGTTACAACCTTTTTCATTAGGCACAGGGGTCATTCGTATTTACAGAACTTGACTGTAAAGGCAATACAAGTTTTGTTTCATGTGTTACTAACATTATCCACATTGAGCTTTTTTCATTCCCTTTTCGTCACAGACCTTTCACATGAGTCAACTGTCTTTCGATTCCAGCGAGTTGAGCAAGAATTCAGATATTGTTTGAAGAGTGAACAGTTCTTCCTAAGTCTAATTATACAAGTTGGATGAACAAAGAGTCAGTTCTCTGTTTCAGTCATATGTATGCTGTCAGAAGTGTATTATCTCATGGTGGACAAAATAAAGATCAGTGATTTTTTGGGGTAGGAGTCTGTGATGATATAATTTATAGGATGGATTAAAGGGAGCAGTAAAACAGTAACCTTTTTTTTCTTTGTAACATAACTTTGGGAGAGAACGATTTACATATACATTTATTTGATGATTTTCTTGAATAGTGCACTGAATTAAATCTTTTAATAGAATAATAATAACAATAATAATAATAATGCATGTAATAATAATAATAGTAATAATAATAATAATGATAGTGCATTGTATTTGTTCAAAAACCAAGTTTGAAAGATTAACCTGCATACAGAGGTCACCTGTGTACAAAGACTAGTTTGGCTTTTTGCATGGATGGCTGCTATTGACAGGTTTGACTGTAAAAGTTTTAAATTCAAGCAGTATGTTAATAATGGACTAGTAAGAATATGTATGTATAGGGTTTAATGGCACATCAGCACAACCCAGACTATACAGTCCCTAGGAAGTTTAGGTATTCTAAAAAGGCAAAAAAAAAAAGAAAAATAAAGCCAAACGTAAAGGTAAAATCGTTGAAATACATATGTCTTGGGGTGCTTGTATTTTTTTTTTCTTTTTTATTTATATAAACCACTCTTTTTAAAACTCCAAGATCTCAGTTGGAACATCATCACATGATGTATCCCAGGACAAAAAGGTTGCTGCCTCATTAGCTGTCTCTTACAGCATGCAGGAGGGTGCATCAGGCCTGTTTTTCATTAGCTGTTTCTTACAGCGTGCAATATGGTGCATCAGGCCTGTTCTACACTTCAGAGTCTGCAGAGTCAGAACCAGAAAGAAAATAAAATATTTCCACTGTTTATATACATAAGTTCTATATTTAAAAAAAATTAATTGCTTATCTTGATGCTTTTGCTTCTCCTTATTACAAAGTCTAATCTGATTAAAGTTGAGATCTCCCTCATAATAGACATCTGTCAGACACCGATATGAGGTCATGTTCTGGTGACCTTTTGATTCACCAATCAAATTATAACTTTCACGTGAAAGTGAAAAACTTCATTCAGAACATAACGTTTCTAATGATAACTCTCTATACGCTGATATTCAATGTTTTAAATGACAGGTTACTAAACATAAGTGGGCTGGGAATTCCAAATGATGCAAGAACATGAACCTTTGTCAGTGCCTGTCATAAGTAGAACTAGATTTTATTAAAGAACTGAATCTGTGCAGAAATTAACCCTTCCAGCGGTGGAGATCTAATGTGTTACTGACTTTAAGCATGACATTTTGCCCTCAGAAAGAAGTAGTAATTCACATTTGAAAGAATGTATATAATTTCTTTATTATTATCTGACATTTTTCTTTTCTTTTTTAGAAGTGTTTTTTTTTTTTACTAGGAGAGTTTATGGGATGGCCTGTTGTCTGTCCATTAGTACAAGTTTGTTATCGCTATTCCTCCTAAACTACTTAAAGGATTGCCATGAAACTTTGCACACACATATTCATCCCATGGTCTAGTGGGTTATAAATGAAAATGGTACCACTTGAACATCCAATATGGCTGCCACAGTGATCATCTTGAAAATCTTGTTATCGCTACTCCCGAATATATAGTCACACCAACATAGGGTTTTCACAGAAAGACTTCTTATAATGTCTGGTTAGTTGTTAGTCCTAACTGAAAATGGTGCCAGTCTGATGTCCATTATCTGAAACATTTTGTTATTGCTACTCCGGAACAGAAAGTCATATTGATGCGGAATTTTCCCTGAAAGACTTCTCGTGATGTCTAGGTGGTCCTAAATGAAAATGGTTCTGATCTGCCATCCAATATGACCACCACTGTGGCCATCTTGAAATCTTTTTATTACTATTCCTCAATGGAAAATTATATCGACATGTGGTTTTCACTGGAAGACGTCTTGTGATGTCTAGTCAGTCCTAAATGAAAATGGTGCTTATCTGATGCCACCACAATGGCCATTCTGAAAATCTTGTTATCGCTACTCATCCTATGATGTCTAATTGGGCCTAAATAAGAATGGTGCAATCTGATGTTCAATATGGCTACCATGGCAGCCATCTTGAAAATGTTATCTCTACTCCTCGTAAATGTAAAGTCGTTTTGACATGGGGTTTTCACCACAAGACTTCTTATGGTGTCTAGTTGGTCCTATGCAATCTGACCTGCAATATAGCCACCATAGTTTCAAATGATTGTTATCTCTACTCCTCCTTAATGGAGGTCCATATCAACATGGGGTTTTCACCAAAAGACTTCTTACGATACCTATTTGGTCCTAAATGAAAACGGTGCCCATCTTACATTCAATATGGCTACTATGATGGATGTCTTGAAAATCTTGTCGCTATTCCTCCTGAATAGAGATGGTCATATTGACATAGAGTTTTTACCAAAAGGCTTTTAATTATGTCTACTTGGTCCTGACTGAAAACAGTGCCAATTTGACAATCAATATGACCACCACAGCAACTAATTTAACAATCTTCTTATCATTGAATAATATCAGAGATGGTTTGAACATTCAGTAGTTAAAAGAAAGAAATGGTCTTATCTTGAATTCCTGAAAATTCTTTCAGCCAGTAGAGTGTCAGTCCCTTTGATGGATTCTAGCGTAAGATATGAAATGATTTTAAATAATGGGCTTGTACTAATACATGTAATAGAACTATTGTTTTTGCAAATGGATTTCTTAAAATTTCTTTTTTCCACAAGAAAAGAGCGCAATCTCTAGCTTTGGCAAACATTTCCTACACTTTGCCCGAAATGTGACTAATTACTGTTAATTTAACAATTCCTAAGAGATGTCTGATCCTTGTATTAATATCTTTACAAAAGGACATTGTCAAAATTGATTATTATTGACAAAATTTGAAAAGCGACTGATCAACAAGGAATAAAAGCCAAAGGCTGGTTAGTTGCAAAAGGGAATATATTATATTCATTTAAAATTATTTTGCTCAGTGGTTAGTATTTAAGAAAAGAAACTGAGTATGTTTTTGTATATACCTTTGAAAATCGTGTCTGTCACCTTTTGCAATGAAAAGGGGTCACTTTCATCTGAGGTTGTAATAAATGGTGTTGTTTGTTATTTTTAAAAAAAATATATTGTTGTTATTATTAAATATATACATCTCATGGCTATCACAATAAACATTTAGAGACATAAAAAAGATTATTTCTTCCAGTGCGGCAGCAAATAATAAGAAACAGTCTGGCTACAATATTTACTCATATAAAATGTGCACCCATTCAATAATAGTTTTGACTCAAATCTGTCCTTGGATAGTTTGACTTGTAATTAACCACGCATAGCATGATGTGATATGAGATATTTGAATTCTATAAATATAAGCACGCGGCAGATTCAGAGTTAACTTTCCAATGAAGCACTCATCAAAGACGTCCAGTTGAAGTTAATTTGGTTTCGTACAGGTATTAATTCTGTTAATTTCAAACAAGTAACTGTGAGCCATATGTCAATCATTCCCCTCACACTGCATGTTGCATCTAACTGGTTATCGACAAGCTAAAAGCTGGGTGGAGCTTCAACCCATGCATTGTTAAGGCTAGAACAAGTGCTAGCTTGCTCAAATAGGCTAAAAACAAGTGCTAGCTTGCTCAGAATAGTCTAGAACACGTGCTAGCTTACTCGGAATAAAATAAAATAAAAATCTATAGGGTGAGGCATGTATGTATTTGCAATCAGACAAGTTAAAGTTCCAAATTAAAACAATGTATAATGTTTACATATAGTCATCTCAACTACAATATTCCCATGCAGTTTTAATTTATCCCATAGTGTGGGCGATTGCATATGTTGTTATAGATGTATAATCCACTTTTATTGCACTGGCTACACTCAAGTGTATAATTATTGAGCTTGTGTAAGTTTAACATTCAAAATAGAAATATTCTTTTGCAGAAACATAGACTGAGTGCAGTTGTGCGAGATATAAAAAATACAAATCATTCACAAAACATTAAGATACTATGAAATTGTATTTCATGCGTGGCGTAGGGAAACTCACTCTCTCTCTCTCTCTCTCTCTCTCTCTCTCTCTCTCAAAACTGAGCTGAAACTTAATTATATATGTGTATACATTTTCGAAATTGATTAACTGATCAAGTAACATGAAAAGGTAGTATACATTCAAAATTGCTCGGATGTATCGTGCCATCCTGTATATTAATACCAAATAAGAACGCGAAACTGAGAAAAAATAAAAATGAATCTACACGAGGAAAAATCTATATTATAAAGAGAGATATTATATATTTTGCGAAATCTATTTGGCAAATGAACTGATGGACATTGACAGTTAATTGCATTTATCGTGGCATCGTGTAAACGAACAATGAAATAAGACATTGAATTGCGAAAAGAAGAGACAAAATAAACCAGCGCAATGAAAAGAAAAACAATTTGTTTTTCTCCAGGAATTAATGCTGAAATATACAACAGTATAGTCAGAGGTATGTTCAGTTTAACATATTTTGGCAATAGTTTGCAGATATAAATTCCGCAAAACTTATTCTTACACAATTTGAATAATTAATAAAGCAATATATTATTTCCAGGTAAATTTAGATTGTTTGAATGTATGGCACTTTCAAGTCAATTTCCTATAGCAGGTGAAATAATAGCAGTTTTCCTTCAACAGCTTAAAGTTATCAGGAAGCAGTAAAATGTACATGTCAAACTGACCAAACATCTTCCTTAAATACGGTGTGAATATACTTTTAAGAAAATCATTAATTATGGATAATGTCTTCACTTCCATCCCTGTCTTCAGCATGGTCCAAGACGTGTGACAAAATGAGTTAGAATAGTCTTGTTCTAATAGCATCAAATCACTCTCCAACGTACATGTGCCAATGACGTGTTGATGTAAAATTTTGAAGAGACAGGAGTATGATCACGTGAGCAGTTGAAAATGAGTGACTACATTTAACTTGATGGATGATGCAACAATAAAATAAATAAAACGAAACTGGGATGCGATACGGGAAACATGTGACGCAGATGAACAAAGAGAGCTGATCATATCAAAATCAGCAAGATAGCCACGTCCATACAATAAACCATGAAGACAATATTCTTTCTTGTCATACCAGTTATATTAAAGAGTTTTGACAGAGACAAATCGGGGGTTAAATCGCCTCGATTTCTCTAATCTACCAATACACTTTCGTCGCCCCATCCTACGATATATATGGTATCCCACTCGCGCATAACGTCGAACTAATACATCTGACTGCTCGAGAAATAAAACTTGCTTTCTAATTTGAAGCTGAAATCTTGTAATGCAAATTTCACCGTGAGAAAGCAGTTGGAAAAGTACACAAAAGAATTGGGGTTGGCTCGCGAAAACAGCATTGATTGGTCAAAGTACTGCAACAAGATATTTCAAATTGACAAGTGTTGCTAAATGCAATGAACGACTGCGAAGACTGGCGTGTCTGACGCAATTGATGTGTCAAACTTAGCACTAGTGTTGCCATGCGTATAATTATCATATGCAGCAACTGATATAAGTAGCAATGGACAATTTTCAATATGTGACTCCATCGTACATAGCAGTATCGGCGACAAACGACCTAAATCCAAATATCAAACAGATGACAACTCTCCATCTCTTTTGCCGGACATGTTATGTTCTGTCCATCTATTACAGCGATTAACATCTTGAGTTAGGATCAATATGGTTGTGTTTTACGCCATATTTATTTCTGAGTGGGATAAAAATAAAATATGCAGAAAGAAGTTTCATCGATATCCGGATCATTTGTATCTTATAGATCGATATCCTGATTATTTGTATCTTATAGATCGGGACCTGTGAAATATTTTGTGGGACGATTTTACTGAATTTAGATGAAATATTTTGCTGCAAAGATTCAGACACGGTGCACCCTCTTTATTTAAGTTGAATAGGCTCTAATCTGCTGTCATCGAATATCGGTAGATTCTTTGAACCCTGCATATTCATGAGCCAACTGTAAAACAAAAATCAAGCTACAGGCTAACATCGTGTATTATCATTAGCATCTTCCAGATGAAACACTGCAATCCAAAGCTTGTGCATATGGTTGGACCATAATGTGGACAAGACTACCAGCTTCCCACCTGTCCAAAGTTTGTGTTTGGAAACAATCATATGCAACTGTTGGTTAAAAATGCAGGTAGGTTCGATCTATGTAAATACTTTCGAGTGATACGCACTCCTTCCTGTGCCCGTGATACAATACAATGGTCAATCCTGCATTTTCAGGCCAACAGCATTGATTATGCATTATAATCACTTGCAGCAGATGTCACTATCTATACATGTTTAAGACTGTCTCTGGGGATATGACTCACCTCCTGGAACTTTATGTTCACAACTGTTGTTTATACCAGTGAAAATATATCTTTTGTCGGCAGTTTTTTTAAAATTATTATTTCAAAATTATATAAATCAATCACACCATGAATGACAGACAAAATAATGTTCTGATGTTCAATATGTTTATTACATTGACAATAATACACAAAGTAGTATAGTTTTAATACGCAAAAAGGACGATGAAACAGGCATTAATAAATACAATATCACCTTTTTCTTTCTCTCGTGTATTTACAAAGCATAGCAATTTTCTGCACTCTTTCAGATATTTATAAGTACAAATAGAGTAACAAAATGTCATAAAAGCATATTTATCTGAAGAAATATCATTGAAAGACGCATACAAATATTGTTAAATTGACAAATAAACTTTTATTATATATTTTGCCTTTTTTATTTAACAGCGGAATTTTACAAAACAAATCAATTAGAAAAGATTATTAAGAAAAGATCGAAGCCAACGTACTAGCAAGAGGGCCATAAAGTATAATAGAATCTCATCTGATCTCTCACTCTTTCAGACAAGTCACATCGTTTTGTATACATTTATTTCAATCTTTGTAATTCGTGAGAAAATAATAATAATAATAATAATAATAATAATAATAATAATAATAAACAACTAGTGAAGTATAAATATAATAAAATGTTATCAATGAAATTAACTCACATTACTCCTCATGTAGCATATATGTACTATAGACATTTTGGTTCCCTGCTTCAGGAGTTTTTTAACGCGTAACGATTTTGTAACAGAAGACAAGTCTAGAAATCCCCTTGGTACACCCACGCCATCTTGCGACAAACAAGAGTGAAGTGTAATTCTATTGATATAAGAATGCTTAGTTGTCACACTTTGATTCATCTTATACAAATAGAATAGATAATTGTATACTCAATATAGATAAGAAATATCAATATGAAAAAGATAAACATTTATTCAAAAGAAAATTATTATTACAACCCTGGAACTATATCGTCTTGTCATCCCAACATTTCATTGTTCATGTAACAGACCTAACACCACCACCCACCCCCAACGCTGCATCCAGCAAATGAAATCTTTGTGCATATAAGTTCTGAAGAATTTGTAATGTCAACTGAATGATTGGTAAATATGTACAAGAATTAAGTTTAACATGCCCTGTTTTGTAGGTGCAGACAATCTTGAATGTCGATGGGATTTATTTGTGATATGCATTTAGTTGCATCGTCTTCCGCGACTCTTGGTATTTTCAAATAACCTAACACCATTTTCAGGCGATAGGTGTTTCAGAGAATTTAATAAAGTTAAAGATATTTAGCATTTCAGGCATTTTATTGTTAATAAAATTATCTCTCTAGCAGCAGTTTTCCCAAAAGAAGACGTCTGAAGTTTTCAAGGTTTGTCATGACACCTTTCGATTTATCAAGTACACAAGTGCCACGAGAGCATTGATTCTGGTAATGAGTTGACAATAAGTCATAGAAGCTGCGCTTGTCTGGACGTTCTGCAGCTTCACCATGGAGAAACGCTTGGATATCATTGGCAGCTCTGTATGCTTTTCAAAATTTCCACCTGCACGAGAAAACAAAATAAATAGGTATAAATTTTAAGACTGTGTGTGACCTACTGTTGTCTTTATTGTACCTACACGGGAAAATGTTTGTACTTTATTGTAAACAACATTTTCATATCGTGTATTAGGAATACTGGTTGAAATAGAAATTGAAGATTTCATTTAATTAAATTCTGACAAATTTAATCTAATTTAAAAAGTTATGTTTTCTGTACTTAAAGGTCTTAACATTTCAAATGTAGTCGTTGAAATGTATTTTATAATATACGGGCTTTATGTTGCTGCGACTCCAATCCGTTTCAGAGGGTGTCATGGCGCATAAGTTAAGGTATTCTAATCATCCCTACTTTCTTTAGGAGCCTTTTCTTTTTAAAAATTGAGATATTTTTAAATATAAGAACAAACCTAGCTTCGTGATGAAGTCGATATCTTATAAGTGATAAGTGAAATGTGATACAGTGTAAGTGAAATGTGATACAGTGTAATTGAAATGTGATACAGTGTAAGTGAAATGTGATACAGTGTAAGTGAAATGTGAAACAGTGTAAGTGAAAATCTTTGATAAAAGAGAATGAATATTAATCCAAATAAAGTAGCACATAAGAAAACGTTGAATAGGAAAACCAGTATGGATTTCGATATATGCCTGGAAGATAACTATGATCTCGTTTTTGATCAGAAACTTACCTAGAGTTTAGCTGATAAAACGGTATCTAAAATATTTTTTACAAAATGCGTAAAACTTATGGATATTTGGAAGAAATTTAAACTCACCTGGAGAAATTGGTCCCCATGTATAAAGTTGATACCAATCGTTGCTTAAATCCAACATTCCTTCAACTTCTTCAAGCCGGCTTACCCTACAGTAGACATATCCTTCTCTGAGTTCTGTCTGCAAAGGAAAGTTGTTTTCACACGGAGAAAAAATATAGAAATCATTTCGGGTCAGTTTTCATAGAACTTGATTATAGTAGTTTGTGTCTACACCACAATTTATGTTTCCATTTGTTCATTCTCTCAAAGCAGTAAACAAGTTTTCGCACAATGGACCTTGAAGTTCTTAAGTGTATACCATATTTCATACAGGGATATATATATATATATATATATATATATATATATATATATATATATATATATATATATATATATATATATATATATAATTTGAACAGAAACCTTTCTCATTTAAATAATAATAAATTAATAAATTCTTGGTTTAGAAAGAACTCACTTAGGAAAACGTTCTGACTTCCACAAAAGTTGTATAACAACATCTTCCATGTCTTCCTATGAATGATTACAGAAATCTCGCTTCCTATGAAACAATGATATTTTTATTATATACGATGGGTATTTAATAAGTTCTGAATATTATTGCACTGTACAATAAAGTTTTTTTTTATTAGTGAACAGTACATCAGTGTATACCCTCAAGGTACTCTCCATGTTTTATCGCCTGTAACAATCTCATTCAATACAGTGTCTCTGGTCACTCTTTTCATATATGGTGAGTAACTGTTTGACTATTTCAACCCGAGTCTGTTTTGGGTCAGTCGTCAACAAATGCGGTACCCATCTTGCAAAAACCTTTCTGAGTTTCAAAATGATTCTTCGATATATTAAAAACAGCTGACGGATTAATGCACGTGATAATAGAAATATATTCCACTGTATATCGAGCATCTTCATCAAATACTCTATTCACAGCAGCCACATCCTTCTCACCAATCACAGACAACGGTCTTCCAGAACGTGGGTCATCTTCCGTGCATTTGCGGCCATTTTCGAAACGTTGAAACTACCCAAAAATTGTACGATATGACAGAGAATCACATCCGTAAATAGTATCCAAGTCGGCCTTGACATCAGTCAGAGAGTGCCCTAATAGCGCTCGGAATTTTACAGAATGCTCTTTGCTCAGTAGCGTAACTGTTCTCCTTCTCAGACAATTTTACATTTACCTATGTTACGTCATACGCATACATCTGCAGTTTTCTTGCGTGCTGCAAGTACAGCTGAAGGTCATTTTATAGAACGCTATTTTGTACATAGATTAAATTTATATACAGGTTCAAAGAAACAAAAAATATATAACAAAATAGTCAGAACTTTGTAAATACCTCTCGTATATTTAGCTGAGCGAAAATGATTTAAAAATCAATATCATTTTGGACTATGTATTTAACGCATTCTAATCAAATCTTCTCTCTTAATAAGCGTTTACAACTAGATTTGTATGGGAACCATACATCGTATTCAGTTTATCATCCTGGTTACCTTCGTTACTTTCAGGAACGTTTCTTTACTATGTTTTTCTGGACGATTATGTCCATATGGATTTTCGTAGTACCCGACATGCACTGAAGCGGGACGCATGACATGACAAGCTATGACGTCATCACCACCCTGCCAATAGTTGAAAGAATTTTAAAAAAATTAAAAAATGAATAATGATTCGAAAACTAAGCATAGAAATTGTATATATTCCAGAAGAAAAAATGAAAGGCTGAATAAAAGTAAACTGCAAGACAAATGTTTCGACCGACGTTAAATTACCGATATTTGTATGTGCCCTATAAAAGCTTAAAGACAAACACCCAGATATTAAATTCAATTACGTATCTAAAAATTAACCGGATCAAAATCAAAACTTGTGACATAGTGTCTCTGCGTCATAACAACTGCGAGAAGATAAACTAAATCGAAATGTCTTACCTAAAATACAATCAAAGGCTAACTTTTTTTAAAATGGTTGATACCTTTGCACCAGAATATATGTGAATCAAATTTCAATCCTTGAAAGGGTTGTTATTAAGATTAGGAGTCTAACCCTATTAGACATAAATTCCCAGTAGATCTAGACAAAGAAATTAAAATAGAACTATTTCTAATGCGGATTTTATTAAATTGTGGGGTCCATAATACGAAGAAAGGCTTAAAATTAATCAAGTTTGCAGTTAATCATTATTTTCCTTGTGGGAAAAATAGAAAATCTTACATGAGCGCTCATTTGAAATGAAATTTATGAACTCGTCGAATACTTTCTATCTTTTGAGAGATTGTATTTATCCCATGACGAAAAATACTAATCAAATTGACGCAATTGCCGAATAGTGTAGTGAAATGACGCCGAAATACATTCAGATGCCTCGGTCGTTACGCATTTCCTTTCCATGACGTTATGACGTAGTTTGTGATGCTATGAAGTGTTATTACACGTGTTACATATATGAAAATTGTGATATGGGTATATTAACACATAAAACAAAGTCGTCGTATCATAAAATTAAATATGTCAGGAAGATTAAAAGTATGCCTCTTGTGAATCGCCCGTTGCATATGCTATTGTCCCATACACAAATAACAATATTTTCAAGAAATTGTCCGAACAAATCGAAATTTCCTGAAATATTTGCAGCTAAAAATACACACAAAAAATGTTTTGCTTACAGACAAAGTGTTGCGCATTAGAGATCTTCTCAACGTTTTTCACCTTTTCATGATAATTACAGAGTTCCAAATCGATCTCTATTCTCTATACGAACCTTTGTATCAGCAAAATCACAAGTCATTTACAAGACATGCATGTCTCTGATTGGATTGTGATGCTATTTCAAGCAAAACTGACGATGATCAGTTATAATTCTGAGTAAAGAGATACCAGTATAGTATCAAAAGTTTAAATTTTGAGCTTTCATTCGATTTTGCGTGCTCAAAAGCATTTGAGAATGAATACAGTCCTATATTCCAGAGTTAAGATTACCATTTTAGCGTCTGAAGAGAAGCCTACAGCTACCCATCCCGGTGTTTTGGCGCTAATCTCAAGATCCACGTCGCCATCCACAATCCGGTATGACATGAAATACTGGCACTGAAAATGCTGACAGTCCTTCTCGCCAAACCTGAACAGAAGTGTAAATGTTTCCATGCAACAAGAATGCCTCGCCACAGTTAACTGAATCCAAAATGTAACCGGACGGACGCACAAGAATACCAATATATGCTCTTGACATATTCGTGGCGGTGAATATAAGGGAGGCAAGTCAAATAAATATAGGACATAATGAAGCTTCATAAGGTATGTGATATCTTCTATTCTATTTCAAATTGCTGGATAAGAACAGCAAAAATACACCAAGAGATACATGTAGATTATCAACAACAGCCATAAAAGCAAGATACAAAAAGCAAATCTTACGGAATAAAAGAGAAGGATGTTTACAAAAGTAAGCGGGTTCGGGACTAACAAGGTTTGGAGTCAACTTAATTTATTGCGTTTATATAATGCAAAGGGATTAAACTCATGTCTATTAATTTAGATTGCCCACTCCAGACTAGCAATAACATATGACTGACATATTACAAGGTATTGTAAAAAGGTGCACTTAGTGTTCATACAGTTCTTCAAATTTATACAGCTAAATGGTCACAAAAGTGAGTAAAGAAGAAAAGTAAACAACGACGTAAATACGTGCATTAAGTGCAATATAATTAAACTAGTAAGAAAAAAGAAAAGAAAGGAAAATTAGCATCATAAATTTATAAAAGTATTTGTTCCAGATGAATTATAGATCCGACCGACAAAGAATAAGAATGTAAATTATCAACTCATCGAAAGAATATATGCGTACACATTTCATATATTTCCATTGCAATGAGGAAAGACAAATAAGCAAAACAAGAACCTGGTTAGAGTCAATAATTTAATGACCTTATATATTTACTAAAGAGATACAAATACATAAATGAACAATTTTAAAAACATAATATGACAAGGCAGCCAAAGAAAAATATGTAATGTTGTTCCAGTGCCTCAACAGTACAGTATGAGTTTGTTACAGTGCCTCAACTGTACAGCATGAGGTTGTCACAGTGCCTCAACAGTACAACAGGAGGTTGTTACAGTGCCTCAACAGCACAGCACGAGGTTGTCACAGTGCCTCAACAGCACAGCATGAGGTTGTTACAGTGCCTCAACAGTACAGCACAAGGTTTTATATGCGAAATACAAAACGATATGTATATTATCATGGTAATAGTTATTTGAATTTTGTTCTAATTCCCATTTGAAGACAGACTTTGTACAGTCCTACATACATCTGCTCATCTGCAATTATTGTGTGCAAATTAATTAACAATTATAACAATTTGTTATGAGAGAAACAGACTACTGTACAGAGGTGCCTTTTAAATATACTGCCGCTGTCAAACAATTCAAATTTGCTTCAAATTAATCTTTTTTTTTTTTTTTTTTTTCATTATGATTTGACACATTATCACTTGAAACTAGTATTAATAGTTCCATAATCTCGGGTACATTTAAATAACGATTCGAATTCATTTTAATAGAAGACTCAAGCGTTTTAGATTACTTACAGAAAATAATAAAATTACTACCAAATGATATTTGTATATCTTTTTAAATGATATTAGGAGAATATACATTTTGGTCCATATAAAACATACGACTGATAATTCACCCACATACCTATAGCATCCTCTTGTTTTCCCACATTCCACGGGGTCTACAATAAAAACAAGTACTATTTAAGGGTTGATTATGTACCTTGATTGTTTTGAGGAAATATCGACACACGTTTGTAAACAATGTTACATACACTGTTACAAAATAGATAGTCATAAACAATTACTTTATTTCGCAATAGCAACTAGTGACTGGGTAACACAGCTTGCACTGGTCAAACTTTTCAATAGTTATCAAGTATTATTTGAGAAATCTACAACCATATTGTATGCATACAATTGACTCTCACACTGATTCCAGGAAAGGATATGTTCCTTATCATGCCGAAAGGATGTGTTCATTATCTTACTGGAAGGATGTGTTCTTTATCATACTTTAAGGATGTGTTCATTATCATATAGAGAGGATGTGTCCATTATCATACTAAAATATGTGTTTATTATCATTCATAAAAGATATGATAACTATCATACTGGAAGGATGTGTTTATTATAATACTGGAAGGATGTGTTCATTATCATACTGAAAGGATGTGTTCCTTATCATACTTTAAGGATGTGTTCACTCTCTTATCGAAAGGATTTATTCATTATCATACTAGAAATATGTGTTCATTATCATTCTGAAAAATGTGTTAACTATCATACTGGAAGTATGTGTTTATTACCATACTGAAAGGATGTGTTCCTTATCATACTGGAACGATGTATTCCTTATTATACTGAAAGATGTGTTCATTATCATTCTGGAAGGATATGTTTATTATCACGATGAACATGAGAAATATACATTTTCTGATGAATTATTGGCGAGTGCCTTCTTTGAAAACTTCCTGCACTCTTTGAAAACATTGCAGCAATACACTGACAATATGAACATAGCGTTTATTTTTTTTATTTATTTTTTTTTCATGGGCACATACACACTTTGTACGTTAAGAACCAAGATGTCTGGCTATAGATAATATAGAAAGTGGACACACACGTCATTGAAGGAAGGATACAGAATTACGCAGTAGTTAGGACTTTTTTAAAAAAATCTAAAAAACAAACATATGGTACAAGTAAAATCAATTACCAGGAAATATTGGTATTTCAATCAAAAGTTTTTGAAATTGTTGCATAATAACTAAAAACTGTTTTGGCTAGCAATGTAAACGCAAATTGCATGCGTTTAATATAACTGAAAATAGTGTTGACCGGTTATAAATTTTGACCAGCGATGCCCCCTTTCTCCCTATAAAGCTAGTAAAATGACTTTTGAATAATTGGTAATCAATTACAACAACAAACCTTGAAATGCCTCTTATTGGGCTCATGCAAAAATTTAAAAGTCTAGTGGCCCCGGTGTGAGTCAAGAAGTCAGACGACTAATATTGATATTACACTGACAGTAACTAAAGCTTAGTCAAATAGTGGAAAGAGACGTTTGATATATGGTCATACACTTTAAGAAAAAAAAAAGCCACACTATTGCGCACTATAGAAAACGGATGTGATTATTCTAGCACTCTATCGTATATACCTTTTCTCTTTTAGTATCATGCAAAGCAGCCTGAAGTTGCATACATTGTTTTAGCATCAGTAGGAGAGTTTCACCGTGGATCTTATTTTACCTGTAATATCCACGGACTGGCTGGCTGACCTTTTGCTTACCTGTAATATCCGTGGACTGGCTGGCTGACCTTTTGCCTCTTCGCCAAGGTTCTCTCTGTCCTATAGAAGACAATAAGGATCTATTTGAATTACAAGTGGAAAATTTTATAATATACGAAACACTCTAAGAGAGGTTTATTCGTGCATTGTTTTTAAACCCAAGTAAATTTCCTGTTGTGCACTGAACTGTGAAGTCTTTGATAATTCACTTTAACAATATTGCTGCTTTTCTAATTATTACTTTATTTACAAAGCAAAAATGAGCTAAAATCTACGCAAGAATTATATTTGCGCTACCTGAGGCAAGTAAAAATAAGTTATAGCCTTAACTTCCCGTGTTGTCGAGTACTTTTAAGTAAATGTTGTTTTGCTCTGTGTTTGATATCATTCTATCGGTATAGATTAATAAGACTCTTGTAAGGCATTGCTGGCGTATTTTGTACCATGTTTATAAAAGTTTTATTTTAATTCTCCAAGCACTGAGTGAAAATATATGTTCTAAAACTTAATTAATTAATTAATTAATCCAGATTAATACCAATTATATTCTTTCCTTAAATAATGTAATTGTGAGTTTGAATAGAAATCAGTTTAGATATGTAATTGTTTAATTGAATTACTCATAATTAACCAAATTTTACACAAGTAGAGCTAGAAAGATTGCTATGATATTTTTTTCTATATGTCAGATAACTCTATTGGAGTATTACAATCTAATCGTTATATAGATTTTTTAGGCCCAGACCTTCATTCTCTGTTTTGTTCTAAGAGCAAATACAAATTCAATTTCAGCTCTTTGGTTTGGTTTCTTAGAATTATCAACACTCTAAGCCCCTCATTAATGCAAATAATAATAATAATAATAATAATAATAATAATAATAATAATAATAAAATTACTAATAATAATAATAAAAATAAAGCTTTAAATTTAGTATCTGTTTAGATTGAATGATTTTATATTACGTGATTAATTATTTTTAATTATTCCTGTTCTATTGCAGATTCACTGGTGTAATTCGCTACGTAGTCAGAAATCTGCAGACACGAAATTTGACCCCGTTAATTTTTTTTTCTTTCTATTTCATAAGGGAATATAGGCCCTAAATATATTGTAAGGAATATATCACTGACAAAAATATTAAAGAACTTGTATTCTTACATAATCAGGTCGCTTTTGTGACGTCATCACATATGCACATTCTTGTTGTTATTGACGGGGGTGGGGTGAGACAGTTATAATTTACGCATTTAGTAATTTATCTTGTTTGAATAACAGTCATACAAGGTTTACAGTGCACAACATTTGCCTGAAGACTCGGGAAGTAGTTTGATTTCTTGTACTCAAACTCTTTCCTACTGTTTCGGCAATGTTTGCACACAGTACATTGTGTATTAAAATAGTTCTTTTACTGTAGATATAGTCTGTATCTTAGAAAATTAAGAGATGGAAAAACTATTAAGATAACACGTATCTCTCTACAGAAATTCGATTTTGTTTCCTTATCACAAATTCCAGGGAAAATTGAGGCACAACTGTATCTGTCGCACTTCTCTGGAAGTATCCATAATGAGCAAGTGGATAAGGCAATTTCTCGCAAAAAATATTGAAATGTGAAAGCGGCAAAACAATATCTGCGTGAAAAGCATTTAACTATCCAATTTACCAGTGACGTAGTTATAAGCTGCTATCAGAATTATATCCGAGAAACGATTCCCATGTTTGATTCAATGTACACAGTAAGTAGACAGATATTACACAATGCGAAATAATCATCCACATCTAAGTAAGTGAGCAAGAGATCGGTCAGACCGTCTTTGTAATGAAATAACTATCCAAAATTTAGTTCCAATCAAGACTGTATGTCTGTCCATCGACCAACGGATGGAGATGTTGTATTCTTTATTAGAAACATTTTCGCAATTTATTAAAAGCATTTTACTCAATGTATTATAAACATTTTCTCAATTTATTCTGACATTAAGATTCCTATAATCAAAGTCGCCAAAAGTGAAACATCTATACTGTTGTCTGATTTCTGCACTTATCAGCACTATTCGTGTCCTTTCCTTATATTTATCGTCTATATAAATAAGCATCTTATTTAATTGAAGGGAATATTTAATTCCCGCGACTGCTTTTCTATCTCCCAAATCAGCCGTTAGCTTAAACATTTAGATGTAGTCTCACGCAATAGAAGTCGCTGCAAATATTGAATATTAAAGGTGGGGAGAGTTTTATTCTTGCGACACGCTTTTTTTTCTCTTAATAAACTTTATACTGAACATCTAATTGCAATGTCATGCTATGGGAGTAACCGAAAATTGACATATTTGATCATTGCTGTTCTGTTGCCGTAAAGCTAACCTTGGTGAAACTGTTGATTATATACAAATTAAGAAAGAGGAATGCATTCTAGTGAAACAACGCACGAATTAAATCCATCCGTACACTAATTTAGAGTAAGCATTAAATTTTGTAATATTATATTATTTTTGGATATTATAAAATCTTTATTACTCACAATGGTACCGAACAATGTTAAAGAAATCATTGTACGTATCCTACTAGATACTAAGTGGGTACTCTACTAGATAATCATTGTACGTATCCTACTAGATAATAAGTGGCTACTGCAGCATAAGGTAGATTGTTATCCAACAAGATAATAAGTGGCTACTGCCGCATTAGGTAGATTGTTATCCAACTAGATAATAAGTGGCTACTGCAGCAGAAGGTAGATTGTTATCTGAATATAAAAGCCTAAAACAATCCCACGACGCTATTGCGCTTTGACTTCTATTCCTTTGCAAGACAAATGTAAGAACCATTAGGGACATTGCTATGAAACCTTTTGCTAGACAAATGTAAGAACCATTAGGGACATTGCTATGAAAACTTTTGCTAGACAAATGTAAGAACCATTAGGGACATTGTTATAAAAACTTTTGCAATACAAATGTAAGAACCATTAAGGACATTGCTATGAAAACTTTTGCTAGACAAATGTAAGAACCATTAGGGACATTGCTATGAAAACTTTTGCTAGACAAATGTAAGAACCATTAGGGACATTGTTATAAAAACTTTTGCAATACAAATGTAAGAACCATTAAGGACATTGCTATGAAAACTTTTGCATTACAAATGTAAGAACCATTAGGGACATTGCTATGAAAACTTTTGCTAGACAAATGTAAGAACCATTAGGGACATTGCTATGAAAACTTTTGCAATACAAATGTAGAAACCATTTGGGAGATTGCTATGAAAACTGTTCATGAGATATGTTGTGGCAACATTTTACACCAAAGTTGACCGTTCCTTTCTTTTTCACTATTACATTTCCATGGAAAATTTGATATAATCTAACCAACAACAACTTGATTAAACATTGATAAATTAGCATTTATTAAGAATATCTTCTTTTTTTCCTTTTGTTTTTGTTTACTTCTGTTTCCTTTTTTTTTCTACTTCCACCTTGTAATGGAAAAAGTAATGCAATGCAACCAAAGACAAAGTTACCGTAGTTTAAGTTGATAGTGATGATATGGTGATGTTAATGTTGCATTTTAGAGGATTTCCAAAGAAACAGGGCCAATTCTGTTTAGGTATTTAGCTTTCATCTGAGAGAACCATTTGCAGATTTACAGAATAAATCTCTAACTAGCATGCATATATATATATATATATATATATATATATATATATAATATATATATATATATATATATATATATATATATATATATATATATATATATATATATATATATTGGATCTGAATAGTTCAAGACAGGGAAAAAGAAATAAAATAACTAGAACAATGAAACAACAAATTGAAGAGATATCCTGAGGTATGTTAGACTAAAATTGTGTTTGTACGAGGAGTTTTTAATGAAATGTAACTGCTTAAAATAAATAGTCAACTATGTTTGTACGAGGAGTTTTTAATGAAATGTAACTGCTTAAAATAAATAGTCAACTATGTTTGTACGAGAAGTTTTTAATGAAATGTAACTGCTTAAAATAAATAGTCAACTATGTTTGTACGAGGAGTTTTTAATGAAATGTAACTACTTAAAATAAATAGTCAACTATGTTTGCTTTTTATTTTCCGATTCGACTTTAGATTTGAAGTATAATATTTATAATGGTCGATGAACACATATAATGATATTTGCTGTTCTACACACAATTCACAAACGTTAGTCATCGTAAGTAAAAGTACATATATACATTGATACATGCGTACATACATACATTAAGACATACATACATATATTGATACATGCATACATGCATACATACATACATACACACACACATACATACATACATACATACATACATACATACATACATACATACATACATACATACATACATACATACATACATACATACATACATACATACATACATACAAAAAGTTGTCATTCGAAACAGATCTTTAATGTTTTTCCATATCTGAGCACGTATGACATAGGTTGGTTAATTAATTTTAATACATAAAAGAAATTTAAAATTTCACTGATATAGTTACCTATCGCTGCATAATGTATGTACTGAATAACTTTGTGACGGTGATGACTCTTGAGCTTCTTGTAATCGATGAATGCCCTGGAATGAAATAATTTAATAAATATTTATTTTATTTGCACACGCATATTCATAGAAATCAACGTGTGCACTCACCCATGTGTGTTTCGATATTATTTGCTGTTATAATTTATCCACCAAGTGTCAGTTTTATCTCAAGACCATGGATAGACCAGGATTTTCAATATTTGGGTACATTCAAACAAATGATTTGACGTGGGTTGCCTGATAAAAGATTTTTCAAATATATCAGCTTTCTTAGAAAAATCTATTTTCTTCCCAAGTTTTGCTACTGTAAATATGTGCTTAATTTATTTTTGCTCTTCGTTGAAGAATCTGATGTATTCAAGTGCGCTGGATCCAGCAAAGGATCGCGATTGTCAGGGATTGATTAAGATACATGCAATAAACTGACAACGAACAGTGCACAACTAGTTTTAACTAGCCTAAACGCTTTCGACTCTCATTGAGTCTTTTTCAAAGGCAAACACAAAACAGATACAATACAAACAATACACACAAAAAGCGTTGAAATTACAATATATATATATATATATACAGATATATAGAGACAGACAGACAGACAGAGACAGAGACAAACAGACATAGAAGAGTCAGAGAGGTGTGTCTGTATGTGTTTACAAACTTTCTCTAAGTGAAATATTGGGTAGATTTTCAGTTTTCTATCATAAAGGATTTTGCAACAAACAATGCATCACTTATTTGCCTCGTTTGCAATTTAGTTATCAATCGCGCCGCAATATGGTATTTGCATGATAATGATTATGTAGGTAATTCACGTGTTATTTACAATTGCAAACATGCCATTTTCACCTAAAGCTAATTATTTACAGTTTGGTTGATACAAAGGTAATACAGTTTCACAACTGTATCGACGACATTCATCAAAGCAAAACTAGTTTTCCTTGATTATTTCAGGGGTCCCTAGCTGTGGCAAAAATTGGAAAACGACGCGGGGAAAATAAAACAATTTGCTACGTTTTGACATCAAGCAGGGTCTTCCCCGAACAGGGTACCGTTATTAAGCTAATAGCTTTCAGGAAATCTCGTTTTCTTATTTAGATAATAGATCGTTTCCTTGACAGGTATTTTATTTCTTCTACTTATTTTGTCCTTTTTCTTCAGTTTATGCCTTCTCATTATCATTTATAATTTTTCATCTCTGTGACAAAATGCATATATTTATAGTTGTACACGTGTCTCTTTTTTGTGTGTGTTTGTCTCTGTACTGTATGTATTTTATTTTCCCCTAAGGAAGACCTTGTTTCGCTCAAAACGTAGGGAAACTTTGTCATTTTCCCCACGCCGTTTTTCAATTTTTGTGACAATATAAAATATATGTGCTTATGGTTTGCAATCCCATTATGTTTATTCCGAAGTCTTCTAAAGACCACACCCCAGTTAACGGAAATCCTCTTGACACTGAAGCAGTTTTAGTCCCAATATTTTGATCTTTAATGTCAATAAAATTTACTTAGTAAACGAAACTAATCTACTTTGAAAACCAAAACAACTTTTAGTTCCAAATATCATTTTGGCACAACCTTTCTCAAGCATTTGCCAGTTTATTGTCCGGAGCTAGATGGAGGCTATACAATAATTATATCATAAATTGAAGACCATGAATTACAACAAGATCCAAATCCATTTGCATTATTAATTTCAACTGATATATGGATTAATTGGCATGAAATTAAATCAGGCATTGATTAACATTTCTATCTAGATATGGCTAAAACTAACTCCGTCTTATATTATGGTAGAAAATAGAAAACATTAGGAAAGCTACAATCTCTCAAAACAAAAAATTAGATTTGGTTGGTTCTGAATAATAATACAAACATGAACCCCAAAAGACACCATAAATCAAATTTGTTGGAAAAGAAAATCTGCAAATAACTTGCCATTCTTGAATGATAAATAAATAACATTCCAGAATTTGTAACAACAGATTGCTGATGGTGATTTGTGTGAAAATGTTGAAAGGGAATAATCGATATATATTGGTACTGACAATGTAGCTTTCAATTATAAAATCGGAGTTGGAATATTGTCAAGGATTACATCACTTATTGTACAAATCTTATGTTAGTTGTCAAAGTTCCATAATGTGTCAGACATTTCCTATACTACTGGTGCATTTGTTTTGCCGCTAAATCTTTTTCGGACGTACTTTTCTGTTCATCTAAATCGGTACCAAAACAATCTGCACCATTTACAATACAGAAGATATTTTCTCGTCTCTGCGTGAGCTGGAGTAATTAGGTATCTGCAGTGAGATCGATTGTGCTTTATTCTATTATTGCTTGGATCTATCTTCATTTGCTGTAAAACTCTAGAGTTTGGTGCTATTGCCTTAAACATATCTACAGCCAGGGAAACATAACGTCCACATTGGTTATTCAGTTGCAATTCATAAAATTCAATTTGGTAGACATGTTGCTTTGTTTGCGACGAAATAACCAAGCAATTTTGGTAAAATAGGTACTTTTATATTGTAAATAGGAACATTAGCCTTGTTGTTAAACGCTGAATGTCTAACATAGAGTTTCTTTAGAAGACCAAAGTCAATAAATCTTCGGAATTTAGTATCATATCATATGGTGTAATACGTGATGTACATAAATGTAATAGTAATAAGGGGAACATCAACAGACCCGTCATCGAAATCCGTATGAACAGCTCTACGGTAAAACTGAAACTTATCTAAAATAAAATGTCTAAATGTAGATAATTGTGATGATGATGATGATGATGCATCGTAAACATCAAAAATGCATTTGTCGACCAGGAGATTTTTTTTTTTATGTTTTTGTTTTTTTTCTTCACACATTATGGTAGTTTGTAAACGAATGTTTCTATTGCATTTTTTTTTAGAACAAAAACAATGACAACAACAACAACAACAACAAGAAAACACTTTTTGACGTAGGTTTCGATTGAATAGTTTCATAATTTTTTAAAACATTAGGCTGGTTTGCAACTTAATTCTCTTTGTATGAGTTTTCAGTTTATATTGAGGCTAAACCATTTTCTGTATCAATTTTATGTTATTTACATCGGTGCTGGAACAACTTGCACCATTTAGAAGAAAACAGTTATTTTCTTGTCTATTTGTGAGAGCTAAGAAATTTGTTTTCCATTTTAAGATCGGCAATCCTTTCTTCTTTTTTGCCTGTATTCATCTTCATTTGCTGTCAAATTTAAGATCCATGCTTTGTTCCTATTTGCCCAGACATATGTTGAGAAACATCAACGTCTGCATTTGCTATCAAACTGCGTTTCATTCGGTTCAATATGTCGACTCGTTCCAACGTTCCCCATGATAGATATCTTTATCTTGTAACGTAAATAGTGTTACGACTCTATGGTCTAAGAAAAATGTAACAGAAAGAAAGTGAAACCAACAAATCAAGTAAAAATCAACAAGCAATTTATTACTAGATAATTAAAATGAAAAATCAAAAAGTCACTTACAGTAATGTGTTTTGAAATCCTAATAATCCAATAAGAATGATTGTTCTAATCACAAGTCCTAAATATAGAATGTTCCGAATTCACGGCTGTATCCTTGAATGTTATGATGTGCTAATGGTCTCCAAAGTCCTGATGTACTAGAAATCTTGATGTGCTGATGTCAAAATGAAGTATTCCAAAATCTCTGAATAAGTTCACTTAAATTCCAAAATCATCAATTAAAAATCCAAAATCCAAAAGTTTGTGAGCACTGTTATAATCCAATGAATATTTAAAATAATTCCTCTCTTAGAATTTGGAATGAATTTTCACAACTGTAATAGCTCTTTACAAGACTGATGGTAATGTCAAAACTGAATAAATGTCCACCAAACATGGCATATATAAAGATTGGTCACATGACAGAATGTTCTAGAATGTGTGTCATCTTAATGGAATTTTACTTGTAAACAACAATCAACCTTGACCTTCAAATTGAGAAAACATATTGATCAAAACAACCTAATTCAAGGACACTAGTTAAACATGTTTTTCCTGATAACATTAAGATTTAAGCAAATATTAAAGTGAAGAAACATTTATAATTTCCTAAAATATTTATAATATTATATAAAAATCATACATAACACCTCCCCTCATAAAGAAAAAGAAAGATTTATATAATAAAGCTTTCTTTTGAAATATATATCTAATACTATAATAACCAAAATTACATAAGAACATATTTTATGATACTAGACTTAATTACATCAAGCAATATTACATTTCTAGGCACGTGAGAGTGCATCTGCAATGACATTGTCTTTTCCCCTGATGTGTTTGATGTCAATATTATATTCCTGCAATATCAAACTCCATCTCAACAATCTCCGATTTTTATCTTTCATTTTGTTGATGAAAGTAAGGGGATTGTGATCACTGTACACAATAATTGGAGAAAGAGCTGAGGTAACATACACTTCAAAATGCTGTAAAGCCAATATCAAAGCCAAATATTCCTTCTCAATTGTGGAATAATTTTTCTGGTGCTTGTTTAGTTTTTTAGAAAAATAACACACAGGGTGATCCACACCACTTTTGTCTTCCTGAATCAATACTCCACCAACCCCTATATCACTTGCATCAACAGATAATTTAAATGATTGGCTAACATTTGGTGCAGAAAGAACTGGTGCATTCTTAAGCATGGCCTTTAACTTGTCAAAAGATTCCTGACACTTATCAGACCAATGAAATTTGGTTTTCTTACTCAATAAACTTGTCAAAGGTTCAGCAATTTTGGAAAAATTGGAACAAAATTTCCGATAATATCCAGCCATACCTAGAAATCGCATCAGTTGCTTTTTACAAATTGGAACTTGAAATTCAGAGATAGCTTTGACCTTAGCTTCTATAGGTTTAACTTGACCTTGTCCCACAATATGTCCTAAAAATGTGACACAAGCATGGCAAAACTCACTTTTGCTCAAATTAATTGTCAGATTCGAATCGCTGAGTCGATCAAAGAATTTTCGAATGGTTTCCAAATGATCTTCCCAGGTGTTGTTGTAGATAATGACGTCATCGATATAAGCGTCACAATTATCAAGACCAAATGTTATCATGTTCATCAGACGTTGAAACGTTGCAGGCGAATTTTTCATTCCAAACGGCATGACTTTATATTGATAAAGTCCATCTGGAGTTACAAATGCTGAAATTTCTTTTGCCTTTTCCGTCAGTGGAATTTGCCAGAATCCTTTTAAAAGGTCAAACTTGGTGACATATTCCGCATTTCCAATTTTATCAATGCAATCGTCCATTCTTGGGATTGGAAATGAATCAGTTTTGGTGACACTGTTGACTTTTCTATAGTCAGTACACATACGGAATGTATTATCTGGCTTGGGAACAAGAATACATGGTGAACTCCAGTTACTTTTACTTGGTTCTATGAAATCATTCTCCAGTAAATACTGAATTTCTTTCTTCAGATAGTTCTGTTTGAGAGGATTCATCCTATAAGGATGCTGTTTCACAGGCGCAGAATCTACAATGTCAACGTCATGATAAATTTTACTTGTTCGTGTTGGAACATCAGAAAACAAGTGCTCATAGTCATGTAATAGCTGTTTTAGTTCATTTCTTTCCTGTTGTTGTAGATGTGAACGTTTCTGGTCTAGGTTGTTCAATATTTCTGAATTCCGAAGATTGGTTATACCAGAGTCACTATAGTCTGATCGTATTCCATCGTTGATATCTTCACTGTGTGGGACAGGTACAACTAAATTAACAGAATAATTAGATGAGCTATCTCTGTCAAAATATTCCTTTAACATATTTATATGACAAAGTTGTTTCTGTTTCCGTCTCCCAGGAGTGTTAATGAAACAATTTAAGTCATTTACTTTCTTTTCAACGGTATAAGGACCATAAAATTTAGCCTGAAGAGGATTCTGAGGTATGGGAAAGAGAGTCAGAACTTTGTCACCAGGTTTAAAACTCCTTTCCTGTGAATTTCTGTCATACCTTAATTTCATTTTTGACTGGGTATTGTGAAGATTAGTTCTTGCTACTTCACAGGCCTTTGACAACTTGTATTTGAAATCAGAAACATAATCAAGAAGATTAATCTTTGAGTCTTCATTTGAAAGAAGTTTCTCTTTCAATAATTTCAATGGTCCACGGACAGTATGACCAAAAACTACTTCAAAGGGACTAAAACCCAACGATTCTTGAACTGATTCCCTAACAGCAAACAACAACAAATAAACACCCTCATCCCAATCCTTTTCTGTATCAAAGCAATATGATCGAATCATATTCTTCAAAGTTTGATGAAATCTTTCCAAAGCACCTTGACTTTCAGGGTGATAGGCAGAAGATTTAAACTGTTGGATGCCTAATTCATGCATAACTTGTTGGAAAATTCCAGACATAAAATTTGACCCTTGATCTGACTGGACAGATTTGGGAAGGCCAACAAGTGTAAAAAAACTTCACCAAAGCTTTCACAATAGTTTTAGTTTTTATATTTCTCAGAGGAATTGCCTCTGGAAATCTTGTAGATGTACACATGATGGTCAACAAGTATTGGTTGCCTAACTTGGTTTTAGGTAAAGGACCAACACAGTCTACCATTATTCTACTAAATGGTTCATCAAATGCAGGAATAGGTTGCAGATGAGCCTTAGGTATCTTCTGATTGGGTTTTCCTACCATTTGACAAGTGTGACAAGATCTGCAGTATTTAGAAACATCACTTTTGAGTTTCGGCCAATAAAAATGATTCAAGATCTTGTGATAAGTGTGATAAGCCTAAATGACCAGTCAAAGGAGTTTCTTGGGCTAAATTAAGAATTTCCTGTCGATATGACTTAGGAACAACAATTTGATAGCTCACTGACCACTCGTCACCAGCGGGTACATCAGGTGGTCTCCATTTCCTCATAAGGACCCCATTTTTCACAAAGTAACACACTGGAACTTGTGTGGCTTCAGTTTCACTAATAGCCCTCTGAAACAAACAAGATATCTCGGGATCTTGCTCCTGTTCAACGACAAGGGATTGTCGTTTGTCACCCGGATTAGAACAAAGAGAATGAGTTGCCAAAAGAGGATCACTGTGATCAATACCGTTTGATTGATCAATACCTGAGGAAAAAGTGACCTCATCAAAAGACTGACCAATACATGTGTCAGCTAAAGGAATAATATCCTGATCAACATCACTCTCAAGAGCTCTTTTTGCCATAGCTCTAGTAACTGCACAAGCAGGGTACAAATCAGGGATTTCAGTTTCGACAGGATCAACTTTCTGATCCAAACAAGGCTTGTCAGTTACAAGTGGATTAACCACAACCTTATCTCCAGATAGGTCATTGCCTAGTAATAAATGAACACCTTCTATGGGTAAAGAAGTCACTGCCCCAACAGTCACAGGTCCAGAAACTAAGTCTGATGCCAAATTTACACAATGAAGAGGAACATTTACAAAGCCGCACTCAACTCCCTGAACAAGAACACTTTCACTTGAAGAAGACTCCTCAGACAAAGGCAAAGTACCTGATAATAAAAGACTCTGAGAAGCTCCAGTGTCCCTTAATATTTTAATTGGGATAGGTTTGGCAGAATCACCAATAAGTGATATAGAACCTTCTGACATGAATGGTTCATAAGCCTCCAAAATAGAATCAGACTGGGGTTTGTTTGACCCAACAAATGTATTGCTTTCAATACAAGACCGTGACCTTGACCTCGTAGAAATAAGAGCATTTGGAAAAGCTCTGTCTTTTCTCTGTTGCTTATATTTCAACTTGAAGCAATCAGAAATAATGTGCCCTTTCTTTTTACAATAAGTGCACGTAGGAAGAGATAAGGATTTCTGATCAGTCTTATCAGATGTTTGATTCCTAACAGTTGTGCTGTTGTGAAATTTGGAAGTACTCGAATGAGATTGAAATGGTTTTTTACCAGAAAACTGCTGAGAGGACGATTTATTACCAAATGAAATTTTGTGAGTCAAGGAATAATCATCAGCCATACGAGCAGCATTTTCCAAAGTTTCCACATTCTGCTCGTCAAGATAGGTTTTAACATCACTATGGATGCACCTCTTGAACTCTTCAATTAATACGAGCTGTCTGAGGTTATCATAAGCTTGATCAACTTTCTTGGCTGAGCACCACCTATCAAATAGTTGTTCTTTATCCCTTGCAAATTCGACATGAGTTTGTCCAGTTTCTTTTCTACTATTCCTAAACCTTTGTCGATATGCCTCTGGTACCAACTCATAAGCTTTCAAGATGTACTCCCTAACCACATCATAATCAGTGCTTTGTTGTACTGACAGTGAAGTGTAGACTTCACGAGCTTTGCCAATAAGTACACTTTGTAATAACAAAGTCCAATGCTCTCTGGGCCATTTCAAGTTTTCAGCTATTTTCTCGAAATGAAGAAAGTATTTATCTACTTCTTTTTCCTGAAAAGGGGGTACTAACCTAATATATCTAGTAACATCAAAACCTGGACTTGTGTTTAAAGGAGTGGAGTGTGCTCTGTTTGCCAGTTCTAATTCTCTTAACTTAAATTGCATTTCCCTTTCTTCTCTTTGCATTTGCATCTGCATTTGTATTTGTCTATCTTCTTTCTCTCTCTCTCTGTCTCCATCTGCCTCTCTTCTTTCTCTCTCTCCATCTGCCTCTCTTCTTTCTCTCTCTCCATCTGTATCTGCCTCTCTTCTTTCTCTCTCTCTCTCTCTGAATCTGAAGCTTTGCCAATTCTAAATCAATCTGGTTCTTTAACTCTAATTCCGTTAATTTCCTGTCAGAACCAGATACAGGCTTTCTCTTCAAACTTAAAGCACTATTTTCAAAAATTCCCTTACCTACTAAATACTGAATTAAAATAATCTTTATTTCCTGTTTTGTCAATGATACTTTTGCCTCAGATAGACTGTATTTTCTGGCAAGCTCGAGCAACTCATCCTTTCTCATGCACTCTAACCCCTCCTGGGTAGGTTTTGAAATGAAATTCTGAACATTAGATGCCATTGTAAATGCTTGTTGGTTTCACACAAAACAAATTTCTCTATTTAAAAATCTTTGCCAAAGACAAAAAAAAATTCAGACACAAAATCAATATGAATTTCAAAGATAAATTTAATATCTCTAATATGCTTTAAAGAAATTCAATCCCAGAAGACGAGCCCCCAATTTCTGTTACGACTCTATGGTCTAAGAAAAATGTAACAGAAAGAAAGTGAAACCAACAAATCAAGTAAAAATCAACAAGCAATTTATTACTAGATGATTAAAATGAAAAATCAAAAAGTCACTTACAGTAATGTGTTTTGAAATCCTAATAATCCAATAAGAATGATTGTTCTAATCACAAGTCCTAAATATAGAATGTTCCGAATTCACGGCTGTGTCCTTGAATGTTATGATGTGCTAATGGTCTCCAAAGTCCTGATGTACTAGAAATCTTGATGTGCTGATGTCAAAATGAAGTATTCCAAAATCTCTGAATAAGTTCACTTAAATTCCAAAATCATCAATTAAAAATCCAAAATCCAAAAGTTTGTGAGATCTGTTATAATCCAATGAATATTTAAAATAATTCCTCTCTTAGAATTTGGAATGAATTTTCACAACTGTAATAGCTCTTTACAAGACTGATGGTAATGTCAAAACTGAATAAATGTCCACCAAACATGGCATATATAAAGATTGGTCACATGACAGAATGTTCTAGAATGTGTGTCATCTTAATGGAATTTTACTTGTAAACAACAATCAACCTTGACCTTCAAATTGAGAAAACATATTGATCAAAACAACCTAATTCAAGGACACTAGTTAAACATGTTTTTCCTGATAACATTAAGATTTAAGCAAATATTAAAGTGAAGAAACATTTATAATTTCCTAAAATGTTTTTAATATTATATAAACATCATACATAACAATAGAAACTGTAGCATCTGTTTAACTGCTTAATGTCTGACACTGACTTTCGATAAATGAGGAAAGCAAACCAATCTTCTGAATTTTCTGTCCTATGGTGGAATGCATGCTATATATGCATGTCACGGTCTGAATTTGCTGTCCTATGGTGGAATGCATTCTATATATGCATGTCACCGTCTGAATTTGCTGTCATATGGTGGAACGCATGCTATATATGCATGTCACAGTCTGAATTTGCTGTCATATAGTGGAATGCTTGCTATATATGCATGTCACGGTCTGAATTTGCTGTCATATGGTGGAATGCATGCTATATATGCATGTGACGGTAAAAACGAAAACATTAGCAGACGCGTTACCAAAATATTTTTAACAGTTCTGCTTTAAAACTGAACCTTACACAACATAAATAAAAATTCTAAATCTAATGTTAATGAGGCATATTTCAATGAGAAGAGGAAAATATTTTGTACATAGACGTTGATTGTAGTAGAGCTTAAAATCTATTCAAATATTACACAAATTTTCACAGAAATGCTTCTTGTACGAGTTGTCTGTTTATCTCACACCTAAAACAATTCTGCGTATCAGTTTTCCGTTTACCTACATCGGCTCTAGAAAAAAAATGACACCCCATTTACAATGTAGCAGTTTTCTCGCCTCTTTTTGTGAGCCCGTGTAATTAGGTTTCAGCGGAGAGATCGAATTCCCTTTTCTCTATTTTGTTGTTTCAATCCATATTCATTTGCTGTCAAGTTCAAGCTCGATATTTGGGTGCTATTGCCCATAAAATACATAGAGTAGGGGAAATATGAACATCAACATCGGTTATAAAAACTGCAATTCATTGAATTTGATTTGTCAGACTTGTTTCATGTCTGCGAAGACAATCGGCAGTTTTGTTTGTAAATAGGAGCGATCTGTGTGTGTGTCAATATATATATATATATATCACTTTCCGCTCTGTTTGGTGTATATTTTAAATTCTCAATAATAACTTATATATACCTTGATTTCTAAATCCAGATGGACTGTGTACTTAGATGAGAATTAATTACTGGATCGACATGTGGGTTTGTCTGCTACGCACGAATGCCTATACCACCAACTTTGTATCATCATTTTTTGGTGATGTGTGCATGGTCGAGGTGGTATAGGGGTTGGTGCTTACAGGCAATGCGATAGGTGCCGTAACCCGCGGATCCGGGTTCGAATCTCCGTAGAGTACGAATTAAAATTCTCTATCCTGTATGATAATAATATGTATTCGTATTTAAATATTATATTAATGTTATCAAGCATTCTCCTGTAGAATCCAGGGATAGCACTTTCCGCTCTGTTTGGTTTATAGTTGTAATTCTCTCTCTCTCTCTCTCTCTCTCTCTCTCTCTCTCTCTCTCTCTCTCTCTCTTTCTTACTCTCTCTCTCTCTCTCTCTCTCTCTCTCTCGCTCTCTCTTGTTCTCTCAAAAGAACAAAAACAAAATAACAAGAAATGGATACATATTTAAAAAGGGATCTGTTATCTATGAATAAGGCCAACGAGATTTGTTTCAAGCAATCAGCACGATAGCGCTATGCTGCTGTACTTGACCCAGTGAACTACGTCATTGCGAGCAGATCGTGTTTTAAGGCGCCATCTATAGCGATGCATTATTTATCGCTTGTCTCTATACATCCAGTATACAATTGCCACTATGAATAGCAACGATCGATATTTATGTTAAAATAGATGGTGGTGAAAAGTAAGTGTGTACTCGTCAGCTCAGTAATGGCTGTATTGTGCAGATTCATCGTAAAGCTCTAAAAATGTATATATAAAGAAGACAACAACAACAAACAAACAGAAAAATGAGGAAGATAACTCCTACCAGTTAAACTTAAACATTAAGCACAACACAATAAGACAAAGACGCTAAAAATGTAAAGACAGAATTCAAAAAAAAGTTTAGAAAGATACACCCTTCCAAATAAACGTAAACATCAATTAGTACAAGATAAAAGATCAAAGAGATCAAATGTAATGATGTACTAATATAGAAATATTAATAATAATGAAAGTAATTGTAATAATAATAACAATAATGCTAATAAATTGATGTCTTTAAGTGATAGTGAGGATGAGCAAATTGACAGGAAAGATACTGACATTAGATAATGCCTGTCTTTACAGCTGTATGTTCCTGCTTCTGTACCATGATTTGAGTTCAACTGGGCACGCAAAGAGGTGGCCTTTTAAGTGTTCTGTTCGTCGATAACAGATCACAGATGGTTCATTGAAGACCTCATTTCGAAGTGCAGAGGATATATATATATATATATATATATATATATATATATATATATATATATATATATATATATATACTGCTTGATGAAATACATGGTTTGATGGTTTGGTTAAAGGAGGAAATAGCACAACACTCCAGAGGATTATTCTATAATGTTGAATAGTACTAATGATAATATCAAAAAGCTGTATATTCAAAGGTGAACTTATTCTTCACAAATAAAAGTTCTAAATCTAGATTATGATCTATGGGCATTGTTATAATTGATACAAAAAATTAATTTTTCGGTCTGAACTTTTACTTCAAATCAGAGGCGCAAATCTTTTCAAACATTGCGTTCGTTTGCAAACAAATTGTTCTTGTATGAGTTTTCAGTTTACCTTGCAGCCAAGACCATTTGTTTATAAATGTCTTGTTTGTGCACTAAAGTTCTTTATTAGTGAACAGTACGTCAGTGCATCCCCTCAAATTACGCCCTGTGCATCTCTATACACTTTCTCAGTCTGATTATTTAATTATTAAAAGCCATTTTGTATGCACTATATGGTATGGTGTTCATATACTGAAAAGCTGAACTTCCAACCCGCATGGCGGCTTTAAAAGTTTCTGCCCTTCAGCAAATCTTTGATAACGGGATTCAGCCAAATATCACATGGAGCTAAATCAAAGATGTATGGAGGATGAAGCCAAGTTTGAATGCTGCGCTCCCTCAAAAAGTCTGTCACGACGGAGGAATTATGCGACGGTGCGTTGTCACTCAGTAGATGGATGTCACGGGTACCGGTGCACACATTTTGGCAACACTTTAGAGGCATACAATTGTCCAGTGCGACTAGCAGAGTCAGGCACAGGTACCTGAACGCACATCGAAGAATAATGCGTATAAAACTCTCTTGACAGACAAACTACGAAGAGCGATTTCTACTCTCTGCTCGTTTCAACAAATGCGGGACCCATCTTGCACAACCTTTCTGAGCTTCAACTGATTTTTCAATATATTAAAAACAGCTGAGGAATTAATGCCCGTGATAATATAAATATCTTCCACTGTATATCGAGCATCTTCAACAATTGCCTCCTTCATAATAGCCATTTTCCGCTCACCAATCTCAGGCAATAATCTTCCAGAACGTCCATCTTTAAAACCATGAAACCACCTAAAAATTTTAGAATATGACAGAGAATTACACCTCTAAACTTTATCCAAGTCGGCCTTGATATAAGTCGGAGAGTACCCTAAGAGCGCCAGACTTTTACGGCATGCTCTTTGCTCAGTAGCAGAATTGTTCTCCTTCTCAGACATTTTTACGTCACTGTCATTTTCCTATGTTACGTCACACGCATATATCAGCAGGTGTCCGATGTGCTGCAGGTGCAGGAGAGGCGCATATTATAGAATATTATTTTGTATATCGATCGGCATTAAATTTATTGACAGGTTCAAAAAAAACAAAAGACAGTAGGCTTTCTTTCTTTTCTATCCCCTTTGTTCTAATTCGAGTACTTAAGTTTCCACTGAAGGATCGATTTTCCTCTCTCTATTGTTTGCTGTCAAAATTAAAGATCCACGTGTATGCTCAATTAGCCTAAGCAGATGCAGAATCTAATAATGTCAACGTCCACATAAATCATACATACATATACAGTTTCTTCCAATGATTTTCAATGGTTGCTCATATATATATATATATATATATATATATATATATATATATATATATATATATATATATATATATATATATATGTTATTCTGTATCGTAGATAGGAACAGTAGCATCTGTTAAAATGCTTAATGTCTGACACGATATTTTGTAAAATGAGTAAAACGTACATTTTTATGCAACTGTATTGACAGTAATAATGACCAACCGCAGTTGAAAAGCATCAATCTTCCGAAACTGTGACAGCAGTACATTACAGAAGAAACGTATGAGATACAGATGTAATGTCTCTATCTATATGATATCATTTGAGTATCGCAATAAAATATCCGAAAAAATGGTACGTTTCTCTCCTGACTTTTCTTAACGATATTAAAACTTTTTAAAACCTTCTACTAGTTTTAACATAACACTAAGGTGTTAGAGACAAGTGCGTCTTGCATTAATTTACTATTTATCTTGCAATTAAAATATTGTGCCTAGTTTATTCTGCTTATCTTCAATGGAGCAGTAGCAATTTTATTATATGCAGTCCTAACGTTGTTGCTACCGGTCAATATCCAGCCGTACTGACCGTAGTTAAGTACTCGGATTTTAACGCAACACAAGCGACTCCAAAATGAATATATATCCTTTTTTGCGGTATCCAAGACCGATGGACCACAATACCCTCGCAACAACCATGACGCACACTGCAGTTTCAAATTTACCAGCCACTATGACAACACCGTTGAGACAATCACAATTATAACCTTGGACTGAATTTTTCTGGCTCATCTTTTCATAATGGTATCTTAAATTTTCATTAATATATTGCGTCATTTTTTTTCCTAATGTCAATATTACGTTGTGTTTTTTAGGCTATATGAGATTCCATCCTCTTTAACAAACTTAGTTTCGTTCAGTGTTGAATGAGAATCATTCCATGTGCACGCGCACCTCTATAGCAGTAAAGTAGCGTGTATTACTGTGCGGTGTTCAGGTTTCATTCATGAAATGAACGACGTGTAAAATGTTCAATAAAACGTTGAAATATTTGTTTGTTTCAGTTTTGTTATTCCTATAACATAGCAGAATGATTAGTATGTTTTGTTTTTAAGTATATAATAAAAAGATTATTAACTGAGTATTGAAAAATGTTGGGCCCTCGTTCATGTGGCATAGAATGCTCTTGCAAGCTCGGGCATCGTGCGCCACATGACCTCGGATCCAATATTTTTCAATACTCAGTTAATAACCTATATGCATCATGCACAATAGTATATCTGCTTACTTGCAAATCGAAACAGACTTGACTAATAAGATTTCTACCGCGGGACGAATCGACCATTCGTCCATTATTGTTTTGGATCCATCTTTATTTGCTGTTGCATAAAACCTTCACAAATTATAGCAACCTACGCAATGTATATAGAGGCAAGAAAATATTAGTGTCGACATCAAGTACCAAATAAAAATGTATCTCATTCGGTTTCCAAGGGGTTTTGCTAACTATAAAAGCGTTAGTTTTTCATTATGGTTTTAGTAGACAGAAAAGTTTGCATATGTTAGATTGTTTCACAACGTGAAAATTTAGTGCAATTTACAAAACTGAGTAAAGACTGAAAGTCAGTGCACTTATAAGGAATATTTTCATGTAACGTCTAAAGTAATAGAACTTCCAGATGTACCGCACCGAAAATTTGACAAGAGTAGATTAGCAATCGAACATTCGGGATTCCGTTTTCATATATCTTGCACGAAGAAGAATGTGGCGGATAGTGGAAAACAACAGCATAAAAACATCAAGAACAACAGCAGCAGCAACAACAACAGTAACAATAACTGTAATTTCTACTAACCCAGAATAGTGAATCTCTTCTATCTCAAAATGCATCAATTGCCGAGAATCTAATATCTAACAGACCAGTGTAACTATTAACAATTACTACAAATCAACGTTGTTTAATTTTCAGTGTAAGCTACGTTTTAATTACCAATACTAGACAAACAACTTATATGTTATTGCCGAACTCAAGAAACAACTAACGTGCTCAATTGTCAACACCATTCATTGAGAACTTCCCTCAATAGTGATACTTAAGGACCAGTATGTTATACTGTCTTCTTTTTACTAAAATCACACAATCTTGAAAAAAATAAAAACAGTTTATATTCTAGCACCAAAGCAAGATTGGAATAAAAATATTTTCAAACCTACCTGAAAATTGTAGACGAGTTACTGATCGAGCTTTGATCTCGTGACAGTTCCATGGTCATGTGATATGTCCCTTCTTTGCGCATGTGCTTGTGTCCGATATAGATGGTGTCTTCGAATCCAGCACAGGAAAGGAGCTCATGGTTGTAAGTATGCCGTGTGTCAAGAGTAACATCGGGTGCAAACTGGACAGCGAATCTCCAAACATCTTTCGACCAGCACAGTAGAAATACTGAAATTATTGAAAAACAACTGAAAAACATATGTATCGCCCTTCAAACTTTTCATGATACTTGGTTGTACCAGACACCAAGAGTATTTGTAGATAATAATTACATATATTCCAAATTGATAGAAATTGTCACCAAGAAAAGACTATTTGGGTCTTTTTGATAATATAATTTTTTTCTGTAATTAAAGTTATTTAAAACTGTTTTTATCCATTTTTATAATTTGTTATTGTGAAAGATCTGACTAACTCCTTGTCAGAAAATGACTGCTTATTAATGAGTTGCTGTTTTACAGTTTAACCGTTAATGAAAGTTTATTGATATACATTATTTATATTAAAGTTTCGTAAATGTGTTCCTAAAATTGTAGAAAACATATCATATTTGCTTCTGGTTACTATTGAAAGAACTGTGCTAAAGTTTATTGCGTACCACTGTCCTATATCACACATATACCTGCTTCTATTTCTAAATCAGTAATAATAATAGACATTTATATGAGTGTAGATATATCTTAACTTTATTGAATCGAATATTTCGTTAATTTACCGCTGTTATCTTCTCAAGTTTATTTTTTTCTTCTTTTCTTCATATAGTTATTTCAATGAACTGCTTCATCCTTTGGTGGGAGAAACGACAAAATATAATTTACGTAATTGACAAAGCTTCTCTAGATTAAATTCGAGACTTGAAGTAACTCAAACAATATCTTTCCTTAATTCTTGTATTCTCATATGGAATAACCCTACCTGAAAATGTCAGAGCGGAAAGCGATTTCTTAACATTTGAAAATTATGTTACCCCACTAAATAATAGCATTCCTTCTTATTATCTTTCAGGTGATCGCCAATACTCTGTTGTTCATATCAGAATCAGAAACCAACGTAACGACCTTGAAAAAGATCGGTATGACAATCACCCGATAGATAATCCCTTATGCATATGTGGGTTAGAAGCAGAAAGTGTATATCATTATATTTTCATTTGCACTCGATACACAGTTCAAAGGCAAAATCTAATACTTAGTCGTAACATATTGTTTGTTCCCATCTCTACAAAGACTCTTCCATTTGGCTCACCTGAACTCAAACTTAACACAATTTGAATATATTTAAGTTTTTTTTTAAAGTACAATAGGGATACAAGACGTTTTAACTAATGCTTCTTCCTTAGATTCTAAATATAAAGGGATTATATATATATATATATATATATATATATATATATATATTCTCAGACAGTACAATGGTGTAGGTGTATTATACGCAATTTTATTCTTTCCGAAGTTTGGTATCTACTATTTACTTGCCTTGGATATCTTTTGCCCTTTATCGAACCGTTATCCTTTAATTGTAAAGGATTTTAAATGTTTATCCTTTAATTTTTGACACATCTTATTTGTTGCTGTTGGTTTTTTTTTTTTTGTTTTTTTTTTGTTGTTTTTTTTTTGTTTGTTTTTTGCTTATTTGTTTTGTGGGGTTTTTCTCTGCCGTTTGTCATGTTTGAATAATTTTACCACTATATTTGTACGGGGATGGGCTTATCTAGTGTTGCGAGAACTTATAGCCCGACCCCTTTTGCACAATTTAGCAAATAAAATATGTTTAAACTAAACTATAGACCATACTGCTTGTTTGCAACAGAATATGAATAATACAAAACTTCAAGGTCAAGTATACTAGAGTCCTTAGACATTCTTTCTTTCGTAAGGTTTCATGTATTCAACAGTTACTTATTTCTGTTCTTTTTGTGACAACTTGTGAATCATGTTCATCAATCTAAGAACTATTTCCATTGCATTGATATTATCTAACACCATTTTATTTCGATTGCATTGTTATCTAACACCATTTTATTTCCATTGCATTATGTTATCTAACACCATTTTATTTCCATTGCATTATGTTATCTAACACCATTTTATTTCCATTGCATTACGTTATCGAACACCATTTTATTTCCATTGCATTATGTTATCTAACACCATTTTATTTCCATTATACGAGGATTACAGAAATAAACACAAAACTGTATTATTTGAATCTTCTATTCCAAAACAGACACTGAGAAAGACTTTTCTCGTTAGCTCCATTCTTTATGTTTGGGGCCATACACAGGCAGCAATCAGCCTATGCATTGTGCAATGGGGTTATGACAACAAATTTAAACAGTTATAATTCCCACCTTTATTCTGTGATTTTAAAGTTGTAACGCCCACCACAAATTAATCAGTTCAAACACCAGTTCTTATATAAAATAGAATTGTAGCGAGGTACAGAAAGATCAATAAGCATTTCAGTCATAAATTAATACTGAGGTACAGACATAATACCAGACCTTACTTGAAATCCAACTGACAGTTTTCAAAACGTTTGTCGCAAATTAAGCTCTATTAGTGAAATATAATTTCAAAATTAAATTCTAGCAATGAGACCTGTCACGTGCAGTGAGACCTGTCACGTGCAATGAGACCTGTCACGGGCAATGAGATCTGTCACGGGAGCTTGTTTGCTAATTATACTGAAGTTAAAGTTGTCCAGTTGATCAAAACTCGAGTGAAATTTATATATATATATATATATATATATATATATATATATATATGTGTGTGTGTGTGTGTGTGTGTGTGTGTGTGTGTGTGTGTGTGTGTGTGTACATACATCTCTCACTGAGACTCTCGTTTGTAATGTGTATTCGAAATCTGCAGACAAAGGCTTGTAAAGTACATATGAGTGTATAAAGAAATTTAGTTCTACTACATTTAAGCGTCAAATCCACATCGCTGTTTTGCAAATGACGTTTTGATATGAAGAAACCAGCATATAACCATCAGAATGTTTAAACTCATTACATGGTATAAAACATTTGAAACTATAACCGTCAGAATGTTTAAACTCTTTACATGGTATAAAACATTTGAAACTATAACCGTCAGAATGTTTAAACTCTTTACATGGTCTAAACATTTGAAACTATAACCATCAGAATGTTTAAACTCTTTACATGGTATAAAACATTTGAAACTATAACCGTCAGAATGTTTAAACTCTTTACATGGTATAAAACATTTGAAACTATAACCGTCAGAATGTTTAAACTCTTTACATGGTCTAAACATTTGAAACTATAACCGTCAGAATGTTTAAACTCTTTACATGGTATAAAACATTTGAAACTATAACCGTCAGAATGTTTAAACTCTTTACATGGTCTAAACATTTGAAACTATAACCGTCAGAATGTTTAAACTCTTTACATGGTATAAAACATTTGAAACTATAACCGTCAGAATGTTTAAACTCTTTACATGGTCTAAACATTTGAAACTATAGGATTTCAAAGAAAAAAGCGTTAATATATGCCTTTGCGTTTCACAAAAAGACAGCAAATAAAGCCGCTTTAGCCATGATCACACCAAAAGTCTGAACCTTTAAGAATAATATTTGCTCGACACAATTACAGAAATACCAATCGATAATATGAAATTTCGATAAACAGTAATAAAGTATTGAAACCGGATTTTTCTAGGTAAAGGTTTGTGGAATTAAATTTATTTTGTAGATTTCCTGTCATGGAGATGATGAAAATACTATAAAAAGTTCAATAGCACAGTGATCATTAGCACAGTGATCAATAGCACAGTGATCAATAGCACAGTGATCAATAGCACAGTGATCAATAGCACAGTGATCATTATAGACAGACTTACTTACCTGAAATAAAATTTATCGACATAAAACCTGCTATATTTCTTTCAGTCAAAGTTTATAAAAGATTTTATATATTCAAATAATCAGACAAATATGATAAGAAACATTAGGAAGGTAACCTTTGTGCTTACAGTATTTGGACTTTTTCATCTTGTCTCGTGGCAAAAACCTTACCGTATTCAACAGTCATTGCCACTACTGTCACAACATTCAATTAGGTCACATTATTTATCTTTGATGCAGTAGACCCAGTGGCGCACTAAGGGTAAATGGCGCCCGGTGCGACGATGATAACCCAAAGGGCCAGAATACGCAGTCCGAAATTTTATCAGTTGTTTTGGCGCCCCAAGACCTCCTTGTCCAGGGCAACCGCTGGACCGCCCGGCCCCCCCCCCCCCCCGTTAGTACGCTACAGAGAAGACCTTATCAACTTTCTATATAAACACTTTCAATGTTGGACTACTCTAAAGTACTGTATACCCAAAGGAAGTAGTGAATTAGTGGTATTATAGGTTATCATCCATGACGTTTTGAACTACAAACGTTGCCTAAAACATAGCAATTTAGTAGTGATAATTTTTTGCAGTCATCATGACTAAAACATAGCAATTTAGCAGTAATCATTTTTTGCAGTCATCATGACTGAAAACATAGTGTAGTGGTTTCTTTGTGCGTAAGACGAGTTAAAAACTAAAATACTCATTATTAAAGATATCATTGTCAGCTTTGACATCTATTGATGTATGAAACTATTTCTTGGGTGACAGTCAGTAGAAGTAGATCACTGAGACTTTCATGTGATGATTTCGATTCATTTTGACCACAATATTTGAAATCGAACTTTTCCTAAACAGAAACTAGTTCTGTTCATTTTCTTTGATCTTACATCGAAAGCTTTGACATGAGTTGATGGATGACACTTTTTGTTGGTGACGAGTTCAACATGTCACGAAGACTCGTATAGTGATTAAAATCAGCCCAATGCTTGTTGTCGATTTCATTAAGGTAAACAATCTTTTTTTTGGGGGGGGGGATTTCTGGCCACAAATATATTCTTCTGCTGACATTTAAAAATAAAGAACCAATTATATCCATTATACAAACACACACCACAGATATATATATATATATATATATATATATATATATATATATATATATATATATATATATATATATATACATATTAATATTAATATAGCAGAATATGAGTAATATGTTCATCATTTATTCCTTCAAGCGCTTTTGTATCATTGTCATGTTCTAAGGATACATATATTATATTTATATATATATATATATATATATATATATATATATATATATATATATATATATATATATATATATAGACCAAAAATAACCAAAGCAAAATAGCATGTTATATATGACAGTCCCTGAGTTATTTATAACTTTTTATTTTAACACCACGTTCAGAAAACTACAGCAAATATTTTGGTCCGCAATATAGACTTTAAACAGCAAACATTCACAAATGGAACATGTCTTAATATTATGTACATTTATCCTTTATCAGACAGGAATACATAAGGAAACTGTGTGTGTGTGTGTGCGTGTGTGTGTGCGTGCGTGCTTGTGTGTGTGTGTGTTGTTATTTTATTTTTATTGAGAACAATTTGGAATCGTGTGGATTTAATTGAATGCTTCTGTGACAGTAAACTTTGAGCTATAAAGTCAAGACAGAATAAAAACATGAGTTACATGGTGCATGTTTTCTCCTCTGTCAATCAAATTTGGATTTATTCCTCCTCCGTTGTATTATTTCTCTTCTGTATTACCCCTTTCTGCAGGATAGCATAGGAACATCTGGAGGTGGGGCGCGGGTTTGATAATGAAGCCCCTTCTTCTTCTTCTTTCTCTCTCTCTCTGTCTCTCTCTCTCTCAAATAAGGGGGATAACCAATATAGGAAAGACAAATGTATTTTTTTTCCTTCTCTTGAACATATTTTCTTTTCTTCTTTTTTTGTCTCCTCCTCTTTCTTCTCATTTGTTTCTCTTTTTATTTCTTCATTGCTTTGTTACTTCAACTATCCTAGAAAAAAATAAAACTCTTAAAACTCGGGAAATAAAAAACAGGAGGTCTTTAACTCCATTTGGAAAGATAACAGTGATAAAAACAGTGATAACTCCATTTGGAAAGATAACAGTGATAAAAACAGTGATAACTCCATTTGGAAAGATAACAGTGATAAAAACAGTGATAACTCCATTTGGAAAGATAACAGTGATAAAAACAGTGATAACTCCATTTGGAAAGATAACAGTGATAAAAACAGTGATAACTCCATTTGGAAAGATAACAGTGATAAAAACAGTGATAACTCCATTTGGAAAGATAACAGTGACAAAAAAATTTACTATCTCTATCTTTTTTGGAAATTGGCTTTAAAGACTATTTGGAACTAACTAGTTCATTCAAAACGGTCACAACCGAAGTTTTTAGAAACACAAATATGGTTTAATGCTTTTATTATCATAGATGGAAAAAGTGTGCTTTGCAAAACATAGTTTCAGAAAGGTATTAGATTTGATATTAATTTTGTTAATGAGGATGGCTCCTGGATAAGTTTTGATAGTTTCAAAAATAGATTTTCTGTTAACATTAATTTCATGGATTTTCAACTCATACTTGCAGCTATAAAGTCATACAAAAATACATTCAGTATCAATTATGACTCTAATCTACAATTACCTTTTATAAATATTGTTGTGTATACCATTATAAGAAATCAAAACTTGATTGAAACAATGAAACAAAACTTCTAAAAGTGAACGTAATTTTAAGTTTGGCAATTTAGACGATAATGACTGACAGCAATTTTTCTTGCTACCATATAAAACAACAAAATGTTCAAATCTTAGATGGTTGCAGCTTAAAATACTTCAAAGAATCCTAGCTACGAATGTATTTCTCAAAAGAACTAAACTTTTTTTCAAACGAACTATGCTCGTTTGTATATTACACTCAGAAACAATACTTCATATTTTTTGGGACTGTCCCATAACTAAGATATTTTAATGATATTTTACGATGGATAAAAGGTAAGTGTAGTCTCACAGATAATTTAAATTCACAAAAATAAATATTATTTTTGGAATTAAAGACAAAACTCATGAAGTTGATATAATAAATTGCACTATTCTTCATGCAAAACAGAATATTTATCAATGTAGATTTAACAGAGACAGGCTAATTTTATCTCAGTTCAAAAGGATTGTTGCTTTTAATTTTAATGCAGAAAAATATAGTGCTTATAAAAACTATAAATGGGGAACGTTTGACAATAGATGGTCTATTTTAAATGACAATAGATGGTCTATTTTACATGACAATAGATGGTCTATTTTACATGACAATAGATGGTCTATTTTACATACGGTCAAATAATTCATATAGTATTTTACTTACTCTTTATACTGGCATTTAAATGTTCCAATGTCTGTGGCCTGAATTTTCACATTGGCAAGCAAACATATGTTGTTTAATACAGATTACCAGTCAGAAAAGTTGGTATCGGATACATATCATTAGGCAACTGTCAATGCGTGACATTGTATACATATCATTAGGCAACTGTCTATCTGTGACATTGTATAAATATCATTAGGGAACTGCCTATCTGCGACATTGTAAATATAAATCTGCATAATAGATTGTGCTATATTATGAGACGTTTTCGATTAGAGATGAATTAACATTTGGATATCTAAAGTGCAAATTTGGACAATGTTTCTAAAATGCTTATGCGAGAAAAGTACAAAGTACAAAACTGTACGTGAGTTTTGTATATGCGTATATTATGTATGTGCGTGTTTATATATATATATATATATATATATATATATATATATATATATATATATATATATATTTACACCAGTGATATTGATAGTTTGGTGGGGTTTTTTGTGTGAATGTGCATGCCCATATATGCTTGCGCTGATATTTGTTGTGTAGAAATGACAATACTTTCCATATATATTTTAATGTTTTTATACATACAAACAATGTTATTTCCTTTCTTTCTTATTCTCTCTCTCTCTCTCTCATCTTCTCTTAGATTGTTTTCTTTCATCTTACATTGACACAAAACGTTGTCTAAAACTGCTTTTTTGTTCCTTTTTTTTATTTTCTTGAAAAGTGGTTTAAATACCGTTCCAATATTTAATGCATTACATGTATGTATCATCCTACGTTTGGATTATCATTTAATATGGTTACTACAGGGTCGTAGCACAGTTCTAATTTACTTTACACAACTTGCTCATATTTACTCTTTTATTTCGATGGTCGTTATGGCTCTTCCAGTAAACTACTAGAAAGACATATCATTAAAGTATAGTTCACAAATATTTATTACTTCCAAATGCAATCATGAGGATGCATGTTTTATGTATGTAAGTATACTTAAGTATTAATGGCAAACTTTTTAGGTGGAGAAGAAAATAAAGGCATAAGTTACAAAAAAGACTCACAGAACCAAACAAAGACTATATATTTTATTTTAATTTTTATATATGGTGTTGATACACATAGAACATTTCCTGTGGATAAATAATTGTAATATGTGTAAACCAAATGGCAAGGTTGTTAAGGAAACACGCAATCCTTTTTCAGGTGTGTATGGGCTAGTACGTGTTAAATAATTTAGTTGTGGTCTCCATTTTAGAATACCACACTGACTATTTCAACTCTTTTCTTCTTAGTAACTACTCATTTCCTGATATATACAACAAGCTACTGACGATAGGTATTCCTCATTTAGTTAGTATGCCTTCTCCTGACAATAAATGTCTGGCTTAAAGTTAATCAAGTCCCGAAGCGAGGAAAATTGAAATAGACATTCACCATTATGAAAGGGTAAATGTTTTATGTTATTTTCGTGGAACTATGCACATTGGTTTTGCAGCAATAAAGTAAGCCTAATTGGTAACATTTGCAATATTGTTCTGCCTTTATTTTGAATAATAATGGGGGGGGGTATGTTGTATTGGCATTCCTAGAAGTCAGAAACTTTCCCTATCTACATTCATGTTTTATTATGCTCTTTATTCTTAGATTTTTTGCTGTATAATAATGTATTGTGGCCTTACTGTTATAATGTAGGTAACATATCTGAGAAGTCTTATTGAAAGCGAGATCTCTGACATAACGGAGATCTGACAGGCATCGGTATAAGTTCATGTACTGGTTTACCTTTTATTCCCTCTCTACTCATTGTGTTGGGCGAGTTTCCGTTACGTTACGATTGACGTTTTCCACTTTCAGCAGTACGAAAGATGTGATTTGATTGGTGAATCAAAAGGTCAACAGAATATGAACTCGTGTCCGTCTCTGTCAGATAAGTAGGTCTTGATTTTAATCAGATTGCAGAATTTAGTTTATTGCGAAGAATGTATAATTGTGCTGATAAAAGTACAGTTGTGCTCTATTTATGTTTTAAGTAATCTTCGACTGATAAGTGTATGACTGTATTAGATCTCTTTCCTCTTCAAAAGAAGACAAATTCTCTGGTTATATATTTGTCTCCTCAACATCAAAGGATAATGTTATTCATTAAACTTGATAAGAATGTGAGACAAAGAGAGGTGTAATGACGAATATGTGGACTCAAAAATATGATTCAAATAGATACTCTTTTTTATGTATAGGTACTTACAACAGTTGAGATGTTTTATGTCATTCACTTAAATATGCCGTCTGTTTCTTAATTTTTCTTTAAGTAAAATGTTTCAGCATCTTTGGAGATAAAGTTCAGACACCTAGACTTGGATCGATACGCATTTAAATACATAATCAGAAATTATACAAAAATATGAATAAGTGCTATCAAAAAAAAAAGAAAAAGAACTGTTCTGAACCTCACGTTCTATTTGTCTGAATGAATTTCAAAAATCACATGATTTTCATATTCTTTTTCTTCATTATATATAACTAGTAGATTTTGATGAAGTCTATTACAGCTGGTATATAGTAAAAGTGTATGGCGTGTTTATACTTATTCTATTTGTACTTACTAATGATTGAAGCATTCGTGTTCACAAGATTTTAAAGATAATATATATATATATGTATAAACTGTACCTTTGTTGAAATAAAAAACGCTCCTTTTTCCATAAATGGAGTAAATAATGACAAGGCCACGCTTCATAGAACTCGATTGTTGCTCTTGTATGAAACCTTCTTGAGTAAAAATACACTCATCTAAGAGATAAGCTTTATCATTTGCACCAATATTATGGCAAGGTAAAGTTAATATTATGGTACGTCATGTAAAGTTTGACTTTTTCGAAATAAAACATCTCTTTAAACTCATATCAGCCTGTTCAAGAACTGTAACTAAAATGGGCAGTTTAATAGCTTGATATCTGTTTCCTCGTTTTGATTTTTTTTTCCCCTATGAATATTTTATGTATTAGTTATTTTGTATTTTAAAAATAAATCCTTGCCAACCGCTATTTCTCTTCAGTTAATACTTCGGAAATTATACATTTCTCTGTACAACAAAGTTGGTTAATTTTTAATCAATTCCTGTCTGCTGTCGCAAATTTTGAGGCGAGTTGAAGATGTAATTTAGTCAACTTGAAATCCCAACGTAACCATCACACCGTATTCAGTGGCTGTTTGCAAAAGAATAATGACATTTGAGTTCGAAAACTGTTTTATGCTGACGATTAATAGTTATATTTCGTTGACAATAACGATAAAAATGTCAGAAGTAGCGAACTTGTTAATAATTTGGAAGATCATAGCAAAGTTAAATTTCAGTCTAGAGGGTACTGAAGCCACAGAAAAAATGTCTAGAATGTTGCCAATGCATTAGCTTGATGAAATTATAACCGGAGAACTTTGCGAAACGTTGCATCAGGGTGAGATTTGTGTCTGCAATATATTTAAATATAACGTTCTAAGTTGAATATATGCACAAGTAGACGACTAATTTAAATTCAACTTAAATTATCATGTGGAGAAATGTTCCGCACTTTCCAATAGCATTCTCTTTATATAGCATAGGACTTTTCAAGCAATATATTTAGGTAGAATTAAGATGATTCGTTGCATATATTTCAAATACACGCCCTTTCTTTCAATAATACCAACTGGGCATCATTAAAACGTGCACTAATAGCTACAATATTGTATAGATCATATCATATAACATTTAAAGGCCACATGGAAATAGTTTCATCTGAAAGGGATCTATAACTGTTGATTGAATATAGGGAATATTATGCCAAGCGATGAAGGGAAATTGCTTGACTCAAATTTCACATGTGAAATTTATCGCCTTCTCCAACACTGGCCAAGTAATTCGTCATATTATTTCTTATATTTTTTAGCTTTTATAAAATCTTCCTACATTTGAAACTTAAAAATTCCATGATCGAAATTTGGGTGATACTAAGGAGTCACTCTTTTTCAAGTCCCACCACTTATTTTTGATTTCGTGGTTGCTACGAATATCAAATTTAAAGACCAAAGGAACAATGATCAGGGTCTGAAACTATAGCACACACCTTTCAAACCTACGAATTTAAATATCGATGGAAATGTCTTTTTTGTCTTGCAAAACAGCGAAAATTGTTATCCACGAAACTTTGATTGCAGATTCTTTTTTAGAAATCAATCACCAGAGAAGACATTTTTCGACAATTTTTACTTTTAATTGACTTGCGTGACGTAGCGATTTGTAAAAAACGTAGTGCGTCGTGATGTTACTGGGTATAAGACAGAAACATAGCAATGTAATGGTTGCTATTTCTTATCACAATCACACGCAAAATTCATCAATATTTCAACAAATCAAGAGAGCTGACAAACAATATGGGTGATATATGTAATAAAGTGGAAACTTAACAATTAATTAAAAATACTGTATAACGTGATTGATCCACAACTGTAATACTTTTCATCAGCAAAGTATGTATAAATAAAACATATTTTGAGAACTAATTTTGAATTAGTAAAATATGATTAAAATTCCAACAAGCGCTAGTATTTGAGGAAAATTCAAATGCAAGATACACATTTTCTAACGCTGTATGAAGAAAAAGTTCTTTCATAACAGCAAGCTTATTATTTTGGTCTAATCCTGCAGAAAAGATGCGGAAAATATTTGTTCTTTTTATATTACCATAAAGAGATTACCGGTAATTCTGTATTCTAATAAATCTACTGCTCCTTCTTGAAGAAATACAGCAATATTGTCATTAAAACTAAAAGCAAAGCTTTCCGAGCTAGTCGCTAAAATTTTCCTAGATGGATATTTTTTAAAGGACTAAATATTATTTTCAGAAAATATGTAAATGTTTGTTCACAGGATTTCCAAGATTAATTTTCAGAAATTCTGATCATAGAATTAGAGAATTTCAAGACAAGATGAACGATAATACACGACTAAACCAAAATGTTTCCACCAACCGGAAACAATGATCTGGTCCAGTCATTGTCTTAAAATTATAGAGTGCCATATAACTGTGGTTTAATACCGTTTGAAAATGATTCATAAATTTTTGCTCTGAAATTTCTTCATAGGATTTCGTTTTAACCTGCCGGATAATCAAGACGAAGGTATTTGTAAATTTAATATGATTGCCTAAATTGTCCTTGTACTTCACAAAACTAGCAGCTAAAAAAAGAGTTGTCACCTGTAAAACTGAAAAGACTATGAAGCAATAAAATTTTCCAATCGAAGCAACAGCTTTCTTTTCTTTTCTTTTACTTTTTTATATATAGATCATCCTGACTGTCATACAGTATTAAAACGGTTATAACTGTACTGGATCGCGGTCTTTTGAAACAGAAATAAATCAAGTTGTGAACTCAAGTGTGAAAGACAGTGAAACTTTATAGGTAATATTCTGACAGTGGCAGACACTTCAATAACACTTATTGCATTTCACTCTGTAGTCTAGAAATGAATAGATCATAAAGAAAATAGAATTCGAAACTGTTAAAATATCCTTTCTTAAGGTAATTTTATATAAAGAAGACAACAAATTATTTGAATTCTTCTAATCCACTTCAATCATTTTTCACTTAAAAACAAATATATTTATATCACAAATTAATTAACATTAGATCTCATTTTAATTCTTAACATATGACAGTATTCTCTGTATAAGCAGAATGGAACGCGTGTCTAATGTATTGCCAAATATTTCACAAGCGCCAGAAATACAATATGAATATTTTGCAAACCTTTGACAGCGAAGTTTAATGATATTTCAATCCATTGATCCAATATAAACTATCCACCAACGTGTTCCTTCTGAGAACTTCAAGTACAATATTTATAGCTATTCTTTAAATTGTTTCTTGTGCTCTGGAATGGGATACATTTATATAATAATTGTAATGGATGATGGAGTTAGTGGACAGATCAGAAAATATTTATCTTTTTGCCCTCTAGAGGTTCAGGATGAAAACGTCTACAGAATTTATGATAAAAGCTACTTATTTCGCACACAAAGTTGATTCATGCTTTAAAACAGAATAATGTGAGGTCAAGCTATTTGCCATGAGTTTGTATTTATATTTTTATTTCACTTATATTCTGATTTATTGTCTTCAATACCATAAAGCTTTTCTGTGAATTGAAGTGTATAATTTTGACATAGTCAATGCTATATCATACTGTGAATTGAAGTGTATAATTTTGACATAGTCAATGCTATGTCATACTGTGAATTGAAGTGTATAATTTTGACATAGTCAATGCTATGTCATACTGTGAATTGAAGTGTATAATTTTGACATAGTCAATGCTATGTCATACTGTGAATTGAAGTGTATAATTTTGACATAGTCAATGCTATGTCATACTGTGAATTGAAGTGTATAATTTTGACATAGTCAATGCTATGTCATACTGTGAATTGAAGTGTATAATTTTGACATAGTCAATGCTATGTCATACTGTTTAAAGCTAAACATAGCAAGTGCGAAAATTAAATCACCAAAACTTGACAAAGAGAGGCGGAAAAACTCCTAATATTGCAGTACGAGGGTTGATCCAAAAAGTTCTTTGAAACTGCATACAGAAATAAATTAAACCAAGCAACAAAACTGCAACTTCGTCATATTATATGCATTCCATTTCTGAAATAATGTGTACAATTTCTAAAAAGAATTGCATCCTGTTTACTAACTATATCCATTTCTTTACGGTTAAGTAAACATATTTGCGATGAAACTGTTAAACTGTTCTCAGATAAAAAAAAAATTAGTCTATTAATTTTTTTTTTTTTTTATTATTCTCCGGACTGCCCCATCTTCAAGGTCGAAATTTTATAAAGTTGCACGTTTAGTAATGCTGGGTTCTTCGTCTATCTATCAGACCGAATGAAGCTTTTTAATTAGAATTTAAGCGTGTCACCCTTTAACGCAACAGTGCAATTTCGTAATGATATTTGTCATCTAAATCATTTTTGAAAATAAACCAATATAAAAATGGAAACCTTTATTTTAACATCTAATAAGTCACATAATTTTCACACAATTTCAAACAGTTGATATTACATAAGGAAAAGTTTGATTTATTTCTGCATTAGATTGGCGTACAAACCACACTTGCTTCCATGCATTAGATTGGCGTACAAACCACACTTGCTTCCATGCATTAGATTGGCGTACAAACCACACTTGCTTCCATACATTAGATTGGCGTACAAACCACACTTGCTTCCATTCATTAGATTGGCGTACAAGCCACACTTGCTTCCATTCATTAGAGTTATAGAACTTTTTTTTCATCCTTGCACAAAAAGTGTTTTGCAGCATTTTTTTGAGTCTCGTCCCGCTAAACAAAGTAACTCCCTGGTCTGCACCTAATAACCTAGAGTTGCACGAAGAGTCCATATGTTATTTTATCAGTAGAAAATTAAATACAGGAAATCAAAACAAAAGTAAATATGTTGTTGTCAACTAGAATACATAGACTGAAGTTTATGAAATGTATAGGGAAGAAAATTAAATGAATTTACTAGCCAATGGGCGCATCTCAAAATATTTAGCACTGTATTTTATTCCCCCACCAGTAGGCTGGTTCTCTGGCTGTAAAATAATTAGTGGTCAGACACACACACATACACACACACACACACACACATATATATATATATATATATATATATATATATATATATATATATATATATAAACTGTTTGTTTCCATTTAAACCACGCGTCTATTGAGTATAGAGCACAACCCATAATATCTCTCATGAGGAAATTACATTTTGGCGTTACATTTAGGTTTAAACGGAAACCGCCATTTTTCTTTTTGATTTTTATGTTTTTATTTTGCCCCTGTCTACGAGCTATTCGTTGTAGAATAGGTATGTTATGCTCTTATGCATGTCGTGAAAGGGAATGCATCCAGTGATGATCTGTTAACTGAGAGAATCTTGGAATTTTTAAGAGTGACTGTATATGTCAAGGGTTGTACCCATTTATGCCTTTATCTTTGTTGTGCATATTTGCTCTGTCTTGTTTTTTTATACTTAAACGTACTATGCACTATATAGTCAATAATGTGCTGATGTGCTGTTAAACCCTATACGTACATATTTACTCTGTTTTTGTATGGTCAAATAGCATCCATTGGAAATGATGAATCGTCCATTGCAAGTATAAATGGTAGTCATAGAAACAAGAGTTTTCTGTGGTTGTGTGCGCTGTCGACAATACATTTACCATGATGTCATCAAGTACAGACCCTTACGATCTTTCAATAACAAAATGTAACATTTAACGCTCGAGGTGTGTAAGCCTGTGAAGTGGATGAATAACAAAATGTAACATTTAACGCTCGAGGTGTGTAAGCCTGTGAAGTGGATGAATAGCAAGAATGTAATATTTAACGCTCGAGGTGTGTAAGCCTGTGAAGTGGATGAATAGCAAAATGTAACATTTAACGCTCGAGGTGTGTAAGCCTGTGAAGTGGATGAATAGCAAGAATGTCTTTAAAAAATAAAAACATGACTAGCAGAAAAATGATATTTGCATGTGATGAAATACTTCAAGTTGAGATCGCGAAGAATGTTAATTATAGCTATGGTAACAAGCAAATGGATGAAAATCTATGGAACGTTAGGAACAAAACACTTAGTTTTCCACAAAACTTGATATACTATGATATACTATAAAGTTGTGGTTGTGAGCAACTGCAATTAGTATCCATAGTATTATATAATTGCAATAGCCCACAACTTCAACTGAAGTTCTGAAAACAGAAAAGAAAAGGAATTCACCAGATACGCCGTCTAAAAAACTGAAACCAAGCGGCTTACACAAATAAGACTGCCAAACGGCATTTACACGCAAATAAAATCAACATCTTTTTGTAACTCATTTTGTTTCAATTCAATAATTTGTTCAATTTACTTTATTATTCGCTCACTCGCCTATATTTACTACTGCTTTGTGTATTGAATCACGCAATCATATTATACTAGTGTGTACTCCGTATCAATTGAATCACGCAATCATATTATACTAGTGTGTACTCCGTACCAATTGAATCACGCAATCATATTAAACTAGTGTGTACTCCGTACCAATTGAATCGCGCCATCACACCACTATATTAAATGAAGCTAAAAATCAATATGACAGAAAACTTTAAGGAAGACTCACCGTTAAAATTATATTATTAATAATACATACGATGTACCAATAAAATAACTGATGAATATTATGCATATTGTCTTGCACATATCGAGAGAAAATAACTTAATCTACAATAAGTTGCTTTTAAAATACTGTATTTAATTTTGTAAACAAAATATATCCATCCTGCAGTCCTCGGTTTAACGCACTTAAGCACTTAACTTTCTTCTTTTCAGAACTATACTCCATTCATAGTGATACCTTTCATTTCCATGTTGAAACAATAATATTATTTTAGTAAAGAATGCAGATCATATGTCTGTTCATGACACGCTTGCCGACAGTCGACCACTTGTCAGAAAGTTTGTGTATTACGTCACTTGTTTTGACCCGCTTCATGTGAATATACCGCTACCTGTTACATAGTTGTGCGTATTATCAGCGATACAGATACACAGTAGGTTAATATAAATAGCATTTATAAATCGCAAGTTTTCTTATTTTTATAATAATGTTGATTTTGAGATGGATTTCTTCTCAAGAGCTAAAAGAATCAAATTGGGAAAAATCATGATGGTATTATAAGACAATTGTTTAAGCACACGCAAAGAATATATTTAGTCTATGAACTATTTCATAAAAGTTAATTGACAATGTTAATATTCAAAATATAAGTCTTTAGAATGTTCTATTTTGGAAATTCAAAACTCTATTGCATTCTTCATAAGTCATTTTTCAAATAATCAGGGACAAAAGGCATGAAGTTACTGGAAAAAGGTTTTATTTTCAATGTATTATCAATTTTACTACTATTTACAAATTAAGAAAATCAGCTAGGTCAAAATAAGTTAAATATAAAGATTCACTTAAAGGATATGGGAAAAATGTACTATTAAGTAAAATTACTTATTTTGCAATCAGATACAATATACTAATACTTTGATATGAATAAAAAAGACAGATGATGTTGATTTAACCATAAAATATATAAAATATATGCTCAAAATGGGCGGGCGGGGTTGTGGTTTGTTTTTTTTGTTGGTAAATATGCACACATCCTAATAAAAAAGAGCCACATCTGAACATGAGTGGCAGCAGTTTCAGATGAAACTTTACAGCTCCGTACATCATCTAAACAGTGTCACTGAAGCAGTTAACTAACGCAAATCACGTTGCTATCACATATTGAGTAGCGACTGGATTGCACCAACAGAAGAGTAGTAAGGATTTTTATGAGGACTTACTGATTGGAAAAAGAGAATTAGTGATAACAAAAGAATTTTCTACAATTATTTTATCTGTCCATATGAATCAGTGTTGGCCACAGCAAACAAATGTATTGGTCATAAAGTTTTTCAGAGATGTGTTTGCTCGAAAAACTGGAAGTGTATAACACTGCGTTAAAACAAAGTAGCGTCAAAACGATATTCAGGATTATATATATATATATATATAGATAGATAGATAGATAGATAGATTGAGAGATAGATTGAGAGATAACAGAACAATGACAAATTACACAAATACATCTAATGCTATGATCTACTGATTAAAATAGATTGATAAGAAAAATATACAGACGTTAAGAGGAACAATAGCTGCACGACCAAAACGTTTCAAAGTTTCTAAGATTTAAAATACGTTTAAAGAACTGTAATTAGATTTCACTTTTGGTCTTTGACTAATTTGGGCATATATAAAGAAAATTTACCCAGATCTGAGTCTCGTTTTGGTGCCACATAGGCTCGTCAATGAAACCAATTTCCAATAAAACAATACAAAAAACAATTTTTTGTTTGAAAAATCTTAAAATCATTTAAAGTATCATAACAATAGAGACTTCACAAAATATAAATCCAATTAAAATTGGCATCCCTCCACCAATAAAATAACCAAAATATTATCTCAGATACAAAAACATTAATGTGCTGAGGATATGCAAAGGAAGTAACAAGACCTGGGTAGATCATTGATGTAATTAGAGTGATGTCTGGTTCTATCAGTAGATAGGTTATAACAGTTTGCCACTTCATGAGAGCTAATTTGCCCAGTTTGTGACTATATAAATAGGTAAGTGATATAAAAGTTGCTACTGCATGATACTTTTATTTCTCTGTTCTGAAGCCGCTATCATATTGAAAAAGGTTTTTCTATAAAAGATCCAAAGCCAAAACAAAAAATACAAATAATTTTGTCAGACTCTCCCCCCCCCCCAATGTGTACCAGCTAAACTTGAACACAAAAAAACCCATCAAAAGTAAATATGTTGACACAACAAAACAAAACAAAATCACACACAAAAAGTACTAGCCTACGTAGTACCAGCCTGAGTAACCCCCACCCCGACGTCTTTGTTCATGTTGGGTATTCTTTATTGCATACAAATAGGAGTCAAACGATTTCATACTTCACAACTACTCAAAACGTTTCTCTCTTCATATTAGAATCCTTGATATCAGTGTTTTTCAATCGACTGTTTACATTCTAGAAATATACAGTGATTGAACAAACCCGATCCGGTAAATGTATTGTCTTCACCTCTCCACAACCTCCAGCCTCTACAGTAGAACAATAGTAGAAAATGAGGTGTATGTATATATGTATAAGCCTCAGAACGCCAATATTGTCTTGACCTCTCCACAACCAGCAGCCTTTACAAGAGAGCAACAGTCGCTAATGAAGTGTCTAAATATGTGTATAAACCTCAGGTATTGTCTTCATCTTTTCACAACCCGCAGCCCCTACACGAGAACAATAGTAGCTAATGGGGTGTGTGTATATGAGTATAAACCTCAAGGCGACAATATTGTCTTCACCTCTACACAACATGTAGCTCCTACAGGAGAATAAAAGAGGTATATGTGTATGTGTGTCAACCTCAGACCAACAGTATTGTCTTCAGCTCTCCACAACCTGCAGCACATACACGATTACAATAGTAGCAAATGAATGCCCGTACAAGTGTATAAACCTCAGGACTACAGTTACTTGGTTGAGGTTGATACTGGTGTTTGAATTGTTAATTTAAATGTCGAAAAAGGCGAGTCCATATTTTATTATTGTAGATCTGGGCCCCCAGTTCTGGGAATGTGATCTGGATCAGCCACTGCGCTTAGTCTGACTTAGGACTTTCTAACGCACATACTCTACAAAAGGGTGATGGGTTTTGGTTTGGTGCTTTACGGCACAGCAACACAAGTAGGTTATTTAGTTCCAAGGCAATTGGAGTTAAGTGACTTAAACAAAGACACTCAACACTTACAGATAACTCAGTATTACAATGTATATCAGCTGACCAGTCATTCATCCAAAGCGTTTTAAATGACGATCAACATAAACGCTTCAATTGGGCCAACTAGCTAATAAATTTCAATCCCTCAAAAACAGTACAACATAGAAATTGAATATTTACTAGATCTTGAATTTGAAAACAGAAAATAAATGGATTTGTTACATCTCATTGTCATCTTGGAGTTACCTAACCATCAAATGGTTCTTGGTTTAATTATATCGATTATGTAGTTCAATCCGCTTCAATTGTATTGGGCACTTTTAGAAGTTTAAGTACACCTTATCTACAAATAGTCTCAGCAAAATATATTTGACTTATATTCGCCCGACTGTGGAATACATATCTGAAGTTTGGTTATTATCTACCATAGCCGATTCTGACACACTTGAAAAACTATAACCCGAAACACTCTATTTTGAAATAGGCTGGCCAATTTTTTGTCCTTTTTGTAAATTCATCGACAAACTTTCGCCATATGCACAAGATATAGTAACCTACAACTTAAAAAACTCAAGCAGTCTTGTTCAGTTTCAATGTCGTAAATCTCTTTTTAAAAAGCCTTTATGCTTGGCATGTAACACTGTGCACGAAACTAACTTTGTATTATATATGAACATAAATGTATATTGGGTTTGGTGTATGGTTTCAGTCTTGGCGATTTCAAAATAACGATTTATCTTTACATACTGCAGCATGCACAAAGTGCTGGCAGTAGGGGGCCCGTTTGCCCTGTGTTTTCCGGCCGTTGATTAGACCACGTGCATTGTAATTATAGAACTATTTCTCTCTATATGGACACAGTGAATAGGAACCTTGTTCGGGAGCTGTCCAGCTTTAGAGGTATGTGAAAATGTAAAACTTTATTCTTTTTTGCTATTTGTTATATGTGTGGAAATGGTTTATATATTGAAGATTTCTGAATTTATTTTTCGCCCTGAGGGCTCGGGGTTGTAAAATAAGCCCGATGCGTCCTTGTTGCATGTCGTAAGAGGTAAGTGAATGGAGGCAATCTGTTTGCCGTGGGTTGCTTCTCATGTCGCTTTAATCGAGAGTCCTGGTAGTTGAGTAGAGAAGGGGATGAGGGTTGCCACTCCAATGCAGCACACAACTTTGGCCTCAACTTCAGCTAGACTGGTGGTCAGAAGGACCCGGTCTGATCAATAGGCTAGTATGCTAAGCATCAGGGGCTACGTTAAAGACATTGAGTATAACTTATATGCATACATGTAAAATGTCACCTCTGTGATTAATCAACATAGTGTTGTTCTTGAAACCTTACAAAGGACTCAGCCTCTGAAGGCGGTGGCAAGGGTCAATTGAGCAAAGTTTCGTTGCTCGAGTATATCACCCTGTGTAACCCTGACACGAGAAACGCAATAAATGAGCATAAATATATGCCCCCTTGTTGGGGAGCACAGGCGACGAAATAATAATCTTACGTTATGCGGAAAACCAACCAAAACTTCAAATCAGTAGTTTCATACCTTGTTTCAAAAGGACCAAAAATAATTCAACCAGCGACTCGGATGATGAAACTCGTTCGAGTCAGAGAAATTGGCCAAGATTTTTTATCATTGAATCCAATGATGAGAACCAAAAACTAACCAGCTATTGACTTTTGTAATACTTAAAGCGCTTCAGATCTTGGATGGAGAGCCAAGAAGTGTACGAAAACTTAGTTCGGGACAACTATTTGTTGAGTATAGCTGCAAAGCTCACTCTGACAAGCTACTTTGCTCGAAACAGTTTATGGAGATACCCATTAAGGTATTTCCACACAAATCTCTCCACTAGTCAAAAGATGTTGCTCTGTCAAAAGATTTGGATGGTTGCAGCGAACCTGAGATGCTCAAGTGAAGCGAATCAACTTTCGCCATAACGGCAAGTTGGTTCACACAGACACTTGCATCTTGATGTTCGACTGCATCGATCAGAGCCGGATTCTTGAACATCCATGTCGACCATTTCGTTCCTAATCCCTTGCGGTGTTTCGACTGCTAGAAATATGGCCACCACAAAGACGACTGCAAGAGGAAACCAGTCTGTCCCAGACGTGGGCATGAGGGACACGATCGATTGTTCTGCTCAAAAGAAAATCTCTTGAGCAATTTGCCAGGCAGAACATTTATACTCTAGAGACTGTCCGAAGTGGAAACGCGTCAAACACGCAAAAGCCATTAGCTCTCCTGAGGCTAGTAAATTTGTGGAAGCCACAACTCCACTTAACACAGCTGGCAAATCCTACTCCAGCGCAGATACAGTGGTGAAAAACTTTTACAAATACCATCTTTACCCAGATAGACATTACATGTCCAAAGGTCAAAGCAAATTCAGTCTTAAAGCCACCAAAACCAGTGCTAGCAGATACCCAAACCTAGAGTGAAGTGTGACAGTGCAGCAATTTTAAGAAGCCTCATAGAAATTCATGCTCTAAAGCAAATAAGAGGATTAAAATATCTTCGAGACTAACCCAAAAGGATCTGACGATTCTATCAAGTTCTTTAATAAGCTTTGGAGTCTAGAGAGTATGCACACTTGAGAACCCCCTGATATCGCACCAGGGAAAAGTCTCGTACTTCCACCACTTTATAGATACGTCTGACTCCATAATACAATGGAATTGCCTACGTTTAAAAGCAAATATTGATGAAATTAATCTTCTACTTAAAGAACATTATCCAACATATGTCTGTCTTCATGAGACCTTTTTGTGACAGGAAACGAGAGAGTTAATTTACAAACTTCACAACGTACATCAGCTTTTCAAGAAATACTGATAAGGCTGCTGGAGGAGTGTCATAAATAATAAAACTCCTCCCGGCCTAATTAATTTCAATACTACTGTACAGGCTGTAAATGTTCGTGTGTCGTTACATAAAAGTATTTCACTTTGTTCAATGTATCTCCCTCCAGTTACTTCAATCAAGCAATCTGATCTTGACCATTTTATTCAATAGTTACCAACACCTTTTGTTTTACTTGGTGACTTGAACTGCTATCATACACTTTGGGGCTGTAAAGATATCAACAAAAGAGGGAGGAAGATAGAAGACTTTATTTCAAAACAAACTCTGTGTGTTTTTAATGATACATCGTATACCTACCTGCATCCTGCCACAGGATCCTACTCCTCCTTAGGTTTGACTATCTGCAATCCATCTTTCCTACTTGATTTATGGTAACTTGGTGTCCTCTGTGGTAGTAAACATTTTCCAATATACCTAAGAAGTAATTGTCCCAAAACTCAAGGGATAGAAATTGAACAAGGCAGATTCAATCCCTCCGCGAATTAAATTTGAGAGCTGATCTTTTTGACAACATAGTATTTACAACTATACTCCATGATGCTGCTGGGGATACAGTACCATAACAATTCATCGAATCCTTAACGTTTTAACAAACCATGGTTTGAAGATGCACACAAAGACGCCATCAGGGAGCAAAACAAAGTCCTTAACATTTAAAGGCCTATCCAACAACTGAAAATCTGAATAAATACCGCATATACAGAACTTAGCTCGTCGTATCATTAGAGAGAGCAAGAGGAAACATGGCGATGCTTTGTCTCTCGGTTGAACTCTCGCTTTTCTATTAAATCAGTATGGAATATGGTACGAAACATCATTGGCAAAATTAAAGCAACTGGAGCAAACATTTAAAGTAATCTGATGAAATAGTCTCGACCGTAACTGAAATCTCAAATCAAAACATTCTTGAAAACTCCTCACAAAAGAATTGTTCTGAAAACTTCTTTCGTATGAAAAACCTGAAAGAAAAGGTTCCTCTAAATTTCAATTTTGATTTTGCTGAACATTACAATAACCTTTCACTCTCCGAGAGCTACAAGATTCTCTTAATCGAGCCTTTGACACTTCAGCAGGACCAGATGATACCTACTACACACATTTGAGTCACTAATCTGATACAGCTCTCAATATACTCATAAACATTTTGAATACAATTTGGGAAACTGGGGACTTCCAGCAGTCTTGGCGAGAAGCAACAATGATACCGATACCTTAAGCTAGAAAGGATCCTACCGACCCGTCCAACTATCGTTCCATATCGATGATAAATTATAGACTTCTCTGGTATCGCGAATTCAACAAACTACTATCAGACGTTCAATGTGGCTTCACACGCCAAAGAGACATAATTGAATAATCTTGTCAGACTTAAAGTATTTAATAGAGAAGCTTTCATTAAGAAAGAACATATAAAATTGCTGCTTTTTTCGACTTGGTGTAAGCTTATGATACCACATGGAAGGACCACATAATAAATGATGTATTCAACCTAGGTCCAAGGAGCTTCCTGCTTAACTTTGTCTCCAATTGTTTGAAAGATAGAAATGTTAGGATTAAGGTAGGCAGCACTTATTCTGAAAACTATCTTCATGAGATGGGTGCGTTCAAGGGCATCATATTGTCAGTCATCCTATTCAACATCCAAATTAATAGTATACTGAAACGCCTTGCTCCAGGAACTGACTATTTATTATATGTCGACGACATTTTGATGTGATGTAGATCAAAGAATATGCATACAATTAAACGTGACCTACAGATATGCTTAAACAGAGTTCAAAAATGGGCACAAGAAAACAGGTCCAGATGCTTGCAATCTAAAACTGTTTGTATGCACTTCTGCTGATAACATCGTATTCATGATGACGCAAAACTTAAACTCGACGATTGTCTTATTCCTGTTGTGAAGGAAATCAAATTGTTAGGGTTTTTTCGAACGTAAAATAACTTCTCTTCAACATATTAGATAACTCGGGGACAAATGTAAAAAAAAGCCCTGGATTTATTGTCGACGTAACAAACACAGAAAGGGCAGAAGATTGGAAGGTCTTGCTCCGGTTATACAGTTCATTAGTAAGATAAAAACTTGATTATGGCTAGATTGTGTACGGATCAGCTTGAAAAATCTTACCTGCAGATGCTTGATCCGATACACATTCAAGAACGTAGACTTCGTCTGAGTGCATTTCTAACTTCTCCTTCAGAAAGCCAATTGTTGCAAATGAACCATCACTTTATCTCAGCTATACTCAACGTCTGAACTACATTGAAACCGTTCAAACTAGAAATTTCATCATCTTTTCCGATTCCCTTTCCACATTGAAAGCGTTGCAAAACCTTAGATCTGACAACCCGGTAAAATCACAGGTATTACAGAAACATAATGTGCTCGTACAATTTGGGATAATTAGCCTGTAGTGTTGGCTGCATAGTCATAATCATATAAAGGGTAATGAAAGGGCAGATAAAGCAGCCAAAGCTGTCATGTAGTCACCCGTTTCCAAATGGAAGATTCCATATACTGACTTCAAATATTGTATAAATCTACATGTTAATCATACTTGGCAAGATATGTGGAATGAAAACTCCACAAACTTCAAAACGTCAAACTCACTATTGAAGTGTGGGAATACCTTCTACAGAACAAATCTCAGGGATGAGGTGGCATTGTGACGATCCCGTATCGGACATACCTGAGTCATGCATACCTCCAGAAGGGTAAACCTCAACCAGAGTGCATACTATACCAGTGTCAACTAACAGTGGAACACATTCTTGTTGAATGTGTTTATTTCCACCTTGTAAGACAGACGTACTTTGACGTCAACTGCTTGAACCAACTGTATTCCGATGAACCACCCGAGATAATCTTTGACTATTGAGAGTATGCGGCTATAGATTATATATATTAAGAGTATAGATTATATATATTAAGGATTTTATTATTACCTTTATCTTTTATTTTTACACCTTTTACACAAATTTATCATCGTTGCGTTTTATGTTGCGTATTGTTGTACTTCATGTTTTCTTTGTAAGGGCTTATCTTTCTACATTTCTGAGCAATCGAGTTTTACATTTTTCGAACTTTACTTTTAGTTGGCACCATGCGCCGTAAAATGCTACTATATTCATACATGCAATACCATCAATGATTCACACATGGAATGAGCTACCTCTACTCACATGAAACTGTCTATCTATCAGAATCTTTATAAAAGATATAACACTGAACGTATTATTTCAGCCCGCAGTTACTTGCGCTTATTGGCGAGTTTCTCATTTATTCACCTAATCAACACGTAAATGTAGCATAATCAGTTATGATTTGTTTAGAGTAAACGTTATTGCTGATCCTTCCTGCAGATTGTATAATAACGTACGAGATAAACTTTTTCGGACATGTTCCTTCGTTAATATCAATATTGACTTAAACACTCCCTTGTTCGGAAATGACATATATACCACACAGAACAAAATATATCAATTCAAAAGGAAATGTAAAATTGTTTAATAAAAACGAACAGGTTTACAAATGTATAATTGCACAGTGTCCCTCGTGCACTAATTGAGATGTCAGTTTGTCTGTACTGCTCTGTATATATTTAATCATTGATTTGTCAACCAGTCTGACCACACCAACCCCCAATCCCCCTCTCGCTCTTATAAACAGCTTAAATTGGCTTTATATACCTCTTTCGCGCACCTCGCTCTCTCTTTCTCTCTCTCTCTCTCTCTCTCTCTCTCTCTCTCTCTCTCTCTCATAAATGGTTTCATTTGACTTTATATACCTCTTTCGTGCACTCCCTCTTTGTCTCTCATTCTCTCTCTCTCTCTCTCTCTCTCTCTCTCTCTCTCTCTCTCTCTCTCTCTCTCTCTCTCTCTCATAAATGGTTTCATTTGACTTTCTATACCTCTTTCGTGCATGCTGAATATATTATTTTATAAGGAGAGGCACTTGCAAGTTGTACACTAACCAATGAGCGAACTCTGTTCCGGCATCCATTAGTCGCCTCTTACGACATATTTAAAGACCCATGGGACCTGTTCTACATAACCGAAGATGAACAATTATTCAGTTCTTCACAAATAAGGAGATCGCTGATTAATAGTATATATTATTCACAGCAAATAATTGCTTGTTCCATTGGACGATGAAAGCTGCTACTGTCATGTTATGAAGATCCAGAGTCTGAAGAGTGTGTACGAGAAAGGGAAAAAGGACACAGAAAGGTCATGAACATCCATAATAAACTGCATTTGAATACAATTTATACCCTGGGGATCAAAATACCTATGATCTGTCTGCTGCCGCGTGCCATAAAAAATGTATAAATGTGAAATACGATCGTGTGACAAATGCAATTAGATATATACTACTTCTCATGAAAGTAACAATTTTTAATTAGTTGGATGATTTCGCTGATGCTGAAAAACATCACAAAATATTCCAAACCTATTACATTGTATTGGAGGAAATTCAAACTTGTGGTATCGGTGAATCTCTTGATTAACTCTGCCCCTTCAACCAGAATGGTGTCTATATGAATATTTTGTCATACAATCAAGCTAGCCTTGGAGATTTCACAAAGTAGGTTACAAGAGATCATTACTTTGTGCTCCTCTTGGGAAATTAAAACAGAGGCCAATTTGAAAGAGGTTCTGCCCTTTTAGGTTACGAGAAATAAACTATCTTAAAGCCACTGCAAAAAGGATTTGATATAATGCAAAAAGTTCATACCCCTGTAAAATGGAGTTTTCATCATGCAGTTGGAATAAAGGTCTTCACCAGATCCAGCTCTTTCTTCAGACGTACTTATTTCTGGTTGTGGCGGTTTCTTTCAAGGGAACTTTTGTTAAAAAAATTCCCACCAAAAAAATGTTCCAATAAGTTGTATTACTAGTGTTTTAGAGTTGCTATCTACCATAGTTTGCGTCAAATTATATAGGCATCCTTTTAGATGAAAACTACTTGTGTCCTTTGTGACAACATCACGCCTGATTTAGTTTTAAATTCTTATACAAGATTATGCAAACATGTCTCAGAGAGATATTCTTTCAAGCTGCCGCCCAGGTGGCATTTGGACAGAAAATTTCAGGATGCCTTTTTAAGCTGTCAATATGTAATTATTTTAGATTGGAAGAAGTTCAGATCTACAATACAGTTTATTTAATTTACTAAAACCTGATAATTCATTTGCAATATATTTCAGATTAACAAATAGATTGATTTTAAATGATTTTAGAGATTTCGTCAAATCAGCCTTTGCTGAAGGAACAAAAGAAAATTTGAAAACACATTGGAGAAGCTATTGCTAAGTTTGCACCTATTTTTGTTTCAAATCTTTTCATGCTTCCAATGATGTTGTTCTTTTATGCTTGAAGTTTTTTAATAGATCCTTTCAAAGTACAATTTCCACTAAAAAATCAACAAACTATCTTAGTAGATTAAATCTCATTATTTGCTATTTGGCTTGAATTTTGACAACGTAAATATGAACGAAGTTAGTTCAGCCATGATGAAATATCTAGACAGAATCATTGTTATGGTCCGATTCTCTTTCTATCACTTCTTAGATTATGCTTGAAATATATGATTAAAATCTAATCTAGTGCCTATTAGTCTAATAAACCTTGAGCGAACAAAGCATTTCCAATTGCTTCTGAAAACCGTCACTTCAAATGAGAAGTTTATCTTTCTTCTTTTTAGATGATAAAAAACCATTCAATTTGGTTACCGTGCTTTAAAACCCATTCTCATAACCATACCAGATTTATCAGCATTTCAGTTTAGATCACCGTCAGGGTTAGAAGATTATCACATACCGCATTTTTCAGAGCAAAGCAAGATAACTTATTAAGACATTCCAACTTATACATGCATTTTCAACATATTGGAGTTTAACATGAGTTTGATAATAATATTGTTTGTGCATGTATTTCTTTTGACATCTCAGTAACTTCAACTTACATCTTTTTATACGGGGTCTTTTACTATTATTTATTTATATATATTTTTCTTGGATCTCTGCTCTGCCCATTGCATGAGCAGTATTAGTATATGGATGAGTATGTACTAATGACACATGTATTTGTTTTAAGCTTATGTCAAATATATATATAGATTATATGTATATATATATATATATATATATATATATATATATATATATAGTGAAATTATAATGTAGAGACAAACAGTCATACATACAACTACTTATTTCTATAACTAATTTATATATATATATATATACACACATACATACACATATATACACACATACACACACATATATACACACATACATACATACACCTACATATATATATACATATACATACATATATACATATACATATACATATATACACACACATATATATACACACACATACACACACACATATATACATATACATATACACATGTATACAACATATCAATTTCTCCACTAAAAATTTATACAATTTTATATAATGCCTTAGTATTAAGGCCATTGGGATACAAAGTATCTAACCGATTAATCCAGTAACTTTCTTTAATCAGTCTGTTCATTTCTCCGTGCATAATATTGATTGGCATGAAAGAAAAATCACGTAAAGAGTGATTATTTGTATTAAAATGTATTGAAACATTAGAGGAGAACTGAGGATCCATAAATTTTTTTATATAAAAGCGCTGATTATTCATTCTCTTAGAAACTTGTTGAAGTGTTTGTCAAACATATTGCATCTTACATTTTTTACAGGTTATCAAATAAATTACATCAATTGATCTACAGTCAGTGTTATAACGTAGAGGAAACAATTCTTTAGTATTGGAGCTACTAAAATAGGTACTTTCTCTAATATTTGCACATTGAGAGCACCGACGTCTGTTACATTTAGATGATGAAAAACATATTTTTAAATTTTCTGTCGGTTTAGTTCTGATCAAAAGATCTTGTAAATTCTTAGGTCTTCTATAAGCAAGAATTGGCTTGCTCTTGTAAAGTGTTTTGACGCTGTTTTTATATGATATTTATTAATTGTAAGGCCTATATTTGGCAATGAAGGATTATATTCTATTATGAAAGAAATTATATTTTTCTCTTTCGTACATTCTGCTGTATTTAAAGCATCATTTTGGGTAGTAATACAGACTTTACTCAAAGCAGACTCTATTACATGTATAGGATAATTCCTGCTTTGGAAATATGTTTTTAATTCATTCAAAGAATTTTGTAATTGACAATCGTCTGAAATGATACCTCGGTATCTTTTCGCCTGACTATAAGGTATACCGTTTTTAAATGACCTGGGATGACAAGACGAATATTCCACATATTGGTAGATATTAGTTCCCTTGACGTGAACATTTGTAGACATAGTATTATCATAATTTTTCATAACATTTACGTCTAGAAATGATACATGCGTACTGGATGCAGTGTAAGTAATTTTAATTGTGGGATGAAAATTATTTAGGCTATTAATAAATTTGTGTAGATCTTCTTCTGAATGGTTCCAGATCATAAAGATGTCATCTAAAAATCTTAACCTAACAGTGGGATTAAAATTCTCGTTTTCAAGAAAATCTTGTTCCAATTTACCCATGAAAAGGGAAGCGTATGAAGGAGCCATAGGACTACCCATTGCCGTACCCATTATTTGGATGTAATTGGTACTATTAAATTGGAAATTATTATTTTGCAAGATGAGTGTTATTATTTTACAAATATCTTCACTCGATAGTCTGTTATGATTAGGACTGTCGTCAAGAAAATATTTACACGCCTTAATGCCATCTGCATGCGATATGTTTGTATACAATGATGTTACATCTAAAGATACAAGGATGAAATTATGAGATAGTTGTGGAATAGACTTCGACTTTTTTATGAAATCAGTAGTATCTGTAATGTATGAAGGAAGTGATTTCATTAAAGGTTGTAAAACACTATCTATATATTTGGATAAGTTCTCCGTATATGAATTACAACCTGATATAATTGGTCGTTCTGGATAGTTTAAAGGTAATGTAAGGTCAGGATTTTTATGAGTTTTGAGCAATATGTAGAATTGCGGTGTACGTATTTTGAGAAGGAAAGTATCAAATTCTTCATATACGGAACTATTATTCTTAGATATTTCATCAATGCATGTGAAAATTTTAGATTTAATTTCTAATGAAGGGTCTTTGTTAACTTTTTTTGTAGTACTTTTCATCATTTAATTGACGTTCAACTTCTTTAAAGTAGTCTTCCTGATTCATAATAATAATAGTGTTTGATTTATCAGCCTTTTTAATAATAATACTCTCGTCATTAATTAAATTACGTAAAGACTCCATTTCTTTCTTAGAAATATTACTATAACGTCGCTTTTGAGGACTCTCGTGTAATATTTCTTGTGTGATAGCCTCTATTTAAAAATCTAAATGGGAGTCACGTCCACTAGGTGGTGTAAAAGATGATTTGTTTTTATTGAAATAACCCATATTCTTTGAATTGAAACAATCTGATTCACACTTGGAGTTGTTGCCTGATTTATCATAAAAAAATTCTTATAATTTTAGGCGTCTACAAAAATTAAAAATTTCTTCAGCTACTTTAATTTTATCATGAGATTTTGGGACAAAACTGTAATCCTTTTCCTAGACGTATGTAATCACTATCAGTTAGTTTTCTACGTGAGAGATATTTATTTATTTATTTATTTATTTATAGGTATTTATTTCTACGTGAGAGGTATTAATCGGCGTTTGTGTTGTTTCTTTATTTCAAATATATATATATATATATATATATATATATATATATATATATATATATATATATATATATATATATATATATATATACGTGGTGCATGTTGTATGTATCTATTTTGATTTTAATGCTTAACAATTTACAAATAATTTCGTTTTTTAGGTCTACGGCTTGGCGGGCGGGGAACAATTGTGATTTCAATAGCAAAAGTTTAAACATTAGAAATATAGTTTCATAAAATTTACATGCGTTTGTGCTTGTGATAGAATAAATTAATGTATGTATCTACGTTTTAACATATGTATCCAAACTGGTATATTTATTAAGTACATTTTTCTGTGCTATTATTTGTTTATCTAGGGATATGGGTACCTGGGTAATTTTGAACAATACTCAGTAGTTCAATATACTATTGATAATTACTCAGGACGTATTGGTAGGTCATTCACTGATTAATGGTATACATGCTCCAAGCCGTTCTGAACTATTCACGTGAATACTTAGAATGATATGTGCAATCTTACTGGTTTATTTCTGCAGTATAATTTTTTTTCTTGGTTTTCCGCGTCAGTTCATTTGTGTGTTGAGCAAGATGGTTCTCGGTGCCTACCTGCTACATTTTCGAAGCCCTAATCCGTTACAAATTTCACAAAAACCCGCCCATCCACGTTTTATCTTTCTTAGACCTTTTTTTTCGAAATGAATTATATGACACTTAAGTTGTATATAATAAATTTTCTCTTCTGTTTCATCATTACTATAATTTTGTTAAATGACACGATTGGTTGATTTTTGTCTCTTATAATGAAATGTATTATTTGGGTACTCAAGAGACGTAATCAGTTTAGTTACAATACTCAAGATAATCGATATATATTGTTGTTTTGGGGTGTATTTTCAGATTTTTAAAATATTATGTTATCTTTATTAGCTTCTGTCAGTATTGACTATATAAGAGACGCGTTTTATGTTATATTTATATCGAAACAATTAGCATGACCTGCTTTTAGCGCGTGGAGAAAAGAATTGCGATTACAATATCAAAAGTATAAATATCATAAATACACTTAAATTTAAAAATATATTATATACTTTATATATATATATATGCCTCCACAATATACCATTTATTAACTAAATTTCTGTGTTTATCTTTTATGGTTTATTTAAGGATGTAGGTAATTATGTCTGAGTCATCAGAATAATTTCGCTCCTAACTGCACTCGAAAATTTAACGTGAGGCCAAATGTCATTTTAATACAGTAACAGCAGCTTTTGTTCAGCAATATATTGTACATTGCAGTCGATAGCTGCAAATGTGACGACGTTACGTAGTAATTAGATTACAAAGAATTAAGTTGTGAAACAAAATCTGAAATTATCTATATCACAAATGACTGTCTTAAAAAAGATAGCATCTTGCTTGTAGAGAACGTAATTATGATAAGAATACGTTAAACCATTCAATGGCAATCTTTAGTTTTGTTTGGACCTTACTGATTTGCCATATATATATATATATATATATATATATATATATATATATACAGAGAGAATACATCTAAAGTTATCGAGGATTTTCGGACTTAATCCGAAGAAAGTTTTCCTTATTGGCCAGGTAGATCAAGATTTTGGTAAGTACTTTAATCTCAAGTATCCATAAAATGAACATACCAGTAAAACTAATATTCGTTTTCAATATATCTCATATTGTACATCATTTATCTCTGGCTGCTCCATCTTCACGGCTAAATTGTATTCTTAAATTATGCGATACAGTTCTAAATCTATACAAGGCATTTCCAAATCAAAGCAGTTTTATGACATGTAGATGCTGTTTTTGATGCACAGTATAATGTTCTCTTTCGATGAATAAAGATGTCCAGTTTTGTATATATTGATCTGACATTCTTTCTCTTATTGAGCAAATATTATTATAATATCAGAGACAACGAAAATCATACGAAAACCCCAATTTCATAAAGCGTTCATACGAAAACCTGTTTGACAAAGCGTTCATACAAAAAACCCAATTTCATAAAGCGTTCATATGAAAAACCCCAATTTGATAAAGCGTTCATATGAAAAACCCCAATTTGATAAAGCGTTCATATGAAAAACCCAATTGTTTTTTCCCATTATATGAATCCCCGTTTTCAGCATCAGTTTTTAGTATATTATACACACGAAAAGTCATTTTATCGCTGTTCAGCAAGATTATAATCCAATATTTTAGCATACAATTTTCTTTATCTCCCGCAATTCAAAGCTCTCCCATTTCTCCGTACAAATTATCCAAAGTCCATATTTTTACTCCAAGGACCATTCTGCAAAATTTTGTTCGAATTTGTGAAATCCTTATATTTTTAGCTATAACTTAATGCAGACCCAATCAGTATAAAATAAAAAGAGCTAAAGTTCTCTGGTCACTTATGTACTTTTGTGTCTATGGAAGGACAGCCTAGGTCCTGACTTAGGCGCCTTCAAAATCCATACATGTTTATTGCTAACGTTTAATTTAAGATTAAATTGAAGGCAATATATTTCTAAATCACTCCACATGCTTTGACGAGAACTTGCTTCTTTTTTTAACAATCACTGACAAATCTGCATATAACAACAGAAAATTAAAATTAATATATGTACTACCAGAATACGTAGTTACCATATAAGTGCTTCTCTTAAACGTTAATAGGTCATTCCTATATCACAAGATTAGTATGATGTTCTAAGTCACTTTAAAAATAGATAATGAAACAACTCAAATAATCTGATATTTATATTCATCACAACATATACAATAAAAGGATCTGAAATCAGAGGTATATTAGTTGCATACAAATTGGTGAGTAACTAAAGCAAAATTGTACTATGCACATTTACTTTTTTATTGGAATACCGTTACTTTTATGCTGCAAAGTCATGAGCCAACTTCTTAATCAAAATAAAGAAATATACAAATATGCGTTTGTATACAGAAAGAATTTATATAATGCTGTAAAATAGAAAATGTAGTTACAAATATGAAAAGTATACAATAGCAAATGTAAGCCAGTAGACAACTTTGCATCAATATATTAGTTTTCTCTTCGCCAGATAGCAGGATCTTCCTGACCTATTTTGATACCTTCATATCGTTTGTTTTTGTCGGGATCAATTGTACAGGTTGGATTATTTAAGACTTCTACCAGACGAAGATATACACAAAGCTTAGGCCATTTTGTGTCGATATTTTATATGTTCATATGAACTTTTTCAGAGTCATGCTTTTCTGATTGGTATAGATTAGTGTATACTGTACGTGTTGGTATGGATTAGTGTATACTGTACGTGTTGTTATGGATTAGCGTATACTGTACGTGTTGGTATGGATTAGTGTATACTGTACGTGTTGTTATGGATTAGTGTATACTGTACGTGTTGGTATGGATTAGTGTATACTGTACGTGTTGGTATGGATTAGCGTATACTGTACGTGTTGGTATGGATTAATGTATACTGTACGTGTTGTTATGGATTAGCGTATACAGTACGTGTTGGTATGGATTAGTGTATACTGTACGTGTTGGTATGGAGTAGTGTATACTGTACGTGTTGTTATGGATTAGCGTATATTGTACGTGTTGGTATGGATTAGCGTATACTGTACGTGTTGTTATGGATTAGCGTATACTGTACGTGTTGGTATGGATTAGTGTATACTGTACGTGTTGGTATGGATTAGCGTATACTATACGTGTGCATGTCTTCCTTCTCAAATATAAACTTTTGTACGATGTAACATTTTCTACAACACTCGCAAAAGTTATTTCGTAAGATGTACAATTTTGGAGGTTACTTTTTATTTTCTAAAAACGAGTGGATAGTCATCGGATAATCGTCAACTTGTTTAAACCACCCTATCCAGCCCCCTACTCCAGCTTACTGAAAAACAATTAGAAAGAGCATACTGTTTATCATTTTATGAATTTGTTTCTTTTACTCTATGGCCCGCGCGATTAAAAGTTGCATACGCAGCTAAACGTAAAAATTCGTGCTATATTGGTAATGCATGTGGTACATACAGTGTTTGTAATCGTTGCAACAAAATAACACGCAAGTTAATCAACAAACTGAGCTCAATTAATTCATCAAGATTTGTCAGTCAATAAAATTTATTTATCCACATGCAACATCATCCTTCCCTGTAATTTTGTTTAGCATTGTCTGTAGGATCTATGACATGAAGGGAAAAAAAGAAAATACTTTTCTACCAACGTTTGTACTTCGTGTTATATATATTTTACACTTTACGTGTAACCCAATTCCCAGTAAGACTTATAGGATCGGTCACCCTTCAAATTCTTCTAAATTTAGCATGATGAAGAGCAATATAATTGAATCTTAATTATTATGTTAATAAACGCAACTCTTTGGAGACTCATATTAAACCGAAAGACGTCAAACTGACTTACGTCGTAAAGGTTGTGTGAACCATTGGGATAGCATTAATTCGTTAATATTGCCAACCAACATCAGGCGAATGCAAATCCTGCGAGAGCTTTTACCTTTCGGTATGTCTTATAGCTGGCAGATTGTACTTTTGCATTTATTTTCATGTGGCTTTTATGCGCAGAATCCTTGCACTTAATCCTTAACGATTCACGTAATAAATATATCTTTTAAGAAATTGTGACTTTGAACTCAATAAGTTGCTAAATTATTTATTCATTTTTGTAAAACTGACGTGCACTACTTTAGAGATGGCACAAAACCTTTAACTAATACGAGAAAATCGAAATGTGTTGTCAATCTTAGATCTTAGGGTGTTTGTTTTTTAAATCCTGATCCGGTATTTGGAAAAGCTCTTTATAGCACCTCTGATAATGTTAGCCCATTCGTTTTCTCTTTTTACACCGTATTTCACGTCAAATGGAATCTCTGTGAAATGGTAAGCTAGCATTGCAGCCTAAAAAGGGGCAGTTGATATATTTGCTAACAACAAGAGAATCTCATATAAAAATAACAATTAACGTATATGGTAGGATCAAAGCAGTTTGTATATTGTGGATGCATGTTTTATTCGATGGATAACAGACTGTTACATCGGTAATATGGCCAGAAAATATTAGTAGGCAGTAATATTCTGCTACATGTTGTCGGTTTTTATTCTCCAATTACATTTAGCTTTTTTGATCGGATTCTGACAAGGCTGTTAACACGTACTCAACATTTCAATATATTGCCTAGAATTGTTATTTGGCTTGTACAAATACTCATCAAACATAGTGCCCAGAATCGCCTTTTGACTAATATAAATGTTCATAAAAACATATTGCCTAGAATCGTCATTTGACTAGCACAAATACTCATAAAATATAGTGCCCATGATCGTTATTTGACTAGATAAAAACTAATAAAAACATATTGCCTAGAATCGTCATTTGATTAGTATAAATACTCATAAAACGTAGTGTCCAGAATCTTCATTTAACTAGTACAAATACTCATAAAAGATTGTGCCTAGAATCGTCATTTGACTAATATAAATGCTCATAAAAACATATTGCATAGAATCGTCATTTGATTAGTACAAATACTCATTAAACAGTGACCAGAATTGTCATTTGACTAGTATAAATACTCATTAAACAGTGACCAGAATCGTCATTTGACTAGTACAAATACTCATTAAACAGTGACCAGAATCGTCATTTGATTAGTACAAATACTCATTAAACAGTGACCAGAATCGTCATTTGATTAGTACAAATACTCATTAAACAGTGACCAGAATCGTCATTTGATTAGTACAAATACTCATTAAACAGTGACCAGAATCGTCATTTGATTAGTACAAATACTCATTAAACAGTGACCAGAATCGTCATTTGACTAAGATAAATACTAATGCAAACATATTGCCTAGAATCGTCATTTGACTAGTACAAATACTCATAAAAGATAGTGCCCAGAATCGTCATTTGGCTTGTACAAATACTCATAAAAGATAGTGCCCAGAATCGTCATTTGACTAATATAAATGCTCATAAAACCTATTGCCCAGAATTGTCATTTGACTAGTACACATACTCATAAAAGATAGTGCCCAGAATCGTCATTTGACTAATATAAATGCTTAAAAAATATATTGCCTAGGATCGTCATTTGACTAGTACATATACTAAGAAAAGATAGTGCCCAGAATCGTCATTTGACTAATATAAATGTACATTAAAACATATTGTCTAGAATCGTCATTTGACTAGTACAATTACTCATAAAATATAGTGCCCAGAATCGTCATTTGACTAGTACAAATACTCATAGAACAAAGTGCCCAGAATTGTCATTTGACTAATATAAATGCTGAAAAAAAAACACATTGCCTGGAATCGTCATTTGACTAATATAAATACTCATAAATACATAGAGCATGTAAAGCAAAGTCGTGAAATATACTATACAATTACTGACGTATCCCGAAAACAGAAGAACCCCCGACACACACACACACACACACACACACACACACACACACACACACACACTTTCATTAACCGTTAAAGTGTGCATACGCCATCAGACTTGCCATAAGTACGGGAACAGTAGGTAAAATACATTTAATTTGATGGCGCTCCATAGCAAATATCTGCATATATGTTGATTGAAGGGAAAATTATACAGGGATTATATGAATTTATTAAACTACTGTATACTGTACCTAGAAAAGCAAATGTTATGAAGTAGATTGGAATGTGCACAATAGCATATTAGAATCCTGTTGTCATAGAAACACCTTAAGCTGGGCCCATCTATCAGTCATGGATAGACGAGGTTAAGTAGCATGCAATGGAAATTGAAAGAAGTCATATAGATGCCAAATTACAATATTGGAAGTAAACTTTTCGTATTCACATGATAAAGGAGGAGTTCATGAATCAACCAAGGTCGTTAATTGTAAAGAAGACGCTTGTTTTACAGATGGAACTAAGCATCAGAATATCCATAGCATTTCTTAGGACCTAGTGAAGGGTATTTTATCATATTTGGGTCATAACTGCGGCCATATCTTATGAAAGAAATCTAGATCTCGTACTACAGACAGTTATTCTAGGAGAGACAACGAGACTTAAGCCAGCAGTTAATCCTCGAATAGTTGAATTAATGGATAGACTCAAGTGTAGCAAAGTGCAAAGTGCTAACTCCACTATGGTTAGTCTGAAAGGCGGACATAGGTACTCAGAAAGTTTGGAAATTTCTATTACATTAGCTACAGATTTGTATTCTTTGCACCTATATCTAAATTGTCAAAGAGTGTACTGTGTAAGCGTGGGTTGGGTCCACCTCCTAGCACAGACATGTTTGACCTCGTATAAGAACATATCATTGTTTACTGTTCTTTATCAAGTGCAATTTAAATGCACTATTTGTTGTTTGCCACGTTGAGGAAATGGGAGTCAAGTGTATTTCCTTAGGACATGCCAAGGCAGCCGAGCCGGGCTTGCGTGGGTGAGTTTCGAAACGGCGACGTTTGGATTATGAGTCTCACGCTCTATCAACTGAGCTACCGCGGTTAACAGCATTGTTTATTGTTCAACACCTTGAACTTACCTGCCCTAAGGACATCCCCCCTTACCCATAGCACATGCACTATCTAGGTAGTGTCAAAGGAAAATATACTCTCGGCAGAAAATTGTGGCAAATATATTTCATAATCAATACTCATTGTGTTTCCGTACATTAATCTATACACACAAACATAAAAGTGCATTGTACTACACGAGATTATCGTATAAACCTGTTTTCATAATTCCATGTTTTATTTATTCTTATTTGCCTTTGAAATGAAGCATCTTAGTAAACAGTAATGTGTCTGATCAGAATTGGCTGCTTAGAGCAGTAGGCCTAATCTACTTAGACAGAGGGTACAGTTTACTAATAGAAATATAAGTCACAAAGAAGAATACGTTTTAAACAAATTATGCAAAATTCATACATTTATGTGCCATTTATGATTACCAATAGCAACGAAAATAAGATTTGTGATGGTTTGCTTAAACAAATGGATTATTATATAGCTTAAAAACACTGGGTTTATATAGGAATAAAATGGACCATACATACAAAAGACATACGAAGAGATAGATAGGTAGCTTGACTGTTAAATTGTCGCTGTAAGAAACATGAAGAACGTCGAATTTACTGCTGGTATTTACAATGTGTATGTAGCCCAATCAATCCTAACACAGTAAACTGTGTATGTAGCCCAACCAATCCTAACACAGTACAATGTTTAATACGATTAGAAGATACATAGTTTGACTACATTTTTTCAATCTATTAGTTTTAAAATTATTTAATATTCTGTGCACATCTATATCTTTACTCAGCATGAAAATTATCCATTTATATTTTCTAATTAAAATAGCCTCAAGAGCTTTTATTAATTTGAATGTAGTAAACCTAAATTATATAGGAACTGTAATCCAGACCTTAATGATTGATTGTTTGTCACAGCGATTTATCTATGACATAGACAATTTCAATCAATACAAATATGGCTATACAAATATTTTAAAACAACTTCGTTTTATTTTTTGAAATTATTTAATGACAGTACTAACCATCAATCTCTGCTGGCAGACAAAATGATTAAATGAATGAGAAATGGCACAAGATAATCACTGTAGCATTACTCTTCAAATGTTTTATTTTAATAAATCCATGGTGTAGTCATGCTACTGGGAATAGTAGTATACTCTGATTGCATTATCCAATCCTCGGTAATCTGCAACTTTATTTGAATTTCATCTGCACTATCAAAGAACTTCCATGGAAAATTAAATACTATATTTAAAGTTGTTTTCTCTCGTAATGATTATTTTCAGATATTGCATGACATTTATTGTACAGTTAGCATCCCTTGATGAAGTGAATACACCATTATGTGAACCAGTCAACCTGATATTGACCGATGCACAACAGATCTACTGGTTTACAAAACCTCGTACATATCAAAACAAAAGTCTATAATTTTGGTAGATTTTTACTTTATTTAGTTGAAAAAGTGGCAATTCAAATCGTTTTTGTAAAGTAAAAGTGTAATTTTAACTGTACCACGAATATGACGTTATGGTATTCAATAACTTTACGACTGAAATGTCCATATATTGAATATTGTGTAATGTCAGGTCAAACAATAAAAATGAAACAAATTGCAGAATCGTGTAGAGCTTAAGATGATCCAATTACTGAGCATTTAAATTAAACACCCCTTTAGTGTTAGTCCCACCTTAAATTCATTTGTTTTACTGAATTTAGTTAAATTATGACTAAGAGATAAATATATTTTTAGATAAATAAAATACTTGTCATAGTTATAAATCAAAATTAACTTCATGACCATTTGAAGTTGTTGTTTGGCTGGAGTGCTTACTGTAATAACACATTTTCTGAGTGTTCACGATGTTTAAGGTCCCTTTCGCTGTAACTTTGGCACCTGTTATCAAGGTTATGCGTATTTATAGACAAGGGAATGAGGCCTACGTCCATGCAAGCATCAAATGGACTGCGTAGTAGGTTTCAAAACATCTATATACTAATAATTATTTCCACCAATCAGACAGTCCACATGAAAATTCAAGCGAGCAAATAATTTATCAGCGCGAAAGGAAACAAAACCCACCGTCACTAATAACCTTGTTTTAAGATAATTTACTGTTTGTCAAACAAAGCTATTGAAAAAGATTTGGCATACTAAAGTACTGTGCCCCCCTCCCCCCCCCCCCCATTTGGCTCTTAGTTTAATTTTGGCCCTTAAAAATGTTTTGAATGTAAACATACATACTTAAGATTAACGTATGTTCAACAATATGGTGCACAAAAATTAGCGTTGCTGATAATTTATATAAAGCCGGGTTGTATTAATAGTCTTGGATCTAAAAAAAGGAGATTCAAATCGGTTGACATTTGTGGTGATTTGTCTAGATATCCTTCCTTGCGTTTTAAAAAGATTTTACTGTGGCAATACAAATATTAACCGTTACTTTGTTTTGGATATTCTCCTCCGTGGTGGACGAATGCCGACCTAAATGGAAAGATATCTTCGTCGATATTATAACGATATAATAGACGCGTTCTATTCATCCTGGTTTAAACAAGACAATTTGGTGAAATAAGAAATGCATTTGACAAAAGGCCTTTTTCTAGCTTCTCTTCTAATCACTTGCAGCAATTTATAGATACCTGGAAGTTCTTGGTCAAACAATTTGCTGTGTTGGATGAATATGTGTGTGCTGATTTATGATGAAGTTTTACTGAGCTCATATTTAAGCAATTTGTTTCATTGGTGCAGTCGTTGATCACAACTACACATGTACGTTAATGCGAGAATTTAAATTTATGCCTGTTATAGGCTTCCTGATTTACTGATAATTTCTCGATATCTTGCTGCCGCTCTTTATGCTTTTCTCTCTTCGGAATTATGTAAGTTTTGCGAAAGTACTCTGCTCTTCCCTTGCCAGACTTATGTAAATTATCAATATAGGCCAAAGACGTACAAGATTTATATCATTTTGTTCTATCTTTATAGACCCGTCTTCTCTCTGAAGTCCGATTGAGCTTCAAATGTCTGAAGTCTTCAGAAATCTTTTTGATATGATTCGATGGAAATGGTTTAAGACTCTAATGGCTAGTGTTAACATCACTTCTTATGGAAGCTTATAATCAAGAAGCACAGAATTCTTTTGTGACATTAAACACCATATGATCATACTTTAAATCACTAGCAATTATAGACATGATCAAAGTTTGTAAATATGGTAAGAGAACCGAATTACTGTTATTTGTGTAACCTTTCCTCTATTCTCAAAACAGGCATTAAAGCATCAAATTTCCTGCTATTTCAGTAGGACATAATGTAATTTATTTTAGGATTATCCTCTAATCTTTCGAAGTCCCAAAGAGAGAAAACCTTGAATTCCATTATACGAACTTTTTTCAGATTAGGTATTGTCCTCTGAGACGTAATATCTAATAATATAGCACAAGATTTAAAAGGTTAATGCATCCATAAATAACCCTGTGCCTTGTGTCATTTTTCTCCAAAATTACATGAAACACGCTACCCTTGTAAATTTTATTGAAATAAAAGCGTCTCTCAGACAAACTAGAGAGACATTTATTGACAATCATTATTTTTACGTGCAGAAATATATAGTAGACATTATTCTGCTCTCTAATACAATCTGAAAAATGTAAATTGAGATGAAAATGGTGTCTTATTTTTACTCTCAAATCAATCTTAACTTTTGTATGACATTGACTTCCGACTGGAATGATAGCGCCAACGTTTCAATCGGTCGCCTTCTGTCCTAGATGCAATTGAAAACTAGATACAAGCGATTTCCAGATTGAAGTTTGCAAAAAGAAGTCCTTGTCAGACATAAAAACAAGTTCGACCAAGAAATCGATAAACATTTTTCTATCTACGTAATAATGTGAATGAGAACGATATCGAATTTAAATTCATATTAAACTAGAATTACCCGTATCCGATGACAAAATATGGAACCATACCATATGGTTCCAAATGTTATAGACATGTACTCATTCTGACAGAACAGCCTCATTATGTACGTGTCAGGCAATTTTACAGAAAATCATTTTGTCTTAAAATGTGATCAATTTAACTACTCGCATCGTTTCACGTATTATATTTATTTTATAGCAATTCGAGCGCGTGCCCAGGAATTTGCTTTAACCACGTCAAATCCCTTGACTTGGTGCCAAAAAGGTAGCCAGAAACATACTACAATAACAAAACAATATCAGACTCTAGCGAAAGAAAGAAAATTTACGCTCGTAAACTCATGTTGTATATTTATTTTGAGACAAACAATTCTGTTATACATATCTTATTTGAACATGCATTTCTAACTTTAATCCATCTCTTATGTTATTTGGAATATGATCTGACAGTTTATTTATTTTTAAAAAAACACTTTATTATAGTAATAATCCGATCTGTGGGAATTACTAGTTTGAATAATAAAAGGCTCTTCAAGTATTTACCTAAAAAATTGATTGAAAAAATTACTGTAAAAGTATATCAAAGTTGAGGATATGTTCTCTTGGCAGATTGTTAGTTATTAGCGTGCATGCGACTAGTAATGAAATGAGTGTCTAACTTACTCCTGCAGCGACATTAATCCTTAATAAAGAAAAATGTAGGACAGAATTATAAATGCAAACTTTTGCCGAAATGAGCCAGTGTGACCATGCATTTTAAAATATAGCTTAAGAGATATTTTATAAAATAATGCTGCCTTGTATTTTATCATGTAACTACCATCGCGATATTTGCGCATCAACCCTACCAATCCATCTTCACCTGAATAAATTTGATGTGTATGGCAAGATATAAATATTCAATACATACAATATCAAATATTGAGACTAGCTTCTGTTTAATATATAAAATCAATTTTTCTTCTCTCTCCCTATATCAAAAATGCGGTAACGTTTTCAGAGCATTCAGTGTTAATGAAATCAGGTGAGTTGCTGAGTGACAATAGGATAATGGCTATTTTGGCCATTTTCCAGAATACGCTTTTCTTAGAGGTGGTTGTTTTGTCAGGAAAAGAAGGTAATAACTTATGATTTAGAAGGAAAATATATTATTCTTTATCAAAACATCTACGCAGAACAAGAAATGTAATATGATACAATAATTGATGTGTCTGAGTATGACATTGAAAAGGGACAAGACAGTACGTAAATAAATGCTTGCAGCAAAATTGACATCTCATAAAGCAGACAAAAATGCCCTTTCAGACCTATTGAAGCATAAAATATTGAGTTACAGAACATTAAGAATGATTCGTATTTACCACAGTTGTCAATATCCTTTTCATTATACGCATATTGTAATATATTTCGGAGACGACTGAAGGAAATGGATATATTGGCAGATCAACTCTTTTCCATTTGTAAGATCCATGCATCTATGTTTCTGAGCTGGTATTCATAGTAACTATGGACGCAAAAACTAACCAAGAGATAAGTCAAATGCATGAAGGAATTATATTTGGTGTCGCGTGTTTATGACAAACATGAAACTGTCACAGGATTAGAACCGATTATATCAGCAATGTTACCCAAAATGTGGCTAGGGATATATGGTTACTATAAAAAGTCAAAGCATACCTAACTGTGAAATACAGGATAATCTTTTATGAAAGTTATATAATCTTCATCTTGACTACTGCATCGTCATATGAGCTAATACTTCTAACACAAATGTGTCAAACGTAGAACGACTTCAAAAACAAGCTATCATAATCATCAATGGCAACAATGTTGTTAATGTGTACCAATGTATGACCGATCTGAAGATAATGCCCATCTATGAAAGACAATGTTTTAAAAAAGCTAAATTTATGTTTAAAGTTTCTATGTGGTCAATGCCCAACTATAAAAATGATATGCTTAGTAAAGGGACAAACACGACATATCCAAATAATAGATACTCTATATTATATAATAAATTTCCTCTTCTTAAACACAAAAGCGAATTGTATAAAAAATAGTTTAGCTTTTTCTGGTCCATACATTTGGAACTGTCTACGCTAAAGATAATAAAGAAGCATCATCAGTGCATTCTTTTCATCACATATATTTGCACTGGATGCAATCTAGATGATATCTAAAACAGGTTATGGCAAACATTATTGAATATTTGTATATTAATATGTTATATAAAGGTATCTCTGGATGAATACCTGTGTTTGTGTGTGTGTGTGTGTGTGTGTGTGTGTGTGTGTGTGTGTGTGTGTGTCAGGGAGAGAGTTTGCAATCATGCAAGTTTGTATACACCATGTTTTGCATGCCGAATCCATAATCTGCTGTTTTTGTGTAGACTATTACTTTTCTTGCATACTTGTTTCCAAGCTGCATTTGATATATTTGATTGCACATCTGTAAATAATTCAGGGTCACAAAGGAGATTAGTTTTTGTACTAAATGTGTCACCCTCATAAAAAAAAACTTTATTATTATTATTATTATTATTATTATTGGGAGCTCAAATTTGCCACAAAAGAATGGAATTTTTAAGCGTCGATCTTTTAAAATGAATAAATAAGATGTTTTAAACAACTGTCTACCTAGTTGATTAAACAGTTACGGCCGTCATGGCACGTTTCTAAAATTTTCCTTTATATTTCCAATAGTTGGGATTCTATTTGGTAGGACTGAACACAACTTACCATTATTATCAAAGTGTTGTTAGTTCATTTAGTTGCATGGGCGTTATTCTTGTAGTTGCACAAAATAACTTTATCATCGGTACTTTAATTTGCATGAAATGAATGCAACTGAGGTAAGGGTAGATGTCTTTTTTCTTCATAGGTAGATCCTTTTTGAACTGTCCTTAAATTTGCGGTTCTAGCAATCATGAAATTCACAATTGTTGGTGCCTCATAACTAGATTTAATCTACAAAAGCACGACGATTTATCCAAAGACCAGTTAAAATTACGAAATCTTATCTCAAAGAGAATCAGTATCCAATATCTCACGTTTTCTCTTTATATTATGGGCACTCATTATCTCTAATATTGTTTGCCGCAGATTACTTCATCCCTCTGAATTATTTATATTTTAGCATCTATGGATTTCAATACTTTAATCAACTCATTTTGCAAAAAAGAACACTTGACGAGAGCGTCTTAGTTAAGGTAGTGCGAATCCATGCAGGAATTTCACATAATGTCTTTCGATCTTAGCATGGTTTCGGTTCTTAAAGCTGATCAGTATGTCTTAAAGGAATTAGTTCATAGCTTCTCAGGTCATATAATGTTCCAATGTCGCGAATATCAAAATATTATCATTAGTAAATATAGTATATACTGAAATGACCATTAACCACGGGCCTAAAATTACTCATTTGCCTGAGTATGCTGCTATCGTCCAAGCTGAGATCGTGCTTAATGGATCAGTTTAGATACGATGCTGATCATTAAGCTTAGAGAAGAAAACGATCATGTTGTAAATAGTTGTATAAGGTTTCAGAGAAGATATAAGAAACTTTTGACTTCCTATAATAGTCTTCCATAAGAACTACAAAGACTAACCTTTGAACCCAAAATGGAAGAATGATTATGATTTAATTACGTCAGACCAGGACTGAAATTGCAGAATGCAAAATTTTGCTCTGGTAACTTTTCATGTCTATCCCATGAGCCACGCGTCCACATTATATGCTTGACATTGTTGATGGATCAGACAGAATTATCCAATAATTAGATTTTGTAATCTGCGAATTGCTTCGATGGCCAAATGTTTGCCATACAAATAAATCATCCTTCAATGCAAGATCATTTCTGTCAAACATTAGTTTTAAAATGAGAAGATAACTGAATGCAAACACTATTATGTTGACTTTTAATTTTACCAATATAATAAAGGTAATTTTGTATAGTTCATATTTCTGTACAATCTAAGCCGCTTTGTCCCAATTGTGATTTTACCTGCAGACAACTAGACCCTAGACTATGTGTGATTTTACCTGCAGACAACTAGACCCTGGACTATGTGTGATTTTACCTGCAGACAACTAGACCCTGGACTATGTAATCTTTATGCTTATCTTTATAACATCTTAGTAGTTTTGGAAATACGGACAAAATCAAAATCTACATTTAATCAACAAACTTTTACAAGTACATTTGTTATATTTACCTCTTTACCATAGCTCTGAATCCGTAAGTTTTGTAAATAGCAGAAGGAGTCAAGACGCCGATTTCCAAAAATCTGAGTGGAATCGATATTTATATGCATGATTTTTTTGTTGTTGTTGGTTGATTTGTTTGAGGGTTTTTGTTCTTGTTGTTGTTTATTTGTTGTTGTTGGAGGTTTTGGGGGGGTGGAGGGTTTAGGGGGCAGGGGGCATCAACGCCCCTTTACTGATATATTCCTCTGTAGACAGATAAATGAATTATGTATAGTTATGACGTGGAGCACAAGAATGAAGATCTGCTTCCCTGTGATGCGATTTTACACCGTGTCAAAATGTCGTCCAAAGTTAGTACCAGAGACCAGATCGATGAAACGTTTGCGCAAAAATTAATTTAAACATAGAAAGGAAATTGCATTCACAGAAAATGGATAGGGACAAGGAAAGATAAAGTTCAATTGAATAGCATAAACAAAACCGATAGCACATGCACGTAGTGTCGTTAATATTAGCAAGTATTAGTAGTTCTGGATTATTTACAACAATAAAATGTGTCAATCCTAACAAAATACCAAGGAATGTTTATCCAAGAAGAATAAAGTAATACAAGATCCAATATTCAAAATTCGAATGAATTATATAATATACGGTATGGGAACAATATACAAGCAAATAAATAATAGAGAAATAATATTAATTATAAACGGATTTGATAGGATGCAGATGAGTAAGGTTCATCCATTACTATTTTAGCGGTGCAAGATCAGACCGAACGAGTCTTTCGTTCGAAAGTTGATTTTATAAATATCGGATTCAGGAAAGGCGCGACATTAATATGTGTAATAATAACGTTTTGGGTATGGTTTCCCAAGTGAAGTAAAATCTCCCACATCAAACCTACCGTCCATTTTGACCCTTGACGTTCTATATGCAAGTCTAGAAATATTTGGCCGAAAGCATTATCATCACTGGGATAAAAATCACCAGCTTAACCAGAGTCTTTGTGTCTAGATTTTCGCATTTGCTGCTAAAGTCGATGTAAACGGATAAAGGATGCCGTCCACCAAGCCATATTGAAGATTTATGGTCTAAGGTTTTGGAAAGAAAGTAGAAATATCAATAAAGACGTATGTTGCTTTTACTTTAGGGTAGCCCTTAGGCTTCTAGTATCGTAGTCGATTTATGAGTGAGGCGAAATCGCCAAGTTATAGGATCCTTGAGGCTGCTTTTATTGCTGATCTCATGATAGTTTGGCATTTGCAGCTTATATCGTAAGCAAAAGCTGGAGCTATTATAGTAAAACCTCATTAGGACGAAACAGGCCTGTTTACAAGAAAAAGGTTGTTTTTAAGTACATAGGCAAATACAGATAACATATAGCTAGATAGGTTTGTACATATAGTGGCTGGATTTTCGCCTCTTTCCCTATTATATGACGCATTTGCCCTTTTATTCAGGTCTTTGCGTGTCTTCACTCTTTCGCCTTTCCACTGAAGAAGAACTTATTTAGATGTTACCAATTGCAGTTTCGCAATTCATACACATGTATGGGTTTATGTGTGTGCAGGTATTGCTATGTATGCGTATGAATATAATACAAATAATCCGATGCATACATGCATAGAGACTGCCTGAAATATAAATGAACAAAAAGACAAATAGACAGACAGCGAGATGAATAGTTTTTCAAATACTCGAGTATTCCCTTTTTATACAAACTGAGAATTTTTTACTGAACATGACTCATTTGCAATGCCAATAGAGAACATATATTGTACAATAAAATTAAATATGATCTGCAGTACACAAACACACACACACACACACACACATACATACACACAAACACAAACACACACATATATATATAGACAATAGTAGATGTGAATGAAACACAAATAACAGTGCCAAACAGGTGTGAAACCAACCCAAGCCCATTCGAAGAAATCTATGTATCGTTTTTACAAGTGCACAAAGCCACAAAAGACGATTGCGCAATCGAAACAATAACAAAAACACAAAAACTTAATTAATAAACAGAATCTACATTATGTTTGCTGCAGATACTTACATAAACGATACCATGAAATAATAAATAAAACAATCAAGGTTGAACGGAGTTGAACTTTGCTACCGTTTTAAGATCCATCCTGATTAAATGCTCGTAAGGCGGAAATGGCTAGAACAAAGGACTGCAAGTCATGATGTTAGCATGTAGGTCAACAATGAAATCTTAGCGCCATCTACAATTGGCCAATTACATTTTTTTAAATCTCGGATATAGCATTTTGTTGAATTGACGGTTTCTTAAAACTTGTAGAAGTTATGTTCTAAAGTAATATTACATAATTGAGTTGGTACTAATTAATAACTTAAATAAAAATAACAAATAATACATTTATATGTGTTTGTTATATTTGACATTTGTTGCAGACGAATGGTAGTTAAGACCATGGGTTTCAGAAAGCGAAATAATGGCAGGAAAATGTGATTTTTATAACTTGGAAAGCCCTTGTTACCTATGCACGGAAAAATGCCCGTTTGGATTCTTGTTGATTTAAGCCGCTGGGTTTATGTGTTCCCAGCTGGCGAATCCAGTAGATTTCTTTCAATTTCCTATTTTCTGTGCTCCATTTTGAGTTCTGGGCTATTTCATTCAGGATTACATCAGTTAAACTATGACCGAGGGAAGAGAAATTAATCCGCCACTGGGCTCTCTTTGACTTGATTGGTTTGCCAGTCTAATCTTTTGAGATTCATTGTAATATTTAATTTCTCCGTTTCTCTTACATATTGGGTTTTGCATACCTTCCATGTGACGAGATAGATCATATTTTATGTGCTGCATGTTATAGAATAGTTGTGAATATTTGACTTTTCACTTCTGACTGTGCTGGCAATGTGTTTGTTTCCTTCACGCTTTGGCACGTCATGCATCTTTTGTTTCCATTAGGTTTACGTCATCCATCTTTTGTTTCCATTACGTTTCGATTTCCCAGATATCTTTTTGATATTTTAGAGTGGCTTTAACTTTGCCCTGACTAGTATGTCTCTCAAATTTTGAGGTCCAACGAATGCTACAACTGGCCTGTGTGGAAAGATCAATTTAAGACGTTCATACGATTAAATTGTTAGCCAGCATTATTGAATGATCCAACCTAATTGGGGGCTCTCAAGGTGGAATGTGAGAACGAAGGGTGTTCCTTCGACGTTTTCTTTTCCATTGTATTTTAGCACTTCAGCACGGTTTATTTGCTTGGCTCTATGTATCGCTTCCGCTATTATATCTTTGTTGTAGCCCCACTTTGTCAGATGTTGGGTTAGCTCTCTGCACCTCATATTGAAAGCAAATGCATGTATTCCTTCATCATGTGGAATATTGGTTTAGTGAGAAAAGAATTGTGTTGGGTGGTAACGTTCACTGGCTTTACTTTTCACGAGGTAGTCTGTTGTGTCGTGAAGGTTGGAGAGTAGTGTATGGACGTGGGACCTAATAAGCAGTCCAAATATTACTACAGTTGATTTAAGTTGTCTGAAAGTAATTTAGTGAGTTTCACTGATGGATCGTCTGTTAATAATAATAATTTGTGGTTTTAGTTTGATTTGAAGACCTTTTGTCATGGTTTTTGCCGTGGCTTTTGTGTTGTAGAAGTGACTCAGAAGTTTAATGTGATGGTGCAGCGGACAATTGAGTTTGGTTTGTTCCGTAGAGTCTAAGCACCTTCTCCACGATGCAATATTTGTAGAACGAATACAATTAGAAGACAAACAACAGTGTTGCACATTACGCGCGGGCTCGCGGGCTTTCTGGAATTGTTTGTCCCATGTCCCCCAAATCGTGACCCTCTCCGCCCTCCTGGGCGCACTTTTTCGTCCGAAAACAATCGAAAAATACGCCTACAACTTTCCATTAGTGGATGTCCAGCCATGTCTCTGTTGTCTCTAGGAATGTCCAAAGTCGCAAAAGGTGATAAAACTGTAAGATGACAGTGAATATCTATGTTAAAACAATGTACATGGCAATGAAAACATTCAAAGTTTGTGATAGTCGGCCTAGTTGCAATGTAAAGTGCTTGACGGCCGTTAGCGTAACCTATTTTCCATGTTAGAGTCACCCTTACGGCGAGAAAGATTTAATTCATTTTGTGGTTGACAAAAGTGACTAAGTTTATGCAAATACACAATTTGTCATCTAATTAATGCTTTGTTAGTTTGGAAAGAAAAGTAATTCAGAAAACATGGGTATTTATTATAATAAATTCTGGTAGATAATGAGGGTACATTAAAGTTAAATGAGAAAGCAAGATCCAGAAAGGAACATTCCATCATGCAGCTCATTTCAGATTAACCAGATAATGTTATCATGAGTTACTTGAGCACATGATAAATCTTTTATTGCAATAATATAAGTGTTCAAGGAAAATATGATAGCACAGTGCAGACCACAAAGTTAAGGTGGCAAAACTGTTGAAGCAACCAATATTATCTCATTTTTAAAGCACTATTCATTTGTCCCTCTAAAATAGCGTGTTTTCCCCACATATGGAGGGAGGGGGACACGGTGTCCATTGTCCTTGGTATCCTATGTGCAACAATGAAACAACACTAAATAAGTACAACGACAAATATATCTAAAATACACAGATTGGAAAGATGTTAACTTTATGTAACTATCTGTGGCAAACATCATCGTTTGTGTTATCGTCTGTTGTGGCTTTGTGCCCTTGAAAAAGAAATCGGTAGATTCTGAAAGCGCTTAGGCTGATTTCACACCATGTTTGGCACTGTTATTTGTAAGTTTTTCTTTCATATCTATTATTTTGTTGGTCCAGTGCTTTTGGAAAGACCGTTATTTGTAGTGTTATTAGTTATTTGTATTCATCTACACATCATATGCCAATATCTATTTGTTAATGTGATGCAACATCTTTCCAATTGGTGTATTTTATATATAGTTTGTATTCGTACCTATTTGGTGTTCTTGTCTATAATTGTATTTGTTCTACAAATATTACACCATGTTGCAGGTGTTTAAGACTCTACACAACGAAAGAAACTCACTTGTGCGATCACGTTCAACTTCTGAGCCACTTCTGCAACACAAAAACAGTGAGAAAAGGTTCTAAAATCAAATTAAAATTACATATTATTGGGCATGGAATGAAATATCACACGAAGGATCAACGAAACTCTCAAAATTACTTTACTTTTAGGCAATTTAAATCGCCAGTACTCTATAAAAACAGCAAACACTGTAAAACTAAGAAATAAACTATCGTCTCTTTCTATGCAAGAAAAAAAGGAAACATTAAAGTCATTAAAAACTAGAAATAACGTCCAGTTGATAAAGGGTCGGCTGTCGTTGTGACGTACCGATAAGACTATGTCGATGAAGCAAACAGACAGCTAACTGATGTCAGATTCTAGCAGGAATCAAATCATGACCCAACCCTTTAATATGCTATGATAGTTGAGCATGCCATCAATGAAATGTTCCAAGAGGGACATATAGACCAGAAGATCAAGGAATATCTTATCCCGAAAATCCTAGAACAGGGAGATTCTATCTCCTACCCAAAATACACAAACTAGGAAACACAGACGGGTATATTATCTCTGGTAACGGTCACTGAACCGACAATGTTTCGGAATATTTAGAATACTTTATGAATGCCCACGTCCATACACTACTCTCTTACCTTCAGGACACAACGGACTATATCGTGAAAAGTAAAGTCAGTGAACCGTTACCATTCAACACAATGTTTGTCTCACTAAACGTAACATCCCTCTATACCAATAGTCCACATGATGACGGAATACATTCATATAAAGAAGCCTGGGAAACAAGAGTTTCATTGATGATGTGGAAATCAAATGGAAAGATGGGAGGGAAAAACTATTCATAATGTAGTTCAAAACTTTCCATCATTTGATCAAATTCACTGCCGCAATTTCGAACACCGATCATATATTTTTGGACACAAAAACTAAAATTGTCACTAACACGCTCCATACAGACATGTATTCCAGAAACAAATTGACAAACATCAGTACCTTCTTCCATCCAGTTGCCACCCAAGGCACTGCACCAAAAACATCCCCTACCGTCAATCACTTAGAATTAAGAACATTTGCTTTCAATAAGAAACCTGGGAAGAAAGAATTGTGAAGAGGCCACCACAGAATTCCTGGTCAGACTCCTAGAGCTAGTTCTTAAACTCAATAACTTTAAGTTTAATGGCAAGAACTACGTCCAGATAAGCGGAACAGCCGTGGAGTCTATGATGACCCCGTCATATGCAAATATCTTTATATGCCGATTAGAAAGGCAACTTCTGGCTTCTGCAAACCATATCTCATACCAATGGATACATTTCATTGATGATATGGAAATCATATGAAAAGATGGGAGGGAAAAGCTAGACGTACTTCTCATACTGATCAATACTTTCCATCATTCAATCAAATTCACAGCCGCAATTTCGAACACCGATCATATATTTTTGGACACAAAATCTAAAGTTGTCGCTAATACACTCCATACAGATATTTATTCCAAAAACAAACTGACAAACATCAGTACCTTCTTCCATCCAGTTGCAACCCAAGGCACTGCACCCAAAACATCCGCTACAGTCAATCACTTAGAATCTGGAGAATGTGCTCTAATGACATCGCTAACGATGCGAGGTGGTGAGAGCTACCCCAACATCGGACAAAGCGGGGCTACAACAAAGATATACGGAAGCAATACAAAGAGCCAAGCAAACAAACTGTGCTGACCTGCTAAATTACAAGGAAAAAGAAAACGTGGAACGAACACCGTTCATCCTCACATTCAACTTAGAGACCCCCTAGTAAGTCGCACCATTCGAAAATACTGGCTAAGTATGGAATCGTGTGGACCGATAAATTGATCATTTCACACAAACTAGTTGTAGCATTACGTAGACCTCAAAATTTGATAGACGTGCTTGTCAGAGTTAAGTTAAAGCCTAACTCAAATACAAAAAAATATTTGGGAAATCGAAACCTTGTGGAAACAAAAGATGCATGACGTGCCAACACATGAAGGAAATAAGCACATTTTCAAGCAAATTCACGTTGGAAAGGTTGAATATTCACAACTATATAAGAATGAATCTCAGCAGATCAGACTAGCAAACCAATAAAGTCAAAAGGAGCTCAGTGACGAAACATTTATCTTCCCTCTGCCATGATTTTTATGATGTAATCCTGACTGGAATAGCCCATAACTCAAAATGGAGCACAGAAAATAGGAAATCGAAAGAGATCTGTTGGATTCGCCGGCTGCGAACACTTAAAGCCAGCTGCTTAAATCAAGAAGAATCCAAACGGATATTTTTCCGTGCATAGGTAACAAGGAATTTCCAAGTTATCAGAATCATATTTTCATGCAATGTATTCGCTTCCTGAAATCCATGATCTTAACTATCATTCTTCTGTAACAAATGTCAAATATACAAAATGTATATAAATTTATTGTCTTTAAATTACCAACTCAGTTATGGAATATTACTTTAGAACATAACATCTACAAGTCTTAAGAAACCGTCAATTCAACAAGATACTAGATCCCAGATTTTTAAAAAAGGTCATTGGCCAATTGTAGATATCGCTAAGATTTCATTGCTGACTAACATGCTAACGTCATCAACTAGAGTCCTTTGTTCTATCCGTTTCGACCTTGCAGTATTTTATCAAGTTGCATCTTAATAAAGGAGCAACGTTCAACCCCATTCAACCTTGCTCGTTTTATTTATTTTTTCATCATATAGTTTAGGTAAATATCTGCAGCAAAAATCTTGTAGATTCTCTATAGTAATTAAGTTTTTGTGTTTTGTTCTTGTTCCTTTTGTGTAATCGTTTTTTGCTGCTTTGTGCCATTGACAAAATAATCGGTAGATTCCGAAAGCGCTTGGGCAAGTTTAACAATAATTTAGCACTCTTGTATGTCAGTTTTTCTTTCATATATATATATATATATATATATATATATATATATATATATATATATATATATATATATATATATATATAGTTACGAATCTAGGTCTTAAAAATATGTAACAGAAAGAAAGTGAAACCAACAATGTAAGTAAAATTAACCATCAATTTATTTCCAGACAATTAAAGTGAAAATTCAAAAGACACTTACAATTTGTGAGTTAAATTCCAAATAATCCTAATTGTCCTAATCACAAGTCCAAAATAACAGAATGTTCGGAATGAGTTCCAATAGCCTTGAATGTCTTGATGTACCACAAAAGATGAATCCAGAATGTATTTGAATGAGTTCACATAAATCCAAAAATCATGTATTAATCCAAAAGTCAATGAGCACTTTTATATTTCCAATGAATATTGTAAATAAATAATTCCTCTCAAATTATATCTGATTTCAACAGCACAACTAAAATAGATTCCTTATAGACTGACCCTTTAGAACCAAAGTTCTAGAACAGCAATTCATGTTTTTACCAAAACCTGTATATAAATACACCTACCTACATGACCTATGTCACATCAGTCTAATTTCGAAATGCCTATGAAAACACTGGCCTACCTGACACATGTTACAAAAGTCTAATTGTGAAATGCCTATGAAAATACTATGTAAACAACTGGACAAAAGTCAGGCATGTATTATTCAAATAACAATATAACTTACAATCATAGACAAAAGTTAAGTAATAATGGTGAAATTTGAAAATTGAAACAAAATTACTAAAACGTTTTGCTAAAAATTATATTTAATTTTGTACAAAAATGTTTGGCCTCATCTATGCCATCGACAAAGCTCGTAAATATGAATTACATCTACAGGATTTATCTCTACTATAAATCTTTAAACTTATATATCTGGAAAAGTACCATACGGGTTTTTATTGAATTTTCACTGTTGCTTATTCCTATATTTCTTTATTTTCACCATGATGCGTACCCACACCTTGCAATCACTTTTAAGGCTTAATAAAGTCGTACTGATACACATTATGTATTACCCAATTTATGTTTTACATATCAGGTTTAACATCTGTCGAATTTAGTTCATTCTTTTGTCGGATTTTATCGTGTTCGTCAGTTTGTTTTGCTACTTTCGTCTCCCACTTTTTTCGAATCATCTTCCACCCTTAGATACATATGTAATAAAAATAAAAACCTGCAATTGCAGCGTATTATGCTATGAAGCATCATAATTTATTTTACCATTGTATTTTTTATTTTTAATATACAAGTTTTATTAAGCAAACAGCCAAATTTGCATCGAAAACTAAAATTTCGAACCATTTGATTTTGACCGTACTGTTTTTACTTTCCTCATAGAACAATAAACTCTATTTCATTAAAATGAAAATAATATTTATTATGAGAAACAATTTGATTTGTTTTCAGAATCCTCGTATTGCAGTAATACCAAACTAATACTTTTTAAAATTTTAATTGTTGTAATGACGGATTCTCACATTTACAAATCGCATTTTGGAAAATGAGTACAGCTTTCATTAAACAATGACAATTTGATCTTATCAGTCTACTTGAAATATGTTTATTAAGGAAGCTTTGAAATCAATGACAAATTAAATTTTTCACAGATCTTTTTTAAACAGAACAAGCACGATGAATGCATGTTCTGAACACGAAAGATCTCAAAGTCTATTTCGTGTGATAAATTTGTTATTTTCATCTTTTTAATATATTTTGGAGACGGATGGTATATCTCATTTGATGGTGATGATTATAGTTTTTGTCAAGAGGTTTTCTCATTTAATAAAATGTTCTACGTTGTTTTGTATTGTTTTTTTAATTAAGTTATATGTGTAGTGTAAAGTGACCTACCATTATCGTTCAAGTTGCGCTCTAGAATATTTGAGATACCCCAACAATGTGATGCATTTAGCTATTTCAATCAATATTACTCCAAACTTAACAATAGAGAAAAATCATAAGCTGATAGTGAAAGATAGATCAGTGTGAACACTTATCTATACGGAGAAAATGAAACGCACTGATACAATGCAAACTGACTTATGTCTTGGAAAACGCTTGTGTACATTTTATCATTTTATGCATCTCTGTGAATTGGCGATAGTTATACTTACTTTCTGGCAATGATTTAGACTGGTTCTTTTTTTACACCTGTTTTGTTTGTTTTTTTTGTTTTTTTTGACTGGTTGATTTTTAGACTGGTTGTTTTTTAGACTGGTTGTTTTCCCAGGAAACCTTAAACGCAGACAACTTTAAAACAGATCATTCAGAATCAGATAGCTATTTCGCAGCAAATGTTCATCTTTATGTGCATTGCAGGACGTTTGCATATGTCTTTAGGTGAATAGCCATATGTCTAAGGCATTATATACATACCAATAAAAGTAAGCCTAACAATGAAAACACGAACGTGTGTGATCCATATAAGAATAATACGTAATCTACGATAATACGTAATATTATTGTATGTATTCTAAATTTATTGACAGTCGACCTGGGCCAGCAAGTTTTCGCCGTCAACGAGGTTAAATGAATTCGTAAATCTATAAATATACATAAATAGGATTCTTAGTTTGATATGGTTTTATCAAATTCAAGTTATAAGGGTAGGATACAAATTTTAAAGTAAATTGTTCTCTTATTCCTGGTCATTTTCAGCGTGTGAGAAAGGGTGCCTAAATCAAACATTGTCACACAGAACAACTGCATTATGTCGTGTACCCATTACGCGTGACCAATATTTTTATCCATTATTTTAGCATAATTAAATATTTATATTTTAAAAAAAAAGCTTATGGGTTCATACTATTTAGCTTGAATCACATGCAACACGTTTATATTTTGTACGATCTTCAAGATGAATTCCTTCTCATAACTAATTTTTAATTAATACGAAGTACGTTATATTATCAGCTCATAACAACTTAAAACGATTCTCCTACCTCAAAGATCCACCTCGATCGTCTGGTTCAGTTTGTTAATTTTGGGAAATCCCGGTGTTGCGGACTAAAATAGTACTGATCACACTGAGTGACGTAGAGGTTTTGAAACCGAGACTCGCTTTCTTTGCTTTGTAAATATCTAATTATGAATTGCATTATTACACTGAGAATGGAATGAGTTTGACAATTGCTGGGAAGAAACTTCAATCCGCTCTTTGCAAAGTAATACAGTACAGGTCTAACTCAATTCAATGAGACATAGATTTAGCGTGAATGAAACATATAAGGACAAATCATGTAAATACTTCGTTGATTCCTAGTGAACTAGACTCGCTGGCGCATGACATATTACAGTTCTTTTAGACATAGTTATTATTCCGGCCCCCAATGATTTTATTGCGCCAGACGTTATTGATCAAAAGATGATGTATAGTACAGACAGACCTTTACAACATTTACAAATCCTCGGTTTCTTGTCATTAACATTAAAAGGCCCATTTTGCTTCTTTTCAGGGGTTTTAGCGGAGACAATAACCGTGCAGAATAGATAAATATAAAAGAATGGCTAGGTACAAGTGAAACATAAAACATAGTGGATCTAGTACTCGTTTAAGCAGCTTACCAATGTATACACTGTCAGCTTCTGGTTTGATGTATGTTCAAAAGGAAAAGGTCGATGCATACAATTATTATTGCAAAGAGCCAAATCTGAACCATCGTTGTTTTGTATGAAATGATGCTATCTGACTTTTTACCTTTCTTATGTTTACAAGAATTTGTACAATGCATCTCTTTTTAATAACTTTGTTGTTGTTGTTGTTGTTGTTGTTTTGTTCATGATTCAATATGGCTTTGTTGAAAAAGTAAAGAGAAGCAACTTTAGCGTTTATTCCTTTTTTTTTGTACTGACGCACTTTATATTTAACTTTTGACGAATAGAGTATATGCGGTATCGTTGAATATTGGATTATATTATTCAATGAAAATGATTGTATAATCAATTCACATAAGGAAAAAAAAGCACAGACGGTACGCTAGAGAAATATATGTTTTGTATCACATATTTTATGGAATAGGTACTACTCTAGACTTCAAACGCATACCATTCTGTTGTCATACTGTAATCAGCTGTGCAAATCATCAAGCATACCTAAAGAAAAGCACAGTGTGCTACTTAGTGGAGGGGTGTGATGATGGCCTGTACATTTGAATATGAGGGGTGTGGTGATGGCCTATATATTTGAATATAAGGGGTGTTGTGATGGCCTATACATTTGAATATAAGGGTGTGATGATGGCCTATATATTTGAATATAAGGGGTGTGCTAATGGCCTATATACTTGAATATGACCTATACATTTGAATATGAGGCACAGAGTGCTGCTTAGTGGAGGGTGTGATGATGGCCTATACATTTGAATATGAGGGGTGTGATGATGGCCTATACATTTGAATATAAGGGATGTGATGATGGCCTATACATTTGAATATGAGGGGTGTGATGATGGCCTATACATTTGAATATGAGGGGTGTGATGATGGCCTATACATTTGAATATAAGGAGTGTGCTAATGACCTATACATTTGAATATGAGGGGTGTGATGATAGCCTATACATTTAAATATGAGGGGTGTGATGATGGCCTATACATTTGAATATAAGGGGTGTGATGATGGCCTATACATTTGAATATGAGGAGTGTGATGATGGCCTATACATTTGAATATGAGACGAAGAATTCGCAATCGATTCTCGCCGCTGATAAGTATAAGGACGAGGACATGGTTTAGAGAGCGAGAATATTATTTTATCATTCTTTTTTTTATTATGCCCGACTTGCTCACACGTATCAAGTATTGCCAGAAATAAATGGAAGTGAAATCTGTCTCTCACAAATGTGAGTGTGTGTATGTCTGTATCTGTGTGTGTGTTTAAGATTGACCTAAGTCTTTCATGGTAAAGAAAAAGTTCTTACACTTAATTTAACTTTCCATATGAGCTTACAATTTAATGGGAGATAGTTGATTGCGTGCATGGTATAAATAGTTGATTGCGTGCATGGTACATTTTATACAGCGCATGATTTATCATAAGGATCATCCTGCCTGTTTTAACGTTTTGCTGTAATATCTACCTACAGCACAAATACACAAATATTCCTCTGTGTACTAACACAAAGTGTATTCTAACCAAAATCAGGTAAGTTGTTTCTCCAACATCCTCAAGAGTAACGAAGGGGAATTGCATATTTTATGGGCAAGGCACCTTTTACTGGTATAAGTTATATATATATATATATATATATATATATATATATATATATATATATATATATATATATATATATATATATATATATATATATATATATATATATGTTAACTTTCTTATTTTGCAAAAAAGTACAAAGTTAACATATGAACACATAACTTCATCCAATTTACCTAATTATAGGAGTCCCTCATAGCAGGGTTCCAGTCTCGGGCATGGCGAAGGTGGATATTTGAGAAAGCTTGCCAGTAGCCTCCCGTGGGTCGATCTTTATTCCCGGGGTTTTCCCGGCTTCTTCCTCCACCAGATATACTGGCCGCCATGTATCATATGCTGAAAAATGGCGTTAACCCCACGAAAACAACCTAATTCTAATTTTTAAGGGCACAGTGCAAGTTTTACATCCAATACGATAATTATTCATACAAATTGCATTTATCCTACTTTGAAATAATTACATTTTGATGTATAGGATACGAATACTGATTGATGTATACACATTCTGTGGGCAAAAAAGATACATTTAAAATATAATTTTCAACTAAATTGACAGCTATTTTAATTTTGTTCAAAATGTGTTGATATCGTCCTTTTATGTAAGTAGTATTGACTATTCTATTCCAATGACCTTAAACTTAGAGGTTTTTGTTTAGAACTTGATTTTTATTCAATCTAAGTATGCTATTAGGAACGATATTGCTTCTGACCTTGCACGTCTTTTATGTCTTATATTCTTGCATGATTTATATTGTAGTTTTCTTTATCAATCACAATGTATGCCACTTATTTGTTTTGTATATTCTGTGAAATATACCATCTTAAACCCTATAATGTAATTTATCCATATTTAAATTTGTTGTTTTTTTTAAACGCGTAAATGTATCCTTTTCTAAATTGTAATAACCTCTCTTCGAGTTTGCTTTGTAAAACGTTTGTATAAAAATACTTTAAATTAGATAAAGCTTTTGTAGAAACATATTTTTACTGAACTATTAAATAACTCTCCGAGATAGAAATATGTTTCACCAGAATACAAATATTTTTAAGGAGACAACTCATTTTCTTTATCATGCACATTTAGAAATCTTGGCAAAAGCAATTAATTTTTTTTCTTACCTATATGTAGAAAGATTTATTTTCTTTGATCAACTGGTCATGACAGTTTAGTATCAATTTTCCTTCATAATAAATCTGTTGGAGTAAGTTCAATGTACGCTTTCAAAATGATGCCTCGAACGCATTTGATTTCAAGTGAAAATGTTTATCCTTGGAAAACTTCATAGTTATTTTTGAATCAATTCATGATTAGCATGAAATTCCTAATAATGTTATGCCACGGTCAATAACGTTATGCCACGCTCAATAATGTTATGCCACGCTCAAATATTCTCAGAACGCTGCATGGATTTCTTCAATATGATGCATTCGAAAAGCATAATAAGTTTTCAAGCTCTCAGTTTCTGTCAAGAAATATCTACAACAAATTGCTTTGAATAATGTCAATCTCTGTGGACAAATCGGTAATTGCGTTTGACAGGTAATTCTGCAAACAGAGTCATATTTACGAACTAAATGCTGTCACTTTCTGACATTGGTGTCGTCTGGTTGTTTTTCCTGAAAATCTCAACAAAGAAAATGGCAAACAAGAGAGAGGGCATGAATCGTAGTCAAGTGTACACACCTAATCCTTGTAAATATTCAACTTTTATTAATTCCAAGATGTTTGCACACATTTGAATATTAGTAGCAACGAGTCCGGCGCGGTAGTAATACCCGTAAATGTAATCAAAGCAAATGAAAGACAAAGAGCTGTGATCTTTTGAACTGAGCAATATATCTGCAACGGATAGGGAAATAAATACATTTTCTCAGCTTCCCTTACTTCTTCACATTGTGAGTAGCCTTTTTCCAAGCAAAGGTTAATATGTAGTAAATGTCAGCAGAATTTACATTGTCAGTTTCACTCCGAAAGAATTATGTCTTTAATATATATATATATATATATATATATATATATATATATATATATATATATCTGCCAGTAATATCTATTCCAAACATTAATTCATAAAATCAACTCGATCTTTAACTTGCTATCTCCTTTAGCACGCAACAGACTTGTTAATTTCTTCTATGCTCTCCAATACGTGGATGGTATGAGGATGGTGTTTTAATAAATATGTATTAATTAATCAACACAATGCAGGACAGTCAGATATCAGAAGACTTTGATAGACGTGGCAATCTGAATTGCTTGTGATCCGACTGATTGGACCTTTCAATCAAAACTCCAGAATGCATACAAAAACACTTATATAATCATTGATTTTCGTATGGGATTGTCCCATAGGACTATGAGCAATGGACCCTGAATACATTATTGTATCCAATGTTTCTGTCTGCAATGCATTTCGAAGAAATGAACTATCACATGCAGGCAGCTGTTCACTCTAAAAGTATTTCTTGATTCCGAGATGTATACATATTTACCATGCTTAAGAAGGAAGGAAATAGTTTTTTGAATTACTGCAAAATCAGCAATATTTGTGGAAGATTTTTTTCAGTGGGTAACGAATACCCCCGTAAAAAACTGTTGCTGAGCAACACTTGTAAAATTGTGTGCCCACTAATTCGTGGAAATATGGAAGGGTAAGAACTTACCTCATATTAAAAACAACTATCCAATATTTACTTTCAATCCAAAGTTTTAATAACATATATAAACCAAAATGTGTTAATTACAGTTATAATATCAAATGTCTTTTGCTTTCAAGTCATAACTGATTCAACACCGCAATCAAAACAAACCGTGACAGCAGACACGTGATCAATATACCAGCAATGACACTGATAATACGTCCGTATTGTCTGCCAAGCTGAATCCATCTTGAATGCACTCTTTGTCCTTTGAAACATCCTTCGGTTTCAGCTGAATGATAATAAGATTACATGTACTTTCTTTATGCTTTCACCTTTGTAACTTATTCAGAAACCTGTTCAAAATAGCAATCAACAGCGTTATGCCTAAGACTAGTTTCGATTTCGGTATACGTGTGGTCACATAGTGATCATCATCTGAGTTCTAGGGTATATATACATCCCTAAATTTACTGTTGCACAATAATGCGAGAACCTTTTTGTTTCCGCGTTAGCCTTTGTACCTCCATTTGCTCAACCAATCTGCTCACGAACTTCCTTGCAATACAGGGATCATGCATTTTTTTTTTTTGTTTTGTTTTTGTTTTTGTTTTTGCTTTTTTTTCTGGTATCAAAGTTCACCGAATCTTACATAAAAGCAGAAAATAACGTTAACATTTTCAGAAGTCATTTAACGTTTCCTATTGAAGGCTTTGATCAGGTATTTTGGTTTTACGCAATCCTTTTCTTGGGTGGCAATCGTTCCTGATCAGCTGAAGCAAAACGAATAAGCATCTCGCAAGAGAGCTAACTTTTAAGATTTATTGATCAATAACCACTTTAACGAATCGTTCAGTATAATATCTGTCATTTCTTAGGAATAAAGCAGCTACCAGATGTTGTTAGGTAATTACATGAAATTAATCAGAGTCTGAACCTTATTTTGTATTTATACGCGAATGAGAATACGCACCGCTTACTGCGGAACAAATGAGTTGAAACATTCCCTTTGCGAGTATCATTATTTATTTGGCTCTGAATAAATAACATGTATGAGGGCAAGTGAGCAGGTCGTAATTAGCTGTTATACAACTGGAGAACCTAACAATATCGCAGGTTTTCCGTCAATACACACACGATGCGAAATGCCGTCATTTGTTTTGGTTGCGGCCAGGAAAAAGGATAAGCATCACAACACACCAGGGTATCAATGGCGTTTGTAATCAGATATTTATACTTAGATACAACCACTTTTACACACCTACTCTATCAATACTGCGCACGCATTTTTATGTAAGAATAAGACACAAGGACCTCAGTTTGCATACTCCATCATTGTTTCGGCTGTTGACCTATAATTTTGCGAATGCGTAGTCTTCAAGTCAGATGAGTACTTAAACTTTAGATGACAGCGATTGGTAGCATTCGAAATTTTACGATCCTCTGGAAGTTGTCAAGAAGTTTTTACCTTTGTTTCATTTAATTTATCCGTCACACAAGTGATCTGGCATAGTCACGAGAATTGTCGATAGGTCCACTTTATTTCGAACAAAGCACCTTATTTTGAGCCCATATAATACCACGTGCTACAGCCGTAACATAAAGGAATCCATGCCAACAATCGTGAGCGGCAAGTTTTGTATAATTATGTTCACATTTTCGTCCAACCTTTCACCAAACATTATCGGTCTACATCAGAATTGTTTTGCTACAAACGTTATTTCTGTATTACCTCGAACACACTTTCTCAATGTCAGCAGACACATTTTTCAAGCTCTTAGTAGTCCAATTCGGTAAGTTATGCAAACTTAGCACGCTGTTCTGCCGAATAAGACAAGTATTCGCCACGTTTTCGTTTCCCCGGCGTAGGTCTTTTAGTTTCGATAGTGTCATTAGCCGTTGTGATTCTGATAGCATTCTCCTCTGATTTCACATTCTTTGCAACAATCGGAGAAGCTGGTTTACCGAATTTCGAGGGATTACAACAACTTTAATAACGACTCTAAAATCACAACACTGGCTGTTTCAGCTCACTTAAAGTTCAAATACTGCCTGCATCTCGAATATTACTCACGGATGGCATGTTATTTTTGTAAACCATTGGACAATTTTGGGAGAAAGTTTCGTTAAGATTGGTTTTTAAGGAAAACAGTGTGACACCCCAGGAAATTGTATCCAAACGAAATCGTCCGTTTATATCCAAACCACGAAATAGTGTTGCCACAAATATTTTTGATTTTACAGTATTTTGTTGGTCTCTCGGTATTCTCATTTTTGAAGTTCACATTTTTTTAACGTTAAGTTATGCTCTTACTACTTGTTTTCAATATTTTCACAAATATAAATGTTGGGAGATCTTGTGAAATCATAAGCTAGTAAACAAAATCCAAGAGATAAAGAATTAATATTAAATATTGCAGTAGGAGTCAAATGTACGTAAGTAAGGCATCACTGGACCAATGTTTGTATTGCATGTTTCGCTGTTGATTTCCAGTGAACTGCTCGTAGTAAACTTGTTACCAAACAACGCAGTCATCGTGAATAACATGATTAAATTAAATATTAGTATATATTACGATGAATGTATTGTATATACTGGTACTATTCTTCATCCAGGTAAGTATAAGAATATGATAAGTGCATAATGCATTTGATGTTTTCCATCGAGGTTTTTATTTTGCAACATACATAACTATCGACTTTTAGTCTGTAATAATAAGCAACGAATGGGTATGGATCCTATTTGTTCCGGTAGGAGATTACCATTAGTACCGTTTCAATGAATAACAGCAAATAACTGTCAAATATAATTGACATATGAGCTGGATTTTATATTCTGCTGACTGGTATTTCGGGATTTCTCGCTATTTTAGAAACGGCACTCCACCCCCACTCTGCATTTTAGCATATCAAATTATATATTTCACACTATCTACTTCATATGGATGTAAGTTAATAGTGAAGATATAGATGGGGGCTAGAATAAACTAAACATACAGCCATGGGTGTGCATGATGTTTTATTAAAGAACTGTCTGCTCCTGATGTGGTTAATTGCAAAACGTTTTGTGATAACTGAACTTAGAGTCACAAATCAGTCAATGGTTGTACAGCTTTAATATATTTTGCCTTTTCAATTTGTTTAATACAAGATACAAACATTAACAAAGACATCTCAATATCTACTACCAAAATGACAAAGGAAGGGCATTTAAGAAGCATTGTCAAGTAAATATTCTTCTTTCACACATTGTCGTGGCAGTTTTTAAGACTCGTATTGTTAATCCTCCACTTTGTATGGTCTAGTTACGGCTAAAAGCGAAATGCACTAGTGAAATAATTATTTATTTCCCAAAGAATGTTGTCTTACTTCACGAGGAGTGTTCAGATAGCTGACCATTTAATTTAGCACATGCAGAACTTAATCTAAGTTACGGGGTAATCTCTTTAAGCAAGAGTAATAAGATGTTCTTGCATGACATTCATAAAGTTCAATAATAAAATAGCAATTCAGTTTCAACAATTACCGCAGACACAACAAAAAGAATATGAATGTCCTATGTGCACTGAGGATCATAACATTACAAGTTTAATGTTTGAAGCCTTTAATTTGCCTAATTAAAAAACAAATAGAATCCATTTACAATTTCTGTTGTTATAAGGCATCGCTAAATATATAACTTTGAAAAAGTGAAAGGTTAGGCAAATATTCTTTGGCATAATCATTAGGTTTACTATTGTTATTAAAAATGGGTCGTTTTGTCATGATTTTGCGTAAATAACAAGCTCATCTGTTTATTAGCTTTCTTCCATATTCTCAACTTCCAGAATAAAGAAAGCAATTGAAGTGGAATTTATTGATTATATAATAGATATGCATCATGCAGTTAGAAACATTTCCTAGCCTAATACTTGTTCACAGTGTATTCCACGCACCTCGGCATAAAGCTACAGAAAATACCATTACAAAACAAAGCTCTGTCAGCACTTGTCCATAGCTAGCCGCTAAAATCTTTCCTACTCGTTCCTGAGTAAATCGGATGACAGTACCGAGGCCACAGTGCCTGAAACAATTAAAAACAAACTTTGGAAACGGACCAATGATCGTTTGTTTTGAACAAAATTCAGAGCCTGGTTAATGCTTGTGATTTGTATTGTTTTATATTTAACACTGCACACATTATTTGCCCCTTCGATTTGAATTGATCCAAACATATCTAATATTCTCTTTTCGAAACATTCCTACATGAATAATTTTACAGGACGACCAATGTTTAGTGATAAACCATGATTCAAAGTAATTTTACGGCGTAAATCACTGCATATTTTTCTCTTCCTGCACTATCTTTAATCTGCTCTAGACAAAAATATTGGAATATCAGTGCTCATGAGGATCTAAAATCCAATAATGTCTGGAAATACCACAAAATCCTCCGCGTTCAAGAGTTTTTACAAGGAATTTCCATGCAATGATAGAACAAACTGATAGCCAGTGTCTGCACTTATTCTATCTCTTGATTTGATCTATATTAGTCCAGAATTGCTACTACAAACTGGCACATGACTTTTCTAATGCATGTAGCGTTTGATACATATTTTTGTATCATGGGAATAGAAATATCTTCACTGCCTGCCTTTAGAAATGTTCTTCATTTGATACTTTGTTTTTCATTATTCACAAGAATTTCAGTGTAACTTTGTTATTCACAAGAGTTTCAGTGGAACTTTGTTTTTCACAAGAATTCAGTGGAACTGTAAAGACTTTAAGTTTTTAATACTATTACGTCTTTCTTTGATAGCCTAATTAGATATTAATATGTAGCCTAATTATATATTAATATGTAGCATAATTAGATATTAATATGTAGCTTAATTAGATATTAACATGTAGCTGTGTGCAAGAGATAAGGGATAAATAATAAGTGATGGCTACATTATGAAAGTAATTAAAAAGCACATATTTCAGTATATGTTTTTCTCATACACAGAAAAGGCTGAGCGCTAAATAGCAGAACGTACTAAAATTGAACTATCTAAAATCTGCATACGATATCCTCATAAAGAGTATTCGAATGTAGATCTTACAAAGCAATGGAAATTAGTGGTGATACACATTCGAATTTTATCGTATCTCAGGACATAGCGACATACCGAAAAACGTTATCATGCCACATCAGGGTATCCATATCTATGTCCATTGGAGGTAACTGCTTTCAGCCGGTAATCATCGTCACACGGATCCTTGAATCCTAAACAAAATAAGTGAATCCACTTTCTGGTCTTGTTCGATACGGGTTATTCATTTACAAAACGTTTGTTTACAGCAAATGGCTAGGTAGAAAGAAAACGCGGTTAAAATCAATTTAAGTAACCACCATAAAGTGCTTTTGTTTTCAGTGTCGATTCGAAGACGCCATGATACAAAAATGCATTGAGTAGTCACATGTCTGGGGTAATATAACTAATGTAACTAGACTAAGGAATCAATGGACATTACTTAAATTTAATTTGGTTAGCATCACAGTGACAAATTATAGAGCTCAATAGGTAAAGTTCAATCAAAGTGAGAAAACGCCTTTTCTGCTATAAGAGAGAGATTCCACCGATTTTCATATGCATAATGTTGGCAGTTTTATGCACTAATGAGGAAAACGAAAAGACGAGAGAAAATTAATGAAAACTTGCGAGCTTCAAGGAAAATGTCAACTGTCACTTAATGTCTACATTGGAGAACTTCATACCAATACAATAGTCACCTCACCCATTGCATCACGGTTTTTTATTGATCGATATAAATTGCTGTTCGTTTCAATAAAAAATCAGAGAATTAGTGTCTCGTTGGCTTGCTATCCAGTGGATTAGATTATATATGGGATTGATGTGTCTATATGTTCTGCGATAATTTAGACGTATTTCAGAATTTTGCTTAAAGGATGATCGCTTGTGAAATGTTGGAATATTTAACTTTGTAACAAAAATCGATATTATTATACGTAGGTAGGATCCAGACGATCCAGAATCACTTATTTTTAGGTTGATGTGCATTTTCTAGCGCTACACATAGTGTTCTCCCTCTCTCTCTACATATATATATATTAAAAAAAAAATTTTTAATATGTGCGTGTGTGTGTAAATACCGAACCGAGTATTTAAAAATTCATCGAATTCGCACAGACTGAATTTAAACATATAGATAGTTTCAATGTCTGACAATGTCAACATATGTCCTTAAATTGGTATTAAGCTGTCTTCCTTCGCAGTTCTATTGAATGAGTACAAATGTAACTTTTATGTTTTTATTTTTAGGTGTTCTTAGTATTCAATACTATGTTCTACAGATAAGCAGAATAATTCAATGCACGTATTCACTGTGTCAGTTTCTTTAGGTCTTTATGGATAATAAAACAATTAAATAATAGTCTTTTAAATTTTTTCCAGATATTTAATTCCCTGAGTAAACACTTCATGTATTATATTTCGAATAGAAAGGATCCAACTAGAAAGCCTGTCGTCTTCACTACAAATAAAATGGCAACATATATAGCTACATTAGAGACATAGGAATTTATCTTGATGTTTTCATTTTGTTCTCTCTCTCTCTCTCTCTCTCTCTCTCTCTCTCTCTCTCTCTCTAATGGTACTACGAGCTTTATCATTGGCATTGTGGTCTCTAATAACATTTTCCTGTTCCCTGATTGCGTCCTTACAAACATCATCAATCTATGGTTTGTTTACAGGTTTAGAACTTGTGATATTGTATTCCTGGCAACATTATGGAGTAGGTTAGTAAATAGGAGTTTTGGGTACACTACATTTTCGAAACGATCAGCCGTCAAATCTATTTGGCAGAGAGACTGAAACGGTTCCTAATCTGCCTTATTAAATTTGCATCTCTGGCCTGGCGTTGGAGGGTTATTCGTATTTCTTCACAACTATATTGGAAAGTGGTCACTACCACAAAGGTCGTCAACAAGTTCCCAAAAGAAATCAAGTAAAATATATGGATCGCAGATGGTCAGATCCAAGGACGAGTAGATTCGTGATGCATGGTGTACGTTGATAGCGGAATTATCGTTAAAAAAGCAAAGGTTGTGTTTTTAAACAAGATAGTATTTTCTTTCCTTTCTCGTTTATATCTTTGCAACCCCAAAGTATATGCTGGCCGTTAAGGTAGCTCAGTAGGACAAAAGGTGTTGGTAACTATTCAATAAGATGGTCAAGATCAGATTGATTCACTGGAGCATTTTAGGGTCAGATATATTGTGCAAAGTGTAAGAGTTGTGTGTATGGTCATACGAACGCCTTTAGCCTGTAATGTAGTACTGAGATTAATTTGGTTGTGACGAATAATCAGTAGTTGTTTAAATGTCGCTGTAGATTGTGACATTTTTAAGATTTATTTCATCCTAGTATTTTAAAAGATCTCCTGCAGGTAGACATCCATTGAGTCGTGTTCTTTACGTAGAAAACTTATTTCATCGATATTTGCCTTTAAACTTCGGCAATCCTATTGTAGTATGGTGGCAGACATCACGTGTATGGAAGCGGTGAGAGTACGGAACTTGTGACAGGTTTCACTGGTGCGGTATCAAGGGATCTCCATTTTCCATACTTTCTAGTCGTCAAATCTTATTAAAGAACTTGATAGATTCGTCAGATCCTTTTGGAAGTCTAATAGATTCTTAAAATTCTCTCTTCATTTGGTTTCGACCATGCATTGCCACTGGGGACAGTGTTTTGCTGCCTTTTTCGTAGGCCAGATCTAACCGGTTGGGGGATTTGTATTGGACAAAACTGTCAAGAGGTGAAGGGTTCTGATATTTGAGATATATTAGGAGCCCAGAGTTTGTTTCTGATGACGATGAGGTTTTGGTATAGGGATAGACGTGCATCTGTAGTGAGGTTCATTACAGAGTCAAGTAATGTTAGGCGAAATATCTGTAGATTTTGTGAGTCTGGACTCAACAACCCTTGCTACATAGGCATAAGATAATTCCAACGTGTAGGGTGCTTGTCTCCATAATTCTTCTGGCTGGGTAGGACAAAACTTTTGTGGATTTCCGATGGTGAATTTATTTTTTCCACCTAGGGCACACGTTTGAGTATGCGCAGTGGTCGCTGTTGCAATTTCCACAACATTTAGGACTCGTGGAAGAGGGGTCATCGTGACCTTACTCGCTACAGCGAGCACAAACACCATTTCTCTTACAGGTGTCCTCATGGTGACTGAAACCTTGGCATTGGAAGCATAAGTGTATATACGATTCAATATGAAGGAAGCCAGACTTTATTGATGTTGGTAAGGTTGCTGAGTTGAAGGTTTAAATGTAGGTGCTATTGGGTCTTTTCTTACCATTTTCTGTCACTAGGATTCTACTGATCTCTGTTACACCTTGGGAAGTAAGATCCCCAAGCATTTCTACTTCATTACAGCCCCCTAGGTCCTAGCTGCGTATAATCACTTAGACGAGTTCGTTGTCTTGTGTGGGGACACATTTATCAGGATATCCACAAACTTCGATGCCATTATGAAAATTTCAGAGTGTGACCTTTTGTCACATCCCACTAGTAGTTGGCCGGTCTTGAGTTTTGGGACACTTTTAGGCTCTCCGACCAAGCCTTGCAATGCCTTGGTAATAGCAAAGACGTGAGCTTTGTGATTGGTTGATTAATATCGATAGATTCAATCAGGGAAATTTCGGTCTGTATTTTTGGGAGTTCACTTGTCTATTGGTGTCAGAGTCGAAGTCCACTGAATGATTTCGTTTTATTCTGGTTGGAGTACTTTTTGGACGTGCCATTGTAGTTGTATGTGGTTTCATCACCAATGCTCCGCTTCCACTTCGGAGCATAATGAGAGTACATAATACAGGTGCGGATTGTGAAATAGCGAAGAAAGATGGACTAAATGTTTTAATAAACTGGTGTATGGGGTTGGGGTCAGTGTGAAGAGAAAGCAGAATTTAGACACCTTGATCATATGAGTTCGGTGTGACAATTTGGTTGATCAGACCGGTTCATCTGACCACCCTTCAAGAATGAATCTGAGCCCACAGTAGTGTCTCCCATCGAAGCGGCTACAACCCGACCTCTTCTCTACTCAATAAACAAGATTCTCTCCTCCACGGGACGCATCCCACAGCATACAGGTTGTCTCCGTTTCATGCCTCTTACGACATGCAGGAGGATGCATCGGGCCTGTTCTTAAACAAAAATCCGCATTGGAGCTACAATCGATTGGTGAATGTTCACACCCTTATGAATTATTCTATATCTTTCTGCGTTGCTTATGACAGTTTTCCTATATCTCAAACACTGTTACAAATATGACTTTCCAAATGTCATTGCAATGTAAACCCAAGTTTGACACCTGACCAACCACGCTTTATGGTATCACTAGACTAATTGATACAATCAGAGGTTAATGCATCCTATTGTAATTCCTAAAAAAATCATTAATATTTGTTCTCTGATTGTTTCTGAAGATTTGCTAACCACTGAAGTATATTACTTCCATTCAGTAGAAAGCAGCTATAAAGCCTGAACAAAATATAAAATGTTTATTGAGTTCAGCCTTTTGACTTTTGTGCAGGATGACAAAACACACATTTGTGATTTGTACCATTCTGGAAAAGTCATTTGCACTACAAATTCCTGTCAAATGTGGAAAAAATAAGGAAATATATATGAACTTAATTAACGTCGTAATACATTCAATAGAATACAGCGGATAATCCATTGCAAACACAATTTTCGAAATAATGAATCATCTTGTTTGCATTTATAACTATGTATGTCATACATCTAAATTAAAAAAGTTAAAAAGTCCGTTATTTGAAGCCAAACTGAAATAGCTGTTCACTTTCTATAGGTGGGAAACAACAGATTTATACAATTATTCTATCGTACAAATGCACCTAACATACACACTAATTTATCACATGCTTGAACAGCTTTGAATTTTGTTGAGACTCCATTTGGATGCAAACAAAACTTGACTGTATAGTTATCACTATAATGTGTCTTCTTAATGCTAAGGTGAATATGACACGTGTGGGTGATTCGGTACTTCCACTTTGATGTGACCTTTGTAACCTTTTTCAGACACTGGCACCTTGACACTGCATCTTGCTTCCAAAGCAACAATCCGGATGGAAATTTGCCCAAAAATTGCGACATTTTATTCAATTTGTAAATTTTAATATTTACAAATATACCAACATTTAATACGTTTGGTTGTTACAAACGAAATAATGATTTATTTATCGAAAAATGTATTCTAACAAGCTCAAACAGATCAAGCAAGATTTATGTTCTATAAATATGGCAAGTGAGTCCTTATTTTGGATTTTACATGCGTCATCCATTCTAGCACATGACACTCCACTTAGACTGTTGTATTGTAAGATTAATTGTATTGTGAAGGAAACCAAACTTGACGAAATGCGATCAGACTTCACAGTTATGCTTCAATGTTACTACAGATACGGGAAAGGCAAATTCATAAAATAGATGCAACTATTTTTCCTATCTTCAGTGTATCACTATACTAATTGATCCAATCAGCTGTTATTGCATCTTGTTGTACTACATAAGAATATGTTTTCTGGAGATGTTTTAACCAGTGAATCATTTTACTTCCATTCAATCGAAAGCAGCATTAAAGTTTGTACAGAAAACAAAATGTTTACTGAGCTCTGCGTCTTGGCTATTCCGTAGGATGACAAAGCAAACAGGAATGATTCGGTCCGTTCCGGAAAGGTCACTTGTACTAAACACTCCAGTCATTTCATTCAAATGCGACATGTTTTTAGAGAATCCAGCATAGCCTATGCTGATGTCTTTATATGTTGTTAGTGCCTAAAACTAAAATAGTCTCGGTGCCTCTTAACTTATAATTAATGCACCGGATTTCATCATAACTATAAAACAGGAACTCTCTCTCTCTCTCTCTCTCTCTCTCTCTCTCTCTCTATATATATATATATATATATATATATATATATATATATATATATATATATATATATATATATGAAACTTAATCAGTGTGGTGATTACCTTAGAACCGTAATGAATTTGGGAGCAATAAGTATACATAAAACACCTGCATATATATCGATATATTGTGCACACATATATGAAATATGTTGAACCTTAAATGTCACTGAAACAAAAATGACTAGGTTGTGCTGCTGCTTTAATGTTGATTACCTTCCTTGATATCTGCTTTAATGTTAATCACCTTCCTTGATATCTGCTTTAATGTTAATTACCTTCCTTGATATCTGAAATGAAGTCAAGGCTTTCAGTTGGTCGTCTTTTGAAATATAATATCGGACCACAATCTTACTGTAGCCTGACACAAATGTCCCATGTTGTGGGTGTAAGGTCATGAATACTTAATTTAGGCTGGTCTAATTTTCAAAATGGTAATTATGCTGTGCGGATGGTTATAGTGAAACACACACTCTCTCTCTCTCTCTCTCTCTCTCTCTCTCTCTCTCTCTCTCTCTCTCTCTCTCTCTCTCTCTCTCTCTCTCTAACTATCTCTCTCTCTCTCTCTCTTAAAGTTCTGGGTCGTTGCCTCTTCTTCATTCAAAGTTGTTGAGCAATTAGATATTTTTATATTGGCTGGTAGTCATTGATAGTGTATTAAGATATATACAATGATTACATGTACGAAGGAACATGTTAGTGCTCAGTCTATGCATACAGAAATTTTGTCTTTACATTGTACGGTGAAGTTCTCCTTCTACGCTCTTTTATCACTGAACGAGAAAATGGAACCCACCGCTATAAAGGTTTCAAAACACTCTCGCGACAAGACCTATTTATTAGGCAATATTTATATATGAATGCGCATGTCCAAATCAAACTTAGATGGAATTGTTTCTCAGGATTCCTCTCAAGGATGATAACGCAACTATTCCTAGAAGAGGGGAAAAATATTTAAATACGAAAGGTGATACAGACGATTTGATTGTGTGACTTCTCTCTAATCAAAAGATGCTTTCTAGTTAAATTTAAATTTTCTTTACTCTTGAACCTAGCAAATTGTGAAGTTCATATTCTGATTTATTCCTTTAATGGAATTTTCCGAATCATCAGACTCACCTTAATTTAAAGACGAACTTCGATGTTAATATTGTGCTTTGCCTGGTTTATAAGGCATCTAAGAAGAAAAAATGTGATAGATTCGGAAAAGTACATTGAGTGTCACATAAGTTGTTTGACTTATAAAGCAACACATGTCAAAGTTGTCTCATATACTTTGTTTTCTTCTTATCATGAGACTATCAGGAGCGGCACACAGATAATTGATTCTTGATATATTGTATTCTCTAGGAACCTAATCCAAATATAAATACCAAAGTTCACTCAAGACAGATAAACAGATGCCTTTACATGTTCTCAGCCGTTGTAATTCATTGCAGGAGCTGCAATAACTAGCTCACCCACGTACAACCTGTGAAGAAATCTCATATTGTTTGCCAATATGTTGTCTCCATATGTTTTCTGAATAACAATATTACCAGCTGGCTTTTAGTAATATTCTCCTGTATAAAGTAACTGAATCATCGTTCACATAAATTTGGCATGTGCAAAAGAAACATTTCGAGACACCTCTGGAATAGGTGTACATTTTCTTATTCTGTGACCTTGACAATCGTTTGACATATTCATGTATAAAGTAACTGAATGATCATTCACTTCAATTTTGCATGTGCAAAAGAAGACTTTCGAGATACCTCTGGATTAGGTTTCAAATTTCTTATTCTTCGACCTTGACAATCGTTTGATATTTTGGGGTTAAAATCTGTACTGGTATTACTTCACACGATGCAATTGTACAGTTCCTCTGTGAATCTTCCATGCCACTATTATATAAAATCAAACTTATGTTATGCGTGAACAATATTGACAAAGGAATTTTCCTAAAAGAACGAAATAGGGATAGATCCAAAATGAAAGTAAATACTCTATATGATAAGAGTATTTAGCTAAAATCAAAGTTGATAAAACATTTATATAAACCTTGAGAAAGGCAAGATTAAGCATATGCATTTTAATAGGGGCATTACTCGTCAATGATACTGTGCTTAACATGGAGAGCACTCTACAATTATATGGTACTTAGAAGGGAGACCACCATCCAATGCTACAGTGCTGCAAACGACAACAAGCTATTTCTTCCTACATATATTATCAGTGAGTGGTGTGCAGCCTAGCATCAACGGCACCCGAAAGTGTCACTTCAGTGAGAAAAATTCATAATTTTTTATTTGTACTATATTTTTTTATTATAATTCTTTTCCTCTTGTCCTCTGATCAGAATGGAGACGTGAACAACAAAGTTACTTTAGTATGATCTTTCTCGTGACAAATCATGTTATGATTGGTCAGTACATTTTTCAATAGGCAATCTCGGATAGATAGACTGCATTAGTTACTGCACAGCAAAGTTTGTTTCTGTCTGAATATTAAAATGTGATCCATTTTGTGATTAGGCATGAAAGCTGGGGTTCAACAAAATAAAACTACAGGGATTTCTGATCTAATTTTTCATTGATCTTTAAATCACCGCAAACACAATGTAATGAGACACAAGACATATAATACTCTGTTTTCTGAAGACGCAGAAGAGCCAAATACTACAGTGAAGTATGCGTTTAATTGGAACCCGCGATGTTACATAATCCTTGTTAACAAAACAATTTCTGCTGCATCAATGGAATAAAATAAATCAAGACAAGTTAAGATTGTGTTCAATTTGCATCAATTTGCATTACAACTAACAGTACCACACGATTAGAGTGAAGTGTAGACCTTATAAGCTAACTCACGTCTTTTGTGAAAACATTTTAAACTAATGAATTATCTCGAGACAAAATACTGCTAATTCTGAGTTGTAGAATTAAAATCACAACTCAGTTTAAGTCTCAGAAAGTGCATTATTGCACTTTGTTAAAATTCTAAGGCCAAATGCTTGTAGATAGATTTCCTTCTTAATGGCTGAGTCCGTGTGTTATATACGGGACACATGTATTCATCTGTGTTAAGCGAGTTGGGACTGCCGTATTACGTATTAGACATCTATCCCGACCAACAGTAATAGTCGATGATGACTAAGACCCCCAAAATTAGTTTTACCTAACAATTCGCGTTTCAGATAACTTTCATTTGAATGAAAGTATGATAAAATACCCTTTGGGCTCCTGCATCCATTTAGATTAAGCTGTTGAATTAAGAACACAACGCTGGGAAATGTCATTCATTTGCATATCAGAAAATCAGTTGCATTTGACTATAATGAAAAATGATTGTCTTTGACAAAGAATCTGATTTAAATGAAATCAAAGCACATGTTCAAGTATAAAAAGATTATGCAAATTTATCTTAATAATCTCCGCCTTCCCAAAATAGCGAGCGCTTGTGTCATTGCCGTACTCAAGGAAATGGCAAGCACAAAACACTGTCTTCAATATTGCAATTACCTTTATTGCTAAGATAAACTTGTACCCGGTACTTTCATAGCCTTAAATGCAAATGTATAAACGTTTAAATTATTTATAGGAACTAAACATTTATATGGACTTTCACGCAATATATTCTTGGAGATATTTTCATTCTTTTATTCTAACAGATTTCTGGATGCTTTTTATTTTGTCATGCTGAGCTATTGAAACGCCTTTGAATCAAATTTACTATTTTCAACATATAATCATCGCTGGAATCGATATTTCTGCACACAAATAAGCATTTAACGTCAGTCAGGAGAAGAATCATTTAACGTAACATATCCAGGTTTCCAGTCAAATAATGTAAACATGGTCATTCTTTATACTCTTACTCGTTGAATCTGAATGCTACAGTTAGATGTTGAATTTGATGCTTTACAAAGCGAAATAAAATTGGAATATAATCTTAAACAATTTTTTATTATAAACTGAAATGTATGTTGTTATCTAAATGTACATTTATGAGCTTTACATGATTTTGATTTCGATTTTGTTTCTGTTTAAAGTGGTTACCGTGAAAATATTTCAACAGGAATAATATTTAATACATTGAGCTCTATTTAACAACGCAACCACTAACAATCTTAAAGCTGTGAATCTGGATCCAGTTTTACCAAACATCTCAAACTTCCTTCCTCAGATTGAGGATTTTTTAAAATATCTTTCTGATTGCTTGGTTGGTAATAACGACTTTTGCACACACAAAAAATCAGCACGCATTAGTGATTAAAATGCAGGCATACATTCTTGACATTTCCTTAGAGAAGTCTTGCTTAATCTCTGAGGACATTTTTGATGATTTCCTCGAACTTTGAGGAATTGGTCAAATTATTTTTCAAGAATAAAAATGTTTCCATGTGTTACAATTTAAAAGTAAAACGTGATTTTGCATCTTTTCCTATATCTCTACCAATGACAGAAATATTGATATTGTCTGAAGTACAATAAGAAAAATAATTCAAACTCTCAATTTGAGGAGAAATTTTGAGAATTTTAGTGAAACCGGGGCCTGGATAAAAATTCATCGGTATCTACGCAACGATCTATGCAAGAGAGGAAAAGTTGAATGGCATGAAAGTCAATTATATACAACTTCAAAACGAAGTTTATAGATTTATATTGAATAAACAGTTATACACTATGGGGATTTTTACTTTGCTTTTGATTCTAATCCTATTGTATTGCATCGCCTAAATAGTATTGAAGTCTGTAATCCAAAGGCTCCGTATGCATAATTTCATGAATATTCAAAAGAAAATTTCGTTCACAGTCGGTCTCATCTTTACAATGAGCTGATGATAGATATAAATAGAGGTCTGTACCATCATAATACTACCTGTCTGCATGGTACAATGATTGGTGGCGAGAGAACTATACTCATAGTAGTTTCTACGTCCAAACGCAGACAATATATAATGCTTAAAGATTGTAAACCATAAACCAAAAAGGGAATGGTCTTTGATGAAACTGTTTAAGTAAAGTTTCTTGGTTTGTACTTGATCGGCTAGAACATGATTATATTTTGAAAATTCTAACACGGAGTAAGCGTACAATATAAATTCTGTACTCACTTAGATGTTAGACTTAAATGGTAGTTGGAAAAAATAGTTTTCTTAAAATTGCATGTTATATCCTTGTGAATTTCAACTTGTAGTATGCTTCGTGCATTCCAGAAATGATACTTAAGGCTATTAGTTGTTTTACAAGGTATTTTGCTTATAAACTGTATGGTTATGCATTGATAATCGTCTGCCTACTAAAACTTCCAAAGTGTTTTCATCGACTTGGCGTTTAAAATCGCCGACCCTTCCTTACAGCTTGTTTGAAAATCTTGTACTTGGGACCTTGCCTTTGTAGCTAAAGACCTCTGTGTATGGTATTATATGGCAATCTTCCTCACAGAAATGGCTAAGGCTTGATTTTAATCGCTTTCTCAATAACCATTAACTTGGCAGTCTTGAAATGACTTGTACTGAACACCTTATAAGTTTGAGCTAATTAGATAAAGTTATAGTACGAAAAGATTTATTTACCTTCTAGCTTATTTTGCAGTACTATAATTTTCTCAACAAATGTTGCACACAGCGAGATGCCGAGTTGAGAGAGGACAATCTTCTTAAACAGATTGTAAATATTATTTTTAGTGTTTACCTTTAGACGCCTGCAAACACTTTTTATTGAAAGCAAGATGCGTCTTATTATAGACATAAACGAAACAGTGAACAAAGCGGAGGATAGACACAAGGCTATGATCCCTCCATTTAAACAAGGACTTGTATCATCATCTTTCCAAGAAATCATAGGCACAAGATATAGCGATAGTTCTACAAAACGTTCGAAGGATGTTTTCACAATTTGATAGATTATATGATTTGCCCGCAAATAAAAGTCATTTTTAAAAAGAAATAGAAGTGCAATCTATTAGATAAGTGAGAAAGTCACCCTGTCACTCTTCGTCTCTATTACACAGGGCGTTCCAACATAATCAATCCATTTCTTCGGCTTGCTGAACTGTATTTATGAAAATTGACTATTCGTATGAAATCTCTAGGAAAATTTAATCACAGAATCAATTATTTACATTGTCAGCCTTTCTTAGGTTTTACACCAAGTGATAACTGAAGGTGTTTAACATCGTACTTGATATATCACACTCCCAATAAGGTATAATTTTTAGTGTGCAGTTGATATTACACTACTATTTTCAGAGACGATCGGTGCAAGCAACTATTGGAGAAAAACACAAAAATATTTGTCAAGGTGAATTGAGACCTGCATGGGATGTTGCTTCTATCCATAAAAAAGCAAACGGTATACCAACTGAACTTTGATGATGTCGTAGAGCAGTTCTCTCTCCCTCCCTTCTCACCCCCCCCCCCCCATTTCATTCTCTCTCTCTCTCTCTCTCTTTCTCTCTCTCTCTCTCTCTCTCTCTCTCTCTCTCTCTCTCTCTCTCTCTCTCTCTCTCTCTCTCTCTCTGGGCCATTCACAAACACTGTAGCTTGACTCAGCCAGAGACAGAGAAGAATTCAATTCAACAATTACCTTTCAGAATCCAGTCATCTTTACAAACTCAGTTATTAACAAGAGAATCTACACATTAATACATAAATTCTTCAGATGGCCAACCGCGTGGTTACATTGAGTTATCCCATATTATTGGATGAAATTGTGCGAATTCTTGAATTAACTTTTATTCTTAAGTATTATCAATAATACGACATGTATAGGTTCAGATATCGTATTCAACCCTCCTTTGTAGTTTTATATCGATTTCCAAGGCTACATCTTGCAACTTTGAACTAGTTTACGTTCAACAAATAGTGTTTTTGCCGCAAAATCCTAATGCATTAATTCTCAATGCTTCCACGCTTTGCTGATGCAAAACTTAGCCAAAATTTATTTAAAAGCCGTCCATGCGTAATTGTCAATTACAATGTGACCACAATCGATGGAACAATTCTTTTCTTTCAACAGACATCGCTAACACATTGTTCCAGTGTGAGTAATACCAACGCATGCCATCGATTTAAGTCTCTGATAGTATTCTAGTCAGCCTGAGTGTTGTAGAAGCTTCCGTTCTCTGTCAGGGGCAACTATCTCAAGGGTTTTGTCAGATTTCTGGTTGTCAGCCATCGTCATTGAAACCTATTGTAAAGGCCGAGAGAAATTTGCCTAGATGAATCGTCTTTAACGTGAGATAAATATCAATAGCTATATCACACATATGTGTAGTCGTAAAACATGTGCTATATCACACATATGTGTAGTCGTAAAACATGTTCTAAAAGTAACATGGCACATTATCCTGCGCTCGAAAAAAAAACGGGGAGTTTTTTAAAAGTGCTTCTTTCTGACTCTAAAAAAGTTAATAACAAAATTATGATGGGTTTGGTTCTTGTGCTTGATAATTCAATGGTAATCTCATTTTTTAAACAGTCTCTGTGCGATATAAATAAAGAACTAAAGCAACGAAAACCATATCAGAAAAAAATATAAGTTAAGGTTTATATTTCAAATTTCCGCTGTTTGCCTCTGATGGGAGAGAGTGTTTGATGATTATAAAGTTGCTAAGGAAGCTTCTTTTTCCAGGATTTTTCAACAAAGAGCTTGTAAAATAGAGAGAAAGTCTAGTCTTGAATATTCAAATAAAAATCTCAAATACAGATTTAATATTTTTCCTGGTAATCATTTCATTACTAATCCAGATAGTGTGTAAGGTCACTTTGGACTTCCCACTTTATACTTTAGAGCTTGGTTTAAAGATAAAGTTTTGGTCAGACATATACGTTATTTTAGACTACATTTGAATTGTTTATTTGCACGCACTCGACCTTCTCGATATTGAGCTGAATGTAATAGCCTCAGGCTTAGTTATTCCAGTGCTTAAGGTGTGATTTGAGGGTCATGAATGCGGTTTGTATTAATTAGATAGCCGTGGAAGCTAAACTTGTTGTTTTGTCCGACAGCTTGCTCAGAATTTTGATTCATAAAAACATCTATGAGCACACCTTCTGTGAGTTCATTTTGTTCAGAAATATATGAAATCACGCTGTTCAAAGAAGCAATAGGTGAGGTAAATGATATTCAACAAAATGTATTTGTATTTTCAAATACTGCACGGTCATTAATATTGGAACTTATGAAACAAAATGATGAGAATAAAGAACACTATTTCTTACAACTTTTTCAATTAAAGAGGCATGGCATCACTGACTACATAATAATTTGTATATCCTACTCCTTTTATAAACAGCTTGAAAAGTTGCCGTTTATCTGTAATTGGAAAGAATATATCACTAATATTCATGAATGCACTTTTGGTCATTATAATATCACTGAGATGAAAAATTTCGTGCATATATGGAAAACAGTATCATAATCTGCACATATGCAATAATACTTCATATTTTTTTTATACTGGCTGTTCCAAGCAGTTACTCAATTTTCAAGCAAAAATCTAAAACATTAAAACCGTGAGTACGTGGGTATATTGACTTTACATGAATACAGTGTTCACATGCTTTCGTAGGCAATACCATTATAGTCAAATGGGCCATCTAGACTCAAGCGTCCATTTCGTTTCAAACCAGATTTACGATTTCAATGTGTTTTAATGTGGTTGACCAGCCTCTAAAATTACTTCTTTTTTTTTGCTTGTTTTTTTTTCTGCTTAATTTTTTATTTTTATTTTTTTCTATTTAAAAAAGAATGCAGTTAATGTGCACACTTATATTATCTTCCACTGCTGTATTGGTCATTTACTCTACTACTCCCCTTACAAACTCGTAAGAAAAATCAATTTTTATCCAAACTTTTCTTTTAAAAAATATAAAATCATAAATTGCCACAAAATTAATGTCATATTTTACTGATGATTTTACTTGTTCTCGGTGCGTCTTTCTGTTAAAGACAGCATTTAGAAAACGCACGAGTCTGAAAATTTCAAGCTGTATCTCCAAGTTATTTTCCATACGTACGGTAAAATGCAAAACCTGTTTCAGCTACAATAATAGCAATAATAATAATAGCATCAGTGAATGAGGATTCAAACACCATATAACGCCTTCAAAGTAGTTTAGAAAGATTCTTTCAGTTAACAAAATCTGTGTCAAATAATGATTTACTTAATATTTGTATAGTTTCAAATATTCGTATAAATTGTCGCAGGTATATCCTGAGGGTAATTTTTTACGGTATTGGCAAATGTAGGTAAATATTTTAGGAAAAGAACAATGGTAACTTTGAGTCCATATATTTAACTGTACATTTTATTTGAATAGATCTACTAGTCATATTAGTAATCTTTGGTGGAATAATTGCTAGAAGTGTTAGGTAAATACTTGGAATGTTTTGAAACTGGTTCAATACATGCAGTCTAATGTATTTTTAAACCGTTATATACACACTAGAGTGTTTTGAAAATAGTGGCAAAACATTCTAAATTGTTTTTAAAATTGACTATTTTAAAACTTCTACGGCGGTAAAGGAGCCAAAAGCAAGAGGACATATTATAAAACAACAAACAACGGGGTCGTTTAAACATTAGTACGGCTCCTGTCGTAGTAACGAAAAGGTGATTAGCATTGCCCCTGCCCCCTTCTCCCTCCCCCCACTACCACCACCACCTCCACGAAAAAGCAAAAATAATTATCCCCTCCCACCCCAAAAATAAAAAGGGAATTACACTAAGCAGCTTTGGATTCCATGACGCAGTTACACTTAGTTATGGTTGATATATTTAGACATTGCATCTGGAAATATAGCTGAAATAATATTTGAAAAACAAAACATGGAAATAACAGAGAGCTCCTTTTCCAGAACACTGTTAACCCTCAACAAAAATGGTACATAAAGCAGATCTATGTCCGGCTTATAAACCATGCTTATGAAACTATAACACTTTGCTTATCAATAAGCGAATTTATGTGAGTTATATAATGGGTACTCGATTTCGTGTTACGCTTTTGGGTGGGAAGAGAGGGTAATCAGGTATGACGTTTGCATAGTCACTGACTCGTGACCGACGGGCCGTCTTAGTGTATTAATAAATGGATAATTACACCTTGATGATCAGCCTTTGTTTTGAGGCGGGTTGTTGGTCACGGGACGTAGTCTACTGTATATCGTGTGTATATATTGTGTAGTGTGCCAATTAATATTGTTGGGTTTTTACCTAACTCGCTTATTGGAAGTCTAAACACTTGTCATAGTGCACTAGTATCAGGTGTACAACTATTATATTAGAAGTATTGTTTTGTATTACGTGAAGTTATCAAAGATTTAGCAGTCCGTATTTCTCGCTAACTTTGGGCAATACTATAAGCGTTTTGTTTCATTTTGATAAGTATCACTTATTTGGTCATACAATATGACTTTATCTTTTCTTCCTTGAAGATAAGGATTTGTGTCTGATTTTTTAAACTCTTTTGGGAGTTTTGTCATAATCCAGAAACACACATACACACACACACACACATATACCACACACACACACCAATACCCCCATATATATAGATATATACAGTTTTGAAAACCAATTCATATTATGACGCAACGCACTGCGTTTAGGCGCTACGACTGTCTTTTTCAAGTATATGTCCAATGCAGATGTAGATGGAAAATATACACAAATCTCTTGGCAAAGTTAGGCAAATACTTATAAAAACTGTGCCATGACAATATTAAGTAAAAACTTATTTTACGTGAAAAACCTTCGTGTATCTTCATCATTGTCCAAATACAAATTCACTTAAGTCCAAATCCATTTGGAATAGCTTTCATTTATCCGTGCGCAAATGTCTTCTAACATAAATTCCAAAACCCACCAGCAATGATACCATAGCTAGCAATTCTGAGGACGATTCATCAAAAGTAGAAATGAACTGAATTTTGCGGATCAGGTAACGATTGATATAATTGCACAAGCCAACAAATTAACATCGAACCATGTGACAAATCGTCTTGGCCTTACTGGGTTTCATGTCATGCTCCCACCCTTCTTAACATGAACTTGAATGCCTATTCCTGGCTTGTGGAGCTCACCTTTGTTTTGCATATATGTGGGTATATGTCTCTTTTCAACTAAAGATAGATATACATATATCTCTGGGTTTGACCCGTTTCTGTCGCGTGCCTTCCTACATATATCTTTGAGCTTGTCCCATTACTAAAAAAGTGACGTTTCTGTCGCGAACCTTCATACATATATATCTGGGCTTGACCCATTACTTAAAAAGTGATGTTTCTGTTGCAGGCCTTCATACATATATCTCTGGGCTTGACCCATTACTGAAAAAAGTGACGTTTCTGTCGTGTACCTTCATAGATATATTTCTGGGCCTGACCCGTTGCTTTAAAATGTATTAATATATGTAACTATAGTGGTCAACAGGTACATATATAAACAATATGCTATACACATGTATACACATTTCAGCATGTCAGAAGTCATAGATACATATAATGAAACATGCACATATTATCTCGGTAAACAGTGATACAATTCTGTATTGGGGGTCTTAATATATCATTCCAGCTGGTCAAGAAATATTTTTTAATGAGGTCTGAATGAAGCAAGTGAACTTAAATTCCGTATCCTTAGGGGTAAGGTAAGATTCCAAAAGGTATGTGCTGGTACAGTAAAAGAGCTTTTGAAATGGTTGGTTCTCGATCTCAGAATCTGGAGTTCGTTATTAGTTCTTGATCGGAGATTACGCTTAGTATTTGATAATCTTAGTCCAATTAGCTTAAAGATATAGTCTGGAGAGACGTATACATCATGATTCCTTTAAAATATAGGGTGTCGTAATAGGAAGTTTCAGAATTATTCGCGCGGCTCTTTTCTGGAGTTTGTCAGTTCTGGATAGATTATAATAGGATGAGTTATCTCAGCAAGAGTGCGTGCTGTGTTTAATTTCAGGTTAGAGTGTATTTGAAGATGGATGTCAGATTATGTCTGATCTATTCGATATAATAATATCCATGGTTTCAGCTTATTTTGGAATAGAATCTCATTGATGTGTATGCTCTACTTATAAGCTTATATTTGAAGGTGGATGTCAGATTATGTTTCAGTCTTTTTCAATAACGTCTCAAGGAAAATGCCTGCTTTATTTTCTTTAGTTACATGACATTTTCCGATAGATGTCAGATTATGCTGGAACTACGCAAATATTTTAGTTTTGGCGTGCGTTTAATATGCTTTATGCAGTAATGGGTGCAAGATTTCTTTATAATGTTTGACGGTAGATGTCAAAGTCTTGTCTGATCTTCCTGATAATAATTTCCTTCTATATATTTGTTTTTCCATCATATCAATTAGTATGCTGTTAAATAAAGCTATATGAATGCTCTTCTGCTGCCCTATGAGACAATGTATTTTCAAATATCTATTACAAAAGTATATCTTCTGATTATATATATATACATATATATATATATATATATATATATATATATATATATATATATATATATATATATATATATATATATATATAGTCCCGGCAGTCAGCCTCGTCTGGGAGATGAAGTATCCATATATTATGGACATACTATCTACTATATTGTGTCTTAACTGTCTCCCATCTGCGTAGTGGGAATAGTAAGCTATCATTTTCATCATGTGCATTATTACATGCTTGAAAATGTAACATTCAATGCTTTTCGATACACATATTTTGTTTCAATTAATCATTAGAATTGCCGTTTAATTGAACATTCATAATTTATAAATGATCGTAACATACAATACGACTTTTACATATTTATCCCACTATGTTCATGGAATCGAGAGTTGCATATTTAGTCAATTTTTAATCCCGGTTGCATTACATTCACGAACATAATTTATTTCTAGACTGGAATATGCACCCTCATGTATTAAACTCCTGTTGTCACAGTAATACAATAAACAGGAATCATATAGCAGTCTTAAATACCCGAGGCTATTTTCTCTGTCTTTTTATTTTTCTTACAATTTTTATTTTTTGCTTTGGGCTTTTCTAAGTTTTATTGACACAAAGAATATGACACATACATGTGATACATTAAGTATTGTTACAATATTTCAACCACTTGTCAATGAGACAAACAATGCAGGCAGTTTTAGACTATTATTTTGTGTCATTACAAAATGAAAGATAAAAGCAAAATAAAGGGAGAAGCCATCAGAAAGAAAACGATATGTTGTTGATATGCATATTTTTTAAGTTAGCATACTAATATATATATATATATATATATATATATATATATATATAAAAATATAAATATATATATATATATATATATATATATATATATATAAAATATCTACATTTGAAAAGCAATATTAACAAATGCCATATGAAGTGGCCGGATAAAAATTAGGTCCATGTATATTGGATTGTTAGCATCCCATGGAACGGTGCATTTGTGTGTATGTAACCAATGTGTGTGTGTGAGAGAGAGAGAGAGAGAGAGAGAGAGAGAGAGGGAGAGAAAAAAAGACTCTGATATTACAAGGCTGAACGCTTGTTTCACTTCTCTGCTGTGTCAGGGTCTGTCCATATTTTGACTTCCATCGATAAATACCAACACTAGCTTCAATTTCAGCTGATTCCCACTCCCCCCCCCAAAAAAAAAAAAAAAAAAAAAAAAAAATTTAGACGACCATCAAGGACAGCTTCCACTGAATTCAAGGGTGAGTAAGCCAAAGTGGTAAGTATTGAAATCTATAAACAGTTAATTGTTTCAATTGAAGTTGAAATTCTAACTGAAGAGAATATTATCTTCATTCGGGTTTTTGTTTAGGCAACAGTTTCATTCAAAATATGAAAATACGACTATAGGCTTAGATCCAAAGCTTGTCTATTCACGAGGCGAAATCAACTATTCAGTACCGTCCGAATAATCGACTCATCTTGGCCATACTATATGTTACAATGTTATAATATACATGTAAGAATCTAACTTGGATCAGCATTTGGAATGTCAGGGCTAGCAACTCTCTCTCTCTCTCTCACTCTCTCTCTCTCTCTCTCTCTCTCTCTCTCTCTCTCTCTCTCTCTCTCTCTCTCTCTCTCTCTCTTTGGATTACCTACATTTGCTATTGATCCAATTTCCAACTATATATTTTCCGAAACTTTTAAAGTCAAATGTGTGTGTGTGTGGGGGGGGGATTTCTGTTACACTTTAAACATAATATGATCACAGTGCCCTCGTTGTTCATGTAAACCAACATTACGTCAATGTAGCTTGCAAATATTTTCGACGTAATTCTACGAAAATATCTGAAAAAGTAATGCCAATGGGCGAGGTATAACGGATCACTAACAAACCATGGATGAAATTTACCGCACCGATGACCTTAACGATCTCTTTGCACAGTATTTTCCATTTTCTGATGTGGAAGCATGGCCGAGAAGCGTTGAGCGACTTTATGACAAAATTACCTCATTTGTAACGCCACGTCACACTGACCTGTTTTTTTCCTACTGACACCATATAGTCAATCACAACACGCTCGGCCATATCCATCAATTATTGTAAAGACACTTTGAAAATATTACAGAAACCGCCATTGCATATACATTCCTCGCTTACCAAATGACATCTTGTGGCGTCACACAGCATTCATTACGACAATTTCTCGATTGAGATACTTCTTCTAGGCTGAAAGACTCCGAAGTTTCTCTTTCAAAAATTTAACTTATTTAAAAAAATGTCTTAACTTCAGCCGAATACTTCCATAACGGTATCATGTTTCTTTTGGCATGATACTGTTTTACCCAATGTGCCTCATCGCATAACTATGTTCTCAGCCTTTTTCTGGAGATTTCTCCTTGTTTACGCTGTATAACACCTAAGAACTTCCTATGTGGAATTTGGTAGAAAAGTCACAAGATGTTGTGATTGCTGGTAAGGTTTCATACGAGGTATTCACGTGACTCACTTTGATGAATGAAAATGCAAGAAACAAGTCAGAGGTGGAGTACAATGTATTTTGAGATAAGTAAAATATATGTCAAACTTGCAATAATTGTTCAAAGTAGTGGTCTGTTCGGAGTGTGTTCTATTGTGGCATTTTTCCTGATTGTTCATAATGTTTGATACCCTTTCTCAGTCTTAGCAGCAATTAAACTTATTCAAATATGCTTTACTTAGACAGCCATGTACGTGTATTTGTAAGGCGTTTCAAAGTTTTTCAAAAAATATGTCTGTACATTTATTACTGTTTCTGCCAATATGACCGTCCATAAGAAAATAAGTGTCTTCATAAAATATTGCCCTACGCATTCCAAGAAAAATTAACTTTTAATAATTTTTAAAACAAAATCTTATGATAATCTACAGACCGTCTATTGGCACATAAAGCTACAGTACAAGGTTAGACTACAACGTTTACCAACCATTTGACTTCTTGTTTAATTTTAATTTTCTTGAAGGACAAAATGATGCATGCTACAGACTAACACAGAATTAAAAATGCAGCCCAGGAGTTAAGGATGTCAAGATTATTTCCAAAGTCATATTGTATTAACAGTACAGCCTACAGAAAAGATGTTTAGTGCTGTTGACAATATATCTTCAGTTGTTAGTGAGGTGCGATATGTAAGTCTCTCCCTCGTTTCCTTTTGTTACAACATTTTAATATGGCTGATGAAGACGGTGTTACTTTCTGTTTTATATTTTTTTAATATATGAATACCAATCTTAAGTGATGAATTCTTCCTGGTGAATGACTTTGTATTAGTCCTATTCCACGGCGACAACCTGTAGGCCGAAAGTAATACATTCACAAATTTGTATTGCTTTCTTTATTTTCTACAGAAAACTCCTAAAATACTTCGTCGGGTTTTAACTTAACTTAGTTTATCAGCTTTAACCTTTGTACTTCTAATAGCGATATAATAGATTTCTCTGTTTTCTGTAAATTTTACCAGACATGTGGGTCAAGGATAGAATGCATTTCACAAAGGTAGCATTCTCTTCGTTCTCTTGTCATCGCTTACAGCAATTTTCATGAGTGAGTTCTTACTCTCAAAGAACCAATGGTTGCATGGAAGGCTTATATGTTGACATTAGTAATGAATTATGATAAAGTTTTATTGAAGCTAAAAATTTAATTTTCTGTCAAAAGTGGTCCCATTGACAATAACTACGTTAAGACGAACAAATTAATTTCATGCTTCTTATTTTTGCGTCATGATTTATCGTCATCTGTTGATACCTTGTGCCCACTTATCTACGCTTTCTGCTACTCAGTATTATGTAAGTTTCATGAAAGCAATTTGCTCTTACTTTGTCTGTATTGTGCAATAATCAATACGAGCTAATAAGTTACAAGATGTAACATAAATTTTTCCCATTAGTATAACCCCTCTATATCGACTAAGGTTCATTCCACTAAAACGGTTTTAAACTCTAGTTGCTAGGCTGTAGACCGCTTGTTCATGGAAGGTTCTAATAATGATCGACATATTGTTTGCGACAGACAATGTCTAATATGGGGATAAATTTTGCAATATTAAATATCAAGCAACCACACATCAAATCCGTAGCGGATAACAATGGAATCAAACGTCTGAAAATATTGTGAGTCCAACGTGTTTCTGTCAATAACTATTCTTGTCTTATGAAAACATGTACCAAAACATCCGTTCTTCGACTATGTGAGTATGATAAAATGTAATTTACTTTAGAGTATATCGTGATATCATTTATAGCCGAGTAAAGAAAAACATTGCAATTATGTCCTCTATTGTATGAATTTTTGCGTGTAATGTTTCGTTTTTTTTGTGCTGTAAAATCTCTGAATGTATTATAAGCAGTTTAGCCGAGTGTATCCGCGAATATGTGTGTACGTAGCAACATTTGTAACCAAATTTGCACGAGATACAAGCCACACGTGTAGATTTGAATGACAATATTGTAATCAAACTTGCACGAGAAACAAGCCACACGCGTAGATTTGAATGACAACAGGAGCGTCTATCAAACAGCTTGGACGTGCTTTTTTGAAAATTCTTTTTCACGTGCACATATGTGAGCAGAAACGTTTTCACCTCAGTACCATTTGAAAGCTGTAAACTGAGAAAAATGGGTTTTATTGATGCTTTGATGTAGATTTGACCTTTATTTGACCTTTATTATGATATTTGTTATTGGCTGGAAAAGATAGTGCCTACGATTTCATTGTTCTTCTCATCTTCAAGACACGATTGCAAAGTAGATACAACGTTTTTCCAGACTAAGTTTGCGATAAGATTTTTTCGCTAAATATAAATATAGGTTTCCCGAGAAGTCGATACATTTTATTTCTCTCAAAGTACATAAAAGTGTGATGAGAACGACATAGACTTAATTTAAGTACTTGTTGTTTCCTGCAAAACAAAATAATCAAGTAAACTTACATGTATCTTGTCAGAGGGGAAAAGATACTAAAATATTTCTAAGCGTTTTAGTCATGTAATCATTCTAATGGAATCGCCTCATCACTTACATGTCAAGCAATTTTAGAGGAAATCGTTTTGTTTTAAAACAGGATTAATTTAATTTCTCGCATCTTTTGATATGTTAGGTGAACAAAATGATTAGGCTCTGACTGCAAGCACGTGTCAAGCAGTTTGCTCTTTGCTTGTAATTACAATCCTCTGCATGCTGACTCTGAAATATAACCAAAAACATATTACAACAGCATAAAACCATCATTCACGAAGCAAGAAATTTTTTAAAAAATCCAAATTTGTGTATTTGTTTTAAGAAGAATAATGCCCTTGTCCTTGATTCACAGGAGAAAAAACACGATTGAGTTTTTATGCCCAATTCTTATTTTAATACGCCGTTCCCACGTTGTTCTTCTTCTCACGTGGTTTGAAATAATGCCTCAACTCTTCTTATACAACTGCAGGATAATGTATTTTATTACATGATATAAATGATCTTCTAAAGCGAGTAATTTAAGTGTGACAAAATCCTAGTTACTTATCGCAGCAATAAATAAAGAGAGTTATGAAAACATATGAAAGTTGATGATACGTTCTCGTGAAAGATAGTTAGTTATTACTATGTATGAGAGTCAAAACACGCTTTGTCTATCTTACAGAATGTATCCCTAATAAACAAATATACCTAAAATTGCCATAGGAATATTGGGAACAAGAATAAATTACAAATTTAACTCGTATCTGTCATGATGCCGTCATACCATCTCGATGTTTAGGATCAGCACGAGATATACCTCTATTATCTTCTATAAATATGGTTCATGTGGCAAAGTATACATAATAAATACATGAAATATGAAATACTGACGCCAGTTTCTGTTGAGTTTAAAAATCCACTCGATTTATCTCACATTGTATCGAATCCGTAGTCCAGTGTTCAGTGCATTCGGCGTCAATTAAATAAGGTGTGTTGCTGAGTGACAATACAGTAATGGATATTTTGGCCATTTTCCAATCGTCTTTCCAAACGGTGGGGTTTTGTCATGAAAGAAGGTAAAGGATTATAATTTAAAAGAAAAATATATCTATCTTTATCTAAGCATCTACGCAGAACATGAAATATATTGTGAACCAATTACAAGCATTGATGTATATGAGTATGACTCACAGCTTTGAAAGTAAAAACAACAATGTCCTTAAATAAATGGTTGCACCAGAACTGACAGCTCATTAAGTATACAAGACACACTTCAGACCTATTGAAACATTATACATTGATTAATGGAATATTAAAAATGCTACGCATTTTCCAAATTTATCAATATCCGTTTTCATATTAGGTACAGTGCAATAGCTTTGGGAGACGATTTAGGAATGTAAATGTACTGGAAAGAGAATTTTTGTTTCCATTTCTCAGATCACAGTATCTGCTTACGCAAAAACCAACAAAGATATAAAAAGAATGCATCATGGCATTATCTTTTTGTGTTGTGTCTTTTTCTGTTGTCGTGTTCTTTTCAACACAATATTAAGCTTGTTCAAGATGAGGAAAGTTGACATTTGAAATAGAGATTGCATCTATTCCTTATTAAGTAACTTACTAGCAGCATATTCGTATCATATTTTAACATATAAAGCATGGAATTGTTAATATTAGTTAAACTTAGATTAAAACTATTTCAATTTGTTTAAGGAAAGTTTCATTATGAAAATTTTATCATATGTCAAATTAATTATACTTATTTTATTTAATTGGTAATCAAATATTCTTTAAAGAATAACATAACAAAAACTGTGTGCTGAGCTCATAATCAATACACATTACTTTGAAAGTGTACATACATATATTCTGGAAGAATGAGAATAATTCTCTCTTTGTTTTACAAAGAACAGGCTTAAAATTTCAGTCTCTTGGGGAAGAGGATCATTGGAGGAATAACAATGGTAGAGAAAAACAACGCGAAGCTGAGAAAAAAATGTCCAAAGAATGCATGATTAATACATTAACATCTGAGTGAAGAGCTGTGCACAAATATAGTGCTTGTTTTAAAATAAAAACTAATCTAGAAACTCAAAGAACGTGGCATAAACGGATAACGCTGTTGATCCCCTTCCGGTAAACATGAAACGACACAAAAATGACGTAACGTGTTTTCCCCGTATAGAAAACACTTAGAATTTATCCAGCTATGCAATGAAATCTTATGAATTATTCTGTGAATTTAAATGGTGTCTGGGTGAGAATTTTATCTGATCAAGATACTCTGTCGTGACGGAATGATAACACATTAGCGATTTTCTATGTTCATGTGTGTTTTAATGTCAAGATTTTTGGCAACAGCCAAATCAACGTTGTAATAAACTGTTTATTTTCTCACTAAAATGAAATGTATGTCGAGATGATATTTCTTGGAATTTTTAAACCATAGTCATCATTTTCAACATTATTTGTACTCGATTGTTGAAGAGGAACACCCCCAGTTAATGTACCAATCATAAGAAAACTCTGTGTCCTGTTCCTACCAGAATCAGAACGCTTCCGGAAGGGAATATTCACATACATTCATCCAGCAAGTTCAGTTCCAGTAAAATGAATTACCCATGACTCAGAGCTTGGTATAATTTTAAAAACGTTAACGATGGGTCAATATATTTCAACATGTCCAAACATTTCAACTAAAGTCTTGGAGTTTTAGGTCGGCTACCTCACTGTGTCACCAAAATGAATTTATTACTTGAATTCAAAAACCGAAATGTTTCATATTCTTTGTAAATTCGGATTGGTGACAAACCGACACTTACAAAACCAGTGCGAACTGAGATATAATAATATGCTCTAAAGATTTAAGAAACTAACATATGTAATTCAACTTTGATCCGGTGGAAACTCTTTAATTTGGTTCTCATTTTCAGCATTTATCGGACTTTATTACTCCTTTTAGTTCCCCAAGTTCTTCTATTACTAACTCTCCTTGAGAATATGTAAAGCTGTCAAAAGAAAATGCAAGTCCTGTTCTTTTTTTAAAAAGAATCAGATTTATCCAGGAAAAAGGAGTACTTCTAGACCCACATTGGTGCACAAAAAAAAGAGATAATGACTGAATTAAATATGCCAGCTGAAATCACACTTGAGACAATTGGATAAAATTATCATAATTTAAGAGCAATAATATAAATTAATCTTATCAATAGCTAAGCAAAATGAAATAAAAAAAGATGGCATTTGAACTAAAAACAAATTGCAACACCAGGCTCGAAGATAATGACACATTAGGCCCACAAATAGCCATGACAGAAACGAAAATGAGATATCAATTGTAGATCAGAGTAATTAGCAGTCATCTGAGGTGAGGAATTTTTTTTCACTATGCTACATTACAGGTACTTGACGGAATTTCGACACATGAACACACCCTTGAAGTATTCAAAATATAACACATTATATAGGATTCTTTTAGTAGCATAGTTGTTTTCAAATAACTACAAGAAAATTGAGAAAAACCTAAATTTACTTTATTTAAAAAGTGAAAACTAAAATTAGGGGAAAATGGGACAGTTGTTCATTGTTAGTCAAGCTCTTATTATACGACAGACATCTTGACAAAAATATTGAATCAAGGAGACTAGAGATTTTTCACAAAGTCATATCACTGGTAATATAAACACTACTAATTGTACTGGGAGTCTAATACCCTTGCTCTTGTTATATCGGTTCTTAAGTAATGAATAGTGATGCATTTTGTCAGTATTCCTATCACACGATCATTATACTGGACTGGGAGTCGCTACGCCGTATTGTGCTTTAGAAGTAATCGAATTACCTGTGCATGCAAAAGCTGGGTATAATGAGTTATTTTCGTACGATGGAAGTGGAAACAGATCAATAAGGATATTTACTGACATTTTTATATGACCCAGGTCTCTCAACAAAATAAGAGTGAGACGAAATCGTCAATTAAGCGGGAGACATCCTAGAGGGAGACATCCTAGAGGCTACTTTTGCAGCTTATCGTGTTTAATTTTGGTGTTTGTTTCTCATTTCTAGAAGAACATTTAAGTTTATTATATTGATTGCGTATCATAACCGAAAGAGTTACCAATAAAAGGAAGATTATGTAGAGGAAAGTGTATTTTTAGGCAAAATTCCTTTAGTCAGCGAGTTAAAATGTATGGAAGCTTATCCCAAATAAAGTGGTACTAATGTCTAGATGACTTTCAAGCCAATCTAAAAGCTATTGAAAGATCAGCCAAATACAAAATTAAATTTGACCTGATTCCAAATAAATGTATTTATTTATTGAGACAAACAAGGGCTGTTTGGAACGCAGTATCTAGTCTTTTTCAAAGTTATGAAACTTGCAATAAAGCTTAAACATTGGCATAAACAAAAGCTTAAACACTGAGTTGACGTAGCCGAGGATATGGGTTGAAATTATTCTCGCAATATCACGCATTTCTTTCCCCAAAAAGGCGAGACAAAAATGGGAGACTTACATAGAGAGTTTCAGAAACTCAGATAGATAGATAGATGAGAATGAATCTATCTCAATGATCCAACACAACGTTTAGAAAAGAGACAAAACTACGTTTGGAAAAAGAAATAACAAAATAACATGAAACATGTTGCTTAATTGCATATTGTCTGCATGTTGCTTAATTGTATATTGTCTACATGTTGCTTAATTGCATATTGTCTACATGTTGCTTAATTGTATATTGTCTACATGTTGCTTAATTGTATATTGTCTACATGTTTTTAGGCTTTTTACTATGTCTGAATTAATTAGAAAATTACAGAGCTTACAAGCATTAAATTCACACTTAAAACAACCAGATTTGTCGATATTAGGTAGTTTGGATCTAATTAAAAATTCCCTTATGTTCGTAAGCTGTAACCAAAGTGAATGATCCAAACTCTTCAGAGAAACGTTTGTTGCAAATCACTAAAAGAATTTATAGCACACTTAGATAACACTGAGTTGACGGCGAAATATGACATTGTTTTCGCAATGACACGCATTTATATCTCAAAAAAGGCGCTACACAAATGGGAGACAGACTTACAAAAAGGCAGAAATAATGAAACTCTTGATAGATAGATAGATAGATAGATAGATAGATAGATAGATATATAGATAGATATATACAATCTTTCTGAAACATTTTCTTTTATTCGTAATTTTTCAATTAATACCAAAGTAAAACCATACAAGTTCATGTTATCTTGAAGAAAAAAAAAAGGTAAGTTTTTCTGCAGTACAAATGCGTATGTATATATATATATATATATATATATATATATATATATATATATAAATATATATATATATATATATATATATATATACATATATATATGGGGGTAGGTATCTAAATAGATACGTTGGTAGGTTGATTGGTTGGGATAAATAGATAGATAGATAAATAGATAAAACGATCCAATGGTTAATCAATATTGCCTTACATAACGTAATCATTGCATATGCTTACAAAATTTGAGCATTAACCTAATTAATGCAGGTAGGGTGTCTGACCATTGACCGCGCTTTAAAATTTCGTTTCGTGGTTTGTTCTTGCTAATTAAAGCAAAAATGTTTATAAGGTTTACATCTAAACTTAAACCTGTACATAATGTTAGAACATAATATTTACTTCTCTACCATGCGATGCTTTTTAGAGTTCCCTTTGCCTTAAAACAGATCAGAAACTGATCCATGTATTCACAATTTTTTGATAAAATTCTCCCGATTCATGAACACGTCATATGCCTGAAAATGCATTAACAATGAAGATAATCAAAACATTAGTATCTTTTGATCGTGTTTGCATTACCAACACTTTATCTTGATTTAAACGACGGTTCCAACCGCCTCTTCAACAGCATTTAAAAATTTTGGAGAGCTTTAATTCAAAGCGTTAAGAAAAATGCTTCTGTTGGATTAAAAGTTAGTCTGCCACAAGTGAATAGGATTTATAAAAATTAAGCTTCAAAAATGTATTGATAAGATTGGTAAGTGCTCATCAGCTAGCCGATTAAAACGTTACGTTTGTTGAGGCACTTTTCAAATTTTCCTTTCTTTTTGAAATGTTTTGGTCTATAAATGAAAGAGCATACCGCCTTAAAACACAATACATTAAAAGTTAATAATTATCTGGGTCTTGTAATGAGAAAACAGATATAGATACCAGCTAAACCAAATCTCTACAAACTGCAGCACTTACGCGGCTATACTAACCTATAAGTCGAGTAGAACTGCAAACTACACAGACCCAGATCTGCATAATGGGCTTGCAGATCTGGGTTTATGCAGATTGCTAGGAGTAATCGCTAAAACAAACAACATAGACCCTAATCTCTCAGAGAATTATGCGACAGCAGATCAGAGTCTGTGTTGTTTGCAGGTGGACTTGACTTAAAAGCAGATCAGAGTCTGTGTTGTTTGCAGGTGGACTTGACTTAAAAGCAGATCAGAGTCTGTGTTGTTTGCAGGTGGACTCGACTTTGAAGCAGATCAGAGTCTGTGTTGTTTGCAGGTGGACTCGACTTAAAAGCAGATCAGAGTCTGTGTTGTTTGCAGGTGGACTCGACTTAAAAGCTAATACATACGGTACAGTCGTTTGTGTCCTTTTAGATACATCAAAATGAATAATGCATATTGGGGTCAGGAAATTGCCAAGCAAAACAGTACACTACATGTATGTTAAAATACACCTAATATGAAGCTGTTTGACAGGTTTGAACGAGTCTTATCATTGTCAAAATATTATGAATTAAGAAAATTGTATGGGCATCATTGTTCATTGAGCTGTTTTTTGGTTTTGGTTTTGTGGGGTTTAACGCCATTTTTCAGCACATGATAAGCTATACATGGCGGCCAGTATATTTTATGTAGGAAGAGCCCTGAAAGACCCCGGGAAGAACCATAGACCCGAGGGAAGCTAGTGGCAAGCTTTCTCACATACCCACGTTGGTCGAGCCGAGACTCAAACCCACAAGGACAGAGGTGAGAGGTGAGTGATATGTAAAGACCAGCGCCTTAGACCTTTTTTGAAAGGTTTTTAAATTCGCTGTTCTAGCAACCATGAAATTCAAAATTGTTAGTGCCCCCTAAATAAAGATCAATCCACAGTAAATCAACGATTTCATATAATATCCAATCAAAATTACGAAATATATTCTATAAGAGAATACGTTTCAAATATCTTAGGAAACACGAGACGCAAAACTGTACCAGATAGGATCTAGATTCTTGCCCTTAAGTCTCGTGCAATCAAACAGTTGATTGATAAAAGACCCCTCGACTTACTCCATGTCTTTCTGATATGTAGAGAAATCCAGAACAGTTCCAAACATACAACCATTGATGCCTTTGTCATCTCAGGACATTTTACACTATGTGTACCCACTATCTCCAATAGTGATTGTAGCCGATTTCTTTATGAATCTGAATTATTGGATGTTTTATGATCTACGGATTCTAAGTAGCTTTCACTTCTTCTGAAGGATCACTTTATAAAAAGGCTTTATCTGAGCTTTTACGATCTTTGGAGGAGACATTAAAAACAATGATACCATATTTAAATGGAAGTCATGTAGAAATCATTATATAGCATAATGTCTATCTGTTTTAGTATGGCTTTAGTTCTTCGAGCTGAACAATACGTCTGAAAGGAAATATTTCATAGCCTCGCAAGTCAATAACTGTTCGAATGTCGATAATGTGAAGAAATTATCGACAGCTAAAGAAGCGTAAGTGAAATACCCATTTAACCACAGGTCTACGATTCCCCATTGGCCTGGGTTAACCATAGGTCTAAGATTCCCCACTGGCCTACGATGACGCTTGAACTTCTTTTTATCCAAGTTGAGATCGTGTTTAATGGATCAATTGAAACTCACGAGGCTAATCATTCAATTTAGATAAGAGAACGATCGTGCTGTAAATGTTTTTATTCGGTTGAAGATGAGGTCTGCTCAACCGCCAAGTTGCTATGATAGAATCTTCAGGAATGGTATATCAGAACTATAAACTCTATAGTTGAAACTGGGACGGAATGATGATTATGACTGACAATAGGTAAGAGCGATCAGGACTGAGATTAGTACAACTATCTATCCTATGATGCATGCGTCCGCATCATATTCTTGACAGTGCTGAAGGATCAAATACTTTCCTTTATAATTGGATTTTGTGATATGTGAATGGCTTCTATGATCAATGTTGAATACATGATTGTTTCTTTAGAATGTTCGTTTCAAAATGAGAATGTAACTACGTGAAAAGTATCTGTGTTACATTCCGTATTGACAATATAATTAAAGAATTTTAGAAAACAATTAGACAAAATATTTCTGCAGCGTATACAGCTTTTTCCACCATGTGATATGTATTGAAAGCTACTAGACCCTCAACTAAGTAACCTTTGTAATACATTGTTAGGACAGCTTATTAGTTTGGTGGATATTGAAACAAATTAAAGCTACATTTAGTCAATGTATGGGACTTTTCAAGTGCATTATTGTCATATGTACTAGCAAAGTACTTAAGCTATAGGTCGGAGTTGGTAAATTTCTAACGAGTTGACTGAATAAAGACCCTAATTTACAGACTGAGAGGAATCAAGATTTCAATGCCTGATACATTTTATAACCATCTCTTTACAGACATATTCCTCTATAGATAAATATATTAATTATACATACTTTGACTTGGAACCCATGTATCGAGATCTGATTGCCTGTCATGCGATTTTACACCGAATCAACATATGATCCAATGTATGTACGAAGAATATGACAATGGAAAATTTTAGCATAACTCAGATTTAACATAGGAAAGACATTCACAGAAAATGGATAGAGACAAGGACAGATAAAATTAAATTCCATAGCATGGGTAGAATCGATAGCACATGCACCTGGTTTCGATAATATTTGTCATTATTTGGTCTAGATTATTTTCACAGCAATAAAGGTTCTCAGTTCTGATAAAATACCAAGGAAGATGTATCCAACAAGGGGAAATAAATGCAAGATCTGATATTCAAAACTGGAATGAGTTAAATGAAGTTAACAGTTAATGGAAAAATGTAGTATAATATAGGAAAATTAGCCAAACAATTTTTTTTAATGAATGGTCATATGAAAGCATACAGTCGATTAAGATTCCTTCATTTCTTTCTAGCGTGACTAGTTCATCCTCTTCTAAACCCTTCTACCCACCTGAACCGCCGACGTTCTGTATACAATTTACACAGGTCCGTAACTACACCTTTTTGATGATCTTTGTATAATTACATTTGCTATGACTAAAGCAATTTGATGGAAACCTTATCATCACATGGATAAATATCACTAGTTCGCCTCGAGTAAATATGTCTCTTAGCATTTGCCACCATGTTCGATGAAACTAGATAATTGATATTATCTACAAGGCCATATTCAAGATTTTATGGACTTATTTTCTTGCCAAGGATGTGGAGATGTCAATAAAGACATCAGCTTTGTACTTCAAAGTAGCTCTAAGGCCTGCAGCATCGTACGTAATGGATCTCCGGATGAGACGAAATCATCATATTAGAGGCAGATATGCTGTGAGCTGCTTCCATTCCTGATTATATGATACTTTATCCTTTATAGTTCTTATCAAAGAGAAAAAGGTATTGGTTCTATAAAAAGTACCCATTTAAACCACATAGGTTTCTCTACAAGAAAGTGACATTTGTTTCAATATAAACACTTTCAACGAACAGCTAGACAGATATGGACATGTTGTGTTTGGATTATCTCCTCTTTACATGTTTCTTTATTTTTTTACTCAGTTGAGATCTTTTTGTGTGAGGATTTTGTGTGTGTATTCCAATCTTTCCTTAAATAAGAGTTTGTTTAGATGTTACCAACTGCAGGTGCTCCCCCCATATATATATATTGGTATGTGTGTATGGATTTGCGTGGTTACAAAGTATATATCTACTAAGCGATACTTCCAGAAACAGTATTAAAATGAATATACACATTACATTGAATCTATTTTTTTTTTCTCATTATAATGTTGCTTTCTACCCTAATCCGTGTCCACTCTATACGTCAAAATTCATTTACGTTACAGGTTTGGTTGAAACCTTCGCCCATATTTAAATATAACTGAAGCCACCAAGGTGTATTTCCCGGGGAAAGGGGGGGGGGGGCAACAGTAAGTAAAAACCTTAAATACGAAATGTCCGTCGTGCGTAGAATAAGACCTGGTACTGGGGGTGGGTGGGGTGGCGGGGGACAATGACATCAATGTAGGCGGTTCGGTTGTAACAGAAGAGGTGGTTTCAAAATATTAAGCATAGCCATCATTTTGGCTTGCAACTACAACATTTCGTAAAATAATTATCGGTCGTCTATTGACCGTATTGGCTGTATATTCAAGAAGCCGTTAACGACCACAACTGTAGGACAACCAGACACACAAAGAGAAATATCAAGTAATGGCCAAGCAAATCAACGCAATACTTAGACATAAAGTTGCAAAATGTAAAACAGATTATCATTTTGGGACCACAGTGGGCGTTTTCTCCTTCTCTCCTGAGAAGGGGCGGGGGGGGGGACAATAGAGATATATTTGGGCCCGATTTCATCTTTATTTTAAAAGGCAGTATTTCTATATAAATCTTTAAGTGGTGCTTGCAAAACATTGTACATATCACTTGTGTAACAAACTCAGTTCTTGCGGTATAGGATTCTTCATATTTTACCCTTTTTCCAAATATTTCTTATCTAACCTTGATTTTCCAGTTTTCCAGCTTCAACTCCAATCGTATATTATTTTATTTCAGCTTATTTTATGGCTATTTTTTTACCACTGAATAATTCATTTGACTTACGGCATAGTACATACTGCTACAGTGTACGTTACCTATTCTTACACTCATTTTGGTATCTGTATACAGCAGAGACTAGATAGAACAAAATTAGTACGTGTAAGTCAATATGTTGATGCAACCTCTCTTAATATCTCGTGCAAAGTTTAATTTATAATTTCAGTCTATTGACTATTTTGTTTTTATTCAAATGTTTTGTCTACCACATTTGAGTACTGATCTATATTTTTATTTAAATGTTTACACAACTAACAATAACTACGTTGTTGGATCAGACTTCTTTATCACAATGCAGTGGCCCTTTATCTCATTTTCTGAGGTACGGTTCTATACCTTATTTTTGTAGTGGATTCCTCATCACTCCACAGTGACCCTTTCTTGTTTCTTGAGGTAAGGATTCTATAATGTTAATCTTGCTGGCTGGTTCCATATCACTGGCCTATTACATTCTGGGTAAAGGGTTCCACACCACTCTACAATGACCCCGGTCATTCCGTTTCACTTTTTGGACCCTTTTGGATTGCAATAACTATCATAAGGCATTGTATTATTTGTTTTCAAAAATACAGACATAATAATCATTATAATAGTAGTAGTGGTATTTGTAACACTAATAATAATAATAATAATAATAATAATAACATAATGTTAAATTCACCAATCTTGATAATATCATTAACATCAAACTGCAATTATTTCACCATTTGTTACTGATTTACAATGGGTATTCTTATTCAGTGCATTGTGAAATCCCTTCCCTTTCTCTGAAGAAATGGGTTTTATTTCTTAGTTTTCCAGTTTGTCCCGTTCCATTAGCCTATTCAGTACAAGTTTACACTTTTTCATTATTATTTTTATTATTATTATTATTATTATTATTATTGTGCTTCATGCAACGATTAGGTTACATGTACATTGGCTATATTTCTCGTCTATCAGCATATCAGCAATTACGTTCCTGTACAAAATGTTTTCAGATAACGACTCATTTACTGCCATTTACTCTTCTAATAGCTTATTGACGAATAAAATGTGGTCAAAGTTTAACTTGCCAAGATGAATTTTTAAAACATAAACTCATATCAAAAGTGACCGTTAAAGGTTCATGCTAAATTCATCCAATCAGTTGCTATTTGAGGACGCCAGAGAGTCTTTTTTACATTTGGTTTGCTAGATACGGGTGTTTTGGGTCTGTTTGTATTTCCTGAAGTGAAAGTGTACTTCCTTATTGGACTTTTCTTGTGTAGCCGGCATGAACGATGTAAAGAGTAAAATGTGCCTGACAATAATAATACGTCTTTGTTAGATCAATACACTGTGTAAAAAGAACAGTGTACCCAAAATTAATCTATTTTTATCGATGAGATCACTTTCTTTTTCGGCTTCTTGTACACTTGTAGTTATGTGTGTGTGTGTGTGTGTTTGTGTGTATGTCTGTGAGTGTGTAGAAGGGAGGGAGATATCAAGCTAGGAGGAGGGGACAAATTGTGCAAAACAGCGGTTTAAAACAAAATACGTGATCCATAAATACATTAACAATAATGTGCTTCAAATAATTGATCTGATCTGTACTTTGGACATCCTATTCAAGTCGTGCCGAGATTTTATAAAAAAACGATTTCAAACGTAGAAGTAAAATTTCAAATTCATTTCAATCTTACCTAAGCTCCGGTATAAAATCAATTTGCTTTCACAATGGATGGAATACAACTGGCTTTATTAACGTGATAAACGATGTAGACTTATCTACTGCATTAACAGAGCCTAAACTATAAATAACACTGACAACCCTTCCGGCTTGAAACCAAGTATAGAAAAACGATCTGAAGGTTTGTCTCGGATATGTACTCTCCTAATGTTTTCCAGATGTAAGTGTCAACTGGCCGCATGCCTGTGGAAAGGAGTCATTATTAAAATGCAGACAAAACTGAACAGATGAATTATCTTCCAACATGCAATCCAAATGTTTTTTATCTTAGGACAGGAGTATGATGATGCCCTAGACATTTAAGCACGAGAGAAGGAATTCTTCGTTTTCTGCTGCTGATAATGATAAGGACAAGTAAACATATTGTATCCTTTGGAGAGCAAAGATGTTTTATATTTCTTCTGTTTCGTGTTTATACCACACTTTGTCACACGTTTAGCAGGTAATGTGAAGAAATATAGGTGAGGTCAAATCTATTTCTGAAAAAATTTGTGTGTGTGTGTAAATGTGCGTGATTTACGGCACATCCAAACATGAAGGTTATATGGCCCTGGGGCAAGCAGAGTAAAATGCTTTGCCTAGGGACTCTCCACAGTACCTCGAGCTGATCCGATGGCAAGAAGTGAGAAAAGTGGCCATCTAAGCCAGAAAGATGCTTCCTAGTCTATCGTAGAGGTTTTTTCTACAATAAAATTTAATGCGATGGAGTATAAAATGTATGATTCTTTTTAAATACATTTGATTTCTTACCGGAAGTCATCTTTAGAGCAGGGTAAATAACATATTAATATGAACTATAATATTCAAAAAGGATATATAAAAAATTAAATTACAATGCTAGTAAAATTTGCAGAAATTGAATATTCAACAAGAAACTGACAATATGTCTCATACTTAAAATGAAATAAATAGAATGAAGATATTCAAAAGGGGCAAAACTATTACTAAACCGGAGTAAGAAAGTGATGGCGTGCTTATGAACCTGTGTTCGTCCATCCTCCCGCACAGGCGGGTGTATGATCACAATAGGAGTCAATCATTAGAAATAAGATAGAAGGAATGAATATTACAGTATATAATGATTTACATCATGTAAATGTTTCCCATGACAGCCACCACAATATTTTGAAAGATGTCTATCCCAGAAATTGTACAGTTTATATATAAGCCACACATATCCAAACATTACCCGTACAATCACTGTTCATTGATATCTTTATATTCATGTAACTGATAACATCATACAGAAAGCAAATATATATTTAGCTTCTAATTAGTTCTTCTCTTGTCACTGTGTCTAACTATTAACCTTGTCGTCCGTTGTCGAGGTAACCGAAAAAGTATGCTGTCTACCAATACAGAATACGTCATTTTCTTACAACGGAAGTTCAAATATCAATACAGACATTAATTTAGTACTCCAGTGTTGCTCTATGGCTTCCAATATCACAAGTAATGGATTTTTGAATGAGACAAGATCATCAAATTAATGGCAGACATCCCGGAGGAAGCTCTCATGATACTTTGGCATTTCCATCTCATTTCATTGTACACAGTTGGAGCCATTATTTAAAATACGAGTCCGAACCGCCACTGGTTTCAAGGAATAAATATTTAGTATTGCCGTATGTAAAATGGTACATACAGAACAAATACATATAAATATTCTAGCAGGCATAGTGATGCAAATAGACAGACATACAGAACAAAAACGTATTATGCAATGAAAGTGTATATCCGTCTGTCCGTTAACCGTTTCTTGTCCAGATCATAACATCGAGAACCTTTCATGCATTTTTTTTTCATCTTTGCCAAGATTTATATCAACATCAGATAATGTGTTGTGTACGATAATCAGAGCTCTGGCTCAAAGGACTATGTCACTTTTTGTACGAGCTGCAACTATTGAACTATTGAGCATATTTTGATGAAACATTACTCATAAATGCGTCATAACTATATATGTGCCTCGTGTACGATTGTTGGGTGTTTAGTCAAATGTTCAGGTCATAGGAAGGAATGGAACTTGTTCTTGATTTATGTGTATGGATTTTAATTTGTAATTGCTGCGGATATGCTGATGTAATTTTCCCTCATAAACGTCATGGATATACGCTGTGTAACATACTTAGTTAAGTCCCTAGCTAGAAGACCAATGTCAGCACAAGGGAAACGTCACATCTTGTGCCTTTTGCGGTACTCCTGTTGACTGTATTACTCTCTAACAAAATCAGCGGACATTTATTTAAAGGTGAAGAATGCAAGGGTGTATTTCATATATGTGTGTAATTTAACAAAATTAATAATGCTTTTTATTTAACATGATACACTTACGTCAATGATTTCTTTAAAAAATATACATGTTGAAGATATATTATATACATAGTATTTTTGTGAATGAGTTTTAGGCAAGAAAAGTGCTGAGTAAAATAAAAAAGAAGGTAAAACATAAAATGGTAAAATAAAAAAAGTTGTAAAAAAAAAAAAAGGTTCTCTAATTTAATTTTTACCTCACCGATGACCTTGCAATTTAATTGAGTGACTTTTGAACGGGTTGCACGGTAAATTTTAGAGAGGATATGACTTCAAAGGAGAAAACTACAAAAATATTGTTGCCGTAATAGATCAAAGCTTTCATTGAATTGCCGTTACCTATCTATCCGTGTGTATCTAATATGAGGTTGAAAATGTTTTCATTCTCAGTCACGGCTTGTAATGGAGCAGATACAAAAGCTCATTTGTATATTCAAGAGCAAAAATTAGGCCCCACATGAATAATAATGTGTTCTACCGAAATGGATATTTAATGGGACCGTCCTTTTATAAAATATTTGCTTTAATGTAAAGTAATTAAGAATAATCTCTTGAGAAGTCCCAATCTCAATTTTATTCATTATTACGTGAATTGTCACAGGGATTAATATATTGACCGAATAGTACACTGATGTGTGCTAAATTCTGAGAATCTAAACATATGCAGGCGCCGAGAGTAATAAATTTTGCATTCATAACCCTGAATACACAACTGATTATCAATCACAATTACAGTCTGTTGAAGAAACAACGAAGCTGGAAGCTACGTGTTTAAAGTCATCAAGTTAAATTAGATGTAAACAGATTCCTTTGTTTACGTAGGGTCTATTATTCTGTCGATCGCGAGCTAAAGAGTACAGACACCTTCGCCGCGTGGAGACTTCAATTTGGTACTGCGACCATTTATCTCCTTTGTCTTACTTTCACTAATTCTTTATCGTTTTCGATGATTGTGAAGACCTCAAGTTTTGCCGATAATGTTATTTAATGCGATATACTTCTCTTGACAAACGTACCTCCTGGCACATCAAATATTCAGTATTGAAATTGGGCACATCAAATATTCAGTATTGTAATTGGGCACATCAAATATTCAGTATTGTAATTGGGCACATCAAATATTCAGTATTGAAACTGGGCACATCAAATATTCAGTATTGTAACTGGGTACATCAAATATTCAGTACTGTAATTGGGCACATCAAATATTCAGTATTGAAATTGGACACATCAAATATTCAGTATTTAAGCTGGGCACATCAAATATTCAGTATTGAAGGGGCACTAAATCTACGTCTCTAAAATGTGCAACATTTGTCCAAATAACCCGTATAAGACATTTAATAACCATCATTAAAACTGTAGATATCTGAAATTATTAGCGATTCTTTGGCGACTTAAGAAACATAATTCTAATGATACACTGAGTCTCGTACCACAGTTCTGATCAGAGGATAAATGGAAGAGAATTGAAAGACGAACCTGTATGATTTTTGTTTTCAATAGTGCAACTTGCATGCTCCATTGATTTAACAACGGCAACAAAAGAAAAAGCTGTTAATCTAGCCTAACGGCATCGTAGAATCGAAGGATATTCTAATTCCTAAGAGGAAAATGAGTATTTACATTTTAAGTTATTACATGTTTACATACCTCCTGCTTTCTACAATGTCAATGGTTACATTCCATAAAGAACAAGTTTCAAAAGATAGATTTTGAACATATAAAAGCGTAAACAAGCAGGTTGCGTAACCTACTATATCTCTGTAATAGAGAATGGGTGTTCCTATTAAGTTACACTTGCGAACTGTCAATTTCGAATTCTCACCGGCTCTGTAATCAACAGAGACGTCTTTGTTACATTCCAGTTGAATTACACCCATTGGCATCGACTGTTTCGTAATAATTAGTTTCCAAATCGATTAGGTCTTCCTCTTATTTTACGTATTTGCATACTAATACAATAGATATCTGTAATGAAAATATGGGACATATACCAGACTCATTTCTTATTAGACACTGAGTTTTATATCGACATCCTACACATTTCCCTTGTCCAAATGCCAACTGTGAAAGGGCAAAAAAATAATTAAAGACTTGAAAAAGTAAAAAGGGTGTCAAGAGAAAACCGTAATAGTTTTAATCACAAATTACAAAGATCGCGTACCATATTGACTTGGAATGTCCCGTGGTTCAATCAAACGACATATATATTCCGGATGTATTATTTTATGCACATTTCTGGTCAGGAAATATAGCAGATTATTTTTGCTTCCAAAAGATAGCATGATTAATTACCTAAATAAAAAAAAAGACTTGGAGCGTTCGGTTACTAACAAGAGAAACTTATTCACAAACACATCACTAAATATACTATCAGGGTACTATATCATACTTTAAAATCCTCAAATTTAGCAGTGGAATTATTTTTGCTTTCTTTAAACCTTGTAATATTTCGTCTTTGCCCGATTTGAGTGAATATGTCCTATTCACACGAAGCTTGACTCATCGCTCGTGTTGTATACATATATTTAAGCCTCATGTGTTTAGTAGTTCGTTAGTAAATATACTTAAATATCACTTGTCAATCAGAAACACAGAATGTTTTTTTTAATGTTCTTTCTTATAGCAAAGGTTATCTGAACGATGCTTAAAAAAGTTAAAAACACACAAAAATACTATTACATACCAATAATTTATTATACATGTTCAGAAAAGAAATGGAGACAATGTTTTTTGCGAACTCAAATAATTTTTTCCACAATTGACAGTTTATTGTGAAGCTGATTTTAACGTTCATATTCTTCCTTTATATCTGAAATGAAGTCTGAAAAACTAATATCGGACCGCAATTTTAATATTCACATTTAAATGCGTATTTCTCGATTTGGAGAGCAAAGTTTTTCTCAGTATTTCCTGTTAAAAAGGATAGCTATTTACTTCTGAAATAGGAATACAAAAAAGATCTTAAATACAAAAGGTGCTACAAAAGAATTGGTTGCTGAAATCCTCTCTAATGAAAAGATGATTTCCCGTTAGATTAAAATCTTCACTTTGGGAACCAATCAAATAATGAACTTATATATTATGGTTTCTTCCAATAACAGAATTTTCAGTATAAAAAAAACACATCTTAATTTCAAGACGTACCTCGGTAATAAATATTCAGATTTCAATTACATTATTTTCCTGCTTTATGTGGAATCTAAGAAGCATACCAATTATGATACATTCGTAAAAGTATATTGGTTTCCATATTAATACCTTATTCTTTCAATCAAAACCCACCAAATTCATATGTCATATATTTCATGCTTGTGTCTGGTGAATATCAAGAGGGGAGAAGAGATAATAAATTCAGGATATAGTATTATATCTACCAAAACAATTCCAAATACAGCTGCCTAATTGCACTCAAGACAGATAAATGCATTCTTATGTTCTTAGCCGTCAATATTGGATGAGGAACCTGCAATAACAACTATTACACTTACATACGCAAACATCTGAAACAAAAATATGGCTTGCTAATATAGCTTCTCCAAATTTTTTCTGAATAGCTCTACAGCACTCTTTTAAGCCTGATCGAAGTAATATTTTCCTTTTATAAAGTAATTGAAGCATAGTTCACTTGACATTTATATGTACAAAGAAGACATTCGTGAATGCTACTTATGGTTCTGAAACAGTTGCTAATTTGAGCATTATGTACGCTTGCCCCTCGTTTCAGTTTTAGTTTTAACATTTTAATTGGTATCATTTCCCATAGAACAATAGTCTTATGTTGGAACAATCTAAACTTTTAAATTGCCATAAAACAACAATACGATAAGATTTAAGGAAAGTTCCTATATCAAAGTCCATACTCTATTATAGCACTATAGTAATATTTATCAAAGTCCCTACTCTATTATAGCACTAAAGTAATACTTATCAAAGTCCCTACTCTATTATAGCACTACAGTAATACTTATCAAAGTCCCTACTCTGTTATAGCACTACAGTAATACTTATCAAAGTCCCTACTCTATTATAGCACTACAGTAATACTTATCAAAGTCCCTACTCTATTATAGCACTACAGTAATACTTATCAAAGTCCCTAGTCTATTATAGCACTACAGTATTACTTATCAAAGTCCCTACTCTATTATAGCACTACAGTAATACTTATCAAAGTCCCTACTCTATTATAGCACTACAGTAATACTTATCAAAGTCCCTACTCTATTATAGCACTACAGTAATACTTATCAAAGTCCCTACGCTATTATAGCACTACAGTAATACTTATCAAAGTCCCTACTCTATTATAGCACGAAAGTAATACTTCTCAAAGTCCCTACTCTATTATAGCACTACAGTAATACTTATCAAAGTCCCTACTCTATTATAGCACTACAGTAATACTTTTAGGACTTAGTAGCAGAATATTTTTTATTTTCTTTGTGGTTGAATGTAAGATTCCATTTATACAAGACACATCTGTTAATATGTCTTAAGTAAAATGTATCCGTTGAATCTGGAAAGATTCCCAATAGGAATCACAAATGGAAGAATAAAATATGTATCAATTCTTCTGTTGCCACATTGAATACTTCCCTGTTACCAATAAATGTCCTCAGATGTCCTTGTGTTATGCGTTCTGTAATTTGTTATTATAGAATGAATACCATAGTGATCAACTATTTTCCTGAGGCACACAATTAACCTTTCCAAATATATCACATTTTTCTTATGTTCCATGGATTGCTTGCTTTGACTTGGCAGATAATCTCTAGATTTATAATTCTCACTTCCTGTGGATATCAGTCTATAAGAGGAAACAAGTCTTGTATTAAGTAAAATATTTATATAATAGGAAGAAATTATGGTACACATATTAAACGAAACGTACATAACACTTTTTTCAGTCTACTATATAACAAGCTCAGCAGAGAGCTTAAAAAGTGCCATTGTTCCTGTTATTATTGATTATTCGTCATAGAGCATAAAGGGCTGATGTTTAGAAAGTTATTTTGGTGAGTGAAGATAAATGTAAATGATGGAAGCGCGTTCTTGTTTATTTTAGAGGTGACAACACAGTCTAATCGCTTTCTCTCTCAAATAGCCTTCTTGTATAAAGTCAACTGTTGATCGGTCTGTGAAGTTTCGCAAATGCAAGATAGTGGGGCACAAACAAATGGAGAAATCGCTGTATTGTTTTTGTATACATAATGCCACGAATAATTTCTGAAGCATCTTCATTCAGAATAGAACATACCATTAAAATAACATGTTACAGCAACTGGTTTCGTGCAGTAACTAGTATAATACTCTTTATATTGATATTTTGAGGATCGATACTAAATGCCATGTAGTGTACATAAATCAATCTATCAACATCCTTTGTTCTTTTCTTATTATTATCCCTACGCTATCTTAACATAGGCGATGATATCGTGATACCCGCCGTCAGTTCGTCCGTCCGTCTGCTTGTAAGTGACCACATCTTCTATTATGTTGGTGAGAATTCCTGACCCATTGTAGTTATTTTGCCCTCGTTCTAACAATCCGCGAGAGTGGTGTTCTCTTTGGCTCCTGCCCCAGGGGTCCCTCGGAAAGGATCAAAGGTTACATGTACAAAATCTGCAATTACAATGCTATTATCAAATATTTTCTGACCAAACGTTATATATTCAGTCATAACAGAAGACACATTATATATGTGACGGTTTTTGCATCATGACCTCTGGGTCACTGACTTGGGTTTGGGGGTGAGTATGGGAGTAGAGTGGTGGTGGGGGGTGGAATATGCAGTGAAAAGCGTGAGGATTATCTATGGCGAACCATCGCAGTTGCTATAGTTATTATTATTATTATTATTATTATTATTATTATTATTATTATTATTATTATTTGTTCTACCTGGCATTACTTTACAGGTAGCAACAGCACACTATGAAAGTGAACCCTCGACCTCGTAAACTTAGAATGTCCTTTGTAGGAACATTCTCAACTAATGAATCATACCGAGACAAAAAGAGAGGTCGACTAAGTGAAATTTATAAAATCAAATCCACTGCTCTATGTGAGGCTCTGAAAGTTCATTACGGTACATTGTTGGGACTTTGAGTCTTAGGGCTTATGCATAGATTTCCTTCTTAGTTGGCTGAGTCAATTTGTTATATACAGGACACATTAAATCATCCTTCTTAGTGGCTGAGTCGATTTGTTATATACAGGACACATTAAATCATCCTTCTTAATGGCTGAGTCGATTTGTTATATACAGGACACATTAAATCATCTCTATTAAGAGACAGAGGGTTGCTGTATTAGACATCTTTCTAAGGCGAGAGTAATATTGGATCATTAATTTATGTGGAGATCTCGAGAAGTAGCCTTACTCGTCAGTTCGCATTTCAGAGAAAAACGTTTTTGAAGAATATTATGATTAAATGCCTTTTCTCAACATTGGGTGGATTAAAATTAAGTTACCGGAAATCTTTGAGAACACACGGTTATTGACATGTTTTGAACTGTCTGTCAGCAAATAATTTGCATCTGAATGGAACAAACAAACAATCCCCCTTTATATAACGATTCTCATTACATTTACATCAGCGGACATTTGTAAGTGTAAATTTATAAGTTGTAAAAAAAAATTGGGGGGGGGGATATTTTTTTACGCTTTATACAGTTTTAATTGTTTTTTTGTTTTGTTTTTTTTTGTTGTTGTTGTTTTTTTGCTGTTAAATACTTTTCTATACAAATTACGTTCCAGATAGAATAAAGGTTTGAGTAAATTGTAAATAACAAGTAATATATCTTGACGTAGGAGCCACAGTTTATCTTGCAGAAGGGCGGTTTACTCTGAAGCTGTGAACCTGGATAATATGTTATCAGTATTTACTAATCGGTCTGTGTAAGATGGCAAAAAATTGAGTAGCATGAGTGGTATTAATGGCCAATATATATATATAAATATAATCTTAATATTTAAATACAAACCTAGAGGCTTTATATATAATAATTAACCGGAAACATAAAATTAATATTTATAATCTCATTTACTAATTTGTCATTGAAGCTCCTATTAGTAGTTCCCAGAAGAGCTGTATACCTAACTGATACGACTGCATGTTACTACGTTGTAGCAAAAGTATGTTAAAAATACATTCCACATCCAAACCGAGGCAATATATACTGATATAGACAACAAACCAGACGTTTGTACACAATTAGGGAATAGTTTCTCTGCCAACATTATCGAAGTTGGGTTTCTTCATCCTTAACTTGAGCAGACTAGAACTGCTGGGGTTTTTTTAAAATCAAACACTAATGCAATTTGTATTTTTATGTCCTGATATTTATGTAAAATTTAATCACAATTTCAAAAGAACTTCGTTTAAAAATAGAAACATTCAGTTACTAAGTTGTTGCATATTTGATTGACGTGTAATTAACTTACATATTTTCGTATATCTCGGTTTTCATGACCAAAATATCTGTAAACAAATATTGCACATGTAATTGGAAGCAAATTGTTGCTATCAAACTGTTTATATTTTCATCCTCTGAATCAATACTTTTTCAAATGTTCTGAAACACGACATACGATGTTTGAAATGTCATCTCTGTAAACTGCACGGTCATGCAGAGCTGACGAATTGTATCTTTGCTGAAACATTCCCAGTTTCATTGATTCGGCGTTTCATCCCCTCTCCCCTCCCCTTCCTTCTTATGGATATATTTAAATTGAGAGAAATCACATTTCCTTCTTCGCAGTTTGCAAGATATTTGTTCATATTGTTATGTTCCTCATAGAAACCTTTATTATTTATGAGAGAACAATGTTACCCCTAATGTTAATTGGCACCTAAAAATCGTCAGCCAGAACATCTTGTAAGGACATGTACAGAGAAACTGACAACCTTGAATAAAAATTTTAAAAAACGTGCATCAATATTAGATCAAATTATTGTATGAAAAGATTTACTTACCTTCTGTCAAATATCCTGTAGTATTCTTTTCCATAGAACTTTTGTACACAGCGAATGGCTGGGTTGAGAGAGGACAGTCTTCAGAAGATGATTCAAACACAATCTCATTGTAAATTTTGTGATTGGCGTTATTTAGATGCTTGCATACATTTTTCGTTGAAAAGCAAGAAGCCTCGGGTAATAGAAATATACGTAAGAGTAACCAAAGCAAAGGATATGCAAAAGGCTGTGTTCCCTCCATCTGAACAAGGAATTTTATAAGCGTTTGTCAAACAAAGTATATGCTCAAATTATAGCGATGTTTCTGAAACTGCCTGTCCTTGATGTTAAGAACAAAGCGTTCTCAGAATATTTATCAAATATATAAGTTACAATACTTGCAGGCAAATTAAAATCGATTTGAAACACTGGAAACAATGCATTCTACTAGAGTAGTGGCAACATTTACTCTTCGTTTCTATCTTACAGAGGCATGCCAATACAAACATCCTTTTTCTTTGTGTTGCTAAACAACACCGTTGAAAATCGAGTATTCCTCAAAAGAAATACCCAAACATGCAATTATTTGTTTCTTCAGCTGTTTCATTAGTCTTTACAAACCACGATTATCGAATATGTCTAGAGCCACACATAATATTATATTAGAGCCACACATATTAGAGCCACACATAATATTAAACTCTTCCTAGCACAGCCTCCTTTTATACCTATGATCTTTCAAGAATGTGGTCCAATAAGGTAGACGTATTAGAATCCCTGAACAGAATAACTGAAGACAAAAGATTCATCAAGATAAATTAAAATATCCATCCAAGTAAATTATATTTATTAGATGAGTTGATCTTTTCAATCAGAAACCCAGTCAGCGTACTAGACTTGGGAGATGTTGTCATAGAGGCAATTGCTTTCCACTGAGGCGCGCAAACAAATAATTGCTGATGTACTAGTTTATCCACTATTTCTCTCCCCGCCGGAACGATGTACGAACATGGCAGCTTGATTCAGCCTGGACGGAGAGAAGTTCCAAGTACAACAAGTGTCCTTTAACAATCAAACCGACTCCACAACTTTCGCCAATAATAAACGAATCTATACGTAAACTTCAGACGACTTAAAATGTGGTTACATGGAATTACCCCACAAAATATATTGCGGTTAAACAAATGCTGGAATTATTCTCTATTTTCGAGTATAATCAATCTCACGACTAACATGCTACTATGCCCGAAGTCTGAGGCATCGAAATTGTTCTGTCTTCACCTACTTTTGTTTTTATTCAATTTTCATTTCAAAGCTAAATCTTGCAACTTGAAAGGAGTTTTACGTTCAAAAAATATTATCCATTTGCCTGGAATCTTAATTTTTCAGTTCTTCACGCTGTCACTCTTTACTCATGCAAAACTTGGCAAAACATTACATAAAGTCCTTCCTAATCATTACATAAAGTCCTTCCTAAACATTACATAAAGTCCTTCCTTGCTATGTTTTAAGATACACTGTGATCGAAATCAATAGCGAAATTCGTTTCAGACGAGAAATGTAGCTGTGTCTTGGCAAACCCGAACAAATTGTACCACTGTGAGTGATACCGGCTCTGACCATCGATTTCAGCCGCCGCAAGTATTCTAGTCAACTTGATTACAATTGAGGCTTCCGTCCTCTGTCACCTGCAAGTATTTCAAGCCATTTGCCTAATTTCGGGGTTGACAGCCTTCATCAGTTCAACCAATAGGAAGGACTGATAGAGATTTGCCTACAGGATTTGTACAAAAATGAGAGCAGTTATATCTGACACAAGTTGTTCTCCCTTAAAAGTGAGGATTTCTATATGTATATAGAACAAATGGATTTTGTTAGGTAACAACGCTTAATAAGAGTCACTGAAGACAATAAATTTTGAAAATCAGTCCTTAGAGTCTTAGGTTATCTATTGAATACCTAACTGAATATCTAATTGAATACCTAATTGAATATCTAATTGAATATCTAATTGAATATCTAACAGTGTCCTTTCTCATCGAAAAGGATAGAAATTATTTCAAATGGAATCACTCTCCATGAATTCATTCAATGATAAAACGCATCCTTTCAGAAAGAAAAATCAACTTAGAAGAATTCATTCAACCTGAATGTGTGTGTGTGTGTGTGTGTGTGTGTGTGTGTGTGTGTGTGTGTGTGTGTGTGTGTGCAAATGTTTAAGACGGAGAAGATGAAGATCATGGGCGCATGGGCTGAGTAATCAATATTTCAATATTTTATGATTTAAAATTAGAATCTCATAATCTCATACGACAAAATCTCCTATCCATAATAATGAAAAAAAATGTTGATTCTGAATGTATTAGAAGAAAGGTATGTCAGACCTTGTTATTGAGATGCATGCCTTGGACGAAAGAAAATATTTGTAGGTTTATCAAGTTGTTTTATATGATTCATTTTCTGGGACTTTTCAAAGCTTTTACATTTGAGTCCGGGAATGAGTTTTCATAGTCTATGACCCCAAGAACTGAATACATACGTATCATTAATATCAATTTCAGGCTTGTACTTGATTCAAATTGAATCTCTAAGCTTGGTTAAGATATGAAATTTTGGTCAAACGGATTTAGTTTTTTAAGCAAATATTAATGACGCAATTTTGCACGCATTCACATCCTTGCTATTTGACCGATCATTGTCATCGCTGTGTGAGTTAGTTAGTTAGTACTGTGCCCGAAATGTCATCGGTGGTTATAAAAGCGAAGTGTATTAAATTAGATTGTCCTGGAAGCCACATCTGTTCTTAGAGACCTTGTGCAGACATTTGATACATGGAGACGTACAATAGCACATCTTCTGCATGCCATGCTGGAATGCTGATTTTCTCTGACATCTTTGAAATCGTGTCAATCCACAAAGACAGCCCATGCTGCTCAGCAAAATGTATCCGTGTTCACCAATTGTGCACGATCTCTTAGATTTGAATTTTCACATCTTGGAACAAGATGATCCAAAGAAAGTGGAAGTTTTTTTGCTACCAATAACCAATCTATTCCTATGTCATAAAGTCATCTTCGCTGACTTTTTATTAGCTGCCAATCTTACTATTGTTTTAATCGTTCGTGAAATCGCAGTAAATCTCCAATCGGATTCAAGCTGTCACTTTAAGATTCATCCATGCAGTTCCGTCGTAAAACGTTTTCTGAGCTGATAAATGTTTATATATATATATATATATATATATATATATATATATATATATATATATATATATATATATATATAATCGCAAAATAAATGTACCGCTGATATTTAAGTTAGTCTGATCACTCAGTATCCGTATGGACATAAGTCTTTCCTGCATATTGCAAGTTATATTGTGTGCTGGCCTAGTTTGATATACTATCTCGATTTACATAATGATATTCAGTTTCAAGAAACAGTGTGGACAAAATATATGAACCGAATTCATAAATGTGTGGTTAAACCACTTATGGGATTCTATAGAGTGAATCGCGTCGAACAAGGTATTATTTGATCCTAGCACAAGATTAAAACCTAACCGTATCGAGCTATGTTTGAAAACCAGCAAGGAACTGTATCATATGGACGTACAGGAGGTATATGACATTTGACAGCTTGTCACTTTGACAACACTACCAGAGAGAATATCATTTTACAATAGAAGAGCTATCCAGCTAGAAACAAAAAGAACAAACAAATAAATTACTGATTTCATACGTTTGATCCTGGACCGAATTTGTGTAATTTAGCAGACGGAAATAGATTAGTGTACTGATGAAATCAAAGGGATCCGTATCTTATGAGTATTGTGGTACATTCGTCCCTATTTTGAGCATGATGTCATTGATTGGATCCCTAATGGTCATTTATGCTCTTTTTTCCCCGAACTAAATAACCGTTTTTGAAATAGGAAACCAGTCTATGTACATCCACATATCCTTGAATTTGTACAACACCGCAACATGTTTTAATACATAGGCATTAACAATCTACTTTACTTTGCCACTAACAAAGTCGAAAGGGATAATTTGTCGCAATTAGTGCTCAGTCTTAGGTTTACGTGTTAAAAGTGACGTGTCATTCATCATCATTTAAAGCAATTAGATATTCCTTTGACAACTTTTTATGTTGATGGCAAACATTAATATCGGCACCACTTTCACTGTTCGTGGAAATCCATTTTCCTGTCATTTGTTGTAAGTAAAGATTTGGATTAAATTTTATAAAATATTTAGGCTCTGTAAAATGTCAACAAATGTGCCCCTTTTTATCTTTCCTAGGCGCTAAGTTTTGCAAATTCTCTGTAGATTGTATTATATTACTCGTCGTAGAAGTTACAAAAGCACTTAGGTAATGGTACCCGCTGTACTTTAACAGATCTTGTTTAGTGTCCAATTTTAAATATACTTTTACATATACATGCTCCAATCTTAAGAACTGTCTTGTTAGTTAAATTTTTATTTTGACTTTATTTATTATTTTTTTTTTTTTCGGGGGGGGGGGGGGGGTAAGTGCATTTGAATGAACAATTGATATTCATAATTCACAAACGCCTTGCAACAGATACTTTATGCCGGTGATTAAAGACTATAATGCCAAATTTCTTTTTGCCGTTAGCGCAAACAGACAGGATTTGCTGCAGATAACTACATAGATTATCATTACACTTTTCAACATTTTATATACAAAAACAAGAAATTAATATATACAGTAAAACTTCGAAAACTCAATTTCTGCGGGTCCAAAGTTTAGGTTGTTTCGAGTTTTTCAGAATTTCACACAAGATAATGCTTAAGGGGGGGGGGGGGGTGGCGGTGACAAAATAAGTCCTTACAGTTATACCGAGTATTCAAGTGATTGAAGTTTGAGTTACTGACATTTTATTGTATTTATCACTAAGACTGCTCATTTTGCGGGAACGAACAATAACTGATCATTATGTTATTTCCTACTGAATGTTTGTACATTTGTGCTCATTTATTAGCATTTAGAATGAATACTGTGAGGAATATATTTGATAAGCCTTCAGGATGAATACTGTGATGAATATATTTGATAAGCCTTCAAATGAATACTGTGAGGAATATATTTGATAAGCCTTCAGAATGAATACTGTGAGGAATATATTTGATAATTCCTAAGATCCGAAAACTAAAAGATGCACAAGTATGTCAACGTAACCCCCACAATACCCCCCCCCCTCTCTCTCTCTCTCTCTCTTTCTCTCTCTCTCTCTCTCTCTCTCTCTCTCTCAGAGAAATCTCCTTTGAGCCACCACAGCTAAAGGCACGTTGAAGCAAGGTTGTATTCATCCCCTGCTCGCGTGCTTTTCTTCTCAATGTGAAAGCCGGGAACTATGTTATTGATCAACTGTTAAAATCTCACCGGAATATTATGTTTTACATAATATCACTATGAATGCAATCCTGGAAAGAATTGCCAACAACAGAAATTATATTAATCATTGCGAAACATTTAGAATGATAAGTGAAGTCCCCATATCATGTCTCGGGAATCAGGATGAATACATCTTCACAGTATTCCAATACATTATGTTTGTCTTTTGTACAAGAGTTTAGCGAATGTACCTATCTACCCTCTAAAGCAGATATATACGACTTAAAACAGACATATTTAAACAACATGTTCATATTTACAAGGACGCGATGTAATTACTAAATTTATATTTTATTAAAATAAAACTTACACTATATGATCTTAAACCGCACTTGTGTGGTATGGGCAGGACAGCGATTAAGTACACATATATGTACAATGGCAGACGGAGATAACGTGGTACAGCATTACAGGCATTTAGTATGGGTAGACAGAGATAATGTGGTACAGCAGTACAGGCATGCAGTATGGGTAGGCAGAGATAACGTACAGCAGTACAGGAATTTAGAATACATAGACAGAGATAACGTGGTACAGCAATACAAGCATTTAGTATGGGTAAACAGAGATAACTTGGTACAGCAGTACATGCATGTAGTAATGGTAGACAGAGATAACTTGGTACAGCAGTACAGGCATATAGTATGGGTAGACAGAGATAACGTGGTACAGCAGAACAGGCATGTAGTATGGGTAGACAGAGATAACGTGGTACAGCAGTGCGGACATGTAGTATGGGTAGACGGCGATAACGTAGTACACCAGTACATGCCTTTAGTTTGGGTAGACAGAGATAACGTGGTACAGCAGTACAAACATTTAGTATGGGTAGACGGCGATAACGTGGTACAGCATTACAGGCATATAGCATCGACAGACAGATATAACGCATACATGTATTATGGGTAGACAGAGATAACGTGGTACAGCAGTACAGGCATATAATATGGGGAGACAGAGATAACGTGGTACAGCAGTACAGGCATATAATATGGGGAGACAGAGATAACTTGGTACAGCAGTATAGGTATGTAGTATGGGTAGAGAGAGAGATAACGTGGTAAAGCAGTACAGGCATTTAGTATGGGTAGACAGAGATAACGTGGTCCAGCAGTACAGGCATGTAGTATGTGTGGACAGAAATAACGTGGTACAGCAGTATATGCGTGTAGTATGGGTAGACAGAGATAATGTGGTACATCAGTATAGGCATAAGTTTCTCAGTGTTGTGTGTGCCATTTTCTTCTCTTGACTAGTTCCCTGTCTAAGAAGAACTTGACCATATTGGTTACCGAAACGGAACATTCCGATAAATCTAACATATTATGAATAACTAAGTTCATTCAAGGCGAGAACGATGAATACACACAAGCTTCATTCTGCATTATATTACTTTTTTTTAAATAGTTTTGTTTTTCATCACCATTAAAAGTGACAAGATATTTACTCAACAATGTCTAAGATCAGTAAACTCATCATTCAAAAAAGTCCTCATATGATTTCTTTTAAAATCAGATTTGTATTAGATTTATAAATGAAATATCTAATCTATGTTCAATGCTCAACATTTTAATAGCATGGTGGCGTACATTAGTTTTCCAATCTATGACACCAGAGTTGCAGTTTTGCTTTATCTTAAGTCCTTATTCGTATTTGCAGTAACAAACAATATCAGTTAACAGATGGTGCTCCCAGCACTACACCAAAGTATCTTTCTCATTCCTATCATAAACATGAATATATATATATATATATATATATATATATATATATATATATATATATATATATATATATATATATATATATATATATATTATCAGCATGTTTATTTCTACCGTAGGTTAAAATGAGAGTTTATCTATAAGTAAGAGAAATTATTGAGGAAGACATTTTAATCTCTTCTATTTCCGCAGACGAATATGCACAGATGCCTAAATGTGCTTACCCCATAAAACTGAACGCATCACCTTGCAGTATGTTACACGTTATAATTAATACTACCAGACTCAATATCTCTCTCTCTCTCTCTCTCTCTCATATATATATATATATATATATATATATATATATATATATATATATATATATATATATATATGGTAAATATTACTTACATTACTTTCGTTGCCGATGTAAAGCAGCATTGCGTCAATGTAGCTTGCAAATATTTTACACATATTTGCGAATGTCGGTAAAAGTAATGCCAGTGGGCGGGGCGAAATTATTATATTTTTATTGGTTCATACAGGTATAAACAAAAGAAATTCATAAGGACCAGACCAATCAGATTGCTGGAAATCGTAATGAAGAAAGAAAAGTTTAATTATTATTTGTTGATACCAAATGGCTTACTTCAAAGTATTTGGTGCCTTTTTTTATCTCCTCATCTTTGTATTTCAAGAACTTGGAGACTAGGGCTAGTGGTTTGTCACCTTTTTGCTGGCCCATTTGTACGATTTTTCAATCTCTTGGATGGGTTAAATATTCATTTCTTTCCACAAGACTTTGCCTGTGACCTCTTCCAAAAACTCTGGAAGTATTTCACCCACTGCTGATACTTGTGACTCTTCCAGAATACCCGTAAAGACCACATTATTGCGCATGGTCCTTGCCTGAGTATTCAAAACAATTTGTTGTACGAAACGAATATCTGTTTCAACGGCACTGTCCGCTGTTAAAGATTCACAATTATGATCGAAGCAGTGCTTTGTGCGGTCGTACTTCTGCGTCATGGAATTGTACAAGACACTAATAAACTCACAGCATTTCTCAAACTCATTCATGCGGTTTTTTAATGTTTTTGTTTTTTTGGGGGGTGGGGGTGTTTGTTTGTTTGTTTGGCTGGTGGGTTGGTTGGTTGGTTATTTTATGGGGGGGGGGCTTTCTTTTTTGAAACTGTTATAGTCAAGTTCACTGACAATAGTGACAACCCAATTCATCTGGGTCTCATGATTGTGCAATTTACTCAATTTGTAAATCGACGGCATTGAATTTATCGTCTAGTTTATGCTCAATCTTTTTAATGATATCAGTAATCATTCAAACATTTTACTGCACTTTTAATCTCGAAGCGATGGACAGGGCAGAAAAAGTAGGTGTGGGTATCACATGGTTTGTTAGTGGTGAGCTGGCATTTACAGCATGAGATTACACATGGGAGGGGGTTAGCAGCGAAAAAACATGACCATGGGATTGGATAGTACATCAAAGCCATGTTATTGTTTCCAAGGGTACACTTTAGATAGTACATCCAAGCCATGTTATTGTTTCCAAGGGTACACTCTGGATAGTACATCATAGCCATGTTATTGTTTCCAAGGGTACACTCTGGATAGTACTCAAAGCCATGTTATTGTTTCCAAGGGTACACTCTGGGTAGTACATCCAAGCCATGTTATTGTTTCCAAGGGTACACTCTTGATAGTACATCCAAGCCATGTTATTGTTTCCAAGGGTACACTCTGCATAGTACATCAAAGCCATGTTGTTGTTTCCAAGGGTAAACTCTTGATGATAAATACCGTAGGAGAAGAATACGTTCGTTTCTCCCAGTACGTCATTGATGGCTTGACACGAACCGTGCGGGCGAATTGTTTATGATTAAGATCCTACCTGTACGTTGACATATTCATATTTCACAGTCACATTAGGACTGTTTTTCCTACCTGTACGTTGACATATTTCACAGTCACATTAGGACTGTTTTTCCTACCTGTACGTTGACATATTTCACAGTCACATTAGGACTGTTTTTCCTACCTGTACGTTGACATATTTCAGTCACGTTAGGACTGTTTTACATACCTGTACGTTGACATATTTCACAGTCACATTAGGACTGTTTTTCCTATCTGTACGTTGACATATTTCACAGTCACATTAGGACTGTTTTTCCTACCTGTACGTTGACATATTTCACAGTCACATTAGGACTGTTTTTCCTACCTGAACGTTGACATATTTCACAGTCACATTAGGACTGTTTTTCCTCTTTTTGTTTGGTGTTCTTCCCATTTAAATCTATCCATACAGATCTTAGGATTCATGAGGTGATGAAGCTTGAAAACAGATTACAAACTGCATTAATGGCCATGCCATGGTGCATCGATTTTCAAGTTCATTGCTTCATGTTCAATTCTTATAATTATAAATAGTTATAAACATAATAACTAATCTCAAGAAATAAATAACAGAACTATAGTTTAACCGTTCTTTACAAATATTGTCAAAATACACAGGAAGGGTGCACGAATACATTAGTAGTTCCTTTCTGGTGTCATGAACTAATATTTTCTAATTTTCTGCGTCACATGATGCGATTTTAACCAATCTAGATGCTTGTTACAAAGGCTTGCCAAAAATTTGTAACTATTTCCAAATACCTTTATTTGGAAATAGTTACAAATTCTTAGCAAGCCTTTGTAACAAGCATTTAGATTGTTTTTAAAATTGTCTTCTTGATTCAACTCGTGATTGTTTACCATACACAGATTTGTATAACATAGAGACTATGAACCTATTGACATTAATGAGGTGAGTTTGACAATGTGCACACAACGGATGAATAACTTATTAAGAATTTGTGATACTTTGCCATAGATGTCTCGTTATATTAAACGACTTTACAGTGCAATGTATTGTCACAGTTTATGGGTATTGACAGGAGGAAGTTCTTACGAACCAGTTCTGACAAATTATTTGCATTAAAGTCAGTGTGTATAAACCAGAAACCGAATGTTGGGATTGTTTACGACAAGATGTCTGGGAGTTCATCATGTCATGATAAAGTAGTAAATTGTTGAGTACTCATTATCTTGAAACCTAACCGCGTAGCAATATGAATCCACACCATTACAACTCACATGTCTATGACATGTTGATCTTTCCAGTGGAAAGAAAGCGCTCCTTTTAGAGAATAGTATAATACAGTAAAGTAATGTAACTATTCAGTACGAAATATTTTGTGTGATGAAATCTTGTCCTAATCCCAGCTGTATTTGAAAAAAATATCCCCTATCACGCAGCTCTTTTTTAATGCCTAGGTCACATTCATTCAGTGACCGTTGGTAAATGTGCATGTCTCCACATTCATTCTTCCATTAATCAAATATACTCTCTTCTGTATTTAAATTGACCAGTATACTGTCTACCAATGCGCATGTCCGGCGCCAATATGATTTGCGAGTAATCGAACCGGTAAGTTTTATGGAAAGTCGTCTGCTAAATAGGAATGATTGAGACTTTTATTCACAATATATTCATATATTCATTTTCTCTAGACTAGTTTACTGCTTCAGAAGCACTATGCTATATCAGTTCTGACACAGTCAACCATCCTTAGTAATGTATCGTTGCACATAACTCATGCCCTCGAACCTGGTTCAACCATAACATGTTTTGGCTGATTTGGTGAGAAACTGAGTTATTTTGGCAAAAATAAATACTGAATGATTTCTTAAACTTAAAAATTGAAACTTCAATGCCTCCACAAACGAGCTTCAGTACATCAAACCCATCACTGGATATGGCACAAACCACGGAGATGGGGTTTTATTGCTTCGCTAGAGTATAGGACACACATGCCTGACCCATGCCTACCTCCTGAAGGGTGAACCTCGACCAGACAGCATACCTTGCGTATGTCCCCTGACATTGGAACACATTCTTGTCAAGTATAGTAACTTCCGCCCTGTGAAACAGAAGATTTTTATTTTTTATGCCAACTCTATTTAGATGCTTTTGATGACGTACCACTAGAGAAGGAATTCGATTTATATAACAAATGCAGACCTTATCTATCATTTTTCTATGCCCTTTACATAATTTAACATCTTGACCTTTTATATTTTATCTGATATAAGTTCATGTTTGCTTCTGTTTGGAAGAGTTTATCATCCTAAAGATTTCAACAGTTGTTACTTTTAAATATTTACAGCCAAACGTTTACTCCGTACTATATACCCAGGATTGTGATGATATGGCGTTAAACCTTATTTATGCATACATACACATGCATAGATACTTACATGCATACATACATAGCTGCAACGATTTTTAAAGGTTAAGACTAGTGCTTTCAAGTTATGTTCTGCTCTTCCATTTGCAAGCATCCTGAGAACATTACTATTTTCAATCAGGAATAACCTTTTTTGCCATGCGACTGAACATGACCTTCAACAAAGTACATTCCAAGTATATTATTTTGACCTAGATGTATACACCAATGTATCCACTAAATATTACTAATCTAATAGAGTCTTTAGACATTTATAGTGAACACCTATTACACAAGAGTGTGAGGTTTATGTTAGACTCAACTCTGTAATGTGTATATGTAAATATGCAATAAAGTCATTACACTTTTAGTCTAGATAGCAGCTGGTGTAAGAAGCATTACTTTTCCAAAGTAACAGTGCAAAATGAATCGTAATATGACATTAAGTTATAAACTATTGTATACAGTTTACAAAGTTTACATTTTATCTGCAAAACTTAACCCTGGGTACTGCTGCTGCATCATGCGGAATACCGCTAAAACCTACAGCTTTCAATAATACTCAGGCAAGATTCATGCGCAATAAGGTGGTCTTTACGGATATTCTGGAAGAGCCACGAGTATCAAAAGAGGCTGAAATACTTCCAGAGCTTTTGGAAGAGGTCATAGGCAAATTCTTGTGGAAAGAAATGGACATTAAGTTATAAACTATTGTATACAGTTTTAAAAAGTTTACATTTTATCTCCAAAAATTAACCCTGGGTACTGCTGCTGCATCATGCGGAGTACCGCTGAAACATACAGCTTTCAATAATAAACCAGGTTCTTACTGGGAATAAGAAGAAAGAGGCGAATGAGGAGGAGGTAACAAATGTATGTCAGTGAATTATCAGGACATTTTATATAGGTTTTGCGAGTTAAACTGAGTGATATAGGAGAAGATTAAGCTTGTAATGAAATCTCAACACAGCACACTAACTGGACGTCCAAAATGATGTCCTGGGATAGCTTAATGTCCTCTGAACCTTAAAAATGATTGACCCTTAATTTGCTATTCCATCCTATTTCTCTGTGTAAAACAATGTTTAACAAAAAATCAGTCCGATGCAAAATTGACTATTAAATTTGTACTTAATATAACCAGATTCATGTACGTACTCAGCTCTCCAAAAGCTCATTTATAAGCAACGCAATTTATATATTAATACATGCATCCTCTAGAGGATGACTGATCTTGTGGTTACATGTATTTATATTAATACATGCATCCTCTAGAGGATGACTGATCTTGTGGTTACATGTATTTATAGTAATACAAACATCCTCTAGAAGATTGAAATTGTGGTTACATACATTTATATTAATACAAACTTCCTCTAGAAGACTGATCTTGTGTTTACATACATTTATATTAATACAAACATCCTCGAGACGACTGATCTTGTGGTTACATGTATTTATATTAATACATGCATTCTCTAGAAGATTCATCTTGTGGTTACGTGTATTTATATTAATACATGCATCCTCAAGAGGACTGATCTTGTGGTTACCTGTATTTATATTAATACATGAATCCTCTAGAAGATTCATCTTGTGGTTACGTGTATTTATATTAATACATGCATCCTCAAGAGGACTGATCTTGTGGTTAAATTTATTTATATTAATACATGCATCCTCCAGAAGATTCATCTTGTGGTTACATGTATTTATATTAATACATACATCCTCAAGAGGACTGATCATGTGGTTACATGTATATATATTAATACATCATCCTCTAGAAGACGACTGATCTTGTGGTTACATATATTTATATTAATATATGCATCCTCAAGGGAACTGATCTTGTGGCTACATGTATTTAATATAATACATGCATCCTCTAGAAGATTGATCTTGTGGTTACATGTATTTATATTAATACATGCATCCTCAAGGGGACTGATCCTGCGGTTGCATGTATTTATATTAATACATGAATCCTCTAGAAGATTGATCTTGTGGTTACATGTATTTATATTAATGCAAACACTCTCTAGAAGACTGATCATGTGGTTACATATATTTATATTAATACAAAACATCCTCTAGAAGATTGATCTTGTGGTTACATGTATTTATATTAATACAAACATCCTCTAGAGGACTGATCTTGTGGTTACATGTATTTATATTAATACATGCATCCTCTAGAAGATTGATCTTGTGGTTACATGTATTTATATTTATACAAACATCCTCTAGAGGACGACTGATCTGTGGTTACATGTATTTCTATTAATACAAACATCCTAAAGATGACTGATCTGTGGTTACATGTATTTATATTAATACAAACATCCTCTAGAAGACTTTTATATTAATACAAACATCCTCTAGAAGACTTTTATATTAATACAAACATCCTCTAGAAGATTGATTTTGTGGTTATATGTATTTATATTAATACAAACATCCACTAGAGGACTGATCTTGTGATTATGTGTATTGAGACAAGGCCTTAATATTTTCTCGGAAACATCACTAGCACTTGTTTTTATGTCAATGTTTTCTCACTAACACTGGCTTTTATGTAAAATGTAAAACAATGCCTTTAAGCGTAATCCCAGGTACAGCATTATTTTCATGATACCACTATATATCAATGCTAATTATACTAAAGCCATGCAATACGATTTTCCATGCGAAACGTTCATCTATTACGTTACCAAAATCAGTATATCAGTACAACTCCTAGCCCAACTCATAGCACTGGAAATACTCAAGGAATCGGCTACAGTAACCTGTCACGACTTGGATGATTTATTTGTTCTCGACCCTAAAGTATTGATGTAATTACACTTTCATTTAAGTTGTTTAAATTACTGATATTGACCTGAGACCTGGCCTTGCAGATAGGCCCATGCATGTACTAAGTGATAGCATCAAGTCATAATGTGTTTATTACTTTGTTTAAAAGTTTGTGAGTTACAACTCTAAACAAACACAGTAATGTGCACCTTTGACGTTAAAGTGAGAACCATGAAAGTGGTAACTTTAACACCCTTGTCGTACATGTATGTAAAAGTTTCTCAATTTTCATACCACTAATTTTATCGTTTTAGAGTTACAACCAGCACACTAAAAGTACATGCAAACTTGATATGTGACCTTGGCCTTCAAGAAATGATGGCAACACACCCTCTAGTTCTTATCTGTAGATTCAAAAAATATCTTCCAGTCATTAGCCTTCCAAGCAGAATAATATTGGAAGATTTTGTACAAAATCGCACAAGTTTCTATGTACAGTGATTCCACATTTTCTTCAAGAAACATGTGGGCAGTATTACTTGTACAGTTTTCACACTTGATACTTGCTTGGGCAAACATTAAATTCAGTGTAATCCAAAGTGAGATAGAGAAAAAAACTAGATTTAGGTAAATGGTATGCCACTGCGTATCAACGCGCTCCAAGCTATGCCACTAGGGGTATGGCATGATCCTAGGGAAAAGGGAAAATGTTTCAATACTGTAAATGTATATTTATCTTTCCATAACCAGTCAGTATATATATATATATATATATATATATATATATATATATATATATATATATATATATATATATATATATATATATATAGTGGCAATCTTGAACGTTTCCAAGTTATAAGCCAAGCGCAAGTTCCCTACTCCACAGACATGACTCAAAACATTTATTGGATGTACAAATGCATTTATCTCTTTGTACCCATTAAATGTATAAATAATTGTAGGGTGGGTATCTTAACAGTCTCCACGCTATGAGACAGGGCCAAGTTCCCAACTCCAGTGGCACAATGTGGGGCCAAGTTCCCAACCCCAGTGGCACAATGTGGGGCCAAGTTCCCAACCCCAGTGGCGCAATGTGGGGCTATGTTCCCAACCCCAGGGGCCGAATGTGGGGCCTGTGCTGTATATATGTCTTATTTTGTTTCATGCCCTTCAAAGCTCTATATAGTTATAGTATGTGGATCTCAACAGTTTCCAAGTTATGAGCCAGAAGCAAGTCTCCTTCCCCAGAGTCTGCACTGCACATATTACTGCTTCAGATGCACTAAGCTATATCAGTTCTGACACAGTGAACCATCCTTAGTAATGAATCGTTGCACATAACTCATGCCCTCAAATCTGGTTCAACCACAACATGTTTTGGCTGATTTGGTAGAAACTGAGTTATTTTGGCAAAACTAAATACTGAATGATTTCTTAAACTTAAAAATTGAAAATTCAATGCCTCCACAAACGAGCTTCAGTACATCAAACCCATCACTGGATATGGAACAAACCACGGAGATGAGGTTTTATTGCCTCGCTCGAGTATAGGACACACATACCTGACCCATGCCTACCTCCTGAAGGGTGAACCTCGACCAGAGAGCATTTTCGTCTCATGTCCCTCAGCCAATATACAGTTAGAAGGTGGAAGTCTCAACTGTTTCCAAGCTATGACCCAGGGGTAAATCCCCAACCTAAGGGGCAAGTCTCTTTCTCCAGGGTCTTTGTTGGATTTATATCTGATTTTGTATCATGTCCTTCAAACCTATATATGGGTATAAGATGAGGATCTCAACAGTTTTCAAGCTGTGACCTAAGGGCAGCATTCCCACAAGGCTCACCCCTGGGGCAAGACCATAGAGTTTATCCCCAAAATCCGTTGGATATGTTATAGCTCTGGCCTTGACGATGATACAAACCAGCTTTCGGATATCTATCTACATTACTTAAAATATTTAGAATTTTAAAAACCCTATCCACAGCCCCTGGTTCCACCTCCAAGGGTCATATTAAAGTCTTAAAACCATTGTGCACATGTAAAGACCACGCCCAATCATATTCCAAAGTTTCAAGGTTGTATCTTCAATGGTGTAGGAGACACACTTCATTACTAAGGGAATGACAGACAGACACACAAACGGGCAAAAAGACACAATCCGCAAGTTGTTTCTAAAATGCACAGAGATGAAAGTTATTGATAATATTTAAAGGACTTATTTAAACATTATGACTGTCAATGATAATTATGACAAGATTTCAAATACTATCAATACGTGGAGGGAAATCTTTGATTGGTTGACAGAGTACACCTTGCATGAAATAGCTTGCCAGTGACATGAGAAACACAGATTACAAATTTACATATATTTTAACTTATACATATAACTAAAAACTATGCACATAAGCCATATTGACAAGACTTATTTTAATTATCAATACTAATTATACTTTTATCATAACTATAAACTACAGCCAAAACGTTATTTTTTATCCACCCTATTAACGTGATATTCAAATTGTCTTCATATTTTTCATAAAATATAAATTGCTATTTTCTCTTCAATTGTAGACGGAATGTTTGTGAGGTATATACAACTAGTGAATGGAAAAAGAAAAATAGCAAACAAACAAAAAATGCACATTGCAGGGGGAAATTATTATTATTATTATTATTATTATTATTATTATTATTATTATTATTATTATTTAAAGGTTTATAATTAGAAGAAAAGCTTTTAATGTAAATGTGTGTGTGTGAAGCCGTCAGTAGTAGATTCTGATGGTATTTTTAATAGCCGACTTACTCAGAGTATTACGTATTCAAAGTCTTATTAAGTTGGCAAGTAAAAAATGTGATTCCTTCCCTTCAGATGATCATTTTAAAAGCTATTAAAAAATTAATATATTAAGATTCTCGACAGAAACACTGTTTTACATGCAAACATTCATATAGAGCATCATATTCTTCTTTCCAAGAGCACACATTTAAATATATTGTTTAAACAAAAACCAAATCCATTCATTGGATGCACTGCATGTAAAGTACAGATCAGAAAAAGAAGAAAAAATATATATAGAATTCTTCACCATAACAGTTACACTTCTATAAATGTAAGCTAAAGCCACGCTACCAGGCGAAGTAGGTGACTAAGTAATTATGTAAACTCCGCCTTCTTTTATTAGGAAAAGGAAAACGACTTCGCCCTGTGATTTTATTAGATGTAACCTGAGTGACAGTAGTTGACTTTTGAAGTTCTCCCTTGACCCAGTCGAGTAGTTACACTGTGGTAATCCCCTGGCAAAATGTATTGCGTGCAACCTTAGCAAGTGTTGATATCAATTTCGCGGAGAAAACAAACTTTTGCACATTCACAGGTGTGTGTTTTAATAGCTGCTGGACCATTAACCCTTTCCCACGAAAGGTATCAGTTGTTGTCACTGCCCGATTTCCAAAAGTTATCATTTGCTGATGAAAACATACCAACTTGATATTTGAAACTTTAAACATCAATATGTTCTTAAAAACATGTAATAGAAAGAAAGTGAAACCAACAATTTAAGTAATGTAAACAAGCAATTTATTTCCCTATAATACAAAGTGAAATAAAAAAAGATACTTACAATATTGTGAATCAAATTCCAAATAATCCTAAATATCTTAATCACAAGTAAAAAAAATAGAATGTTCCGAATGAGTTTCAATAGTTTTGAATATCCTGATATACCACAATGATACAATCCAGAATGAATTTGAATGCGTTCACAAAAGTTCAAAGTACAGTATTAACTCAAAACTCAATGAGCACTTTAGTAATTCCAATGAATATATCTTAAATAAATAATTCCTCTTTAATTATATCTTATTTCAACGGCACAATGTAAAATATGATCACATTGGATTCCCACAGACAGGTCTAAAACGGGAATGAATTATTTGTTTACGAAATTCCTATTTATACCCATTTTCAATTGACCTATATCAACAGGATGCGAAGCAATAAAATGGGGAAAAAACGCAGTCTAACTGTAAATAAAAATGGCCTTGAAATCAAATTCTTGGAAACATTTTGTTGACAAGTGACCAGAATTTAAAGTGCAACTCACCTTCATGGAATAGATTCAAACACACATTATAGATTAGATATACATAACAATGTAAACTACAATTTGTGTTTTAAGAATAGAATCGGTGAAAGCACTTTCTCAATATATCTTTTAAAGATTTTAACTGCCGTGCTTGCGTTATTTTCTTCATAAAATCAATCTGAAACCGTAAGTAAACATGTCAATGGGTAATAATGGCGGACTTGCTTGTGTCTAGGAAGTACCTCTTCATTCGACAGTCTGTTTTCGTAATTCATTGGGCACATAAATTAAGGAAAATATACAATTCGTAGAAAGCAAGGTTTGAACATTGTATTATAGAAGATTTAGCCTAAAATAAACAAATTAAGTCAGACACGTATGGGACAATGCTATATTGTGGAATTCGAGAAGCGCTGTAAGGTCAAGGTTGTTTTCTTACATCGCTCATTTTTGTGACAATATGAAAAAAGAAGCCAAACAAATAATATATAACTAATACACGACGTTATTACGAGTAAAATCATACATTTGCCATATTTTCTATTGATTGTTGTACCGAAGCAAGAAAGTGTGGTCATATTAAGAAAATTTTTGTTTCTACATGCGTGGGGCCATTTTAATTCTTTGCTGTCTGCCGATTCAGTTGGAAAGAAGTATCTAGTTCATCCATATATCGACTTTAATGCTTCAGTTCATCACCAATGAATAGATAAAGTCATGTTTTATCAGCAACAATGAAATTAAACGCCACATTTTTCAGGTTATTAAATGCTTGGTCCCTTATTTAAGGTTCATGTGGCCTTCTTTATCTTTACACCATGTATTTTGGCCATATGACTTCACATGAACACATTAAAAACTATATATTGTAATTAAGGGCTGTTGGTAATGCGAATGGGCTTCATGGGGTGGGTGAGTGTGGTATAACCAAATATCATCTATATTACGTAATAAGTGGAAAATTTTATATTATTCACTTTTTTTTAAAAAAAACTGTCAGGAAATGTGCAGATACAATCTGTTTTGCAGAAAAGATATTTATAAGACCTAACATAGGTAATTTGATATTGCATTTTACGCGCAATAGATCACGGCATTGAGGTAGAATTGAGCTACTGCAATTGCAATTATTGTGATGCCTAAATACTAAACAATATGCAACGAACATTGGATTTTGTATATACATGGGGCGTTATGTACACCGCATGTGGCAAAACATCACGATGCCATGTAATGGAGGCTGCCTTATTGGTCTTCTTCCAGTCAATACTGCCCCATGACTGAGAGTCATATTACACGCATTTCTGTCACCCGATGGCGATCAGATTTCGAGATAGTGAGTACAGTTATGGTCGGTACTATTAATAGTGAAGAAAATTCCTAAATTTTCATAAAATACATATCAATTGACTTATTTCCTTGTTTACATTTCACTAATTGTCCACTCTCCTTTCATCGCATGTAGTTCTATAGATATTAATCCGCCGATCTTTATACCTTCCGGTATTATCAGTCCTTCGTTCTTAATACCCGTGTAAAGATAATGAAAAATACTTAACAGCACCTAAATATACATTATATTTTTGCACAAATGGGAGATATATTGATTTGCTAATAAGTATGAGAACTATTATTGGTAGGATGTGTTTCCGCTAGTGTGTGAGAAGGCACTTCCCGCAAGGCAAAATTGTGGATCAATAGAAGAAAATCTAAATTTTTAAGACAATTACGAACTGATTAGATTCAGCTCTGTTGGATGTTACGCTTGTTGCTTATCGTGAATGTTAAAGTAAGTATAGCGCAAAATGCTCAGTGACGATGAATATGACATTTATACATTCATGTGTTTTACTACATTGATTCTAATGTGTCTAATAGGCCACGTGTAGGGAAAGAGTTTACACTTATTGTACAATTAGTTATGTAATATTAATGGGGCTTCAGTGACACTTTTGGTATTTGTGATAAATAATTAATGATATTGTTTTGGGTGTGACATTTGAATACTGGGTAAGTTCGTTTTTTTTTTTTTTATCGTCGTCATTTGCAAAGACATGGAGTGCTTTAGAAAACAGGGTATAATGAGGCGATTTAATGTGGTTGTTGGTCTACATGGGTCACCAATTAAAATATTGATATATTAACATGGCAAAGGTGTAGACCAACAAGTTGTTCTCCTCCATTTTTTCTCTGACATGAAAATTGTAAACAATAAGGTAAAGTATGATATCCTGCTGAAATGCATCTCCAGTACATACAATGTGCAAAAAAGAAATGTTGAGTAAAGCTTCTGATTTGTGGCTTAATAGTAACAGTATGTACATTCCAATCAGTTTATATAATAATAAAAATAATAATAATAATATAATAATAATAATAACAATAATAATAATATCTACTGCGGTTGCTGTCAGCTAAAAATTATCATTTTTATTTACAGAAAAGAAAATATTTATGTTCTGTTCTTAAATTATCGGCATTCTAAAATATTCTATATCAAATGCCTGAAATAATATAGCACAGTGCAATATTTATGACTGCACATCTCTCTCTTCCTCGCACACGCAATCATACACACGTACACACACACCAACGTATTGGGTGCAATAAGAATTGTGTCAAGAATTAAGCTTATGACATTAAAATACTTGATTTTTTATTATTTGTATACTGAAGCGAGAGACAGACAGACAGACAGAAAGAGGGAGGGAGGCAGGAGGGAGGGAGGGGAGAGAGAACTTAGTTACTTCGATTCTGAATTAAACAACAATGGCATTAGAAAGCAGATTATGGTTATGTATATGACATGTACACAATTAAGTCATCATAGAGATAAACTTATTCTCTCTCTTCACTCTCTACACACATTTCTAGTACTGAATACGTTATCGATCATATTCAATGCATTTCCATTCCTCCGTCATTCATGTGTGAGAAAATATCATTGCGATTTGAAGGTTTTGCAAACATCGATTGGAAACCATGTTACTAATGCATCAAATAAATCAGTATTCGCCTACCCGCACCACCACCACCACCCCCTACCGCCTCGGCAGTTTGTACAAAACTTAGTCATTTCATTCATTCATTTATAATTTCTAACCTAATTGTCGCCACGGAATCCCTAACATTGTCATCTTGTTCGCGTTTCAAACCAAACGGGAGTTTTCAGTGTCTTCTTGTTCATCTTGACTAGTTCCGTACTACATCACAAACAATGAACCTATAATCACTGTTCTTTTCCCGTTACGGAAATGTTCATTTTCGTGGAAGAGGTTAGGTTCCATGGAGCACACATAATAGTAGGTAAAATCTGTGTCGTCTGCATCCAATATTTGCAATGTCTAGTTTTAATATTTCTCAAAATAATTGAACAAACTAAAAAGGGCCAGCGGTTTAACTGTTATATACATGGGTTCAAAGGGATGTAACTCATAAAGTTATGGATTAACGGAATTATTCGGAACTTATCGAGGACGATGAACTACATCATTCTTGTTGTCTGAAAAATTAGACTCGCCCACGCAACGATGAACACCGTCTTAGTAAACAAACTCCCGTTTGGTTTGAAATGCAAACAACATGACAGTGTTAGGGACCCTATGGTAACACTCGGGTTAGAAATGGTAAATTAATTAATGAATTACTACGTTTTGTGCATTTTGTTTTCTTCATATCATTAAGGTTTTTTATTTTAAAAATCGGTAGGGAGGTGAACTAGGGGGTAGGCGAATACTTTTGTTTTTTATGGGGCGGGGGTCATAATCCAGCGTTCGTAGTTAACATATGAGACACTCCTCTTTCTCTCTTGGCAACTTACTTTAAGCCATTTTCCATAGATTAGAAGAGTCTAGCTCCGTTGTATCTGTTGTACTCCTCAAAAACGACATTGCCACTTTTGAAACCTAGAAGTTCAACTTTGATTATATATGTAAGTCCAAATGTTTTACATGTGTTTTATGGTCGAAGAAAGAGTTATGTTTTATTTTTATTTTTTTTATTTTTTATAATACAGGCAAGTACTTCTTTAATAATTCTGGATATGGCTGGATCAAAGAAACATTGTATATAATACATGGTAAAAGGTAAATACTGCTAATGATTTTTAAAATAATTTGAAGGAATCGAAACCCACTATTGATTAATTGCTTAGAACACATGGTATACAAATGCGTTTTTGTAACGAGCTTAAAAGAATTTGGAAGCTGATAAGAAAATATCCAAATTTATGAAAACGTCAATCCCAAATTGATTTTTTTTTTAAACAATTTAAGAATTATACACAAAATTTGTAAAATAATTCGGATGATATTGAGCGTTTATGTTTAAAATAGACAAATAGATTATGAATCTGAATGGCAAATAACTTTATTCACTGTGATTGCATTGTTTATCTTGTTTATAGTACACTGATAACAAATGTACTTTTTGTCTTCTTGCTATCTTTCCACAAAATACAAACACTATTGATATTGTCCCTCTGCCCATCCAACACACATACAAATGAGTCACTATATATTCAAACATTTCTAATTAAATAAATCAAAATGAGTATTTTAATACGTGATGCACCAAAACCGAAACAACAGAGAAGAAACAATTGCAACAACCTTTAAAAAATGTTTAACTAGAAAAGAAGTAAATTGAAAGAATTGACAGAATTTATACAGAATTATCACTGAAAAAATTAGAGATTCATTTCGTGAATCTTTTAATGAGTACAGATTGTATGCTGGTAACAATCAAGATTTGAATGAAAGGTATAGCCATACTTAACGTTTACACTATGCAGAGACCCTCTCAGGAGGGATAGAAAGTTGAGTGTAGACATTCTTACCGGAGAGGAAATGGACAATGTTATTTAACGTAGGGGGAGGGGGTATTTTTTGACATTTTAGATACCATATTTGGACAGGGAATAAGTGAATGTACAGGGAGGATGCTTGACAGCATAGATTATTTACCATTATACATACACAGGTATCTGCAGCACATAGGAGACTCAACCGTATATGTACCTGAATGGGTTAAGAACAAAAAGAAATTTTTATCACTGTGAAAAATAATGGTGATAAATGCTTCATTTACGCTGTGAAATAAACTTTAAATTCTCCTAAAAGATTATCAGATGCCATCCAAATTCAATTTAGATAGATACTGTCATACGAATGACAGATGTCTGCTATAAAGAGGACATTAGAAACATGGAAAATGGATTTGATATACCTGTAAATATGTATGAAATATTAGAAGGGGAGACAGCAGATATGGCAGAGGACTGAAACTATATTAAATCTGCTAAAGTAACTGAAAAAGAGAGAGAACTACATTTTGGCATGTCAGTTATATTTCAGAATTGTAGATATAATGACTACAAAGATGGAAGATATCGAAACGTTCGAAGCAAGGACACAGAGTGTCTGGCAACGTGTACTGGATATAATTTAAAAAAAAAGAAATTCCATCTGAGTTTCCTTAGTATCTTTAATCAATCCACGATAGTTTACAGAGAAACAGATTGCATTGGAGTATTTCACGATGCGTAAAGTTATATTGAAAAACTAGTGTTTGGAGAATTAAGACAGAAAAATGCAAAATCGATTAAGGTCACATACGATGATGAAAAGCTTTTAACTTATCAAATGCATGCCACATCTGCGAGAAAAACAAATACTTGAAACAAAGTTCAATAAGACTGAGTGGACTCACAAAAGACGTGTGATTATGATCACTTTACAGGCATGTATAGAGGTCCAGTGCATAAGAAATGCAATTTTAATAATGAAATAGCATAAATATATACAGATGTTCATTCACAATTTGTCTGCTTATGACTGCCATCTGTTCATCAAGACACTGGATGAAATATTACAGAGGACGAAGTAAAAATCACACCTAGCAACGACGAGAAATATATTTCATTCGTTAAGAATTTCATATTTGATAGGTAAATGAAAGAAGGAAAAGAAATAATTTTTAAAAAGACAATTAAGTTTGTTGACAGGTTTAGATTCATGAGACAATCTTAGGATAAGCAAGCTAAAATTTAAGTGATGAAACATTTAAAGAAATACTGAAACAATTTAGAGACATGCAAGACATTTATCCATATGAATATATTGATATATTTGAAAGGTTTAACGGAACAAATAGTTTATCTCATCACTTCACGATTTAAGCATATCAAATTATGATTACCAATACATTCAAAATGTGCTAGAATATTTTAACCTTGAAACACTTGGAGATCTGGATGACTATTATGTCATCAATGATACTTTTATACAATGTGACATTTTCGTTAGAAATTTAGGAATTTCTGTGCACAAAATTACAAACTAGACCCTTTTTACTAATATAATGAACAAGAATGCAAGTTCAAAGATGTCAGTTGCAGAATTTGTACATTGAACAATCTATCATATTTTTTTATGGCTAAGAATGGAATACGAGGTGAAATTAGCACGATATATTGAAGCAAATTGCTAATATGTGTACAAAGATGGAGAGACAAATTTTGAAGGTGAGTATGAAAGGTTAAGGTCATTTATTATGTACATAGATATAAAAGAGGTATGTCTCAGTACATGCAGGTTAAAAAAATTCGATAGCCAACTGATGAACAAATTACATCGGCAGAAGAAAATTTGATTGCATTTTAAAAGTGAATTTGGTGATTCCATTATCTATATGACCATTTCAGGGACTACATATTGGCGGCAGAGAAACTAATTCCAGATGACAATGAGGATCATAGTTGCAGAAAATGTTGGTAAATTATTACAAAGTTGCAAAACCAACTGTTCTGTATATTGAGAAACAAACAAACCAAAAAAGATGTCATTTGCTGTATGAACTTAAATCTTTACATACAATTGAGTTTAAAATTAAAAACAAATATCTGAATTGTCTTGTTGGATCAATAACCATGGTTAAAATCATAAATATAATTAAAATCAAATGTGAGACAAAATCAACAAATTACCTGAGAAAAAAACAACACATTGATTAACAATGATTTATTAGGCAAACAGAGGGAAAATCTCAGAAAAGAATAACTGTAAAATATTTGCCGATGAACATTTATTATTTTTTCAAATACCAGTAAGATCCATCATTTGCAAGAAGACCAATTACTGACGACAACGGTGAGTTAATCAGTTTGAAGAACAAGAAATCAAATTAACCAAATCTATTTATGGTAGTTTTAAAGTGTTATGTTTATTTAAATTGCTAATGTACGAATGGTAGAATGAAACTACTCATGTCTTATACAGATACATTGTATTGACAGAGAAACCTTAAAGTGGCTTCAACTTATATGACTCTAGTCACTATCCAAAGGACAACATATTTGGTATCCCTGAAATGAATAAGAAATTCCAGGACTTTTAAGGAGTGAGATATAGGTGTTCAAATTAGAGAGTTTTGTGGATTAGGTCAAAACTTGATTTATTCAAAAGAACCAAAGGCGAGAAGAAAATCTTTAAAGGAATTTAAAAAAATGTGTAATAACAAAAATTGGAAATTTGAAATGTACAAAGAATGTTTATTCAATCTCAAGGAAAATTGCCAGGAAATGAATGTACTCAGATCATACGATCACGTAGTGTACAACGTCAAAATAACTATAGTGACAGGAAACACATTAAATATCTTCATTTTTAAGTATCTGCCATTTCTTCTTCCATTCCATCTGGGATAATATTGCTCTCTTCAAACATAGACTAAATTGAGTATTTGCCCTTGTTGTAAAATACTACCAAACAACGTTTATTTTATCTGAAATATTTGATTTCAGAATTGCACTTTTGGCATTACAAATATTTCAAATGTATACCACTATAACCTTGTTTGGTTGATTTCTTTCTCGCCTCGTGACAACTGTGACATTCATCAATAATAAACATGGTATTTGCACCTTGGTACACATCAGTCAGTAACTCTAGCCACTTAATCCAGTTTATTATCATAATCACCTCTTCTCTTTGAATAACCGCTTTCTATTGTACAGCTGACAACTATTTATTCAAAACAGTTATGTGTCCAGTCTCTCTCAGATTTTATGCAAACGTGGTCTTTCTATAATTATTTCCTCCGTGGATTATCATATTATAAGTCTCTATCAAATACATTTATTCGTATGTAAAAGCGATGATATTTTATCATGCCTAAAAACATGCTTGGAAAAAGCTGATTGTTTTGAATATTTACCTGGGGTTCAGATACAAAATAAATATATATCTTGTGAGCATCTACATTTTATTTGCTGTTGATTTGAAAGTGAATATCTTGTTAAACGTAAACTAATTGAACACTACTACCGTGCAATTGAATAGTATGTGTACATCTCAAAAAAGCCAGATAAAATGTTTATCAGTGTGAGAGAAAAATATGTACATTTGTGTTACTGAGTTACAGTTGTTCATCTAAAAGATACTTAGTGTCTTCTATAAACCATTGTAAATAATTGGAAAGCCTGTGAATAAATCATATTTGGTAGGCCTAATATAGTCACTGAGATTGTTTATAATGCTGAGTTGTAAACCTTTTTGGGATCATTTTCTCCACCTTTTTTAACAATATCAAACTAGACTTTAAGATCATTCTGGGATAATCAAGTATGAGACACGCTAAAGTTGTATTGTCAGTTTTGTTGATAGTTCTCTCTAGTATTGTAGTCTTAAAAGAAAGCAATTCCGTTTCGGTATTTGTCTTTTACCGAGTGTGCAAATGATTCTGAAGTAATCGCATCCTACTGGAGGATAATGTTTTCAAGTTCGTAATCCTGGTGACCACCTTTTAGCGTTTCAGAAACTTGTGCAAGTGTTATGTTAAATATGAAATCACGTGGAAAATCGCAATGATACAGTGGACAATGATATTTTAAAATATGAAAGTCTAATGGTATTCTAAATTCTGGTCCTAATAGTTTTTCAGCCAGTGTTTTGTGCATGACCCGCACCTGACTGTAACTTTCTCAAATTTTCACTCATTACAAGGTCTTCAATCCTGTTTATTCAAACCGAATCAGAATTTTCACCTAGGAGATGAAATATATCCGTTATATACTCAGAACAAGCAATGTTTTATTTTACTGTATGTTCAAACGTGTTGGCTAGCCAAAGTGTATAATAGCTTGAAGTAGCAGATTTTTATGGTTATGTCAGCTGTTTACCGTTTATATTATACTGTGTTTTCTGTACATTTGCACAGAAAATATGAGTAGTAACATAATTCTCTTTCCTAATTTAAGGTAAAAAAGCACCAACTTTGGGGAAAAAATAGAAACAAACAATAAGTTTATAGTGGGATTCGAACCTGGTTCTCTTGCGTGACAGGTCGATATGCTACCACTCTACCAACCGATTGAGAACATGGCGGATGAAATTCTTTGGTCATAATAATGTCGATGTCTATTGAAAAAAAGTAGTTGAGTGAAACAAAATTAGCATAAAATAAAAGTTTTGCTTCCTTCTTTAAAGAAACATGATATGATTTATTTAACAAAAGGTCATTCAATCTATTTAGCAGTTAAAAATGTTGATACTTCTGTCAGTTTTTATTGTACATCCTGACGACAAAGTTCTTCGTTTGTGTTTCATTCCTACTATTGAAACATTGTTCTCTTTTACATAATATGTATGTGCTTCTTTTACAATGTAAAGATTATGCTCATGACTGCAAATTTATTTTAACTTGTAATGAGTTAGACAAACTTTGGCTGTTTACCTCTAATCCAATTTGTAAATAAACACAAAAGTCCACAGATCCTAAAGATTTAATACACAAGCTGACACAAATTGTTAATGAGCCCGATTTGTTATTTGAATGACATCAGAAAGCATAGTTAAATTCACACATTTTAAGTAATGCCGACCACCTCTTTCTTATATTTACATTTATTAGCAATTGTTGTTACTCTATCAAGTTAAATAACTTTTCTTAAATTCACACTTAATTCCATACCATCCGGATCCGACAGGCTTGGCACAATACGAAAATCGAACAGCAAATACTCATTTAGGCATTATTTTCATTTCTCTTCAAATTTATTTTTTTCTTATTATAATCTATTCGACTTTTTTAATTCAGCCATGATAGCACTTAAATAAATCAGAACTTTGATAAGTCGATGAAATATATCCTTTCTTTACTCGGAAGAAGCATATTTTCATTTTATTTTATGCTCAAACGTGTCGACTAGCTAATGTGTTTAACATATTGTATTCAATTCAATTCTGCATGTTTTTACGTTTTTCTTTTTTTCGGTCTTATCTAGATTAATTATACCACTTAATGCAAGAGTCTTTTTTATATATATTTCAGTTTTCAATGCATATTTTTCCGTTCTAAACTTTTTCCAAATCGTTTAAATCTTGTTTCATTCGTTTCATCCTTTTGTACGTTTCATCAATACTACCTTGTACCACATCGATATTATTAATCACTTCTCAACGAACATAATCTTTGTGTCTATTATTAATCACTTATCAATGAACATAATCTTTGTGTATATTACCAATCAATTCTCAATAACATAATCTTTGTGTCTATTATTAATCACTACTCAATGAATATAATCTGTGTGTCTATTATTAATCACTACTCAATGAAAATAATCTTTTGTCTATTATTAATCACTACTCAATGAACATAATCTTTGTGTCTATTATTAATCACTACTCAATGAACATAATCGTTGTGTCTCCTTCGACCTTATTATGTAAATTATTGTAAATTTCAATAAATCTAACATCGTTTTGATCTTATCACTCAAATTAGTAATAGATAAATCTTAAATTATTTTCAGAGCTATTAACGCCCTTTCATACACATGTCTTTCTTTTCCTCTATCTCTTTGGCTATCTCTGTGCAATCATTTTTGTTCTGCAACTCTGACAGAGTATTAATGTGAACTGTTATCTTGTTCTTCGAGTAAGTAATTTGAGTCTTAAAATCATTCATCACATTTTTTAATCTCTTGGTTGCTTTGTTGGATTTCATTATTCAAATCTCTCTGTAACTGTTCCAACTGTGACTGTAATATGTTATAGTCTTCCAGAGAGTCTTATCCTGTTGGTCTCCAAAGAATATATTTCACTGTTTATCCTCTGTTCATTTGGCTGCAAATATTCTCGAATTTTTGGTATCTCACCTGCTCTTCCCCTTCCTGTTTTGAAGGTTACCTACAATATCAAATAATTGTTCTGTGATTCTGTGCAAACAAATCCTGAACATCCAGAACCAGTATGTTGTTGTTGCTGAGGTTTAAATCACCGTTAATTTTATCACGCAGCAAGAGACCTCCGGTCACATCACCTATTTGATGCATTTTGTTCTGGTTCTGCAACCTGGCGTTATATGTCCTCAATGTTACATTAGTCACTAGGACGTCTTAAAGATATTGCAATTTCTATCATCGTTTTAGCATTTGTCGAACAAGAACTACTGAAAGGTTTTCTTCTGAAATCATACCAACGCTATTTCCTTTCCAAGAAAAACGCATATTGCAGGCATACCGTGAAAATTATATCTTTTACGTCTTCATCTTTAAAACTGATGGCAATGAGTTAAGTGTAGCCTTCTGTAATTGTTCTAATGATCATTAACATTGTATGAAACTAAGTCACCCTGAACAACATTGTTAACGGGCAAAGACTATTACAAGGTAGAATAATTGAGTTTTGTACAGTCTTCGACCTTACCATTGAAATAGTTTAAGTGATAATAATTTGATCAAGGTAAATATATAAATATTTAAGTTTCCCTTGAAAGTAAGCAATTAAGCGTTGTAGTTGGTGATATGCATCGAGTAGTTATTACTCGACGTTTTTTGAACTTTTGAGATGTGTTTCCAACTTTCAACAGCAATACCTTTTATGTTGTCACCACTTGAAATCATCTCCTCTCTGAACTTTTTTATGTACATTTCAAGGTTGTTTTTAAAACAGTCCTAAACAATTTTATTGACTATTTTGATGTTTTAGGTCGCACTATTGTGTTTATGGTTATTCTGGACACTTTGGTATTCGTGCCTTTCGAAAACGTTGCCTCTGACACATTATTTTGTTTAAGAATACCTCGCCTTCGGGGACTATTGTAACATCTTTCTTTGGCTTACTCTCTACAATAGAAATGTCACAATCCTTTAGTCCGCATGTACTCGTTTATAAAGCCCTTTTTAAACGGTTGCGCCTTCAGTGCAACCATTCTCCTTCAGAGATGTTTTTGCAGTTCTCTTTTGCAGATGCTACGTTATTTTTAGAGTAAAATGTTTTTCTGGTAAAAGCCAGTGAGCTATGAGGAGGTTAATTGTAAACTGGCTGAAAGAACTTGGATTGATTAGTTTTACAAATTCTTCAAAATATATGTTTGACGGTGGGCAATCTGTAAACCTCGATTGCTTTTTACACTATAATGCTCTAGGCAACAGTAAGAGCAAAGTTTAATGTTGCTTGATAAATTGTGTTGATGTTGATGATGCTTCTCGTTTCAGTCGACACTTTCTGCATGTAAAAGCTTTGATGTTTAATATTGTTATTACTCTAGGTCTTTAAAATATGTAACAGAAAAAAGTGAAACCAACGATGTAAGTAATGTCAACAAGCAATTTATTTCCCTATAATACAAAGTGAAATTCAAAAGATATTTACAATAGTACGAATCAAATTCCAAATAAATCATAAATGTCCTAATCAGAAGTCCAAGAATATAGAATATTCCGAATGATTTATTATAGTCTTTAATGTTCTGATATACCACAATTATACAATCCAGATTGTCTTTCTTTGAGTTCATAAAAGTCCTAAGTAATGTATTCATTCATAAGTCAATGAGCACTTTAGTAATTCCAGTGAATATATATTAAATAAATTATTCCTCTAGAATTATATCTGATTTCAACTGCACAATGTAAAATATGATCACAATGGATTCCCACAGACTGATCTAAAATAGGAATGAATTGAATGCGTATCAAGTTGCTATTATATACACATCTTCTAATGACCCACGTCTTAACAGGACGTTAGTCATCCTAATGGAAAACAAGAACAGTCTAACTGTCAAAATGACTGGCTTTGAACTCAAATTCTAGTAAACATTATATTTACTAGTGACCAGAATTTAAAGTACAACTTACCTTCTGGAAAATATTTAAACACATATTATAGATTAAATATACATGACAATATCTAAAATAGTTAAACTATTTTGGTTTGATTTTCATTTTGTCTGCAAAGCATTAACAATTTTATCCTGTAAAAGTCGATGTGCAATCAGAATGTCCATTGTGAACTGACAAAGTGAAAATGGAATAATTAGTTTTGCAATTTATCCAGTATTCACGTTTGATGATGTACCGATCGACATTTGAGTCAGCTCCTTCAAATGCATGCTGTAGTCAACAAGAGCAGATTTGTGTGCTGCATGGTAAACATAAATCGTACTAAAATGGACTTTTGAAATAAAGAGAAACAATATGCAACGTTGGTCCAGGTCATCAGTTTTACAAACTATATTCTGGTTTTAAATTTCCGACCGCGACTAAATAATATCGAATTAACCAACAATTCTGATAGATAACAAATTTATACTCAATCAATATTTTACTTTATATTTCTTGCTTAATATGGTTTACCTCCAGTAAATTTGGATATAATTTACAAAACTCTTTTCCTTTATCAAACTGTATCTTTCAGGTTTTCTTCCCTTAAAGTTGCTCTAAAAACATCTTGAATATCATCTCCTTTATAATCTTTATAATGTTTTCACTTTTTCAGCACATACATATTTTAAGAAAATATATATCAGCATTGTAATTTTCATATGCTTCCACGTCAACTATGTATGTTTGCCACTAGTCATCCACTTGACTTACATAAACTCTTTGGTCTCGCTTGCTGATGTAATGTGTAGGTAGATTGTTCGATTAATAATTCTTTCAATTCAATTTGTTTTATTTTCTCTCTGCCCTATTTAATTTGTTACCACAATTGATTGATATTTATGTAAACAACTGTGCTTTTAGGATCATAGTAGAGATTACACAAATCCTGTTGGGGTTTTTATTGTCGGTCATTTAAAACGAAATAAAATATCTAGAAAATACTTTATGTTAGATAATGATTGTGTGGGTGTTATCAACAAGCCTACAGGACATCTATCTACAAAAGGTAGTTCATTTTCAAAGATTATTCAATCTTTTAAAATTATGACTAAATGTCACATTTTGACATTCTACGGTGGAATCTAAACAACTTAGTTCATATCCATAGTTACCATGTGTTGTTTCACATCCAACTTTGTTTTTCATAAAATCATTCTCTATTTGTGTCGAATATCTGTAGATTCAGCTTGCATAGTTAACGAGATCTCCAAGGTGTCCTGCAAATTTAGCCAAATACAAATTAGTGTACATACCCACATCAAATACGTAAATGTACTCCTTCTTCCTGTGTATTGTTTTAACCATCTTATTTTCAAAGCTGTTGCTGTTTATTTCAGTTAAATCAGTAACTCTGCATCTTTTATGGAACATTAGGAATATCTTTTTTATGCCTGAAATCAACGAGTTAACACTTTTATTCTCTTGAATGTTATGTTATAATACAACTATCATTGATTACATGTTTATGCCGTGGAAACGTGTCAACAAACAGACGTTATCTCTAGATACATTCATTTGTGGCTTTCACATTAAACTTAAATCTTTCTAACACATCTATTAAACTTCATATTCAATATCACGTAGCTTTGTGGCATTATTTATGATATGCAGTGTCGGCGCGAGGGATGGGGCAGGGGAGGGGAGCAATTGCCCCCGGGTGTCAGGCGAAAAAAGGGTGGGGGCGCCGTCGGGTTTTTTTTGGGGGGGGTGCTGAAATTTTCATAGTATTTCACCTCACCTTAGTGTAACGGGGGCAATTCTTCACAAAACTTATATTTAGATGGTTGGGGGATTCAGGATTTAGGTTAGCAACTGATATAAAAAGTTGGGGTGCCACTAAGGAACTTAGCCCCCGTGCGCCTCTAACCCTCGCGCCGCCAGTAATGATATGTGAAAGAAATTTTTTTTTTTTTTTTAGTTTGCAATAAATTTAGAGTTTTTATTTTAGTATTGTTGTCTCCTTACACAAGACGGTAATACAGAACAATATGAGTGATGAAAGTGATTTTTTTATTTAGATTTTTAATGTTTTCATATCCCACATGGCATGTAAAAAATAAAATAAAAGCATGACTGATGCATCTAATTTACATTCCTTACTTCTGCTACCATTTCATACTTGAGTAAAGTTCAGGAGAGAAACCGCACGCTTTTAATCTAAAATGGTATTGGTGATTCTTCACCAGCATCCGCAGCAAAAAACATTAACTACGCAATTCATTTTCACAGTCCTCACAAGCGAGTTTAGGAATGAAGCCTCATAGTGCATGACGCATTCATTAATCACGCTCTTTAGGTGGAGAAACGTTAATATTCATATTTTACTGAGAAATGGCAACGATGTAGAAGATAATACATTATCGCGTATTGAACTGCCTTTGGATGGCGCACATCAAATCGACTATTACCGATTCCTGTTGAAATACGATTGCAAAAAGTCACTGGCTGAAAAACAGCCGCCTAAAAAGTGACCAAATCTTCCAGATTTGCATTGAGAATCCGACGCCTGTGTCACTTTAAATACTTCATGTCTATATAACAGAATTTTTTTATCTTATTCTTCAAGTGCCTACATCTACACCACTTTATAGATACGATTCAGAGACGAAATTTCAATTAAAATGACACTCAGTATGCATAATTTATTGACCTGAATCACATATATTTGCCCCAAAATATCATAAATATCCATAATTTTACTATTACTTCGTTAATGGCACTCAGCTAATCGGATAAAAGCTAATTTGATCATTTGAATAGGTTATTGATTTTATACACTTTTTCTTGTAGAGATATCATTGGATTTGTTATTGTAATTGTTGTGTTTCTCTATCACAGTAATCAGCTCACGACTCAGTTCCTCTGCCTTTAGATGCTAGGTCAAGGTTATTTTCGCTTTATCCTTCTGTCAAAGATGGATTTATTCAGGTTTTAAAAAATGGATCTCTTGTTTTAAAAAATATTTGTATACTACCGATCGTTTATCTTCCCAAAATGCAATTCAGAGAGCATATTGTTTCCTTTTGTACGACCGTAATATGAAAATAGACACAATACTGAAAAAAAAATTATTACATTTTTAATATCCACACTAGAAACCTGATTTGATCAAACGAGGAAATCATTTCAAAACTTTAATACCAGCTCAATGACCAAAGCACAGGACTTTTCATGGATAGCTGTTTATAGAACGTCCATGGAAAAAATTCGTGTGGTTCTATAAGTTTAGGGATATTCCCACTTAAGAACAGGCTGACGGATAGTATCTGAAATCGTCGCTGAAGATAAACATTTCAAAGGGCGATGATGCTACGCTAATGCATTTTTATGCTTTCATTTATATATAATGAATGATGCTGGAACAATAGAAATAATATAATAGTTAATCGTTGCGCATTAGTTTTTAATACTATGGCCAACCAGAATCTAAGTTTCGTTATAAATGTTCGTGATGCGTACAAATACAATTCAGCGATGATCCAGAAATAGTTACGATATTTTGCCATCTTAAAAATAAGGTTTCTTTTCATTCTGTCTTTTACCCCATCTCATTCAGGTCTCAGATTGTTGACTCAAATTTTAATTATAGCCAACAGTGGATAGTTGGCAGCATCGTCGACAACTAAAGTCCGTATAAGCGATATTAACAAAACTGTTTCATTTCTATAAAAAAGAGACAACAAAATGTGCTATGTGACATAAAATGCTAGTTGTAATCCCTAATCAAAAGAGAACCCCGCTTTCTCTGTCTTGTTGCGCCTTGCATACGATGCATTTTGTTCCCCAGGCTTAAAACTGTATTGGCATGTAAATGTCGATGGTAGACGGCTTCATTGCCATTTAAGCGAAGATTTATGTCACAAATTACTAGGTTTCCCACCAGCTCTTCGTCATAAATATTAGAACGTCCAGTAAAAGAAGCTTTCAAACTATTATTAAGGATCTTTTTCAGTGTTCATTAAGTACATTTGTCAAGGACGAAACGGAACATGGAATAAATCAGGGCCATTATGAGACATCTGAGCGAGACTGTGTCATTTTCTAAAGAGCTATGTCAGACAAAATTTAAGCATACGCTCTGTTGAATCAAGAAATTCTATTCAAAAGAACGCATGAGTTTAACCGTCCATACTGCACCAAACACAAACATGAATGGCTACATTAATAAAATACAGGATGCTACGTAAATAGGCCCTAATAGTAAAGTAGTATCCTTTGGTTCTAAAATTGTTGGAGACCTTCTTGAAATAATACAGTGAAACTTTCCTGATGGACCCTTCTATAACCAGGCCGTTAGCTGGCAACACATTCCGGTCCCAATGAAGTTGTATTAATGCTAACTAATTCTCTGTATATTGGCCACCTCCATTATTAGGACAAAATGTCTAGCCCCAACAGTGTTCGGTTTAATAAAGTTTCACTGTACCTACTTTGGCAGTTCATTTGTTACGACGCATTTACCAACATCAGAAAAACGATCAAGTATTTTACCGTTTTGAAACATTTTTTGTCTTTATTTTTTTTTTCTTACACGTGAAATTCTTAAATTGTTGGCTGAATATGTTGTGTGCATCAAAACAACAAGTGAATTAAGAACAATTAGACTGCAACACCAAAGAATGACAACACAAAATACCAACAGAAAAAAAACTACAAATAAAATCATACTTCAGCTTGGTGTTAGTGACAAATAATGTCTTTATCATAAAATTAAATGTTTAATCGACTTTGGAAAAGATAAGTCTTACAATTTATATGAGATGCATCGACTTTGGTCTCATCATCTTGTTCCCTATTGTACGTTTTATTGCCGTATGTGCGAGAACTCTCTGGAACAAATCACAAGGCCTCATTCATAACAATTATTATAAGTGATCACTAACTAATTCTTCTGCCTTGCCCAACAGATACACTTGTCAAGGAGAAAATTTAGATTGTCAGCATCAAAACGTTAAAGAGAGCCATTTAACTTTTGCAAGTACTAAGTGATATAAAAAGGAATATAATGCATAAAACAGATCCCCTTTTCCAGAGAAAACTCGGACACATAACAAGCGTAGTTCACGCTCTGTACTGTGACAGAGACGGTATGGAGACGGTTCAAGTTTTCTTTACTGAGCGTCAAATTCTCAATCTCGTATCATCCAATTTATCAATCCTAAACTTAGTGCTTAATACGAGTTAGGTATTTTGAAGCTCTCCTTCCAATAATCTGATTATGTATAGACAAATATACGTCGTCACATCCTTCAATCCAATGCCGATCTTCTCACACTTGCCGCAGACCTCAACAGATATGCCGTGCTTCCATCTCTGTTGGATCATTATGGTTATTAACAATGTCTGTTGTGTAAATAGCAGGTATGGGCATTTATGATTTTATGGGAAGTATGGCGAAGTTTATGCCAACTCCGCAGCCAACCGCTCATGGGTCTATCAGAGATTCTACATATAAATTGTCCTGCTATATCCAAGTCGCATATTGCTATGGGGACAAACCTTTTACCGTCATTTACATAGAATCATGATTGGCAAGATACCGAAATGACGAATTCACCAGATAAATTCATCTGAATAACACTTCAGAAACTATTTAACCATATCTCTTTAGTCTAGCCGTCCACTTATCGTCGTTCGATTTAACCGTTGTTGTGCTGAATTGTTTTGTAACGAGTTCCTTTTAAAAACAGTACAATTCTTCGAACCTTTGTACAAGCGGTATGGCATTTACGAGGACTTCCTGAAACAGTTAGTGGTCTTATACGTGATATTCATATTATCACATTTGTCCTCATTCTTCATAAAAGTCTATATGGTTTCTGAGATAATGAAGTCTGTACATAGATCAAGTTTATGATCTTTTCGAAAAGTAGTTGGACATTTGAGTGAACGCATCTTGTGGCTTCCAAAGGAAATGTCGTGCAATATTGGCAGTAATAAACACAAAACCTCCACGATCAATCTTGTCGAGAATGCTTCTAGCTATAGTAACATCAATTCATGTCCGCCTCGATGTGATCAAAGCAAATATGGCAAATTGAAAAAAAAATCTTCTTGATTGGCGATCCATTTACAACAATAAAAATAAGTACTGTCTCTTCTTTCATGTATCAGAAGGACACACTGAACAAGTATCTTTTTAAAGCAAATCGTTACAAGATATTTTTTATTTCTCAGTCTGAAATAAATATAATAGGAATTGAAGAAAGAGTGGGTATTTTCTTTTGTCCTAAAAGAAACAGGGACATAACAAGTTTAGCTTCCATTGTAATAGGCCTCAAAAAGTTCAAACATATAAGATAAATGTAAATAGAATAAAATAAAGACAACGTGATTCCAAGCCTTGCTGTCGTATTAGAAATGTCTGTGACATACAATCGATGAATTTCAAAAGTGATCTGAGAGATACAAATTCAAACCAAGCTTCGTCAACACAGAGCGGTACCACTGAGATTTTCAAGATTGTTGTCTTCCTGAATGTCAAATTCCTCATTTAATTCATTTGTCAGATGCTACAAGGAGACGTCAATGACAACCACATGTATATTGATTTCAGAAACTGTCTAGAGTCGCTATAGAGACTATTGGGTATCATCCGAAGTTTCAAATGCAGTAGAATCTGTCCTAAGAGATCACAAGTATTAGCACCAATAAGAGATTTATTGTCATATAACGTAGTAACATGTTGTGGTCTCCTAAGATAGGTGGTCTTATTAGAGATATGGTCTTTAGTATAGGTTTCGTTGTAGTCATCTATGGTGCGTTACAGTGAGCATTTTATGATCAGAAATCTTAATCTACTAGTGATCGTAAATTTAAAGGAAGACGTGTCAAACATTGACATCGTACATTGCAATAATTGTTCCATATAATGTCTGTTGATATTGATTTGGTTTATCTTCATATTTGAAACCCACTATATTGTCAGTCAAAAAGTATTCTAAAGTATCAATAGCTGCCCTGTACGGAAGCCCTGAAGGGACAATCTTAATTTTTTTTTTCTAATCCCAGATCTGGGTTTACTAGTCAGAGAACTCAATTCACAGATCGAGATCTCGTTTTCCTAATCCGAGATCTCGATAAAACCGAGATCTAGGATAAGCACATCGAGATTTCAGATAAGTAAACCGAGATCTCGGATTATAAAAATGTACGCTGTGTCCCTAGCATTGAGATGATATCAGTGAATTTGGCACACTTCTTTGGCTTCATCATACAAAGCTTTGATAACTTAACAATATAGTCGGAATACTGGTGCCTTTCTCCACTCGCTATATATATTTAGATTTACTGTTTATTTTCCTTTGTATATCACTAGAGACGAAACTGTGGTTCATTTAGTCATGAATTAATTTTTATCGCACACTTAAACAACGACCAAATTCGCTTCTATCAACAATCATGCATTCCAATATAAATTCCATTCGGACATTGCTTGAGTCTAACAAAGGTTATAGTACCAGATTATATCCACGCACTGATGTCAGTGATAACAAGACAACAACATTTTCGTTTAACCAACGAAGCATACTCGCTGTGGATATAATTTCTTTTTAAAAATTATAAAAGTATAAAATACAAATTCAAACATAAGGATTGTGTTTCATGGAATTTGTATTTGAGCTGCTGCGTTCTTCACAGTACTGTGTGATCTAAAATGAGAAGAAAACAACCTTCAGCTCTCAAGAATTAACTGGTATGACAGGCATTTTGTAAGCGCAACCTAAATTTACCCACACGAGATTTCTCTTTTGCTCGCCATTCCCTGTTTCCCGTTTCCATAGGTGTAACCTATCCAGGAGGAAAGTGGGTAATTTTCTATATGATGGTCTGCGGGAATATGCTGCCTTTTTGGGTCCATTTTGGGTGCTTTTTGTGGTCCGTTTTTCGAGCCTGGCGATACACTAATGAATGTGCTGCACTTCAGTTCTGAATACACCATTGGGTCTTTATCTCAGAATCTCGATTCATGAATATAAATTGATAAATTCCAATATATTACCTAAAATTCGTGACCTGACGCTAATGAAACTCAGAGAGAGAGAGCGAGATTAGATAATTACACATATTCCTTGAGAGCGTTATGATTACATTAGATCAGCAATGTACCGTTAGTTAGTAAAGTGTAACCTACACATTTCGGAAATTAAAGTTACTAAGTTAGTCATGACAGAGTGTATGAATTTATAATTACTGTGATGCACGACTGGGTACCTTATGTAGACCGCCATGGATCATCTGTATCTACAACATACTGTGATGAGTCTTTGGCTACCTTTTGGAGAACCTCCTTGGCACATCATCTCTATCTACAACATACTGTGATGAGTCATACGCTACATTTTGGGGACCCTCCTTGCCAAGCCATCTCTATCTACAACATGCTGTGAAGTAAATTCTTCCCCCAAGAGGCTGTCACAGATCGTTTTCAGTCCAATATATTCTTTACATTGTTCTCCAAAGCGTTTCAGACCAGCATATTCTGGAAAGTATTGTGAAATAATTAATTCAACAGATCCGCTGAATCATGCTGTGTGATTCTCAGCATTTGTCAACAAATAAGAGAGTAATAACTCTGTACTTATGTTTGATAATGTTAATAATTGATCGTAGGGGGAGGGGGACAGGGCGAAGCCGGCACAAGTACCACCACCCACCCACCCACCCAACCCCTAAAAACGAGTACGAAACAACCTAAATTTTTCCTATAGTAACTTTTCTTTACAGTTCGATGGTTAAAACGCTTAAAATGTAGGAACTATGCAGAAGTCGTAAAAAGGTTTTCACCCGTTTGCTATAGAAGTTATACAGTTGCTATAGAAGTTATACAGTTGCTAATGAAGATGTTCAATTATAGCAGCGAGTGTCTTTTAAGAAAAAAAGCATCCGTAACAAGTTTGAATTGTTTCAGACGATCTTGAGAAGAGGTCGAAAATAGGTGTTCCACATAGTTGCTATGGAAGCCAAACCGTTGCTAGGAAGTCACCTCATAATAATTTCGGTAGGATATTCCCTAAAGAACATCCTTGCCTTATTTGATCTAAACGGGCTCAGCCGTTCTACAGAAGAAGCAGAAAATAGGTTTTTCATCTAGTTTCTATGGAAGCTACGTCGTTGCTAGGGAAACCATCCAGGGACTATTCGATGAAACATGTCAAATGAACATTCCTACTAACTTTCATGAATACTGGATCATTCGCTCTTGGTAAGAAGCAAAATTAGCAAATCTGGGTCCGCAATATAGAACATAATGTACGATTTATAACCTAGCAGCCCTAATTGCAACAGAAGTTATAGATGTGCAGCGGCTACTTGTTTTCATTAAACAAAATGAGGCCCACTTTAAACAGAGGAGGAGAAAATTTCAGTTTCTAGACCTTGATCTGCCAAGAACTTGGTCAGCCGTTGAGTATTGTAACAACACAGCTTGATTTGTACTGTCACATTTTCAGTCCCCAGGGTAGTATGGGACATGTAGAGACGAACTATTTCTTGAACGTAGATGGTGAGTCGTGCATGGTCATCTCAGTATAAAGTTTGAGAATATTTTAAGTGGAGCTGCAATTACTGTACTGCTATAGCCCTGGTCCGTTGTCACAGGGGTTTAGTTCTAAACAAAAGTCAATATTGTTCTAATGTCAGAAATTAGTGTTTGAATGATAAAATACGTAACATATATTTGCTTGCTATGTGCATTCTTTTAAATTTAAATTCTGAAACTTGGTTCGTGTACCGTAAGCTTTATTGTTCAACTACCCCGCATCTTTCAGCAGAACAGTAATATGATTGGTTATCTTCACCTTTTTATATCTTAATAACTGCTCTTTATTATTATTATTATTATTATTATTATTATTATTATTATTATTATTAATATTATTGCTCTAACAGTTTTCTTTATAACATCCGGAGTATCGCTTCGAAGGAAAAAAAGTTAAAATGCCTTCTTAACATCTCAATTTGTAATATAAACCAGTGTAAGCTATACTATATTTGATTTGCTAAATTGACACATACAGTACTTTTCAATTGGATTATAGAGTTTATGGAATTATTTTTGTTGACTTTTGATGGTCTCTTTTCTTCTTAGCTTCATAAACTATTGCTAGTGAGTAATTGTTTTTAAAAAAATATGTACACATTTTTTTTTTAAAATACACGTCATTGCATGTGTTAAATTATTGCTTGTGCGTAAAATTGACATTTTGGGAAAGAGCCAGCTAAAGGTCGTGCTCATTTTACAGAATGCACAAGGTTACTGAGAGAACAAGAAAACGTGATTTAAGTACATACAATTTTCATCAATGTTTAACTTGAAACAATTTTGAAATCATTTATTTTAGAACCTATATACAGTTCCAATCCAATGTTACAAAATGCAATATTCTCAGTGTTCTGAAAACAATAGCGTAAAAGCCAAAGTTAAAAATGTCTATCTTCCAATGGCAATTTATGATAATTTTATTCTCTGTAACTTGACGGGATTTGCAATAACTGGACTGATTTTAAGGATTATTCACTATTGTACTTGTTATTGAGACCATATGCTCCTGTCACAGACATGTAAGAGCTGTAATTTCCGGTAAAATGCTTTTTCTTTCATATGATGAGTCGTTTTAAGGTAAAAAGCAAATTCGCCTTCTTCTGTAATGCCGTTGGTGTAAATCAATAATCATGTTAGTTTTGAAATACTCGGCAAGTCAAGAAAACGAACTTATGGGAGTCCAACCAGGGACTCGTTTCACAATGTATTGCAATGAAACAAATTCAAGAGTCCCTAATTAGGCCCCCAATTAGGCCCGTTGAGATAAGATAATGATAACAATAATTATAACTAGAATAATTACAATGGGATTTCCATCGCAAATCCCTACGATTTTCACGGCAGATGCCAACCCCTCACCAGTACTCATTTACACATCCCAGACAGTGACCCAGGGGTCTTAATGCAAAGTGACTCACATCTATTATGCGTCTTCCTGCTATGGCTATATATATATATATATATATATATATATATATATATATATATATATATATATATATATATGTATATATATATATATATATATATATATATATATATATATATATAACTTTTGGTCAGAAAATATGTGAAAATGTCATTCTAATTGAAATGTTGGTGCATTTTGACATTTGTCCCGCAACCAAGACACCAGATGCAATAGTCATTAATAATTCACTCCCGCTGATGGTCACCACATGGATAACACAGCTACAAAGATTCATTCAATTTTAAAACTTGCGGTTTAGGGGAGGTATGGTAACGGACAGACGGATATGGGGAGGTATGGTAACGGACAGACGGATATGGGGAGGTATGGTAACGGACAGACGGATGCGCAGACCGAAGCATCACAATAAATCTGATGCTTCTTTTTAAAAGCGTGAGGACATTAATGAATTTTTTTTTATGAACTTAGAATTGCAAACCAGCAACAGAAGCAACAATATAGCCAAAGATTGATCGTTTCACCAAGATGTAAACAAAAGTTACCAAAAAAAAGTTTTTCAATACTGCTACGTGATTTTTTGAAAAGATTTACGTAGAGTATTCACAGACAGAATGATACACGGTGTTTATTCATGAGTGAACTATAATGCAGCGATACGAGAAGATTTTATTTATTTCATTTCAAAATTTTAACGGAGTCCTTATCGGGCAACAGGCCAGGCCAATAAAGGCCCCCTCACTGACACTGGACAGAAAGCAAATAGATTGTGAACATATTTAGCTTTTGCACAATAACAGAAACACAGGAACATATAAAAATATGATTAATAGTACAGTGTCGCATTCATTCAAGAAATTCTTTGAACCTGCTTAGGATTTATGTAACAGGACAATGATTTGTAAGACATTAATCAAATATGAAATACAATTTTGCAAGCATGTCTTGTCTGCTTTACCTATTGACCCAACGTTTTGAAATTTAAGAAAAATGCATTATATATTTATCAAATGAATGAATTTATTTCTCAAGTATTTAGGGTCTCTGTTCCATAGTACAATCATATCTAACACAGTGATTAACAATTAACATAGTATTTAACACCTCTGTTCCATAGTATAATCATATCTAACACAGTGATTTACACGTACCATAGTATTTAACACCTCTGTTCCATAGTACAATCATATCTAACACAGTGATTTACACTTAACATAGTATTTAACGCCTCTGTTCCATAGTATAATCATATCTAACACAGTGATTTACACGTACCATAGTATTTAACGCCTCTGTTCCATAGTATAATCATATCTAACACAGTGATTAACAATTAACATAGTATTTAACGCCTCTGTTCCATAGTACAATCATATCTAACACAGTGATTAACAATTAACATAGTATTTAACGCCTCTGTTCCATAGTATAATCATATCTAACACAGTGATTTACACGTACCATAGTATTTAACACCTCTGTTCCATAGTACAATCATATCTAACACAGTGATTTACACGTACCATAGTATTTAACACCTCTGTTCCATAGTACAATCATATCTAACACAGTGATTTACACGTACCATAGTATTTAACACCTCTGTTCCATAGTATAATATATCTAACACAGTGATTTACACGTACCATAGTATTTAACACCTCTGTTCCATAGTATAATCATATCTAACACAGTGATTAACAATTAACATAGTATTTAACGCCTCTGTTCCATAGTATAATCATATCTAACACAGTGATTTACACGTACCATAGTATTTAACACCTCTGTTCCATAGTACAATCATATCTAACACAGTGATTTACACGTACCATAGTATTTAACACCTCTGTTCCATAGTACAATCATATCTAACACAGTGATTTACACGTACCATAGTATTTAACACCTCTGTTCCATAGTATAATCATATCTAACACAGTGATTTACACGTACCATAGTATTTAACACCTCTGTTCCATAGTATAATCATATCTAACACAGTGATTAACAATTAACATAGTATTTAACGCCTCTGTTCCATAGTATAATCATATCTAACACAGTGATTTACACGTACCATAGTATTTAACACCTCTGTTCCATAGTACAATCATATCTAACACAGTGATTTACACGTACCATAGTATTTAACACCTCTGTTCCATAGTACAATCATATCTAACACAGTGATTTACACGTACCATAGTATTTAACACCTCTGTTCCAACATACAATCATATCTAACACAGTGATTTACACGTACCATAGTATTTAACACCTCTGTTCCATAGTATAATCATATCTAACACAGTGATTTACACGTACCATAGTATTTAACACCTCTGTTCCATAGTACAATCATATCTAACACAGTGATTCACACGTACCATAGTATTTAACGCCTCTGTTCCATAGTATAATCATATCTAACACAGTGATTTACACGTACCATAGTATTTAACGCCTCTGTTCCATAGTATAATCATATCTAACACAGTGATTTACACGTACCATAGTATTTAACACCTCTGTTCCATAGTATAATCATATCTAACACAGTGATTTACACGTACCATAGTATTTAACACCTCTGTTCCATAGTACAATCATATCTAACACAGTGATTAACAATTAACATAGTATTTAACGCCTCTGTTCCATAGTATAATCATATCTAACACAGTGATTTACATGTAACAAAGTATTGAAGGCCTCTGTTCCATAGTACAATCATATCTAACACAGTGATTTACATGTAACAGAGTGCTAATTCGTGACAGTAACAAAACACTTTAACACTGAACAATAAAATTGTGCATCTATGATATAATGAAAGTACAATATACAAAATTATTTTTCTTTGTAATTCTCGGAGGAAATTACATGAAATGATTATATCTAATAATAAAATTTATTTATTTTCATTTTATAAAATCAAATTGTCTCTTTCATAAGAGCTAAATAAGCAAATCTGCATATATTCCAAATAAAATTGTTACCATCAAATCTAATGAGTTAACGAGTCTAAGTCTACAATCACATCCAATTCGTTAATGAGTCTAAGTATATCATCACATCTAACGAGTTAATGAGTCTAAGTCTACAATCACATCTGATGAGGTAATGAGTCTAAGTCTACCATCACATCTAATGAGTTAATGAGTCTAAGTCTACCATCACATCTAATGAGTTAACGAGTCTAAGTCTACCATCACATCTAATGAGTTAATGAGTCTAAGTCTACCATCACATCTAATGAGTCAACGAGTCTAAGTCTACAATCACATTCAATGCGTTAATGAGTCTAAGTCTACAATCACATCTGATGAGGTAATAAGTCTAAGTCTACCATCACATCTAATGAGGTAATGAGTCTAAGTCTACAATCACATTCAATGCGTTAATGAGTCTAAATCTACCATCACATGTAATGAGTTAATGAATCTAAATCTATCATCACATCTAATGAGTTAATGAGTCTAAGTCTACAATCACATCTAATGAGTTAACGAGTCTAAGTCTATCATCACATCTAACTAGTTAATGAGTCTAAATCTACAATCACATCTAATGAGTTAATGAGTCTAAATCTATCATCACATCTAATGAGATAACGAGTCTAAGTCTACAATCACATCTAATGAGTTAACGAATCTAAGTCTAAAATCACATTCAATGCGTTAATGAGTCTAAATCTACCATCACATCTAATGAGTTAATGAGTCTAAATCTATCATCACATCTAATGACTTAATGAGTCTAAATCTATCATCACATCTCATGAGTTAATGAGTCTACGTCTACCATCACATCTTATGAGTTAATGAGTCTAAGTCTATCATCACATCTGATGTGTTAATAATTCTAAATCTATCATCACATCTGATGTGTTAATGAGTCTAAGTCTACCATCACATCTAATGAGTTAATGAGTCTAAGTCTACCATCACATTTTATGAGTTAATGAGTCTAAGTCTATCATATCATCTGATGTGTTAATGAGTCTAAGTCTACCATCACATCTTATGAGTTAATGAGTCTAAGTCTATCATCACATCTAATGAGTTAGTGAGTCTAAGTCTACCATCACATCTTATGAGTTACTGAGTCTAAGTCTATCATCGCATCTAATGAGTTAATGAGTCTAAGTCTACCATCACATCTTATGAGTTAATGAGTCTAGGTCTATCATCACATCTAATGAGTTAATGAGTCTAAGTCTACCATCACATCTTATGAGTTAATGAGTCTAAGTCTATCATCACATCTAATGCGTTAATGAGTCTAAGTCTACAATCACATCTTATGAGTTCATGAGTCTAAGTCTACAATCACATCTAATGAGGTAATGAGTCTAAGTCTACAATCACATTCAATGAGTTAATGAGTCTAAGTCCACCATCACATCTAATGAGTTAATGAGTCTAAGTCTAAAATCACATTCAATGAGTTAATGAGTCTAAGTCTACCATCACATCTAATGAGTTAACGAGTCTAAGTCTACAATCACATCTAATGAGTTAATTAGTCTAAGTCTACCATCACATCTGATGAGTTAATGAGTCTAAGTCTACAATCACATCTAATGAGTTCATGAGTCTAAATCTATCATCACATCTAATGCGTAATGAGTCTACGTCTATCATCACATCTGATGAGTTAATGAGTCTTAGTCTACAATCACATTCAATGCGTTAATGAGTCTAAGTCTACAATCACATCTAATGAGTTAATGAGTCTAAATTTATCATCACATCTAATGCGTTAATGAGTCTACGTCTATCATCACATCTAATGATTTCATGAGTCTAAGTCTATCATCACATCTAATGAGTTAATGAGTCTAAGTCTATCATCACATCTAATGCGTTAATGAGTCTACGTCTATCATCACATCTAATTAGTTTATGAGGCTAAGTCTACCATCACATCTAATGAGTTAATGAGTCTAAATCTATCATCACATCTAATGCGTTAATGAGTCTACGTCTATCATCACATCTAATGAGTTCATGAGTCTAAGTCTATCATCACATCTAATGAGCTAATGAGTCTAAGTCTATCATCACATCTAATGCGTTAATGAGTCTACGTCTATCATCACATCTAATTAGTTTATAAGGCTAAGTCTACCATCACATCTAATGAGTTAATGAGTCTAAATCTATCATCACATCTAATGCGTTAATGAGTTTACGTCTATCATCACATCTAATGAGTTAATGAGTCTACGTCTATCATCACATCTAATTAGTTAATGAGTCTAAGTCTACCATCACATCTGATGATTTATTGAGTCTAAGTCTATCATCACATCTAATGAGTTTACGAGTCTAAGTCTATCATCACATCTACAATTCCATCAGTATCACGTAAATTCTGATAAAGCCATACGTAATGATACCCATACAAACATAGTAGATATATATCATGAGTAACCACTTGTTGTCTGCCATCCAGTGTTATCTCAAAATCTACCAGCCAATGATATCTCAGAATCTACCATCCAATGATATCTCCGAATCTACCAGCCAATGATATCTCAAAATCTACCAGCCAATGATATCTCAGAATCTACATAAAACGCGGGCTTTAATTTCACCAACAAAGTCTTACACTTAAGCTTTGACTTAAGACGTTTGACTAGTTCGTTTTGAGTCAGACTTAACTTCCAGCCAAACGAATCGCTGGATTCTATACTTCATTTTAATTCCATATATGAAATACAGTCTAGAAGTGCAATGTTAACATGCTTGGAACATATCCTCATAATTTGCAATGAACAAATTAGGTAAATCATCCTCATAATTTGCGATGAACAAATTAGGCAACCCATCCTCATAATTTACAGTGAACAAATTAGGCAACCCATCTTCATAATTTTCATTTAACAAATTAGGCAACCCATCCTCATAATTTGCAATGAACAAATTATGCAACCCATCCTCATAATTTGCAATGAACAAATTAGGCAACCCATCCTCTTAGTTTGCAATGAACAAATTAGGCAATGCATCCTCATAATTTGCAATTAACAAATTAGACAACCCATCCTCATAATTTGCAATTAACAAATTAGATAACCCATCCTCATAATTTGCAATTAACAAATTAGACAACCCATTCTCATAATTTGCAATTAACAAATTAGACAAAGTTATGCATGCATCTTAATCAGTAGGTACCCTCTATATAATCTCACGTGCAAAGATAATCATCTGGAGACGTCTTCTCAACTCCACTTTCGGTTGTTAGTACTGTTTTTCACACAGACTTAATATTAGATGTCGAGCGAAAAGATTATTAGAATTGATGTCAAACTTCAAGTTATTGGCGACATTTTATATCTGGAAATCTACAAGCCTTTTGAGAGAGAAAAAAGAAGAAAATTGCTTTTATTCACATAGTCCCGTTCCGAAGAGTCGGGTTTTATTTATTTCATATATGCCACAAGTTCGTGCATGTGTTGTACACGCATGTGTGATTGCGTGTGTGTTTGGTTGTAACTAGCTTCGCTCATCGGGTATCAACGCACTTGCCTTAGATTAAATATTTTTTGAAACCGGAGAAACTTTTACAATGCTTGGGCCAGATATCTTTCAGACCCGTTTGGAATTTCATAGAAAAGTAACAAGAAAGGGTCAGATTGCGAAGATAATTATCAATGATCGATCATGTACGGAAATTATTTGCCTTTGTCTCAACAGAATCCCCAAAGGATATGAATTCTAATAAGAAAAGAGAGTTTATTCCTAAATGGAGTGTAATAGAGCCCGATATTGAAACAATATCCTAGCTGTCTAGACTTAATGACCTCCCTATTGCATTTACAGCGTAAGAGTAGATGTTAGGCTGACCTTCAGAGGTAACACGATGAATCAGAAAATGTTGTGCTTATTTAAACTAGTTTAGTCCGAATGGTTAAATTTTTCTGAAATTTGATGCAATTGTATTAAAACATATGTGTAAAAAAGGGCTTGATTTTTTGTGCCAAAACTGAAGCTAAGAAAGAAAAAAAGCAAATGGCGACTGGTATTTGAATTCTTCTTTGATATAGCATTTCCAGCCTGAATATCAAAGGCCTATTCAATGACCAGTCATTTTGGATATGAAAAAGAGCCGAAATTGACTGAAAATTTTTAATGTATTCATAGAGTGAAGATTATAAATGCAATCATGTAAAATAAATAATTCAATGTTTGTCAGTAAACTGGGACACGCTCTGGAAACTGTTCGTCCGTAACAGTAAATATCAATATATATTCTTTACTGAGGTAATGTAGGCCACTGGCACATTACTTAATACATAAAACACATATAAATAATAAGCATATAAATGAGATTGATAAATATATACATAAACAACTCATGAGTTATATAATTCCTATTCATCATAGTGTGTATTACAAGATTCATCGAGACACTTACAATGCTTCACTATGTATGATACAAATTTACATATCAGTTTCAATGTACCTTTACTTCTACTTTGCAGAGCATATATACATTTTTCTTCTGAAGGGTGTACATATAGATATTTAGGTAGACACATATTAGGATGCAATACAAAAGCCCTACATTTACATATAAAATGATATTTATCATTTCATGGTATGGAGTATTATCATATCTACCCTTTTGTAATGCTGATATTCAGATAACTGCCTCTAAGTTGACAAAATAAGATATAATGGGTTTTCTATAATATCTAGATATGATCCTCTACTAAATTCTAGCTTAATTCATTTCTAAACTCTTAATCTATCCAATTTATTAATTTAGCATTGTATGTTTGTATGTCAATATCAATACATCTTTGCTAGAACAATTTCGAACATTAGTTCGTCTACTATAATTTCGTGGTAGCAAAATTCTCCAAAACTATAAGAAATGAGTAGATGTTTGATTTCACGAATCCATAATTAATCGTATGAGCACAACCACTGTAATTACATATTATAACACAGTCTACTGTATGACGTCAACCAATAGTGTACAGGCTTCATGATGTAGCTCAATTTCAGACTGTTTCTCCCTAATTCATCCATAGCAAAACTGACTGCAGTAGACTTTGTCAATTTCAGACTGTTTCTCCCTAATTCATCCATAGCAAAACTGACTGCAGTAGACTTTGTCAATTTCAGTCTATATTTAGAGTAGTTTTCATGTACTTTCTCAATATCAGGTTCATTACAAAACTACTTAATTCCAGCTTTTAGCACGCGCAATATAAATAAACAGAATTAATATGAGGTTGCAAGGAAGCGTAAGTTGAACCAGTTGTTGAAACTTTCTTCATTTTGATTAAACATCTAACATTTATATAAATCCATAACTTTCTTGAGAGAAGTGAATAAAGCTTGGTTGATTTGCTATAACTTACTGTAGTCCACATATTAGATATCGTTTCAAATGGGACTTATTGTCCAAAATAGGACAAGAGCAACTGAATGCTTGACCTATTGGGCTTATTCTCAAGATCAGTGTGTTATTCAGTTGATTCGGTGAAAGCTACAGAATTTCAAAAAGATACGGTAGTATGCATCTAATTAAATCACATTCGAAAATGATTAGCTGCAACCACAGCTCTATAAATGCTAATGTCACATACAAACATAACATCCTTGTCACTGTCCGAAGAGAGATTAACATAACATCCTTGTCACTGTCCGGAGACAGACTAAAATAACATCCTTGTCACTGTCCGAAGAGAGACTAAAATAACATCCTTGTTACTGTGTGAAGAGAGACTAACATAACATCCTTGTCACTGTCCGAAGAGAGACTAACATAACATTACGCGACGGACACCGCCTAAGATGTTCCAAACAAATTATGCCGTTGGAATTTCATCTTTATCTATGACTGAATATGATACCAAACATATTGATCCTCCGGCAACATTTATTAATTTGGGAGCAAAGCGCACTAAACAAGTTACATTTTATTTTTGTGCCAGCGATGACAAACCATACTTTGTCTCCAAACTTTCCATCTATTAAAGAGGAACAAACCCGCATCTTTCTAATTAACGAAACGAAAAGTTTGATTTGCATTTTTTGATTGTTCTCTACAAGTTATGCACTTTATTTGTTTTCAGAATCATTAAAATTGAGCTGTTCAGAAATGAAAAGGTATCCAATTTTTTAAAGGTATTTTTGCTCGAAAAATATGATTTCCCGCTCAATGTGTCTCGTCTACATACGATATCGGGCGATGAAAGCTTCAGCTTTGTACACAAAAACTACATCTCTATCCTCTTGAAATCTCACACGTTTTTGAGAGAAACGGAAGAAGTAATGAAGAGAAAGGGAAAGAGAACATTTTTTTTAAATACTTGAGTGGACATTTCGGCAGTTTGTATGCACTGAATAAGAAGTTTGTATCGAATTGGTTTAAATATTGTTTTGCGGTAATCCATAAAGAAAAGAAAATTGTGGATTATTTCTATAAAAACAACGCTATGTTCCTTTCCATATTACATTTTGTCACGATTTACTTTCATTTACCTACTTTATACTAAACAAGTTTGCACCTATATATCTATCTAACCTTCTTACCGCTATTTTTAGAATTCATGGACTCTCATTACGTCCCTTCTCTCTATGTCTAAAATTCGTACAACTCTAGCTAAAAATTCATCCAGATTTCTCCACTCGAAAATACTTACTCACAAGAGCTTTAATATTCATGGATAACTTTACAAATTTAGATTCATGAAGAAACTTAGTTTTCACAACAATAAGAAAATAAAGAAATGTTTGAAGAGGTTTTCATCAATTTGCTACTTCATGTGTAATGCTTCCATCGCAGCTCCATTTATATTAGACCGTCAGTTGAAAATGTTTCCCTCATCAATCACATAAATTAATACAAACACAATTCATTCTTTTCTTATGCTGTCAGTAACTACATTTACCACAATCTCATTGTTTATTCTTATTTAGAAAAGAGTTTTTAAAATTAATTGAATGCAGTGCTATAATTTCAAGTAGCTTAGACTTGGTATCATTTACCTAACAGAGTAAAGCGTTACAGCTTTTAATCAGTATCATCATTTTGATCCTCAAAGTCTCTATTGGGCTAAAGTGTATAGTGCTTATATAACTGCATTCGGTTTCTGTGTAAAGTTCACATCTATTGGATGTGAATTAATATTTCAGCGACATCCCTGGATACATGTCGGTTCAAGGAAGAAAGAAAACTCAGATGAGAGATTGTTCGAATTATTCGCAGTAAGGCGATCGATATGCATATCTCTTATCATCGTACAGCCGGTACGTAGAACTCACTATTCAAAGCATGTATGCATTCTGACAGTTTTCTTCTGTTATCGAAAAACAATACGTTATTGTTTTCGTGGACATCTCGAACGATGCGCGATTAACATTTAGAGTCAATTCCTTGTTTAAATTTTGCATAGAGAAAAGCTATCGCGATATTTTGGCTTTCAACATCATATTAGGAGATGTCAGAATATTTTCAGATAAATTAAGTCAGAACAGAAAATCTGTGTGTGTATATATATATATATATATATATATATATATATATATATATATATATATATATATATATATATATCCTACCATCATGAAATATTGTTATTATTGAAATAGCACAAACGGGGTCTAGACAGAATAATGAGCCTGTAAAATGTACACAAGAAAAGTATACCTACCACGTTCTGCTTTAGTCTTACATGTGTTTTATGTCTGTTTGTATTAGTACTGTTATGTGACTTATTTATATTTGTTATATGTACTACGCTATTTGTGTTACATGTTGATCTTACCTAAAATTATTATTAGTAGTAGTAGTAGTATAGTAGAGCAAGACTTGAGTGTCTAACGGTTTATCTCCAGTATTGGGGCGAGACTTGTTTAACAACTGCGATCAGGAGGCAAATATTAGCTCAGGTGGTTTGATACACCATGCTTAAAAGCAATATAAATTTATGTTTGTATGTATTATTTTTTTCCGTTGGCTGTCAGTATATATTATATACTATTTGTGCTAAAGCACAGTCTTCGACTTACAGACTTCACTATTTAGATAACCGAAAAATGGTTAAAAATACTGAAGGCTTTGAAATGAAAGAATCTGAATAAAATACAAAGCAAAACACTCTATTATGTAAAATCAGGTGGCAAAACAGTTCAAATCTCATGGGAAGGCGATACCAAAAAATGCCTGCCCCCAACACCATACCAAGCCATAATGGAAAGGAATTGGTGATTACAATAGGCTGGATAAGACAATGTGGCAAACGGGTGTTACCTATTGAGGAAACTGGATATAAATATCCGTTAGAACCTATTGTTGTAAAAAAAACAATAGAGATGTAAATAATAGACAATAATGAGACGGACGATGAACACGTAAAACAAGCTGTAACTTGAATAGATGATTACCACAGAATAATTCAATGTGGAGAATTTTGACCTGAAGTGTAAAGATTATTCAGTATACTAGAGCTTATATGAATGCTGTAGAAACTGTTTGTTCGAAAAGGAATCTATTAGATCTGACATGAAAAGCGTATGAAAAACAGACTGAACAGTTAAAAAACATCATCAAAGAAAGAGTTCGAAACAAAAAGCTGTATTGCAAGAACAGTTTCAAAGTGATGAAAGTAAATAATCCCAATTAGATGGACACGTAACACAGCTGGAGAGACTTTTCAAAGAAAACGTTGCAAACAATAATAACAAATTTAAAGAAAAATTACAAATGGATGAACAAAGGAAACAGCTGTTTAAAGAAAAGGATTTAACATTAGCTGTTATGGCCACTCCAATAGGTATGACAATATCAACTGTTGCTCTGTCTATATCAAATGTTGAAAAAACCTATAGCAACTGTTGTAAAAGTCTGTACCAAATGTTGTAAAAATCAATAGCAACTGTTGTAAAAGTCTATACCAAATGTTCTAACAATCTATAGCAACTGTTGTAAAAGTCTATACCAAATGTTGTAAAAGTCTATACCAAATGTTGTAAAAGTCTATACCAAATGTTGTAAAAGCCTATACCAAATGTTGTAAAAGTCTATAGCAACTGTTGTAAAAGTTTATATCAAATTGTTACGACTCTATGGTCTAAGAAAAATGTAACAGAAAGAAAGTGAAACCAACAAATCATGTAAAAAAATCAACAAGCAATTTATTACTAGATAATTAAAATGAAAAATCAAAAAGTCACTTACAGTAATGTGTTTTGAAATCCTAATAATCCAATAAGAATGATTGTTCTAATCACAAGTCCTAAATATAGAATGTTCCGAATTCACGGTTGTGTCCTTGAATGTTATGATGTGCTAATGGTCTCCAAAGTCCTGATGTACTAGAAATCTTGATGTGCTGATGTCAAAATGAAGTATTCCAAAATCTCTGAATAAGTTCACATAAATTCCAAAATCATCAATTAAAAATCCAAAATCCAAAAGTTTATGAGCACTGTTATAATCCAATGAATATTTAAAATAATTCCTCTCTTAGAATTTGGAATGAATTTTCACAACTGTAATAGCTCTTTACAAGACTGATGGTAATGTCAAAACTGAAAAAATGTCCACCAAACATGGTATATATAAAGATTGGTCACATGACAGAATGTTCTAGAACATGTGTCATCTTAATGGAATTTTACTTGTTAACAAAATTCAACCTTGACCTTCAAATTGAGAAAACATATTGATCAAAACAACCTAATTCAAGGACACTAGTTAAACATGTTTTTCCTGATAACATTAAGATTTAAGCAAATATTAAAGTGAAGAAACATTTATAATTTCCTAAAATATTTATAATATTATATAAACATCATACATAACAAAATGTTGTAAAAGTCTATACCAAATGTTGTAAAAGTCTATATCAAATGTTGCAAAAGTCTATACCAAATGTTGAAAAAGTCTATACCAAATGTTGTAAAAGCCTATACCAAATGTTGTAAAATTCTATACCAAATGTTGTAAAAGTCTATATCAAATGTTGTAAAAGTCTATACCAAATGTTGTAAAAGCCTATACCAAATGTTGTAAAAGTCTATAGCAACTGTTGTAAAAGTCTATACCAAATGTTGTAAAAGTTTATATCAAATGTTGTAAAAGTCTATACCAAATGTTGTAAAAGTCTATATCAAATGTTGTAAAAGTCTATACCAAATGTTGTAAAAGTCTATAGCAACTGTTGTAAAAGCCTATACCAAATGTTGTAAAAGTTTATATCAAATGTTGTAAAAGTCTATATCAAATGTTGTAAAAGTCTATACCAAATGTTGTAAAAGTCTATATCAAATGTTGTAAAAGTCTATACCAAATGTTGTAAAAGTCTATAGCAACTGTTGTAAAAGTCTATACCAAATGTTGTAAAAGTTTATATCAAATGTTGTAAAAGTCTATACCAAATAATGTAAAAGTCTATACCAAATGTTGTAAAAGTCTATACCAAATGTTGTAAAAGTCTATATCAAATGTTGTAAAAGTCTATACCAAATGTTGTAAAAGTCTATACCAAATGTTGTAAAAGTCTATATCAAATGTTGTAAAAGTCTATACCAAATGTTGTAAAAGTCTATATCAAATGTTGTAAAAGTCTATATCAAATGTTGTCCAAGGGTTAATGGTGTAGAAGATGCTTCTCCGTCAGGATGCAAATATGATTCGTTAATTAGCAAAATTAACACATGCTTAATAAATAGTGGCAATTATTTATTTGAGTTGAAGAGAAAGCAGCAACACATTTACCGGGTATTACTGGTAGTATGATAAGGTTCATAGACTATTTCAACAGCAACAACAACAATAACAATAATAACAACAAAACATTGCAGCTCCTGCAACCATTAATACCAAAATTTAAATCGCATTAGCGGATGCACAGGCTCCGCAGTCCTGGTCAGTAGGGCTGTCCTTATCATCACACACTTTAGTCTTTATATTTTTATCTCACTTTTTCTTCCTTTTGCCCTGTACAATTTCTTTTTGTACTGTCACATACTTATCAGCCTCTGGAATACCTTTCTTTTTTTACATCAGTATTAATGGTAGGGTTTAATACAAATTTGAAGGATTCGCTGGATTTCTGTAAATTGTTGTTGCATCTGACTATCCTACCCATGTTTATACCAATGTCACTCCGTAATAGAAAGATACCTTCACGACCAGCATAACTGTCTAATTTCTCTTTTGAATCTGTCATGTATTTTTAAATTTTTTCCATTATGTTTTCAATTGTGTAGTAAATATACTGTCGTAAAATGAATAGTTCTATTAACTTTTTAACAGCATCTGATACTGTTAAAACAGAATGTATAATAGATACCTGTTTTGTACCTGTGCAGGTAAGACGCAGATTACATAATGACTTATAATTTGATACATTCTAGCTATTTACTCATCTGTTAATACGCTGCTGTCTTGCAGAATGACGTTAGTCCAACCAGTAGGCTCATCTTTGTCTGCAGTAAAATGCATTCATCAGCTGACAATGTTCGCCAATATTCAACAGAACTTTCCTCCCCAAAACCTTGATATATAATTTTATGTTCATCTGGCCTTTTATCATATAAGTGGGAATTTTCTTTCTTATTTGTTTTCTTTCTTTTCTGTGAGATATCTCCAATGTGGCGGTATGTTAATAGTGTTGCAAATGAAATTAAATTGTTTCAGATTTATGCTGTTGTTGATTGGATTAAATCTATCCTCACTGGGGACGTGTATTGGACACGCACTCAGCACTTTCCTCATCTGGACATAAATATGAAATTTGTATTCTGATTTGACTAACTCTAAAATGCATTTGTCTGTTGAATGCCAGAACTAAATTCTACAAACAAATGTTTGCATTCATACGGCCCAGTTGAGCTAATTCTGCAAAATCTCGTATCACACTGTGCTATGTATATTTTCATATTCATCATTGTCAAATTGTAAAGTGTAATTATCATAAATAGTTAATGGTTTGTATGTGAAAACAAAATGAGCGTCAGTGTAGGACATTTTTATCTTGCTAAATGCATTTGCTATGCTAACTTGGTTACGATGAGTTATCCAATTTATTCTATTAAATTTAGTCGGAGGACAATGGTCAGGTTCTGTACATGTTAGACTTTTAAATCAAGTCCCTCGTGTCAGAGACAACGCATGCCGAAGATGGGGGACTTCTCATTTGTAGATGATAACGTGGGCACGTACACTTAGAATTAGGGTCTACAGCTTTAGTAGTAGAGTACTTCAATGTTGATGTCGTTTCTTTGTGTCCTATAAAAGCAGTACAGTGTATGTGTCCAGTGGCGTACTAAGAATAAATGGCGCCTGGGGCGACGATGACGGCCCAAAAAGCCAGAATACGAGGCCCGAATTTTTATGAGCTGTTTGATTGTACCATGCATTTGGATAGTATAATTTCGATTACCACTAGATGTCAAATGAAACTTGTGAAAACACTGTATTATCAAAATCTGTATATTTACACACCGTAAAATGTTACTGGATTTTACTTCGTCCATGTGGTACAAAATTTAGCGTTAATTCTTTGTGATTGAAGTTTTTCTGGATTTGTTAAAATTGTACATAGCACAAATTATGGTCAGAAAAGAAATTCATAGGTCATTGTATAATTGTAGTTGGCTCAATTGCTATGCGTACAGTGCCTGCTTTAACTCTTTGGTCACTGTATGTGATTTTGTTTTATTAACAAAATTGGGGAAAGAAAAGAAAATACATTCAAAAACACTAGTAAAGGGCAAAATGGTACAAATGAAAAGCATAAGTTGGCTATAATATAGATAATGCCCAAAACGGTAAAATGATATTACAGAAGAAACTAAAAAAAATAAACTTGCACAAGTCACACACACACACACACGACACACACTCACACACACACATACATACATATATGACAGTATACATTTTCTCTATTGGCTTTGTATTAGTCCATTTGCATAATTTCATTTTCCGTTTCTCGTCCTCGAGATGACTAAGATTAATTTGATTTCCATAAAAGATAAATGTTTATCAATCTCGAGTGTGGATTTCATATATATCTGTCAAGCGAGAGTGGATTTTTCCCAAAAATTTTCAAAATCGTTACATTTATATGCTGCTTCTGACAAATAAAAAATTCAACTATTTGCAAACATTATTACGCTTCAAGAAACAATTATTGGCATTTATGGCATCACATTTCGCTTCGACACCAAAAGAAGGCCAATAAATTGTATAGGTTACTTCATCCATGAGACAGTATTGATTCTGACCATTGAAAATAAAATACGTAAATTCTTGCACATCATTTTTCATGTGGATGTAATTTTTGACGCGAAAATTCCGTGTAAAGTCTTGCTGTAGGAAGTGTTAGGTCAAATTTACATCTTGAAAACTTAAGGGTATAAATCTGAAATAGAAAAGAATGTGGTATTATGCTGTGAAATCTGAAAGGAAAAATCGGTTGCTTAGTAAGCAAATATTTAATATTGGACATTTGTAAGATTTTTATAGCAACAATATCGAGCTAAAAATATGGTGTAACCTCTCTTATGGTTACATTTCTTTACAAATTTTTCACATTCATTATTCTATACATTTTATCTCCCTAAAGCAGCCACGTCCAGTATGCAGCCAAATGTATTCCTACCCATGGGTAGTTGGTAAACAGAAGTTGTATTATATGTACATCGATAATGTGTCAATACAGAGTTGATATGTTTTAGACGAAGCTGTAGTATCATTGATGCAAAGAGAATAATAGGAAATCTCCTTTTCATGCCAAATGAGAATAACATTGGACTCTTTTGTGGAAATTATGGCTAATTGTAGAGAAATTGTGGGATAACATGGTAAGTTCTTTTACGTTTGAAAACATTGTAACCTTTCTTGCAAACCTGTTTGACATTGTCCATGAATTTCTGTTTCGGATAATACTATACAAATATAATAATGTTATGATCCTGCATTAATAATCATTTCCATTGAATGAAAACACAGAATTATTTGATAAATTCCAGATAAAGTGATGAGCAAGATAAATGAATTTACCAGACAAGAATTAATAGCTGAATGTAAGCTCGTTTTCCAAATGTTCTTCTCAAATATTCACGTAGACGAGAGTAACGTGACACATGAACATCACTACATTTTTTACTGCTTGCAAATTCTGAGTACGAATTTCAGATATTCTGTCAAATGAGCGGATTTTTTTCTTCTCCAGACTGCCATCATTTTAAGATTAGATTTCCCGTCAGCGGAGTTATAACTGAAACATAGACGTTAAATGTTTACCCCCAAACCCTTAATTAGTGCTTATTGAAGTAAGGAATGGCGTTTTGCAGCCAACTATGTCTACCACAAGACGAACATACTATAAGGACTAAAAATTGTCATCCGCAGAATCTCTTCATTTTATTATATATTGCAAACTGTAATATCGGTAGTTATGAAAATAAAATTCAAAACTTAAAGCCCTTGTACAGAAAATGCGCGGGGTCAAAGGTCATTGCCGTAACACTCAAGTTTTCATTCTAATATGGCTAAAATCCCACATATATCTCAAATTAAACTACGTATTTTAATATGATTATTTCATTTTAGATTATATTTTTATATCTGCTTTATCTGGAGGCTGTTTAATGTCATCTATGATACTTCATGAAGGATTTAAAGCTGAGCTTTGACCTTTTATCAGAGGACTGTATTACAGAAGTGGCAACTGGAAATCTGTACCTTTTAAATATTAAATATTATTACATAACTGTAAAGACTAAATTGCAACAATTCATAATTGTTTTTTCTTCATAATTATTTACATGTTCATGGAACAGTGAATTGGGGTAGTGATGGAGGTGTGCTGGTACTAAAACAAAGCCACAAAACTACACCTACTCTTTATTAATTACATACTACATAAGTAGCATAATATTTATTAAGAACTGGTGTAATTTTCAAATTTATTTAGAATTGGTGTCATTTACAAATTTATTTAGAATTGGTTTAATTTTCAAAACAATGTACATCTTTGAACGAATTAACTTAGAAGCTCTGAGGCACCAAGTATTTAATTAAGGGGTGGGTGGGTTAAATTTTCCTTTCAGCCAAAAGCAAAATATTTTTTGTCTTTATTAAATATAAACATTTTCTCATTAGATAATATAATGGAAATAAGCAGATAAGGTGAGCTTATTTTTCCAATAGAGATAGATGGGCACAAACAACTAATTATATTCGAATAGGCCGTAATGTTAATGTTGTACACAATTTTTTCGCGGTGAGGCCGACAAAACACGCTTACATACTATGTTTGATCTATCCAAGTGTAAACATTTTAAATGATTAAAATAATAATGCTGTGCGGCTCGTTTGTGACAAAATTCCCTTGTAGGTGCCAACTATGAAAATCGGGCCTGATGAGATCTTCCCATTTACATCCGGTAGTATCTGTCCGGCGTCGGCGATAAAATTAAGATGTTCAAACCTACTATTGAGTACAATTTACAGATACAAACTGGTTCCATTCATCGTAAACTAATTAGTTGTCTATGACCAGATATTTGGTTGCTTAGCTTGTAACGGCATTTTCAACATATTATTGGCTATATCATGAATAAGGAATGGGAGCTAAGTGCCTTTCCCAAGGACACACTGAGGCAGCTGACCCAGACTGACCTGGGCAGGTATCGAACCCACAACCCTTGGATCACAAGTTCGATGCTCTACCACCTAAGCTACCGCAGCTGTCTAGAACGAATTTAAGACACTTTTTTTCTGTATAAAGCCCTGTATGAGTCCTGATTTTCTATGGTGTGATATGAGTTGTTTTGTATATTACGCAGCTGTATAGACCGAGTTTAAGACACTTTTCTGTATAAAGCCCTGTATGAGTCCTGATTTTCTATGGTGTGATATGAGTTGTTTTGTATATTACTCAGCCGTATATACCGCGTTTAAGACACTTTTCTGTATAAAGCCCTGTATGAGTCCTGATTTTCTATGGTGTGATATGAGTTGTTTTGTATATTACGCAAGCCATAATATTCTTCACGTCAGTTGTCACATTAAATAGCAATGTTAGTATGGGAATATTATACAAGCGCAGTTGTAAAGATGTTATTAAATATGTGTTTTCTGATTGACTTGTTAAAGTTCCTCAGTCAGTAGTATTGTTTCTTTTTCTTTCTGCATAGACCTGGCGTCTACTTTGTCTCAGGCAAATGGAACCAGACCAGACAAAATAACCATGACGAACCTTAGAAATACAAAAATTTAACGCTGTATTGAAAACACACATTTAATAGAATCGAAATATGATATCAAATAGTAAAGGTATTCTTTGAGCGCTCCTTTCAAATGAAATTCATAAAGTTAGTTTAAAAAATTTTAACTTTTGAGAGTCTTGGCAAACAAAATTTTGAAATTATGTATTCAATTTAACGAATAGCATTTCAAACGAGCTGAAGTATACGACTTTAATTATCAAATGATAAAGTGTAATGATTTTATTCAAGACAACTGCGGTATAGTGTAGTGACATAACATTGAAATTCATTCAGATGCTTCGGGCATTGCGCGTTTGCTTCAAGTCACGACATGACACCATCTGTGACGTCGTGAGGTGTTATCACATAATTTAAAATAAAATAAACATTATAGGATTTCGTCAGTCTAAAGAATACAGCAGTCGTATGATAAAAAGTTTTAAAAACCTTAAGACATGTGTCTATAACACGCACCTCCCTTTCATATTCGTTCTTAGAGCAAAAACGTACCATGTGTGTGCGAGTGTCTTGTGGCTGTGGGTGTGTGTCAATGCTTCAATTTAGAAGCAAACATATCATTGAACATGTTGAAGATACAGGCAATATGCAGGCAATATACAGATTGGTTCTCAGTTAAACGACTATTAAAGAAAGCTCTGAATGTTTTTAATTTGGCCAAAATTGGCATTATTTTGCTTTCACTGACCTACTTGTAAAGCTATTTTTAGCCTTGTAAATAGCAGTATCTATTCCATAATTATGTTTGCTTAAGTTCAGGTAATTCTCTACACAATTATGTAAAAATTACCTATTTGTATGCATGATGAAAAAAATGACCTATTATAAGAACCAACAAATGGCCATAATAGAACATCCCCCTTCTTATGTTCATAATTCACACCCGCCCAGGTAAGCCCGGGTCGGCTTGCTCAATGTGGCCTTGGGAAAGGCACTTAGCTTCCGTTTCCTCGGCATGATATAGTCAACAATGTGTGACAACTGCCGTTGAAAGAAAAACAAAATAAATAAATAAACATCAAGCGATCAAGACAGCGCAGTGACAATAAGAAATAGATTTTTACTAAACAAAGAATGAATCTGGCAATATCTACACACAGGCATGTTGTTAGAGGGCAAAAAGTTACTATCTATTCCGTAAAAATAGAATTTTAGTCAAACACTGAACACTGTCATTAAGAAAGCAAAATCGATCAATTCATGTGAAATTGTATGAATTTTCACACGAATATACAGTCATCAAGATTGTTCTGACCGTTTAACTTGGAAATATTGTGTTCTTTGCAAGAAACATCTGTAACCCAATAATATAACAGTTTCATTGTCAACCATTAAACGCATAGTTATTGTTTCAAAGTAATCCGTTGTCATATAAACAGAGGACAAAGACCATCACTTTATCCTAGATAAATCTTAAACTTGTGATTGCCTCGATTAAAAATGTAAAGAAATAAGGAACTGCAATAATTCTCTGTATGCGATATTTGTAAACTCATTGAACATTTGAGATATAATGTTTGGAACATCTTTGAATTACTTGAACTTGACAAAGAAAATCGGTGTCGGGCAGCAGATTTGAAAATCTCTGTCTCTCTAGTTTGACTAACTATTGACAAAGAGATTTTCAAGATGGCTGCCCGACATTAATTTTTCATGCCAAGTTCAAGCGCTTAAAGATGTTCCGAATACAGTTTGTTCACTTGAGCAACTATGATAACGTCATTAGTCTGATGAGTAACTTTGGCTTCAACTGCCGAAATGGCTGCTTCGGCAGTTTTTAAAATGTATCAGCTGTACGGTCTGCTTTCAGATACTGTGTATGATGATGGGTACAATATAACAGAAGAGGAGTTTATGTTACCATCTATTGTCCCTTGGCTATTTTATGATGGTTACAATATAACAGAAGAGGGGTTTATGTTATATTTGTTGGCTCAGGGCGATTGTACAGAACATACTGGTGCTATATTTTGTAGTTGACTGATGCGGTTTAAGATGGCCGCTATCGCTTAGCAGGCTTGAGGCAGCTGCTCCGGATTTTTGTGCCGTTTTTCATGATTTATGTGCTTGTTGTCTGTCTTCGTCTACGTTATTGTGTTCATCGTGCATTGGCTGTTCTGTTGGAATGTGTTTCATCATCTTCTTGTTTTGGAAACGAGAACAATTAGGCTTTTCTCAGCCGTCTTGGTCCACTGCTACAACTACCTTTGTTGTTGAAGATACCGCCATCACGTAATACTCGCCAGTCCACCCGTTTATGCTATGATGGACCTTCATTAATTGCTTTAAATGACCGCTCCTTGGCTCTCCACACAACATTGTGCACTAGACTAAACGACCTGGGACTACATTCATCATTACTTAAATGTAAACGGCAGCGAAAAAAGAAACTTTGTTTCAAAGCTGGCCGGCGTAGAACAGGAATAAGAATTCCAGTTATATCCCTTTCGCCATTTCCGGCACAGCAATTTGAAAACTCGGCCGTTAATTTAGATAACCTAATTCAAATTCCTCTGAAATCGTCAACCTTTGTGTCAACTATTCAACAGATACCACTGCGCATCGCATTATTCAATGCCCAATCAGTAGGACCACCGGAAAAGCACACAGAAATAGTCAATTTTATCAACGATCAGAATATCGACGTCGTTTTCCTGACAGAAACATGGCTAAAAACATCAGGCGATGAGCCCAAGTGCGCGGATCTAACACACCACCCCACCCCCACCCCCGGTTACTCCATCAAGTCGTTACCCCGCCACTCCCGCGGAGGTGGAATTGCTCTCATCGCAAGAACTACATGATCAACGTCTTAATCACACTACAACCTTCAATTTCTACCACACATCGTTTGAACTAGTCCAAACCACACTCACACTGGAACAAAGGTCAGTCCATTTTTTCTGCATCTACCGCCCTCCTCCTAGTAGAAAAAACAAGCTGACTGAATCTCTCTTTTTGGAGCAGTTTCCGAATCTCCTGGAGTATGGAAATTCGTTAGGTGGAAACCTATTTATTCTTGGAGATTTCAACTTTTACTTTGACTGTCCTGGAAACCCATACACATCACAACTCCTAGATTCCATTCACGTTTTCAACCTCAAACAGTCAGTTAGCCAACCCACCATCAACATGGTCATATTTTAGACTGGATTCTTCATAGACCTAATGATAATATTATACAGTCCTCCCTGGTGTCCCACGAACTTGCATCAGATCACCTCTGCATTATATGCCATCTTGACGTATCAGTCCCTAACCCTCCACCTTTATTTGCTACTAAGAGAAACCTCCGTATGATAAATAGAACCCAACTAATGGATGACATCCAAGCAATCCTAACAACTTTGTTCACTCTAACAGCAGAACAACTTGATAACTGCCTGCGTTCAATGCTTGACAAACATGCCCCAGCAACCAAGTGCAGAGTATCAATTCAAAAGTATTCTCCGTGGTATAGCAGTGTTAGGGACCAAAAAAGAGACCGCCGTAAGGCTGGGAGGCTTTGGCTTTCCACCAGACTCACTGTTCATAAGCAAATCTATGAAGCCGCTAAGAAGAATGTCACAAACATAGTCCATGCAGAGAAATCAGCCCACTACAGTACTAAGATCACTGAAAGTTCCAGCTGTAAAGAGCTCTTCGAGATTACTAACAAGCTAATGTCAAGGAACAAATGTACACCACTTGCAACTACCTCTCTTCAGTCGACCTTCCGGACCAGTTTGCAAATTTCTTCCGTGACAAAGTACAAACCATTAGAGATAAGCTTGAGAACACAATTTCAATTGACTCGTCGTCACCATACAGTTGCGATACAGAATTTCAGCGGCAACCGTTAGCAGTATTTGAACCGGTATCTATGGATTTAGTATGTACAATCCTGACGAAGAGTGCCCCAAAGTCATGTGAACTTGATCCGATTCCGACATCACTGCTGCTTGAGTGCTTAGATCCAATATTGCCTTCACTAACTGATGTTATTAATACTTCTCTCTCATCCGGGGAATTCCCGTCATTTTTCAAAACTGCCATTTAAAGCCTCTGCTGAAGAAACCAACACTCGACCATACCGATTTAAAAAACTACCTCCCCATTTCTAACCTCCCATTCATGTCAAAAATCTTAGAAAAAGTTGTTCTATCCCAACTTGTATCTCATCTGAATTCAAACAGTCTTTTTAGCAATGTACAGTCTGCATATCGCCCTCGCCATCGTACCGAAACTACCCTTCTGAAGTAGTTAACGACTTTCTCTCTGCTTTGGATAGTGGAAAGATTACAGTCCTCACCCTCCTTGACTTGTCTGCAGCATTTGACACAATAGACCATGATATATTACTTCACCGTCTCCATCATGTATTTGGCATTCACGATACAACCTTACTATGGTTCAAGTCCTACTTGGTCAACAGGACACAAATTGTGTCTGCAAATGGAAAACACTCCAGCCAAGTTGATCTGTGTTTTGGTGTTCCACAGGATTCTGTTCTTGGACCTGTTATCTTCATTCTATACTCTCAGCCGCTATCAAGTGTCATAGATCGTCATAACGTGTCTCACCAATTGTACGCTGAGGACACCCAAATATACATATCTAGCCAGCCAACTGAAGCTGATGCTACCATCCAAGGTATAGAGAGGTGCATTTCCAATGTGAAATCATGGATGACATGTAACGAGCTGCAGATGAATGATGATAAAACTGAAGCCATTCTGATTACAACACAAAGACTTTCTCATTCACATTCTTTACCTCAAACAATAAATATCAGCAACACCAACATTAAATTCACACAGTCAGTACGAAACCTAGGTGTTACTCTAGACAGTACTTTCTCATTGCACCAACATGTCAAGAACATATGCAAGGCTGCATATCTTGAGCTGAGACGCATCAGCTCCATTCGCAATTACCTTTCAGTTGATGCCACTAAAACACTTGTGTGTTCCTTAGTACTTTCAAGACTGGACTATTGTAACTCAATTCTATCTGGTTAGTCTCAGTATCTACTCCAGAAACTTCAAGAAGTTCAAAACACAGCTGCTCGGATCATTCTTAGAGTACCACGAACAGAACACAACTCCGCCCTGCTCTGTACCCTACACTGGCTACCCATTCGATCCAGAATCAAACACAAAATTTGTTCTCCGTGCTACGTTTCATTGACTGGCTCCAGTCCAACATACCTATCTCACCTCATCCATGTGTACACACCAGCAAGATACTTACGCTCCTATTTTGACACTCGTATTCTCATTATTCCCACTATCAAAATGAAGTCATACGGACAACGTTCTTTTGCATACCAAGACCCAGCAACGTGGAACAAATTGCCCACTGAACTTAGACACAAAGACACAGTGATTTCATTCGAGTGCTCTTAAAACTCACCTATTTCGACTGCAAGAATAGACCTAAAGACTTAATAATGTTTCCTTACCTTAACTATTTTCAGCATGTTTTTGTTTTCTAATTTCATGACGTTTGTTTTTCGTAATCATATCATTATATATGTTTTTAGGTGTTATCTAATGTTGTAAAGCGCTAAGAGCTTCTAAAGATTAGGCGCTATACAAAGTCCTCATTATTATTATTATTAAACAAATAGGTAATATCTCTTGATAACTAGTTTCTTGTTAAACTCATGAAATATTTCTATAAAATTAGTATTCGCTCCACCGTTTTGCTGCGCCATTGCATTAGAGATTTTTATTTTTATTTTACTGTTGTTGTACCCCTATACGAGTGAGTTGGAACAAACAATTATACTGCGCCAAGTTTAATATTCCTTACTACTCTCTAAACGGGCTCATGCCACTTTCGAGAGTAAAACTACACGGTGATTAGGCAGTAATTACAACACACTGTTGTTAGTATTTCTTGCTTGTTAAACTTAGAACAATTATAAATCCATTAAAAGCAGAAATACATGAAGTGGCAAGAAAGCCGCTGATATCAATGAAATGCTGATTTGTTTGACGAATATCGACTTAAAGTTTAGTAGTTGAACTTACAAAGGGCAATTTTATTATCAGGGCAACAGGATATCCTTTAAGGGCAACAGGGTGCACTGTAAGAAGGGCAGGGTGTATCCCTCTGGCATTTCTTGCAATGTACAGTACTTTAGGTGCCAGGAAGGATCGAAGCAGTATTACATATATGAAGCGGTTGGTCAATCACACTAGCAATTCATTGTAATGTATAATAACAATTTACCCCTTAACACACTTTGACACTGTACAATAACAATTTACCCCTTAACACACTTTGACACTGTACAATAACAATTTACCCCTTAACACACTTTGACACTGTATAATAGCAATTTACCCCTTAACACACTTTGACGCTGTATAATAACAATTTACCCCTTAACACACTTTGACACTGTATAATAACAATTTACCCCTTAACACACTTTGACCACTGCATAATTACAATTTACCCCTTAACACACTTTGACACTGTATAATAACAATTTACCCCTTAACACACTTTTACCACTCAAGATTCATAGTCTGTGCATATGGAATAAACACATTTAGCATCGAAAACTTAAGTTATCTGACGGCTCTTACTACTGAGGTATTGATTGTCACAGGATGAAGCCCGGTTGGGACTGGATTAGTGAAGACACCGAAAGCAACTGCGTTAATAAGATGTTTATTTATAAACGCAATTTAAAGATGAACAAATCTGACACCATTATAACAAAAAGATAAGGAAAATTATAAAGTTCCTACCATGGAACTATCAACAACAAGTAACTCAACTAGAAAAATCAAAGATGAATTTAACGAATGGAATTTTAAACAAACGTGAATAGCATCCTATCACCAATCAACAAATAAGAGTATATGATCTACACCCTAATATAAACAAGGTCTTATTAAGTACCAAGGGTGACCAAAGCATGTGATTTATGCACTTATCAATATGATACTCATCAATTTATCAATTCATCAAGCGATATTGGAATATGTATGAATTTATGAATATATCGTTCATATAACGAAAATGAAATGGGAATGCATGAAATTATGAATCTATCACACATATAGCGATATTGAAATGGGAATGAATGTAATTTTGCACAGATAGCAATATTGAGATAACAATAAAATGGAACACGCAATAAATATAACAATCGTGGCGCCCGTTTGACGGCCAAGATGTATCTGCGGTTCCACCCGCTCTAGTCCATGGTCAAGGAGCCACCACGCATGGTCCACCCCTCTCAGTCTGTTGAAGGATCCCTCGAGAGCCTTCACATTAACACAGACCCGTTGGTCGAGAAGCCTTGGTCCCTCGCATCGAGAAAACCAGTACACTCTTCCGAAACAACGTCACCAGACACAGCGTACACGTCACACGAAACCACACAGAGTTCTGTGACTTCACACCACCGAACCATACATAAGAAACAGCTAAAAGTATAACAACTAAACCGTGTATGACATATGACACGGTTAGTGCTTTCGTATTGATATATGTTGCGCATGCGCGCACATGAATTACGTCTCGTTACACATTACATTAATCATTCAATACATGCCGCGTATAATTAAATAATACCCGTCTGTTCAGTTACAACAAATAGCTAACTTGAACCAGCCTATAGTATTTCTAATATCATGGCGTTGTATGACCTAGGTATTGACTCTCTGTAGAATTTGGAATAAATTCTAAAACATCTAATATATGAAACAATTATGTCATATAAAACGAATAGTGATAAAGAATACAATCTTAAATTTCACATACCTCTACAGCTGAAGTTTTGCTCCCGTAAAGAGGTAAGCTTTCTGACAAGACTCGTCGTAGTGTAATTTGTTTATAGAGAATTCGCTCTATATGTACTCTAGCTGTGACAGATATGCGCAGCAGCTAGGTACGTGAGTTTTCACTGCAGGCAATTTGCACGTGCAGCATGGGGTGAATCGCGCTCAGTATTTCAAAATAACTAGAGCCGAAAAAATAAACAACCCCCGAGTAACGCTCTAGTCGGAAACGAAACCCGAATACATTTTTGATCACATATACATATTGATATAAACGATACAATTCCGTGACATTGATAATTACTTGCTCGGTATTTTTGATGATCGAATGATTCTGTAAGTCACATTATATCTATCATAAAAAAGAAAGAAAAATGTATACACCAATGCAAACATTTGACTCATTGTCCATTTTTTCATTACTGTCCTAGCATTGCAAATTTGAAACTAGCGTAAATGACAACCATTCTCTCTCGTTCATAGTGTTATATCTTTTCGATAAAACCGTAAAAGGAACTTTCAGAATGCAAGAAAAAAAAACTGAAGTTTTCCGGCGAAAACAGATATATATCTGTTTAAGTATCAAACTCAAAACACTAAACACATGATTCGATCCGTTCATCAGTTCTCTGTTTTTGTCTTCCTTTACAATAATCATATATATATATATATATATATATATATATATATATATATATATATATATATATATATATATATATATATGTAGATAGATAGATAGATAGATAGATAGATAGATAGATAGTTAGTTAGATAGATAGATAGATAGATAGATAGATAGATAGATAGATAGATAGATAGATAGATAGATAGATAGATAGATATACATGTTCTAATCAGATGACTCTGCTTGATGAGTTACAGGAGCTCCATATCTCCGCACTTAGCAAGTATGTTGACACAGATCAATGAAGATATCTCGATAGTAATTCTGTACAATCTTTCCCGGATTCAATTTCGCTCTACTTAGTTCTCTGCCATAGGCTCTCAGATCTCTTGTTATGTAACGCAGCTCCCAATTAAAGAGAAGATGCATAGGGCATTTTCACTTATTACTACATGTGCTTGTGCGTCTTGCTTTTAAATGTAAACTTTCGTTCTCTATATGACCGTTTAGAATAAGGTAGGCTTTAACTCAGAAGAAGATGTTATCTTCCTAAAGTTTTGGTGCAATATTCTTCAGTTTTACATTTTTTGAAATGTACTTTTAATTGGTCTTTTTTATTGGCATTTTCGTGCTGAGGTGCCGTTAAATACTGATACATACATGCATATTATCCAGACTAAGTGCCTAGAGTAATTGAATGAGTCAGATACGGAAATCCAAGAAAATAAAAACGAAAAAAACAAACAGCGTCCATGTGCAAAACTATGTGCAGAAATCATGATATCATATTTCAGACAAAAGAATTTCAAAATAATATTAAAATATATTTTAAGAGAAAAAATAAGAACCATAAGAGTGTGAAGACTTTGTCACTCGGCTTTCTCTCTGTTCTTATCCATTAAATGACTGGTATTTGACTTTTGTTTCTTCTTCCACTTCTTTTGTTTTCAATATGGAAACAAATGTAACTGAAGAAAATCATGCCGCGAAATATTACAAAAGCAAAAAAGTTATTTAATATAGGCAATCAACTACAAAATATAGCATCAGTATGTTCTGTACAATCGCCCAGGGCCAACAAATATAACATAAACCGAACAGCCAATGCATGATGAACACAATAACGTAGACGAAGACAGACAACAAACCCATAAATCATGAAAAACGGCACAAAAATACGGCCTGTTAAGCGATAGCGGCCATCTTGAACTTCATCAATCAACTACAAAATATAGCACCAGAATGTTCTGTACAATCGCCCTGGGCCAACAAATATAACATAAACCCCTCTTCTGTTATATTGTAACCATCATAAAATACCCCAGGGCCAATATATGGTAACATAAACCCCTCTTCTGTTATATTGTAACCATCATAAGATAGCCAAGGGCCAATAGATGGTAACATAAACTCCTCTTTTGTTATATTGTAGCCATCATAAAATAGCCAAGGGCCAATAGATGGTAACATAAACTCCTCTTCTGTTATATTGTAACCATCATAAGATAGCCAAGGGCCAATATATGGTAACATAAACCTTTCTTCTGTTATATTGTAACCATCATAAAATAGCCAAGGGCCAATATATGGTAACATAAACCCCTCTTCTGTTATATTGTAACCATCATAAAATAGCCAAGGGACAATAGATGGTAACATAAACTCCTCTTCTGTTATATTGTACCCATCATCATACACAGTATCTGAAAGCAGACCGTACAGCTGATACATTTTAAAAACTGCCGAAGCAGCCATTTCGGCAGTTGAAGCCAAAGTTACTCATCAGACTAATGACGTTATCATAGTTGCTCAAGTGAACAAACTGTATTCGGAACATCTTTAAGCGCTTGAACTTGGCATGAAAAATTAATGTCGGGCAGCCATCTTGAAAATCTCTTTGTCAATAGTTAGTCAAACTAGAGAGACAGAGATTTTCAAATCTGCTGCCCGACACCGATTTTCTTTGTCAAGTTCAAGTAATTCAAAGATGTTCCAAACATTATATCTCAAATGTTCAATGAGTTTACAAATATCGTATACAGAGAATTATTGCAGTTCCTTATTTCTTTACATTTTTAATCGAGGCAATCACAAGTTTAAAATTTATCTAGGATAAAGTGATGGTCTTTGTCCTCTGTTTATATGACAACTGATTACTTTGAAACAATAACTTTGCGTTTAATGGTTGACAATGAAACTGTTATATTATTGGGTTACAGATGTTTCTTGCAAAGAACACAATATTTCCAAGTTAAACGGTCAGAACAATCTTGATGACTGTATATTCGTGTGAAAATTCATACAATTTCACATGAATTGATCGATTTTGCTTTCTTAATGACAGTGTTAAGTGTTTGACTAAAACTCTATTTTTACGGAATAGATAGTAACTTTTTGCCCTCTAACAACATGCCTGTGTGTAGATATTGCCAGATTCATTCTTTGTTTAGTAAGAATCTATTTCTTATTGTCACTGCGCTGTCTTGATCGCTTGATGTTTATTTATTTATTTTGTTTTTCTTTCAACGACAGTTGTCACACATTGTTGACTATATCATGCCGAGGAAATGGAAGCTAAGTGCCTTTCCCAAGGCCACATTGAGCAAGCCGACCCGGGCTTACCTGGGCGGGTGTGAATTATGAACATAAGAAGGGGGATGTTCTATTATGGCCATTTGTTGGTTCTTATAATAGGTCATTTTTTCATCATGCATACAAATAGGTAATTTTTACATAATTGTGTAGAGAATTACCTGAACTTAAGCAAAAACAATTGTGGAATATGTACTGCTATTTACAAGGCTAAAAATAGCTTTACAAGTAGGTCAGTGTCAGCAAAATAATGCCTATTTTGGCCAAATTAAAAACATTCAGAGCTTTTGTTAATAATCGTTTCAACCGAGAACTAATCTGTATATTGCCTGTATCTTCAACATGTTCAATGATATGTTTGCTTCTGAATTTAAGCATTGACACACACCCACAGCCACAAGACACTCGCACACACATGGTACGTTTTTGCTCTAAGAACGAATATGAAAGGGAGGTGCGTGTTATAGACACATGTCTTAAGGTTTTTAAAACTTTTTATCATACGACTGCTGTATTCTTTAGACTGACGAAATCCTATAATGTTTCTTCGATTTTAAATTATGTGATAACACTTCACAACGTCACAAATGGTGTCATGTCGTGTCTTGAAGCAAACGCGCAATGCCCGAAGCATCTGAATGAATTTCAATGTTATGTCACTACACTATACAGCAGTTGTCTTGAATAAAATCATTACACTTTATCATTTGATAATTAAAGTCGTATACTTCAGCTCGTTTGAAATGCTATTCGTTAAATTGAATACATAATTTCAAAATTTGGTTTGCCAAGACTCTCAAAAGTTAAAAAAAAATTTAACTAATTTTATGAATTTCATTTGAAAGGAGCGCTCAAACAATAAATTTTCTATTATATATCATATTTCTGTTCTATTTAATGAGTGTTTTCATATCAGCGTTAAATTTGTGTTGTTCCAATGTTCGTCATGGTTATGTTGTCTGGTCTGGTTCCATTTGCCTGAGACAAAGCAGACGCCTGATCTATGCAGAAAGAAAAGGAACAATACGACTGACTGAAGAACCTTAACAAGTCAATCAGAAAACACATATTTAATAACATCTTTTCAACTGTACCTGTACACTGTTCGGATACTAACATTGCTATTTAATGCGACAACTGACTTGAAGAATATTATGACTTGTGTAACATACAAAACAACTCATATCACACCATAGAAAATCAGGACTCATACAGGGCTTTATACAGAAAAGTGTCTTAAACTCGGTCTATACAGCTGCGTAATATACAAAACAACTCATATCACACCATAGAAAATCAGGACTCATACAGGGCTTTATACAGAAAAGTGTCTTAAATTCGTTCTAGACAGCTGCGGTAGCTTAGCTGGTAGAGCATCGAACTTGTGATCCAAGGGTTGTGGGTTCGATACCTGCCCAGGTCAGTCTGGGTCAGCTGCCTCAGTGTGTCCTTGGGAAAGGCACTTAGCTCCCATTCCTTATTCATGATATAGCCAATAATATGTTGAAAATGCCGTTACAAGCTAAGCAACCAAATATCTGGTCATAGACAACTAATTAGTTTACGATGAATGGAACCAGTTTGTATCTGTAAATTGTACTCAATAGTAGGTTTGAACATCTTAATTTTATCGCCGACGCCGGACAAATACTACCGGATGTAAACGGGAAGATCTCATCAGGCCCGATTTTCATAGTTGGCACCTACAAGGGAATTTTTGTCACAAACGAGCCGCACAGCATTATTATTTTTTATAATTTCAAATGTTTACTCTTGGATAGATCAAACAAAGTATGTAAGCGTGTTTTGTCGGCCGTAACCACGAAAAATCTTTTGTATAACATTAACATTACGGCCTATTCGAATATAATTAGTTGTTTGTGCCCGTCTATCTCCTCTATTGGAAAACCTTATCTGCCTATTTCCATTATATTATCTAATGAGAAAATGTTTATATTTAATACAGACAAATAATATTTTGTTCTTGGCTGCAAGGAAAATTTAACCAACCAACCACGCCCCACCTTAATTAAATATTTGGTGCCTCAGAGCTTCTAAAAGTTAATTCGTTCAAAGATGTACATTGTTTTGAAAATAACACCAATTCTAAATAAATTTGAAAATTACACCAATTCTTAATAAATTTGAAAATTACACCAATTCTTAATAAATATTATGCTACTTATTTAGTATGCAATTAAAAAAGAGTAGGTGTAGTTTTGTGGGGTTTTTTTTTAGTACCAGCACACCTGCATCACTACCCCAATTCACTGTTCCATGAACATGTAAATAATTATCAAGAAAAAACAATTATGAATTGTTGCAATTTAGTCTTTACAGTTATGTAATAATATTTAATATTTAAAGGGTACAGATTTCCAGTTGCCACTTCTGTAATACAGTCCTCTGATAAAAGGTCAAAGCTCAGCTTTAAATCCTTCATGAAGTATCATAGATGACATTAAACAGCCTCCAAATAAAGCAGATATAAAAAATATAATCTAAAATGAAATAATCATATTAAAGTACGTAGTTTAATTTGAGATATATGTGGGATTTTAGCCATATTAGAATAAAAACTTGAGTGTTACGGCAATAACCTTTGACCCAGCGCAATTTCTGGACAGTTGCAATATATAATAAAATGAAGAGATTCTGCGGATGACCATTTTAGTCTTTATAGTATGTTCGTCTTTTGGTAGACATAGTTGGGTGCAAAATGCCATTCCTTACTTCAATAAGCACTAATTAATGGTTTTGGGGTAAACAGTTAACGTCTATGTTTCAGTTTTGATGGGAAATCTAATCTAAAATTGATGGCAATCTGGATAAGAAAAAAATCCGCTCATTTGACAGAATATCTGAAATTCGTACTCAGAATTTGTAAACAGTACAAATGTAGTGATGTTGATGTGTCAAGTCACTCTCGTCTACGTGAATATTTGAAAAGAACATTTGGAAAACGAGCTTACATTCAGGTATTATGTCTTGTCTGGTAAATTCATTTATCTTGCTCATCACTTTATCTGGAATTTATCAAATAATTCTGTGTTTTCATTCAATGGAAATGATTATTAGTGCAGGATCATAACATTATTTAATTTTGTACAGTATTATCCGAAACAGAAATTCATGGACAATGTCAAACAGGTTTGCAAGAAAGGTTACAATGTTTTCAAACGTAAAAGAACTTACCATGTTATTCCCCAATTTCGCGACAATTAGCAAAATCTTCCACAAAAGAGTCCAATGTTATTCTCATTTGGCATGAAAAGGAGATCTCCTACTACTTTCTTTGCATCAATGATACTACAGCTTTGTCTAAAACATGTCAACTCTGTATTGACACATTATCGATGTACATATCGTACAACCTCTTTTTACCAGCTACCCATGGGTAGGAATAAATTTGGCTGCATACTCGACATGGCTGCTTTAGGGAGATAAAATGTATATAATAAAGATAATGAAAAATTTGTAAAGATATGTAGCCATAAGAGAGGCTGCACCATATTTTTATTGTTGCTATACAAATCTTACAAATATCCAAAATTAAACGTTTTCATACTATCCAACCGGTTTTTCCTTTCAGATTTCACAGCGTAAGAGCACATTCTATTCTATTTCAGGCTAATACTCGTAAATTTCCAAGATGTAAATTTGATCTAATACTTCATACAACAAGACTTTACACGGAATTTTCACGCCAAAAATTATCTCCTCAAGAGAAATTATGTGCAAGAATTTACGTATTTTTTTTTCAATGGTCAGAATCAATTGGTCAATCAATTTGGATGGTATGTTTGTCGATTTTATTGCCAGTGATAATGTCAAACGTTTGCTTAATTAATGTCAGCTCTCTCAATACTGTCTCATGGATGAAGTAACCTATAAAATTTATTGGCCCTCTTTTGGTGTCGAAGCGAAATGTGATGCCATAAATGCCAATAATTGTTTCTTGAAGCGTAATAATGTTTGCAAATAGTTGAATTTTTTATTTGTCAGAAGCAGAATATAAATGTAACGATTTTGAAAATATGGAGAAAAATCCACTCTCGCTTGACAGATATATCTGAAATCCACAATCGAAATTGATAAACATTTATCTTTTATGAAAATCAAATTAATCCTAGTCATCTCGAGGACGAGAAACGGAAAATGAAATTATACTAATGAACTAATACAAAGCCAATGGAGAAAATGTATACTGTCATATATGTGTGTGTGTGTGTGTGTGTGTGTGACTTATACAAATTTCAAATACCAAAATACAATTTTAATATTTTTCTTAGAGTGCAAAGCGCAATGCTATGTTATCAGCATCAAATACACAATATTACGGCGTAGGGATACGTTCATGAGAGATGAAATGGGTGTGTAATAAATATTTGTACTGGCTGATCCAACATAACATATCCGCCAACAGAACCAATTTATACGACGATGAATTCTGAGCATGATCATTACTGTATCCAGGTCAAGTACCAGTCTTTAATTTTTGGTTTAAACAAAGAATATTTCCGTTTAAAATGAACTCTGAATATGACTAGTATTTACTTATGATTTTAAATATCTTCCAGAAAACACGTTGCTATTTAAATAGAAACAAAAGTTGCTTGAGAATATTATGTGACGAAAAGTGACCTTGCAAAAATTAAAAATGACATCAGTATAGGCAAATGTCCGGGTTTATTTGTTATGAGCAGATTCAAAGCACTATATATATATATATATATATATATATATATATATATATATATATATATATATATATATATATATATATATATACATATATATATATATATATTCTTGTCAACAATATGTTTGATCATTTGTATGACATGAATATTTGCAAAACAATTTTGTAATAGCCTTCCAATGGTTAAAACATTTTCTTTAATTTTTTTTTTTTTGATTCATTATCAAATATATAAATTTGATTGATATTTCTATTGAACAGAATAAATCCATGGTTATCGTTTATAAACAACTATCGAAGCAGTATTCTGTCAATTCTTGATGGGAAACATTAATTTGTATTCCTTTCACCAAGAAAAAAGCAAATCGTCCATGTCCACTGTTTTAAGCTGTCTTACTCAGCTTCCCATAAAGTATGCCTTCTGTGTAGATCGGTTTATCGATGAACTGTATTCATTATCAAATATATAAATTTGATTGATATTTCTATTGAATAGAATAAATCAATGGTCATCGTTTATAAACAACTATCGAAGCAGTATTCTGTCAATTCTTGATGGGAAACATTAATTTGTATTCCTTTCACCAAGAAAAAAGCAAATCGTCCATGTCCACTATTTTAAGCTGTCTTACTCAGCTTCCCATATATTTAGGCCTTCTGTGTAGATCCGTTTATCGATGAACTGTATTTGTTTCTTGTTGGAAATCTTTCATGCAAAGATCACAGTACAATTAATGTTTTGGGTGACCATCTTATAATGTGAAGAAGAAAAGAAGAAAAAAAATACAATTCATGAGCGGATCGAATGTACATAGCTAATAGTTTAGCATGGTGTTAAATGTTTAACTGGTGTTCTTAAAGCTTCATTACCTGATGTAAACTGAGCATACACAGTTCATACGCCAAGCATAATTTATTTGATGAAAACTTTGTACGAAATTATTTATGGCCTTTGTTTACAAAACCTGATCATCATTAGTTGCTATATTTCCGTATCTGTTAAGGGTTTAAGTCTGGATGTCAATTATGTCTCCACTGACGTAGCCCTTAAATGCAACGACTATCCAAATCTGCTCTCACTTGACAGAGATATCAGTAATATAAAATCGGGCTTGACAACAGCCATGATTAATATTTGATCATGCATCCAATAAATATTGCCTGTGCTTTATCAAGAAATATCATAAATCGGAAAACGAAGCTATGACAACTGATAATGATTTCGTTCCGGAAAAATGTTCGAACACTTTTACATGCAAATGTTAAGATCTTAATCTCTCTCTCTCTCAGCTTGAGTTTGAGTTTGAGTTTTTTCCTACTCAAAGCGAATTAAAAGCGATGTTTCAAATGTAATAACCTATGCAACTGAAGTTGCTGCGAAATCTCAGGGTCAAAATCAATGTCAAACATTTTATAATCTCCAAACCAGAGGGTTCAGAATTAACACTTTACTATTAATCTTCTTAGATTGCTATATTCTCTCGGTGGAGCAAGTGGCAGTGTAAAATGAGCATTGAAGTGGTGGAAAGCGGATGAAAATCGCCGACTTTGGAGTTTTTGAACAACACATCCATGCACGTGCTACCTCTGAAGATGGAACTATGGACGGCAGAGTTGCACGGCGAGCACGAAACTGCTGTGTTATAAGAGTATCAAATAGTATGAACAAATTAAGTCCGAGAAATGGACAATTTCTTTGAACAATCGTAAAAGATGTGTTCGACAATGACCTCTACACCTCAGAATCATATATTCATCACTCTTCAGTGCCTTGTGGATATCAACCTAAAAATTCGCAAAAAAGAAAAGAGTCCAGTCTCGGTCTCGGATCACCTACACTTCCTAATGAAGGAAAGCTACTGCGGAAATGAAGATGGACGGGAGACAGACAAGTTGGAGCCATGAATCCCATAATCGGAACTGGAGCTAAAATTTATGCCCATGAATCCGTAGTCACGAAACTTCTAGAGCAAAACATTTGAACTCAGATCAAAATTCCACAGTTTATGTGTTCAGTACTTAAACTTCACTTAGAATCAAAGCAGTATTCTATAAACTTCTGAATTTGTTTAACATTGATCTTTCTACAAAAATACAAAATATCAATGATAAATATTGTTTAACTTGAAGGTTTTGTTCTTGAATTCAGATGTTCTGCTTGTGCATTTCCCTGGCTACAGGGCTAGGTCTAAATTTTATAACAAGTAGTACTCAGTTTAACAGGGCTAGGTCTAAATTTCATAACAAGTCGTACTCAGTTTAACATTTGACCCCTTAAAGCTGCATATCATAAAGTAATGCTTAGAAACAACTGGCTTTTTCCAGGCCTTTATTAAATGAGTGTTTTATGACGTGAGGCTAGGTCTCGGTTTCTCTTTATTTCTAACAATATTCCTCAAATTGAGATTTCATATTGTGTTGTTTATAATATATTTAACAATATTGTAATTTAAGTCACAGGCAGAGAGAGCAGAACGGATGAAATATACCTTCTTAGTTTTGAATTTATACACCTGGGAATCCTATCAGTTTTGAGAAAATAGTTGAGAAATAACTAAAATCTTCATTAGAGATAAAAACTGACTCTTTAGCTGAATTCGGAATATTCTGACTGAAGTTGAATCATCGTTAGCTCTTGCACATCCGATGAAAACCCCATTGTTGCCAGCGAAGCAGTTAGATATATATTCGAAAACCTCAATTTGAAGATGAAAATTTGGGATGTTTAATGAAGCCGGAACCAGGATCCGCTTTCATAGGATATGCTAGATGTGTGAAGTACATAATCAAACTTTTGACACTTATTATCGTTAAAGTAGAACAGTTGCTTTGCACTGAAACCTTCTTTTAAAATAGGTTACTCGCTTTCAGACACAATGTGTAGAGACACTGTATTGAACTCTGAAAAGTTATTTTTAAACAAAAATAAATAAATAAAAGAGGAGCTACATATTGCGATAGGTACCGACTCAAGTTGAACTTGTTTTCCAAAAGTTTTCCAAGACAAATTATATCTTCAGGTATTTGTACACAGACGGGGAAATGTCAACACATTTGTAACAATTTAACCAATCAAACTGTGAGAATTGTTTTCTCTGCCTGTGACATTTGAAAAGTCGGAACTGCTGGTAAATTTTAATTTGTCTGATATTCAAACTTAAACGTAGAGATGGGATCATAAAAGTAAATTTATTTCTAGCTGAAGGAATTGGTGAATGAAACAACATTTATTAGGCATCGGGTTATTAAGAAATAAGATGAGACCAATGAAAAGAGAAAGATCCCATTACTGAATCTGTTTTCCTGGGTGCGCCAGGATAATGAAGTCTTCTAAAAGCTTCAGTTTGTTTCAAAGAAAAAAAAGAAAACAAAAACAATTTATAAAAGAAAGACATATTTATTTTGAAGCAGAAAAAGGAAATCAATCCAAATTAACGCTCTATCGTATTTTCAGGATTTCTTCCCTAAATCAGATATAGAGTATTGTACAGATTTCTTTGACAGATTTGTTCTGTCCGGTTTTTCTAAATTTGGACATGCAGTGATGAAAAAGCGATGAAGAGTTAGAACTTCAAATGTCATAGGCAAGTAATACAATTTCGATTTATTACTCACACTCACAAACATATATATACATATATGTTGTGCCCACCAAGGCTCCACTGTATTCATTATATGTCTTTGCCTGTATGTATATATGTATGTCTGTGTGTATGTATATAGAAAACAACTGAAGTCTAAAGTTGAAAATCTGAGACTCCAGGACTGGAAACTGATGGTCCAGAAAGCAGGGACTCATCGTCGTCGTCAGCATCATTATCATCATCGCCCTCCTCCTCCTCCTTATCATCATCTCTTTATTTCGAAATATCATATATGTTGTATTATTGTATTTCGTAATGTATGTATGTATGTATGTATGTATGTATGTATGTATGTATGTATGTATGTATGTATGTATGTATGTATGTATGTATGTATGTGTGTCTGTATGTATGTATGTATGTATGTATGCATGCATGCATATATGTATGTATGTATGTATGTATGTATGTATGTATGTATGTATGTATGTATGTATGTATGTATGTATGTATGTATGTATGTATGTATGTATGTATGTATGTATGTATGTATGTATGTATGTATGTATGTATGTATGTATGTATGTATGTATGTATGTACGGTATTATGTATATTGAATTTATAATATGTGTCCATGAGGTAAGTTGTACTTTAGTCAGATTATGGTCATTTTATAAACAACATATTTGCAGCATTTGAGTTCAAGGTCAGTCTTGTTGACATAGCATTTAACAATTAGATTGGAATTTCCCGTGTCTTGATGTGACAAAAGTCATATGGCCAGGTATTTTTCCATTTGTATTACCCGTATTCTGATATATATATATATATATATATATATATATATATATATATATATATATATATATATATATATGCTTGGTAAGTAGGAGAGCATTCCTGTACTAAACTTCATGTTATAAAGATCACTATATTAAGAAATTTATATTAGTATTCTGATTTTACAGTTGTGAAAATCAGAGCAAATTCAGAGAGAGGAATTATTTTGTATTTGAAATATTCATTGGAATTACTGAAAGTGCTCATTCTCATTTTGGATTAATACTTGACTTTAGAATCTTTGTGAATTCGTTCAAAGATATTCTGGATTACATCATTCATACATATCAGGACATTCAAGACTACTGACACATCAGGACAGTCAAGACTATTGGCACATCAGGAAAGTCAAGGCCACTGGAATTCATTCGGAACATTCTATATTTAGGACTTTTGATTAAGATTATTGGATTATTTGGACTTTAATTCACGCTATTGTAAGTGTCTTTTGAATTTTCACGTTAATTGTCTAGAAATAAATTGCTTGTCGATTTACTTACAGTGTTGATCTCACTTTCTTTCTGTTACATTATTTAAGACCTAGATTCGTAGAAATGTATGTATGTATGTATGTATGTATGTATGTATGTATGTATGTATGTATGTATGTATGTATGTATGACAAAGACAAGGAAAATTTTGTTCGGTAATTCAACGCCACCATCCCAAAATACAATATAATCTTGCAAAACTAATACAGAACAGGAGCGACCGTATACAAATATTGCATTTATGTATGTATGCATGTATGTATGTATGTATGTATGTATGTATGTATGTATGTATGTATGTATGTATGTATGTATGTATGTATGTATGTATGTATGTATGTATTGAATGACTCAGGGGTATTGTTGGGGGGGTTACAAAAATTAAAAGGAAGTGCTAGTATATTTGTAAGTTTAAATTAGTATGATCTTTTTTCCTTTCTCCTTCGCACAACTTAATAAAAGCAAAACATCACACTGATAAATTCTAATTATCTCTCAATTTGTGAACTAAACTAACACAGCTATGAGCTAGCAGATTAATTAAAATATTGAATTAATCGTGTTAATTAGAATACCAATCGAACTATTGAATTAATAGTGTTAAGTAGCACCATCTGTTTTTAATGTAAATTGGTGTAACTGCACATTATATACCGGATCTTTCATTGTTTCTGTAATAATGCCAGTAATGACCATAGCAATAATAACACCAGGAAGAACTCCAAAAAAACAGGAGCAATTATAGGTGAGTGAGTGAGTAAATTAGCAAAATATGTGAATTATTTAATTGAAAAAGTGGTGGCTGTAAAAAGATGATGATTTTATTTGCGTGTGGTTGTCCTTTTTCTAGTCTTCTTGGTTTAAGTCGCTTTGTTTCAGTGTTCTAAGGCAGCGTATCCACTAAGATTCCTTTTCTTTACTGGTTTAGGAACTCCAGTTGGGATTGTGAGCAACTGCAGTCAGTATTAAATCACTGAAAGTGTGGCCAGGGGAAGAAAAGTGTTCTGCAACTGGACTTCTGTCCAGCTTCTTTGTCATCCAGTCAGATATGTGAAGATTGATTCTTTTGTGTAGCTTTTCAGTTTCTCGAACATACTGAAGGCCGCAGATCTTACATGTGATGAGATAAATTACATTCTCTGTTTTGCACATTATGTTTTGACCAGTTTCAACACTTTTTGTGTTTATTGTTTGCATTGTCCCTGTTTTATGTTTGCCTTTGATAAAGACTCAATTAGAGTCGAAAGCGCTTAGGATAAATAAAAACTAGTTTTGCATTGTTCGTTGTCAGTTTATTGCACACACACACATACACGTATATATATATATATATATATATATATATATATATATATATATATATATATATATATATATATATATATATATATATATACAGTGGCGTAGCGAGGCAAAGTGCCGCCCAGGGGGGCCAACTGCCAATATTACGCCCCCACTCCATTCGTATTATTTATGATATATACGATACTCTTACCAAATTGCCGCCCCCTAGAAAGTGCCGCCCGGGGCCACCGCGCCCTTCGCCTAGTCCCTCGCTACGCCACTGTATATGTGTATATATATATATATATATATATATATATATATATATATACCAAGATATATGGCTAGCGGAGCGAACACAACAATCAATAAACGTCGCATCACCACAACACGTTTTTCATGTGTTATTGGTCACGTGAGCCATGTACTGCATCAGACATTTTTTCTAAGTCTAATACGAAATATATTCTGCAATTATTGTATAAATGAATAGTGCCAGGACCACCAGTGATTTTTTTTATCATGATTGTACATCTTATTTTCGCATAGGTTTTGTCCACGTACAAAAAATCAAAAACAAACTGATCACACTGAGAACTTTCCATTTCTGCACTGCCTTTATACACTATTATATCTCACTCTATATTACCATGAACTTCATTCGTTCCACTATAAATGGAGTTATTAAAGTGGAGGGATACTACAACACTAAAATAACAAAATTCAGCGCACTACTACAAATAGTGTATGTTGGTATGTACGGATATATGGAATTTCAAAGTATAGATAAGCGAGGTAAAATCAGTTTAATCCTATTTCTTTTACATGTTGTTTGTATCTCTGCTATCTTATATTTCGTTTTTAATTTTCTGTATCGGTTTTTCTCTGTTACATTTGTAACATTTTGCGACTGCTGACTGTACCGTATATTTGTAGTTTAATTTCATGACTACTAGATGTTAAGTGAAAAATATATATCTTCAAAATCTGTATATCTACTGTTAAATAGGTACTGGTTGTTTTCTTCCTCAAGATTTTGAAGACAATCTTCCCAATTCAAATTATTTTCGGTAAATTTGTGGAACTATTTGTGATCGAAGGTTTTATGGATGCGTTAACTTAGTACATGGTAAAAAATTTGTCAGGATAAATGCATATTTGAGTGAATATTTGTGTGAGTCGCTGCTATATCTTCTTTGAATTAAGTTGGAATAAAGTCTAAATGTCTTCATGATTTTGCTTCCTGTCCACGTCACTTTAATTACCCTTTATGTTGTTCAAAATGACATAGACCAACTGACACTGTATTTGTTTTTCAGGTTTCTAAAATGTGGTGAAAATCACTTCATAGTTTTACAATTGTATTTCTTTGTATTTATTCTGTGATGTCATTTATTACACAGCTAGAACATTGTCTATGTCCAATTCGACTTGTAACAGTTTTCATGTGTGTCAGTTTGTTGCTTAACTGTGATGTCTTTGGATATACTTTTTCCCCACTCTTGATCAATACAAATTGACATATCTTGCAGTAGATCAGCGCGTTCTGGGCCATTTTTATACTTCGTTTTGACTTTACAAATTTATCAAATAAGCCTACTAAAATATAACTTTTGAACGACGATGCGGCAGCTTGGGCTCATAAAAAATATAACAAAAATAAAACAACAAAAAAAACATACAAAACAAACTGTAAATGACTCAATAAGAACTATAAATAAAGAAATAGAATGTACTGAAAAATAATGATCGTGTAATCCAGAATTCTCAGATATATGCTACACACAAATGTTTATATCATGAGTAGTCTAGTGGTGTTCACGTACTAGTCCTACACGATATGCAATAATCTTCACATAAAGAGTGGTCTAGTGGTGTTCACGTACTAGTCCTACACGATATGCGACAATCTTCACATAAAGAGTAGTCTAGTGATGTTCACGTACTAGTCCTACACGATATGCAACAATGTTCACATAAAGAGTGGTCTAGTGATGTTCACGTACTAGTCCTACACGATATGCAACAATCTTCACATAAAGAGTGGTCTAGTGGTGTTTACATACCCCTACACAATACAATGCATTCTTCATATCATGAGAGGTCAAGTGATGTTCACGTACTTCTTTCTACACGATGTTGTTTGCAGACAAAAAGGCTGCTTTTGTTTCCATAACAAAGTAACTATGGAAGAATTTTGTTTGTACAAATCATTACTAATTATCTTTCAGGTAGACTTCGTGATTAAATAGTACCTGGTTAAGACTGACAAACATGCAGTTACTATTAGCTTCGTCACCTCTTCGAAACTTAGTTTATATGGCAGACCAGTATATCACGACAAACTATATGACACGATATTCACTTTTATGAGATCTCATCAGCTATGGTGATGACAAAAATTGTACTGATGCTGCGTGATAAAAGTAGTTGATGATGTCCTTCTGCATTTTACTCATTTATTAAATTGAATTGTGTAACACTTGACAACATCAGCTATTATTGTAATTTGCATGTTACACTTTCGGCTCTGCTACAGCGGGTATTCGTTAACGTTTGTTTTAGCTGACCTTGGTTTCATATCAACAGCTTTAGTGACTGGATAGACTGAAAATAAATTATCCTATTTACATTTTGACCATGACATGACTTTTAACGTTTCCTCAATTTTTTTATAGTGCTTTTTTCACCACTCAGTAATTCAGTCCCCAACTCTTCGATAGCTTTTTTAATTCTTCTGCATCTTCTTTTAATTCAGATTATTCCATCTTATCCATGACTGCTAATTGATTCAAGCTTTAATTAATAGCATCAGATATTTGGTACACGCCGTCTATTTTCTCATTCACAATTTTAAACTCAAACGATATCAAACTGTACGTTTCATCTATTCAAATGTTCCTGTCAGTTTTGGCTAGACTTTCCTCAGAACTGGAAAAGAAACATCTGAAAGTAATGAACAAAGATGTAAGACGGATGATGCTGCGAAGTAACAATCCTTGCACCAAAGGTGCAATGATATGCAATATAGTTGAACTCGAGAGGAAACAAAACACATACCTTCTAAATTGTGCATCAGTTCATACAGAATACACACCAATCGTTTACATACGAACTCACCGCATTGTGGTTTTTTACCAAGCGGTTGGGTAGGATTGTGCAAATTGTATACAATGAACTGAGATCAGATAATGCAAAGGGGGAAGACAAAGATAATTTTCATTCAAATAATATTTGTCACGTTCAAAACGAGAATATTTTTGGAAAGAAAGTGTCTGATGATGACCAATTGACAGGAGAAGATAGAGGTCCTGCAAATAACAAGTTTAATTTGAAATTTATACGTAAACAATTTATTACACTCTTCATTCATAATATGTCAAGCTATGATTCACACCTTTTCATCAAGGAGCTGGTAAAACAATATCTGAGAAATGAAGCACAAAAAAGGAGAAAAAATTCATCCCCAGCACGGATGAAAAATATAGTGCATTCAGCATGGACTTTGTGGTTGATTGGATAGAAGCCGACGGCAACACCGGAGGTGCGCGTTGCAAAGTTGCTAAGAAAGCTCCAGAGTAAAGAACTAATAGGTTCGTGGATAGCTATCGTTTCATGGAGCAATCCTTTAAACAACCAGATAAGCATGTAGATAACATAAAATTTACAGAGACAACTAAAGATTTTAAAAACATGGGCATAATCTCGTCGCTTTCAGCGATGTGTTCTGAAAGAACAATATCAAAGATGAAGAATAAATTTCTTCGAACAGACTTTTAACATTTTCAAACTAAACACTTAAGTGACCTTCATAACTATTACGAATTAAAAAGATGCTTTAATGTTATGTGACATCTTTGAGGATTTTCGTAATGTCTAGTGTCTGAAATACCACAAACTTGACCCAGCACACTACTACACCTCTCCTGGTTAGTACATGATTCAAGCTTAAAAATATATGGTGTACACCTTGAATTACAAACTGAACATAATACCTACTGGATGATTATAACTGGGGTTCGTGGAAGTATTAACATGATACCTACCGATGATTATAACTGGGGTTTGTGGAGATATTAACATGATACCTACCGGATGATTATAACTGGGGTTTGTGGAGGTATTAACATGATACCTACCGATGATTATAACTGGGGTTTGTGGAGGCATTAACATGATACCTACTGGATGATTATAACTGGGGTTCGTGGAGGTATTAACATGATACCTACTGGATGATTATAACTGGGGTTCGTGGAGGTATTAACATGATACCTACTGGATGATTATAACTGGGGTTCGTGGAGGTATTAACATGACACCTACCGGATGATTATAACTGGGGTTTGTGGAGGTATTAACATGACACCTACCGGATGATTATAACTGGGGTTTGTGGAGGTATTAACATGACACCTACCGGATGATTATAACTGGGGTTTGTGGAGGTATTAACATGATACCTACCGGATGATTATAACTGGGGTTTGTGGAGGTATTAACATGATACCTACTGGATGATCATAACTGGGGTTTGTGGAGGCATTAACATGATACCTAATTGATATGCAAAGGCTAATCACGAATTATATACAGATGAAACGACTAATCACGAATTATATACAGATGAAAACGGCTAATCACGAATTATATACAGATGAAAACGGTAAGATACAAAATGATAGAAAGTTTGATGAAATAAATGTATCATGTACCTAGATGATTATAGCCTCTTTGAATAATGGGTCATCATTTACGAGTGAAAGACTACAGATGGGCCCTTTTGGCAGACAGGAATGGAATGCGATATATGGAATCATTTCTTGTGTACGCTCTATTAGTGTGAAATAGGGTGACTTCATATTCGTTACTGTACGGTGTATCATCATAATTTCGTGTTTCTTAAATGAATGACATCTCTCTTCGACTTCATATCCGTTACTGCATGTTGTATCATCATAATTTCATATTTGTTACATGAATCACATGACTCTTCTACTTCATGTCCGTTACTGTACGGTATATCATCATAACTTAATGTTTGTTACATGAATGACATGACTCTTCGACTTCATATCCGTTGTTGGACGGTATATCATCATAACTTAATGTTTGTTACATGAATCACATGACTCTTCTACTTCATGTCCGTTACTGTACGGTATATCATCATAACTTAATGTTTGTTACATGAATGACATGACTCTTCGACTTCATATCCGTTGTTGGACGGTGTACTTGTATATATTCATATATTCACGTCTCTTGAACATTTCAACTTCATAGTGGTTGTTGGACGGTATATTCTCATTTATTATATATTTCATAATGAGATATTGAAATATATCAGTGGGTGAAAAATGATACCACCACAGTGGAGATACCACTTTTATCGCCACAGTTGCAATATCACTTTTGGAACTACTTTCGTGTCCATTTGGGAAATATATCTGCCCTTACGTCTGTTATTCAAATCTGTATTTCCAAATTTAGACCTATTTCATTTTCTTCGTTTTCTTGCTCTTCTTCTTCTTTCTCTCTCTCTCTCTCTCTCTCTCTCTCTCTCTCTCTCTCTCTCTCTCTCTCTCTCTCTCTCTCTCTCTCTCTCTCTCTCTCTCTCTCTCTCTCAGGATGAACAGATCTTAAAATGTGTCAAGACTGTAGACTCTCTAGTATACATTTATGTAATCAATAAGGATGTGCCATCACAAAAATACCTAAAACCCAGCTCCGAACAACAATAAGTGGATTTCAAGTAATAACTTTTTTAAATAAGTTTTCCACATGAATCCTGCAAATTATTAGTGACTGAACTTATGTGAACTGTTGCTATTCGATATTCTGTCACCCATACAGTATAGTATGCCTTCTACACACTACGACAAACGGACACATTTTAAGGAAAAACACTTGGTTAAATATAGTAATAAAAATTTGTAAGTAGCAATTCTAACTCTCAACACAATCATAATCATGTTTGAAAACGATGGAGAAATCGGGCATTGATGAATGTTGTTTGAAAACCGAATTCAAGTGACAACCGAAATTTGGGTGCAGCGTCTGTTGCCGGACTAAACTGCTACCTTGCCAAGGCCAAAAATTCACGTTCGAATGCAGAAATGAACGAAAAGGTTAAGAACCAAAATCCAGACAAGTAAACTCACAATCAATAAAATCTTTATTTAAAGATGTTGCGCTCTGAATCTGTCGGATGTGACCTCTCTGTGACGTTTCTACATGACATCCACCCCAACAATGTTCACTGTATCAATCCGCACAATAAATGTGTCAACGAAAATAAAAATGTCTTCAATTTATATGAAAACAATCATCAATTTGACAAAATACACAATTTGATGCATTATTTGTACAAGCTACACTCGCCACTCGTGACAATACAATGTTTCCCACTTCACTCGTGAACTATTTCCTTATATCCACCCATAAAACGTAGATATCCTCAATGTATTCATATACTCATATGTTGGTGAGCGTCACAGTTTCATTGATTAAATCTAATTTAAGTAATAGATCGAAATATATTTGTTTAGATAGGGTGTCAGAATTGCATATATTAGAGTAAGACCAACTTCAGTACCAAATACATTTGTAAATAAATATATCATTTCATATATGTTTGTTTGTCTTCTCGCCAATCCAAAACTCACTCTGTCTATCTTGTGACAAACTAGGTAGTCTGAAAAAAGATGGAAAACCTTAGGAAGAGAACAACAGTAAAAATATGTGCAGAAGAAAAGGAATTTCTAAATTAGAAAAAGAGAGAAAGATAATTGATGATTAATTAGTTGTTGTGAGCATGGAAAAGAAAGAGGAACAAACTCACCAAACCGACACACAGAGGATTTACAGTATTTTGATTATCACAATGGTTAATGTGTGAGTTATACTACAAGAAGTTAAAAACCAATACGGAGAAAAAAAAGAGTCTATTCTCCGTGTATCAGTGTTGAAACAAACAAGTTTATGATGTCGTGAAGGAACAAATACATTTCTTGGACAAGAGCGACTAAAGCAAGGAGAAGATGTACTTTGTACAGCATTCCGAAAATGAGCAAAAAAACTTGTTGGTTTATTCAACGATAAATTGAACGGTACGCCAAGAAAAGAGTGTGTTGGTCCAAGGTCGAAGGGTACACCAATAAACGAGTGTGTTGGTCTAAGGTTGAACGGTACACCAATAAAAGAGTGTGTTGGTCTATGGTCGAGTGGTACGCCAAGAAAAGAGTGTGTTGGTCCAAGGTCGAATGGTACACCAATAAACGAGTGTGTTGGTCTAAGGTCGAACGGTACGCCAATAAAAGAGTGTGTTGGTCTAAGGTCGAATGGTACACCAATAAAAGAGTGTGTGGTCTAAGGTCAAAACTCTATTCGTTTACGACAGATCATGATGAGAGGAAAGTCTGTAAGGAATAAAGAAATGCATGATCAAACAAAATTCGAAATGTACTGAAATTTTATTTATTTAGTCGCAATGAAAATTATCAAGAAATGGTATTGCTTAGATCATACAATCAAAACATGTACACAATAAAAATGAATAACTTGGCTCTATCATGTGCTGACAGCAAACGATATCTAGCTTATAGTGTAATTACACTACCTACGGCTATTGAGCACCAAAAGTACACGAACCTTTGGCTCTAGAGGCATAGCCCCTCACCGAATAGCCTAGCCTTACACAGAGCCAACAGCGAGCCCTTGACGTTATACTGCCAAAGGAGCGCAAGGTTTTGTTGTTAAGCACCATGTTGTCTTTAACGCACTTTGCTGGTTAGGCAAACATTGAGTCTCTACATTATAATTGTGCAATTTTTTAAATAAACTACATCTTTCAAAGCAATTACACACAGACATGGCCGGATTAAGACCTTTAGAGGCCCTAAGCACTGAAAAGATTATGGTGCCCCCGCCCCCATGTAATTCAAAATAAAAACAATACTAAACCGTAATTTCTCTCTTTTTTTTTTTTTTTTTTTTTTTTTGTGCCCCTGCTTTGCTGGTGTCCTAAGCACGTGCCTGGTGGTTAATCCAGCACTGCATAAAGATTACTTTCGAAGAAGATGCATCTGTTGTAAAGTATGTGTGCTGGAATGGCATACGCCAAATCAGCAATGGTTTAATACATTCTGTTCTTGAAGAATTATTGATTTGGCCTTGTAAAATTTGCAAGATCTTAAAGTTGTACTGTAAATTTAGCAGAATACAAATCCGTATATTTATCCACATCAAATATGTAATTGATTCCTTCTTCATACTGCATTGTTTTAACCATCTTGTTATCAAGGCTGCTGTTGCTTATTTCCATGTCATCATCATTAAATGAAATCTGTATCTTTTCTAAAACCTGGCAAGATATCTTTTTGGGTGACCGAAATTGACACCTCAAAATTTGTATTCTCTTGTGTGCCCTTTTGTAAGACAACTAACTTTTTATCACTCTTTTATCACATCCAAACTTGTAAAACAAATACGCATTACCTCATAATACTGAGATTGTTCCTTTTATGTTACACTCGTAAAATATTTCTACCACCTCTATAAACACTGTTGAGTTTATCAAAATGTAGTTTTGAGCCATTATTTATGTTGTGCTCCAGTTTCAAAGTACTTTGTGCTTGTTGCACGTGCGCTTCGCTCCGTGCTCACCAGCCGTGCTAGAGTAGATGGATATAAATAGAGGTGAACTTAGAATTTCTCAGTGTGATTATTAATGATGCTTGGGTAAAAATCTTACTAATTTAAATTTCACAGTGGCACTTGCCCAGCAGCTGAGCTAGAGTAGATAAGTTCGTCAAGTGTGGCAATTAAGACTATTAACTCAATAATTCGATTAGTGTGCTAATTACATACATATATACAAACTTGCATGCATACATATGTAGATGTACAAATAGACAGACAGTATGACCTGTATTGTATCAAGAGAACATATTACCTCAGATATCAATTTTTATTTATTATCACTTCAAATATCGTCATAATATTTTATTTGCTTTGGGTGGGGATTTTTGTTGGTTTTTTTTGTTTGTTTGTTTGTTTTTTTTTGTTTTTTTGTTGTTTTTTTTTTTGTTTTGTTTTTTTAGTCTATGGATATCCTTGGGAGTTTATCTGATCATTCCAGACATCTTCAGCTGACAAATAAATATAAAAGACGTGAACGTATCTCGCTTATATCGGATATAATTTTCTTTAAATTGGTAAACAGTGCCAACTAATTAAAAAACGGTCTAATACGAGTAAACTATATATCAATGTTATGCTGCCATCAGCCTAACAAAGTTGTGTACAAAAAATTCAAAGTGTTTATCGTGCGTGCTACGCAAAGGACCAACGTGTTTCGATCTAATTCCAGGCTTAGAACAAAGGAATATATAGGACTACGCTTGGTTCAAGAGATACAACTTAAGTAGCCCTGTTTTCTGTATACATTATGATTTACTTCCCTTTGTGTTTACAGACATAGTACGTTTTATACAACTAATCTTAGGTATGTACACAGGACAATATGCTAATATACGTAACTTGTAACAAAAGCAACACACACACACACAAACGCGAAGGAGAGAGAGAGAGACACACACACATTCCTAGCTGTAACCATTTTAAAATGATTATACAGTATCGTACTGTTAATCAGACGAAAACGGATGCCATCAAAACATCTAATAAATGGGTTTAATTTGATTGACATTTGATAAATTGTTCCATCCATGGTGTTATACTAAAACGATAGTCATATAAACGCATTCAAGGTCAAATAAACGAAACTCAAATGTGTATAACAGGAGGATTTTTTTTCTAGAACCTCGATCTGTTGAATAAAATTAATGTAGCATAATTTGAAACAGAGCATAGTAATTTCATTCATTTTCCCAGTGTAGTCACATGACTGATATCTGTTACTAGCCTATGATGGAATGTGGTGTAGTGTACATGCTGACCTAATAAAAGTTGTATTGCTATGAGAACAACGTTTGGTTTTATCTGCCTGTTAAGTAGCTGACTGGTATGTCCCCTACTAGTGGACAATATATCAACATGGTGGCAGCGGTTGCCAATTAAGGATGCATCGATGATTCGTCAGTTTTAGAGGTCAACTGATTTTAGAAGTTACGCATTTTGCATCCTTTATCACAGTCTCACGTACTACAGGTCCAGTGGCGGAAAACTAACATGACCGACGGTCTCTTAAGCACATTCCGTTTACCGCCAATATTAAATGTAACCGATGGGAACGTTTCGGAAAACTTTAAGCATTGGAAACGACAAGTGCAGATTTACCTAACTGCAAGTGGAGCAACTGATAAAGAGGATGAGGTGCAAACAGCCATAATTTTGCATTGTGCAGGACCGCACATTTTGGATATTTATGATCAATTTGTATGGGACGCAGATGGCGACAAAAACAAACCCGGCAAGGTACTTGAAAAACTTGAGGCATATTGTAACCCCAGAAAAAATGAGGTCCTGGAATCACACAGGTTCTGGAATGTACCGTACCAAGAACCTTTCGACCATTTCCTAACTGAGCTTAGGACGAGAGCGTTGTCATGTAATTTCAGTGAGAAGGATAGAATGATCAGAGATAAAATAGTTTTCACAGTTACCGGAAAACTTCAGGAACTCTTACTCGGAGAAGACAAATTAAACCTGGACAAAACCATACAAAATGTGTCGTGCGTTTGAGCAGTCAAATAAACATATAAAAGAACTGAGGGAAGCCAGCTCTAGCAGTCAGACTATAAATAAAATAACTCGAGGAAGTAAAGCACAAACTCGAAGCCAAAGGAAAAGAAATACTAACAGTCAACCTGGGATTGGCAAACTACGAAATAAACTGTCCTCACCAGTTCAGGGTAAAGATAGCGTTTCACTTAAGGAATATAACTTCTGCGGACGCAAACACGAGTTCAAGAAGGAAAAGTGTCCGGCATGGGGCAAAACATGCGATGTGTGCAGAGGAAGGAATCATTTCAAGGTAAAATGCAAGAAAATCCATTTAGTTAGTGCTAGTACAACGCACGAAGAACAAACAGATGATGATGAAAATTGGCTTAATACCATAGAAACCAGTCAGAAAAGTAGAATTTCTGCATTAATGAATGTCAACAATTGTGAAGTGCGTTTCCAGTTAGATAGCGGTGCCGACATCAACACTATCTGCAAGAAGTATGTTCGTAAAGAACAAGTTAGGCCGACAACACTAACCTTAAAAATGTGGAATAAGTCACATATGAAACCGCTTGGAGAAGTTGATCTGAAAATTATTAACCCGAGCAATGGGGAAGAAACTACTGCTACTCTAGTAGTTGTACCAAATGGTTACATGAATCTCCTAGGATCAAAAACTATTCAGCAAATGGAATTGATTACGGTTAACAGTGACAAATTTATTGCTATGGTCGACACGACGAAACTCGGTGATCTAGGGGAAGCAACTCTTACAGTCGACAACGAAATTTCAGCGAAAACATTGCCGTGCAGAAAGTTGCCACTCTCACTTCAAGAAGACGTGAAGAGAGAAATAGATAAACTTGTCGAAAGAGAAGTTCTAGTACCTGTTACCGAACCTACTAAGCGGGTTAGTCAGATGGCTGTTGTACGAAAGCAGAATGGAAATTTGCGTATTTTGCATAGATCCACAGCCACTAAATACTGCGCTCATGAGAGAACATGCGAAACTTCCGACACTTGAGGACGTGTTACCAAAACTTGCTAATGCAAAAGTCTTCAGTAAACTTGATGTTCGTGAGGCATACTGGCATGTTAGACTGGATCAGAAATCAAGTGAACTAACTACAATGATTACACCTTTCGGTCGTTACAGATGGGCGAGGTTGCCATTTGGACTAAAGGTCTCGAGCGAAATCTTTCAAAGAAAACTCACTGAAGCACTTGGAGATTTGGATGGTGTTTTCACTATATCGGGTGATATAATTGTTGCTGGATGTGGGAGCTCTGAACAAGAAGCGAAACTAGACGAGAGAAAATTGCAAAACTTGTTCAAACGATGCATCGAACGGAATATCATGTTAAATGATGACAAGAAAGAAGTAGGATTGACCGAAATCATTTTTCATGGTCACAAAATAACTAGTGAAGGAGTCAAAGCAGACAATACAAAGGTCAAGGCAATACACGAAATGCCCACACCAACGGATATTTCTGACGTGAAGAGGCTATGTGGCATGGTGCAGTATATGGCGAAATTTCTTCCAGATCTTGCAAATGAACTGGAACCGATTCGTCAACTCACACGTAAAGATTCTGTCTGGAATTGGTCTGAAGAATGCGAGACTGCTTTCAAGAGAATTAAGAAAAGGCTGACCGAAGCACCAGTGCTGGCATATTTTGACGTAAACAAAGAAGTCGTACTACAAATAGATAGTAGCAAGAATGGACTGGGTGCTGTCTTACTTCAGGATGGTTGACCAGTTGAATTTGCGTCGAGGGCACTAAAACCGTCCGAAAGAAAGTGGGCACAAATTGAAAAGGAAGCTCTTTCGATGCTTTATGGTTTAGAACGTTTTGACCAATATACATATGGAAGAAAAGTTATAATACAAAATGATCACAAACCGTTAGCTGCGATACTAAAGAAGCCTTTGAGCAAAGCCCCAAAACGATTACAAGATATCATGATGAAACTGTTTCGATATGACATCGAATTTAGATTTGTGAAAGGAATAAATCTTGTTATCGCTGATGCCTTAAGCCGAGCTTATCTAGAAACTCTCGACATAGAAACTGAACGACCAAGGATCCTGAACGTTATGTTCGACAACTTCCCAGATGCGAGACTGCAAGAAGTCAAGAAAGCAATTTTGGAAGACGCTGATATGCAATTACTTATGGAACTCATTACTGAGGGCTGGCCTGAAGCTAGAAACAAAGTGCCATACTCAACGTTACCATATTTTGATATGCGGGATGTCCTTAGCGTTCAAGATGGAATAATTGTCAAAGGAGAGGCAATTGTAATTCCCAAATCGTTGAGAAAGGATATGAAGAATCGTCTTCACAGTGCTCATTTAGGCTACGATAGTATGATGAGGCGAGCTAGAGGAAAGATATTTTGGCCTGGAATGGCAGGAGAAATTAAACAAATGGTTGAATCGTGTGAAGCATGTGAGGAATGCAAACCTAGAAACCAAAGAGAGCCGCTTTTACAGCACAGTGATGAAGAGAGACCTTGGAATAAGGTAGGCATGGATCTGTTTGAAATCAAGGGTAGACAGTATCTTGTTGTGATCGACTATTTTTCAAATTTCATAGAAGTGGACTACTTAAGTATGGCAAGTTGTAGCCAAGTTGTAACCGTACTGAAGAAACAATTCTCAAGATTTGGAATTCCCACCACAATTATATCAGATAATGGACCCCAGTTTACAGGAAAGGAGTTCGCACAGTTCATTCGCAAATGGGGCATTAACCACAGAACGTCAGCCCCAAATCATCAGCAAGCAAACGGAAAGGCTGAATCTGCTGTTAAAGTCATTAAGAACAAGTTGAAGAAGACACTCATAGATGGTAGAGATCAATATGAAGCCTTGTTAGAACTTAGAAACACTCCGCGTCAGGATACTGGACTTAGTCCGACTCAAATGTCTTTCGGACGAAACACCCGATCAATGATCCCATCAACAAGTGATCTGAATAAGGAACCAGGAATTAACTACCGATCAGCGCGAAAACGCTCGATAAAGAAGTGGTACGATAAGAGAGCTCGAACCTTACCACCACTGAGTATCGGAGAGTCCGTATATTTTGAACACAAGGAAGGAAATAAATGGAAACTTGGTAAAATCAAGGAAAGACTGAGTGAACGATCGTACATCGTGGAAAGTCAGGATGAAGGAACCTATAGACGGAATCGTGGGCACATACGACCCACAAAGATAAAAGTATGCATCCGGGAGACTTCACCGTTACGTGAACCCGAGAATACGGATGTACCGACAAATTGCCACAAAGATCAAACAACTGCAACACCAAGTGAATCAAATAGCTCCGGAATGTCACTTTCAGAGAATGTTAAAGATGACGTATTGCCAAATTCAGATAACACGACAACAACTGCACCAAGAGTAAGACCCAAGAGAAACATCAGGGAGCCTGCTTATCTGAAAGACTTTGTGTGCCACAAGTGAATTATTAACTCTTAACATATAGACCCTAGTCAGTTAATTTTACATTGTTTTGGTTAGTGAATACCTAGTCAGTTAATTTTACATTGTTTTGGTTAGTGAATATGAACTGATAATCTGGTAATAGATTCAGACGGCAAAGATTTAAAGTTTAGCTTTCAATATACACTATATGTCAAGCATATCCCAAGTATTTGTATTAATCATTTAATAAAGTAGAGATAACTAGTTCTTTAAAGAAAAGGGGATGTTGAATAAAATTAATGTAGCATAATTTGAAACAGAGCATAGTAATTTCATTCAGTTTCCCAGTGTAGTCACATGACTGATATCTGTTACTAGCCTATGATGGAATGTGGTGTGGTGTACATGCTGACCTAATAAAAGTTGTATTGCTCCGAGAACAACGTTTGGTTTTATCTGCCTGTTAAGCAGCTGACTGGTATGTCCCCTACTAGTGGACAATATATCAACAGATCTTTCAACATATATAAATCGAGTATGATCTCACAACGTTGATTATATATCTGATGATGATAATCACAGCTCTCTCTGGTGTGAGTCCCTGCTTCCAGAAGCGTCAGTTTTAGGGCGAGACTCCCAGTTTTTACAATTGATCTTCAGTTTTCTGTATGCTGGATTCATAATTTTTGAAGAAATATACAAAATAAAACTTCTTGAATAAATGAAAGAAAAGGATAAGTCTTATATATGTTATCAATAACAATAATATTGATATAAGTTATCACCCTAATTAACGTCAAGAGGTTTTATGAAATGAATGCAAGACACAAAGCTTTTCATCCTCCATCCATAATGTTGCGTGCGTCTATCTACAACGTATCTACATTTTGTTATAACAAGTTCTGGCAAAACCATAATTGATTGATACCAGATAAATTATCTTGTATTGATGGAAATCAGATATAAAACATCCATGGCCTCCGCCAGAACTAGATGGGTGGAGGTAGGTAACTATGTAGATAGATGGGTAAGTAAGTGAGCGAAAGCTAGGGAGATATCAAGATCGGAAAGTAGGTGTGTAATTAATTATAGGTATGCTAGTAACTATGTAGATAGGTGGATAAGTAAGTGAGCGAAAGCTAGGGATATATCAAGATCGGAAAGTAGGTGTGTAATTACATATAGGTATGCTGGTAACTATGTAGATAGGTGGGTAAATAAGTGAGCGAAAGCTAGGGAGATATCAAGATCGGAAAGTAGGTGTGTAATTACATATAGGTATGCTGGTAACTAGGCAGGTAGGAGGTAGGTGTGTAATTACATATAGGTATGCTGGTAACTAGGCAGGTAGCAGGTAGGTGGGAATCGAATCCAACGTGGTACGAACATTTCTGATTTTGACTACCCTCCCCGGAACATGTGCAGTTAATTTTGATCAACATTGAAAATACTACATTTTGTCACCTCTCTAGCAACCAGTTTGGCTCACTTTTTTTTTTTTTCTATATCCTTGAACCGCCATGGTTAGTGCCCAGTGGTGTACTAGCCATTGGGCATACCTGGACAAATCCCGGAGGGCCGCCGCAAAAAAATCTGTTTTTACCGGTGTTTTACTGATGTGAGCAAAACCCCGGGCCTGTCCCGGCAGATAAGTCCAGGGCCGGGTTGCTTACCCAGTACACCCCTGTTATATAACATGCATTATAATATTGTGAAAAACTATTAAAATCACCATAGAATGTGTTCAACAATATCTACTTAATTTATTCATCGTTGATTTTTTATTTTTGTGTTATAAACTCTCTAAATCCTTTGCGAGCTACCGTTTTTCTGAGCGTATTAAATTTTGTCTATTACCGGAAACTCATCCATGGTTCGTGCCCCTGAAATAAAGGCCACGTGACGTAAGATTGCAAGGTAACAATTAGGCCAAAGTGTGGAAAAGGATCGTTTATAATGTCTCTGTATTTTCATGAATTGCATTTGTGATATATTTCATTGCTTTCGTACGAATATTAACTGCAATAAAACATATATCAAAAATAATGCCAAAAGTATTAAAAAAAAAAAAAAATAGGATGCATTTTTAATAATTTTTTTCAAGCTATTTTGATATAATTATCGTATTTAAAGATACGCTGAACTTTTAAAAGATTTTGTTTCTTCTTCAGGTTATGTCACAACAAAGATTTTTTTCCCCTACATTACAATAATCCAATAAAGAATTTCATACTGCATACTCTTCCATTTTATTTATTTTTTCTAACATGATATAAGAAGTGCGTGTTATAGAAACAAAGTTTTTACATTGCCTTTGTCGTCTAAGAAATCTCTGTCGTGGATTTCCTGCTAATAAAACGGTAAATAAAACCAACATGTGAATAGCGGCCATGGCTTGAACAGCTAACACTCACGCCAGGGCCACAAACTTGAGGCAAATATGGCATTACTAAAATTGGTCATTTTCATTGTGTTTTTTCAATTTTAATTGTAGCATTATTTAAATTTCAGTTCATCGAATATTTCTTAAGCAGCACTTACTGTAAATGTCAACGAACGCTAGTGACCCAGTTGATGACGTCAGGATCTCAAAAGAAGCGCGTGAGGTCGCGAGAAACATAGCGCACGATTCAAGGGTATATAACGAAGTTAGGTGGCTAGACGATATATATATATATATATATATATATATATATATATATATATATATATATATATATATATATATATATATATATATTAACGCTCCATCTTAATGTCCCTTCAACTTTCATTATATATTTTGAAGTGGGGTTGCGAGATAATGAATAAACACAACAATATGGTATTGGATTAGGGATTAGTGTAAATGATATAATGAGCAACTTTGGACAGAAAGAGAATAAAAAACGATGAAGAAAGAAAACAAACACACACACAGACACACACACACAAGAACATAGATGAAGAAATATTTTTAAAAAATGTAAGAAAAATAAGAAGATTACATAACATTTGGCAGAACATTAAATGGGATATTGAGTTATATCTTTATATTCAGTCATGTTTTGCCAGTTTAAAAGATTTACTGAGCTAATTGAAACGCTGTATTACGTATATCACATGTGAGGAGGGTTGTACCAGACAGTGCAAAGGTTTTGTATTTTTAGCCAATCAAAATTGGTTTTACATATTCTTTAACCAAGTTACAATCTAGTCCTTTGAACGCTTATCATATTTTGTATCATTAAATAGGCATATTCTTGATACAGTTTGTTTTCAGCTGCAAAATGGGGAAGATCAACCACTGAGAGCAACATATTTTCTAATGTTAACACTTATGAAACATTCAGATATGGAGATTAACCCTTAAAAGTAATTTGCAAAAGTTCCAGCTCTATAACTGGAGAGGTATATTATGATGCCTACAAAAGCTATTCAAATAAATCAGTCATTTTTTACTAACATTGAATGATGGCTTTTTAACTTAAGTACAGTATAGTAGTGTCGTAGATGGAAGGGTTCGTGTTTTGATACAATGCTAAACGCTTTACCCCTGCTGCCTTAGACGTATGAATACATGTAAATATCCATGCACTTACAGAAATAGTACATAATTATTCGGAGCACGGTGGTTTTTATAAATATTTTCGCTTTGGTCAGGAATTCGCATGCAACAGGAAAACTCCAAGGCGCATTTTTAAGGTAATCGTGCTTGCAAACAAATGACGTCACAAATCACCTGCAGTGTCACTAACCGGTTGGCATAAATACGAAGAGTTTATAACAGCAGTGATAAAGAATACTCGGAAATTGTACAGTTATTGAACATTTTCAGCCTACTTTTAATCTTTTAAAAGGAAGCTTTTATCAATATTTTCGTCAGTTAAAGCACCACCATTATGTACCGGTGACCCTCCCAGGCAGTGTTGGGTGATTTTGGAGACCCAAAAAGTGTATTTTAATGTGGGGTGGGGGGAGGGGGGTCAAAGCATGTGACCTCAAAAAAGTGATGTAGAATTGAGAATACATTTCCTACTCATGTAAGCCTATAGAAAATGACTTTGCACGCATGAGAGACTGGATGGTACTGTTGTTGAAACTTTCATGAAGATCTTGTTGAATTTTTCTCAGCATAGAAAATTATCTTTCTGCATCTACATTGCTGTGAGGGAGTGTCAAACATTCAATTCTGAAAAATGATCTGCAACTTCAAATGACAGATTATGCCCAGTAATGAAATTGCAGAAAAATACTTATCTTTTTGTGACATGATCTCTCGCTGATTGTTTAAATGTTAGTTACTTTGGGATTGAGCTTTGCATTCATGCATTTTCCCGATGCTAGGTGGTGGTGTTATGTCAACAAATGTTGTACACTCCAGAATGACTAATGTCAATATGGTGTTGGCAGTAACTGCAAAGAATAAAATGCTCCCCCATGCTTCTGTGCTTCACAAAGTCAGACTCTGTCAAACATGAGTTCTGAAATTTAGTTTTGAGGGGATTTGCCAGGAGTCACGCTACCAGGCAAAGTGGGCAACTAAGTTGCCGAAAAAATGTAAACTTTGCCTTCTTCTATTAGGAAAGCAAAAACGACTTCTCCCTGTCATTTTTTTTGTTTTTTAGATCTACACCAAGTGCCAGTAGTTTATGGCTTTTGAAATACTCCTTCAACCCATTCAAGTAGTTAGGATTAAGCCCTAGGTGAATGGATTTCATTATGCCTTGTCAGGTATTCATATCAATTGCATTAACAAAACAAACTCTTGCACATTCACAGGCATGTGTTTTGACAGCTGATTGACCAATTAACTCTTTCCCCCCGCAAGATATCGCTGCCTGATTTCTGCAAGTTACCTATGATGATGAACTTAACTTGTCTTTCGAAACTAATCATCTATATGTAAATAACAATTCGTGTTATAAGAATAGAATCAGTGGAAGCACTTTCTAAATGTAAATTTTGAAAATTTTAACTGCCATGCTTACATTATTGTCTTCATAAAATCAGTTTGAAATTGTCAGTGAACCTGCTCAGGCTGCTAAGGGGTAATAATGGCGGACATTGCGGTGTCTTGGAAGTATGTCTTCATTAGACTGTCTGTTTTCATAATTCAATGGGCACATACATTTAATGAAATTATACAATTCGTAGAAGGCAAAGTGTAACTATTATGTGATTGAAGATTTAACCTAAAAATAAAAATGTGTTGGTCAGAAACGTATGGGACAGTGCCTGTGGAATTGATAAGAGTTCTAACTTAAGGTCAAGGTTGTTTTCTTACATCACTCATTTCTGTGAAAACACGAGAAAAGTAGCAAAGAATTTTTTAAAAACTTCACTAGAAAATGACAGTCAAAAGATTCACATTTAATTTAGAATCACCTCCGTCAAAATGCAATTGTAAAGTTCAGATTACTCATCAGTGACCACTGTGGTTGATGGATGAACACTATAATGTTGAAGACACATGTACATGTGCTCTCATGTGCCTGTTATAGCCAATATAGGGGTTGTTTCATACTTGTTTAGAAATGTTTTCGACTGCCATTTTCTAGTGAAGAAACTAACAAAAAATAAAATTTGTTATTTAAGTGGCAGTTGCTTAAGTATTTTACCTATTTTTAAATACAATACTGTAATCTAGGTACTCCTGTCAGTTAAAATTAATTACAATGTATAGTTTCTGCTATGCTTTTTTAAAGTCATATGGCCCAAATACTTTCAAGTATGAATACACTGCATAAGAGTATGATACATTCATACACTTACAAAATATTATATATAATATACATACAACATTGAGAATTTTCTACTTGAAGATAATGTTAAATGCAAATATGCATAATATGAAATACAGGACACAGTTTAAATAAGAAAACCAGAGCAAACACACACAGACACACACACACATATATATATATATATATATATATATATATATATATATATATATATATATATATATATATATATATATATATATATATATATATATATATACACATTTATTTATTGCAGTTCTTGCTAAGCTGCCACTTCTCCCTATTCTGCTCTCACTTCTCCCTATTCTGTGCAAAAGGAGAAATCACTTCTCCCTAAAATTCAAGTCTAGCTTAACCCCTGCTTTGCTCTCTTTGCAGATGGTTCTTCCTTCCTTCAATCACAGCGACATTTTGCCTTCAGAAATGAATCACACTTGTACACTAATTGACTACCTAATTAATCATGTTTTCCATTTTATATATGGAGTAAAATCCAACATGAAAGAAATTTTGCTGCTGATCATGAACTTGCCAATAATCTTTAATAAAGATGACTTAAATATCCTCATTCAAGGCAGTGATGTGTTGTAACTTTTGTTCTTCAGCACATATCTCTTTCATTTACTGAACTTCAAATGAATTGGGTTTTACCACTTACTGTACATTACCTATGCAAATTAGCTTAATGGGCTCTCACAGCAGTGTTTAAAGGACTTGGCATGACATCACCCTAGTTGTTGTCAGCCAATTAAGTAATTTGTGAAATGGTGGTTGTTGATCGCTAACCACTTTACCTTTTAATTGCCTATATGCCAATTAGCTGTATAAACGGCACCAAGGATAGTTTTTAATGAGCTCCAAACAGGACTGTTTACTGTTTATATAAACAAAATGTTATGGGCATATATCAAGGTGGTCAAGAAATCTGTCTCTCCCTCTGTTTTTTTTAGGGGGGGGGGGGTGTAACATTACTGAAAATATTGTTTTTTTAAACACATCATGTTGTGGCAAGTATGTAATCAAGGAAAGTGTCTCATTGCTCAGTTACAAAATGTCACTTAGTAAGTGCTTGATTTTGGTGGTTGATCTAGAAATCAAGCACTTATGTGATTAAATTTAGCTATTTAATAATAATGAAGGGTTACAAGTTTCATAAGGCTCTAAGGAAATCATGTGCATCATGGAGTAAAGATCATTTTCACATGCTCGCTGTCTTTTAAAGGGGTGAGGGTGTGGTCATTAAATTTAGTTAAATTCATGCAATTACCATAATATGATGATGATGTATATGTAACATATTTTTTTGCAGATGACCCTACTGGATGGTGGCTGGCCATGGATTGCGCTGGGTTTAGGGCTTTTTCTCACAACATTTGGGAGTCATGGGTTCCTGATCATGCTCTATGTTTTATGTTTTTTTGCAGGGTAAGCAAATTATCATCTGTGGTGTTTAAATGGTCACAGTAGAAATTTTCAGTGGATGTGATCAGTAGATAGCCATTTAGATCAAGCACATATAATTGTATAATTACAGATATGTTTAAATTTTGATAACATAAACATTGTCCCTTGGGGATGCTCTTGCATGTGTTACTGATTGCAGGAAGTTTATGATATTGTCTATTCTGCTGTTGTCAAGAAAACTTTTACATTCTTTCCAGTGGATATTTGGTTTTCTCAAATAGACAAAATATTGTCATCTATGTGGTGATACCATGTTTAAAACTTCATTCAAGAAAATGGTTACATAGTGCATGTTTCGCGGTAGAATATAACAGAATATTGTGCCTTATGTGTAACTGAGGTAAAAAATGTAAATTACCAAAGAATGTTTTTTTGGAGTAGAAAAGGAGAATTGTTAGAAAGAACAACCATGGTGACGGTCAATGAGAGTATCGTATATAATAATATTTTGAAGATCTATATCAAAGTCATTAAACTGTAAATATCTACAATTCCTCTTAAACCTCTTGCATGACAGCTGCTTATCCCTACTATTTCAGTTTGCAGATGTGCACCAAAAAATAATGTTGTAAACCTGCAAATGTTTAGGAATTTAACAAACCAAGCACCAGAAATTTGGATTTTATACTAACAGTTGAGAAGATGTATATCAGATCTACAGAGGATTTAACATTTTTTCCTGCATTAACAATTATAGTCAAAAGAACTGAAATTGTAATTCATTATATTCAAGAAAACCCAACAGGCTGAAAAAACTGAAATTTTGCAAAGATTCATATTTCATATTCTCAGTTCTCAGTGAAAAATTCATATTTTGTATTTAACATACCATATATACTTGATTATAAGAAGACTTACCTATAAGTCATCACCCCCCCACCCCTTTTGTATGGGTGAATTGTTGTCAGTGAGTTGGAGTATAAAGTAAACAAACTAAATTCACATTCTGTGGTGCAGTTGTTATGTTTTTCTGCAAAGTCCATAACTTTTAGCTTGACTACACTATTATAAGGATTACGTTTTCTTTTCCCCATATTGGTGAATTCACACTGTATGATATCTAAGTGTTAAGGTACCTGGTAACTGACAGAAAACTGAAGATTCGGAAACTTGTGTGATGATTTATGTGGAAACTGAGCTGCCTTTACAAGCTAAGGGATTAAGGTCAGACATGCAGAGCAAGTTGTTAATTTAATAGCAGTAATGCATTAGATGCTACTGTTGCATTTTGGGATACTAAATTCCCAGTCCAAGCTCAGTATTCCCACCTCCAACTAATTGGAGCCCCAGAATTGAAAAGAACATTATCACATTCTGATTTCTTAGTCATAGCCAATATATGAAATATCTTCCTCTTTTTCCTTCGACTATTGTATGTAGGACTCTCAACAAATTTCACCATTGTTGCTGCTATTAACCTTTTTTTTTTTTTGTGCCTAACATATCCTTTTTTGCTTGAATCTTTTTCTCCTTGCATTGTGTTTTTTTGTACCTTTTTGCTAAATTTGAAAGGTTTTTGCACCTTGCTCAGCGAAGCACTACTTCTGTGTATTGTTTCTCCTAAGTATCACCTACCTTTTTTTGGTTCCTGATTATATTGTTTTTTTTGTCAGTTTTTCTACATTGGCACATACAAAATTGTATATTGATAATAGGCTGAATTACTGTATTCATGAAAATTTATTTAAAACTTTAAATATTTTTAATCATTTTTTTACAGGGCCCTCATAGTTACCTTCTATTATGGCCGTAAGCAGTCACAAATTACTTTACAAGTTACCCCTGAGCTCCCTACTAGCTCTCCTGGAATCCAACAGGTAGGAAAACACACAGAGATGAGGTTGCATTGATCTCATTTAGATATGACAATTTAGTTTTGCTAAAGTTTCATCCACAGGAAAAAGTTTTTTGCACATGCAACATGTGGTTGAGAACAGCACTTAATGTCACAGCTTCCATGACAAGTAGGTGTGAAATATTTAGAAGATGATCAATTATTCTTATCTGATCATCCCCGTACACACCTCAGTTTCCCCTCGAAACACCCCTTTTGATCAACTGTATTTGCAAATGAAGTGCAATACTGGGCTGGCATAAAAAAATAGGCAATCTGTGTGACTTAATCACTACCATAATATACGACCTGTCTTGCTCGAATGGTCAGTTGGCCATCCTACGGGCAGTATGGTGTGATTGGTATGTGTGGAACCTCATGATGACACGTGCAAGATAGGGTCTCATTTGCATAACACACTTTTACTGAGTACATATGTCAACAGAACTGGAAAATTTACAATATCAAGTGTTTGTGGTTATTTTTTGTATGCAACTTGATTTAAAACGCACTTGAGCTATAACATCAGACACTAACCACATATATGTGTAAACTTTAATTATAGTATTTTATTGTAGTAAAATTTTTCATATTATCCATGATTTTACTATGACATCATCACCAACTTTCAACCAATGTAAAACTGCTATCTGACTCATTATAGTTGATGATTGACTTGGTTCTTTTCTGTTTAAGCCTTTGACTTTGATAGTGAAAAAAAAATCCTTCTTGCCACTTTTATTTTAGAACTAAATATTTATTGCTAATAACATGTTGAAATTTCTTCCTAGGATTTTCCAAGATTAATTTTGAGCAATTCTGTGATACCAGAGTTTGAGAATTTTAAGGCAAGGTGGAGGGTAGTATCCAAGTAAACAGAATGATTTCACCTTCCAGAAATGTAGGTCTATCCCAATGTACCCTGTAGGTTACAATTGTGGATAATGTTATTATAAACTATTGATGTAGTTTGCTTCAAATTGTTGTGTTCCTTGTATGTAATTTTTAAAGAAAATACCAGCAAAAGTAGTGCCATAGATTTCCATATCAGTGTATTGTTGACTTTTTCATTAAAGTTGCACTTTATGTCTTAGTAAGAAAAACAACTCTTGTGAATAAAGTTCTTGTTATGGAAAGGGGAATATCAATTATTAGTTGAACACGTGCAAAAATCTATTAAAAAAGGTGAGTACTGACATTCAGTACATGGAAAACAACTAATACTTTTCAAATGCATTTAACCAAGGTTTCTGTTAACAGATATTCTGGTGTATTATATGCCCAACTTCTTCACCAGGACTTCCAGAATTCAACCACTGTACAGCCTAGGGACTTTCCTTTCTTACACTTATATGCCCAGATAATCAACCCATGTTGTCTCCGCCATTGCAAAAGCCAACTTATCTCTGTCACCAGAGCTGCTTAATTGTGCCTATTAATTGATTTACAATACCCGGTAAAGAAAATAATGCTGACTCACATATTGTTTCCTATCTAGTCAACAATACCATGTAAAACTTCTGTGAACACTGATAAGAGAATAACTTAATCTAATAAGTTAGTCATTGATTTAGGCATGTCCTTGCAAATTATCTGTAAAAATTACTTTAAGTCCAGCCAGCATATCTACTGCCACTTGCAATCAAAATAATCACTGACAGCATCTTGTTAAAAGTACATGTGTACTAAACCTCAGAGCTTTAAGTGACAGTGTTGATGAAACTGAATGCTGACAACTAAAGATGTATATTTCACTAAATACATTTATTTCATGAAAGACATATATTGCACAACTTTACTGGGTTGTGGACTTCAGTGGGTACATACACAATTCACTTTCATACTGCTCAGACTGTTGAATAAATCTGTACATACCATTTAAAACAAACTCACCAATTTTAAGCAAGATGCAGAACTTGACTGCACAACAGTCTTTCACGCGGCCCTAGTTTTTCCTACTTTGGAAACCTTGGAAGTCTAAGACTTGTGGAGAACAAAATAAATGGAACCCACGCATAATTATTAAAGACTCAAGATTATATTGAGGATTTTAAAAACAAGGGAGAGTGTGTATGTTTATGTGTGTCAGAGATTCATCCTTTCTTCTAGGATAAAGTCAATACAGTAAAGCCCTGCTATAGCACGATGGTCGGTGTCCACAAAACAAGATCATGCTATGTCCTGAACCGTGCTATAACCAACCTAGACAAAACCAAGTCATTTAGCTGAAGAAAATGATGCATGCACCAAAAAGGGGGGGGTGTAAAATTGTGGGCGCAAAACAACGTGCTTCATTGGCATAGTTACCATCTTAAATCAATGCATATTAAACGAGAAATACACATGCAGTGAAAACAGAGATTGCACATATAATATTTTACTTTATTTAGAGAACCATGCATTGGTACATTTATATGTACGTGTCTAATGTATTGCATGAATAGTTAAAGGATCAACACGTGTACTCACCAACCGATCTCATGGCATGCGTAGGAGTGAGTCCATAATAATTCCATCGAAAATTTGCACACAGAAGTATAATATCATTGTCTGATTAAGTTTTGAAATCCTACATCGTCGTCTAGTCATTTTAAATTGTCATCGTCTAGTCATTATAAATCTCGTCTGACTCCAATTCCTCGGCTTTACTGTCATATGCGGGTGCTTATGCAGAGACTGAGCTTGGGCTCTGCAAGTAACACTTTGATCATAAAGTCAGAAATCTATTAAAGAATGCAACTGAACACAATAACCACCCTCTGTTACTTGGCACTGAACAAGTATCAAAATCACAGCTTGATCAAAGGGTTGTCACGTGGGAAAACAAAGTGTGTGGTGCCTTTACAAGCTAAGGGATTAAGGTCAAAGTATATGCACAGGAAGTTGTAGAACTCTACTTGGCACTGAACAAGTATTAGATTCACGGCTCGATCACAAGGATTGTCAACTTGAAAACAAAGTGAGTGCCTTTACAAGCCAAAGGCTTATCGGCCTACGTGCACTGGTATAACGAAGCGTACTATAGCTGGGCTTAACTGTAATTAATAAATAATTAATAAATCAAAATATTTTCTTCAAAAAAGTTTACAAGAAGGCATAACTCGGATGAGCCAAGTTGACAACTCTTAGAAAATGGTAGGGGACTATTTTTGGTAGAGAGACCTGGGTTTCTAAATCAGAATTCGGCTGCGAACCCTGTGTACTTTGGATTTGATAATGATTGCTTTGAGATGTTGAACATATGTAAGGGAGGTCACATATATTAGTGATGTATTCGGGGTACATGCTACAATTTGGGCCAAATGACTTAGCTCTCCAGCTAGAACTTTGTGAAGTTGGTGAAAATAGGGAGAAGTGAGTGTATAAAGTTCAAAATTTACTCTGTACAAAATATTCACTTTAAACTTCTGTTTTGCATATCTTCATGTAAGATGATTGAAATACTTTTATAAAAAAACCTATGTTAAAACTTTTCCTTAGTTTGCTTCGCCATAGTTTTTATACAGCATAGTTACAGCAAAGCTTGAAAATAGGTTACAGTTCAAAATCTGCAACTGTTTCCATAGTAGAAGTAATCTTTTCATTCATTTATTGGATGAAATATTAGATACAGTGATTCATTTTATTAGTAATGTACATGGATATGTCCAGTAAATCATAATTTTCTTCCGACTACAAACATGAAATTTTTCGCATGTTATTTCTCAATCAAATACATTACCCAATCACATTAACAATAGGAAATTACTCTCTGCTACCTCTGCCAGCCCTCCCTGAAAGACAAAAAATGTATTTACATCTATATATCATATCAGTGCCTCTGAAGAATCCATTGCAATTTATATTTAATTTTGACTATCCATCCATTTATTTTCTGTAGTATGGTAAGTCAGGACATTGATTAACCTTGTGAATACAACATTTGCATTTTTTTTTGGTGAATTTATTTGTAAATGTTGCAAATTTGTACCGTTGTTATTGTACATGTGATATTGATCGGAAACATTCTATTTTTCACTGGTGTATTGAATTGTGCTGTTAAATTTCAGTTATTTTGCAGTTCTTAGATCGTCTCAGTAACGAGTTCATCTATTTAAATAATTTGTATATTTGTTCTATGCATTTGTTTGTTTTTTCTTCTCTCATGCATTACAGAGAATGTTTGGTCCAACGTCCAGAAAAGGTAATTAAAGGGCTACAAAAAAAGAGCACACTCTGAAACTTCCAAACATGAAGTACTAAGCATTCGTCTGAATTTGGAATCGTTGGCCAGTTTTATAGGGGCCGTCAAGATGCCACCCCCACTTCCAATGAAGATAACTAAAACAGCACCTACAATGACGATTACTTCAAATCCAGTCGAAGCCACGCCAAGTAATTCCAGTCAAGCAATACACATAATACTTCAAGCTCAGTCATCTAGAATGTAGATGAGCGAGTTGGAAGAAACTATGACCATTGTTAACCAAAATTAGTAGCTCACTGGGCATATGTCCCTTTTCTCACCCATGCATGGAATTAGAAATGACAAAGCTAGACATGCGGGATTACCTTCTAACTTTTCCAGCTAAACCGACCTGCAAGTCATATACCATTCACCATACACTGTCCAGGCTGCTAACTAAGTGGTCAAACTGTCCAGATAATTGATGTATGGTTTTGGTGGTCATAAATCTGTTGTCTTAGACTGGCAAACAACACATTGCTCAACATTTCCAATAGCAACTGTGTCCTACACCCTGCACACTGCTCGGACTAGCCTGTCGACCAGCCAGATTGACCATATCCATGATACCAGTACATGGCAAACTGGTATCACATTTGGAGCTGTCCATCCAGCAATCCTATCCGGCCCAACTGACCACACTAGACTGGCATTCCCCAGCAACACCATGCTCCGTGATGAACATAGCTTGGCTCTACTAACATATCCGACAGGTAGAACCTTTTCTGCACATGCTGACAATTTGGCATCATCATTGGGATACGTAATAATATACCCTTGGACACAGAGCATACAGGAAGAGGACAATCCCCCGGTTGACGGGGGGGGGGGGGGGGACAACATAGAATTGCTGATCATTCTGATCCAGCCATGGAAAGGACAGAATTGAGTTTCAAGGCAGCAATTGAAAAAATAGACAGAAATTTGCCTTCATCGGAATGCCCTGCTTCACCTTCAGTCAACACTATGTACAAGGTCAAGGCCTTGGTGGACATGGATGTTGATGACGATGAACATCTGTCATTCAAAATCTTGCCATAGTCATCAAGGATTGCAGAAATTACCAGGCATATCTTGGATAAAATTTGCCACCCCATAATGTTGAGGGCCTTTTTTTCAGTGAGTCAGTTGCCTGCAACTTTCTCACCGCACTAGTACAAATAACTTACTGATGTTTATCATTTGGATGTACCTAGCCTATTGTTGCCTTCAACATGTCTGCTCCACTCTGTTATAAAGTGGCACACTTAAATCTTTAGTCCCACATCTAAATTGGTCAGGAACGTCATGTTGAGTTCCTCCCTACTTGACCTGGAAATGACCATGCCTGGGATTTAGGGCTGCTCACCACATGATGGTGAACGCCCTAATAGTCTCTTTTAACCTGGACTTGATAAGAAGATACACGCCTACGGTTTTCTTCTCTGAAATCTCATTATGCGGCGACCCTATGCTCCCTCCCCTTCAGTTCTCCCCTTCTGTTCAGGGGATGAATTGAGGTGAGAAAGCAGGCAGTACAGGAGTTGTCCCTAAAGCTGTCTCTGCATTACCCTGTAAAGGAGCGTACCAGAGAAGAAAGCACCAGAAAGATCACCAGGGTAATTCTCAACAACAATGGCAATGCTTTTGTGGCCAAGTAAGTTATAGGCAGACATATGCCCAAACTTCTGCATGCAGGCCAGGAGGGGGAAGAGAAAATGAAGTTTCCCCTCCCCCAAGCCTCCCTTTAACCATCAGTGACTTACCGTCTGTCCTGCCTGCTGGTGACCCTCCTGTGGGTTCCAGTCCCCTTCTGTTTCACCAGGCATAGATGAACCTATTTCCGAAAAATGATTGGGCTATCCAAGCTGTTTTGGAGGGATTCTGGATCTTGTTCAGCCAGCCCCCTCCACTTTCGTTCCTCCCCTTAATGACAGAGATCACAAGCGATTCCACAAAGATGAACATTTTATGGAAGGAAATCGAGCTTTTGCTCATAAGTGGATGGTGGAGGTAGTACGAAAACCAGACCCCTGGGGTTTCTGTTCCAGACCCTTTCTGGTTATGAAAACCAACAGGAAATTGAGGCCTGTCAATGACCTGAACAGACTCAATCAATTTATTACTGCCCGTAAATGCCGTCAACCTTTCTGATGGATATTTCCATATACCTATTCACACAGTTTCATGCAAATACCTTCGCTTCACCTATAACGGGGTAGTGTACCAATTCCATGCACTTCCATTCTGCCTCAGGCCTTTACCAGGACATTGGACTGGACTTTATCCCGCTTCAGGACATCCTCCTCCACAGTGACAGTGCCATATCTGGACAATATTCTGTGAAAGCATTCAGTACGTTCGGTTTTGGTTGACAATATGAACAACCTTCTTTACCTCATTGGCAGTGTAAGGTGGATAGTCAGTGTGGAGAAGTTGGATCTTGTCCATTCCCAACATTTTGTTCATCTAGGTATGGAGTTTCTAACTTGTATCAACCTGGTTCATCTTCCTCCCAAATGCATAGACAGTATTGTTTATGCGTCAGAGATGGCATCTTCCAGGAAGTTCATTTTGGCAAGCCAACTCCTCAGCCTGCAAGATGCAGTGATGGACCTGTTATAACTCGACTGCCTTTACACTGTGCCGTCTGCAGATACCCCTTTGGGCTTAGTGGCACCTGATCTCTGGTGGTTTAGATCACCAGATTATGATCTCAACCAAATTATGGTGAGCTACCTCTTCATACAAGGGTGGATGTAATCACTGAACCTTTACATTATGGTATTGGAGTACCTTGGTGTGCCCAATATCATATAAACATACAAGTTCACACATCTCAGGCAGACTCAATGTCATGGCCAACTCGTTATCAAGGAAAGACCAACTGTTTCATAGGGAATGGTCTCTTCACCCATCAATCTTCCACTGAGTCTGCAACCTGTGGTGTCAACTGATGCTAGACCTATTTGTGACGAAGTGGAATGACAAACTGCCCATCTTCATCTCTCCATTCCTGGACCCACAGGCATGAGCCTTCAATGTCCTTTCAGTCAGCTGTGAGGGAATACAGGCATATGCCTTCCCTCCAGCAATTCTAATACCAATGCTAATTCAGAAAACGAGAGGCTTAGCATGCAAAATACTGTGGTTTCACTAATTTTCAAGGGGTGCCAATTTTCATGGATTTCTTTTTTGCCCCAAACCACGAATTTTAAGACTCAATGAAAAATTGGCCACATATGATGGAACCCCCCCCCCCCATTTTCTTACTGTGTTTCATTCTTAGAGATCAACAAAACTGTTTGATAATTCAACGTCATTTCTGAAATCTGGTTATAAATTATTAGCTTTTATATATGTATGTTTGATTTTAATGCACACGTATCTATATGGTATTCGGTAGCTGTAATTTCCACTGACTGCCATAAAGCGATATGTTATGAGATAAGTAAAGACAGAGAAAAATGAGAAAAAGCGTAAGGTATTCAAACACTAGTATTCCTGAAAATGAATGAAAGAATAATAAATGCCACTTGTGAATGAAAATCAGGTTTAATAATTATTCAAATTGATTCTTCATTCAGGTAAAACTGTTGTCGAAAAATTTAAATCCACGTGAAAGCACATTTCATTTTATCTGTGCATGCCTAATCCCAATGAACAACATGACTGTAAAATACTAAAACTATTGCTTGAAGCACAATTGCTAATGAAACACTATGCATATACATTAATTACGGCAGAGTATTAAAGCTCACTCATCACTGATTTTTGGACAAAACCACTGAATCAACATCATGTCAGTCAAGTCTACTGGTACACACAAATGTTCATCAGGTAAATAATCCTGAAATTGTTGAATTAAACAGGTCCAGCTTTCTGAAAGCCACGGATAATTAGGTCTGATCTTTCACACATTTTTGTGTGAGCCATAATTATCCGTTCTGCATGAATCCACTTGATTGATGAGGTTTTAAGGTCCACAAATACAGTACAGCATGTCTTCCTTTTCCCTGATGACCTGTTTAGCATACCAAATGTGATTTTAATTCTTTGTAGTCTTTATTGTAAAGTCTATTGGATGAAGTTGGTTCATACATGAAGCAGGCGCCAACAAAGGAGTGATTCCATTGTTTTTCAATTTTGTTGGCATCTTGGCAGTTTTGTTGGCTCTGAACACATTAAGTGTTGACACTGCTTGCTTAATGCATTGAGCAAGGGGCAGCTTGTTACATGTTTGGTTCACATGTGGAATGATGACATTATCCAAATCAACGGGGATCTAAGTTTAATTTTACCATTTTTACGCCACTATGTTAACGCCATAGTCATCAGAAAGTACTGATCATGCAACTTTATGGACAGTGTTTTAAGGAAGAGATACACATGTCCTGTAATAACCAATTAGCTAAGTGTCGTTGGCTGCATTGTCTTCCTTCGATGTTGAGTGTAAGTGATTGATCTTAAGAGGTGTTTGATTTGTGCTAATACATTGAAGTGGTCGCTGTTTGTTGTCAGCATAGTTTTCTTTTGTATTCTTTATTTTTGGTATTTGTAGAGTTTAATCCACAAAATTAAATACTGACAAATATGCAAATTTTGACCGGCAAAATCACAAATTTAAGTACCCATGAAAATGTCTTATTTTACAAAACCCAAAAAATTGAGACCCATGAAATTAAATTATACCACAGTAGTTCTTATTGCCCCTCACCAATGGGACAAATCCTAAATCAATGATATACTCAATTTGGCAATAGACATACCCAGGAAAATCGTTGCAACCCCCATGCGGCTCTAGCAGCCGAGGTTTCCAGTATACCATCTGTGTCCAGAGAAACTCCTCTTTCATGCTTGGCTCCAGTCAGGGATGCCCTGTGCAAAAAAATGTTCAGTGCTTCATTTGTGGAGAGGATCATGACAGCTTGATGGCCCTCTTGTTTGAAGGCATGAGGGGAAGTGGTGAGTTTTTAATGACTGGTGTTATGTTAATGATGTCACATCACTGTCAGCCTCCATCCCCTAACTGGCAAACTATTTTGTTTTCCTCTTTGAAGACGAGAAGTCAGCCCCTATCATAGTCAAGGGATACTGTTCCATGATCTCAGACATGTTCAGACATCATGGAATAGATGATACTGGATGCAACAAGGACCTTCCAACTTTGTTCAGTTTTGACTTATCCAGGCCATGCTTACTTACCTTGTTCCAAAAAATGTAACTTCTCCTGGATCTTAACGTGGCTCATCTCATCAAAGTTCAAGCCCTGTCTTCCACCTTGCTGAAGCAGTTATCATACAAGACTTGCTTCCTGATGGCAGTGACTTCAGCTTGTAGGGTGTGTGAGCTGCATGAGCTGTCTGTGGATCCAAACTACATGCAGTTCTGTTCCAGTGACTCCGTCATTCTAATGATGCAACCTGGTTTCATTTCTAAAAGCAGGTTACCGTCAATCAATCTGTCAAAAGAGTTGAAGCTGCAGGACCCAGTTCATGCCCTAAAATGCAGGACCCAGTTCATGCCCTCAAATGCTATCTAAAGCACATGGAGAACATTTGTGGTGGCCTTCAAAGGCTCCTCCTACTGGTTAAGGCAGGAAAACAAGACATAAGCCCACAAGTGCTACCTGCTTGACAGAAGAGATTATTAGATTGGTGTACTCTGAACTCTCACAGGTTCAGGTGTGACTTGTGAAGATTTTGGCTCACAAAATACAAGCAATTTTCATGAGTCTGGGCTTCCAACATAATGTCTCAATTTAAAACAAAGTGGAGTCAGTTGGCTGGCATGCCCAGTCTACTTTCTTCAGTTTCTATTTGCAAGGGAGAGAACTGAATCTGGTTGGCCCACTGGTAGCTGCCCAAACAGTTACCATACCCCATTCATGATAGCACAACCTCAGCCTTGGACATAACCTTGCAACTTTTGCTGGATTCACCTGGAGAAACTTTTGAATGTAAAGCAATAGCCAAATGCAGGATCCCACAATGATCACCATTGCATGTGTATGAACACATAATCTTCAGTTGTGTTAACCTAACATTATGAGAAGTTCATCCTTTTAGTAGAGCAGTTGTCATGCTCCTACAGGGTGATGTATGTAGAGGTTGGATGCTCAAGCATTTCCTCCTCCTTTTACCTATTCTGCTAATGTTAATGTGATTGGGTAATGTATTTGATGGAGAAAGGAAATTTTTAGTAATTATTTTTCTCCAAAAATATTTACCCAATCACATTACTCTCAATCACTCCCACCCTTCCTTGCTAATGTGAACATCCTGTTACAGGTATCGCTCAAGCTTAAACTGGACACGTCTGAGATATGGGTGGCCACCTAGTGGGAACAAGGGGAGTTAATTTGTAAGAGTTACTTCCCTTTATATAGGGAGGTCTGGATTCAGAGGTAGCAGAGAGTAATTTCCTAATGTTAATGTGATCGAGTAAGTAATATCAGAGAAACATAATTTACATCAAAATTTACTTTAAGGAATCATGTGTGAATTTTCAGCATGAAATCCATTGATATCAATGTATTTTCTGGTATTTACGATCATCAAATTAGTACCAAATTTGACTAAAGTGCATAAAACTTATTTTCTAACATTTCACCTTCCTCGCTTAAAAGAATAACTGCCATAAAAAATAGATCTTTACATTATTATTGCATTGTATTGAAAAATAAAAGAGGTTGGGTGAATGGTGTGAAATTGAGGCAAGGCAAAGTAAACATCTCTTTTTGTGCATGTTTAGGCAAAATGACAGACTCAAAGGCTTCCATTTCACCTGAAGCATGGACTGTGATATTTTTAAAGAGATAACTTGCATTTGTATAATATATAAATACATGAATTTGTAATGTGCAGCCATCTGAGAAAAGTGGATGGGGATAAATAAAGAGGAAAAAATTAAGATAATTAAAAGCCATACAAAATTTTTTGTGAAAAGCTGGTAACAATTACTAGTTTTTTCTTTTTCATAAAATCTAATATCAACAGCAGCTCATTCTTGACTATGTACTTTCTTTTAATAAATATTCTATGACTTGTACATGAATTGTAACCATGACAACATAGGTAAAAGCATTTCTTTGGGATATCTAATTACCTCCTAAACATTTTAAGAGAATCTTCATCATTGATGTAATATTATGATATAGTAATATAAATAGATACAATGCATCTTCATCATACTATTATGATAACGTAATATAAATAGACACTATGCATCTTTATCATTGATATAATATTATGATATAGTAATATAAATAGACACTATGCATCTTTATCATTGATATAATATTATGATATAGTAATATAAATAGACACTATGCATCTTCATCATACTATTATGATATAGTAATATAAATAGACACTGCATCTTCATCATTTATGTAATATTATGATATAGTAATATAAATAGACACTAAGACATGAAGCATCTTTATCATTGATGTAATATTATGAAGCATCTTCATCATTGATGTAATATTATGATATAGTAATATAAATAGACACTAAGACATGAAGCATCTTTATCGTTGATGTAATATTATGATATAGTAATATAAATAGAGACTATGCATCTTTATCATTGATGTAATATTATGATATAGTAATATAAATAGACACTATGCATCTTTATCATTGATATAATATTATGATATAGTAATATAAATAGACACTATGCATCTTTATCATTGATGTAATATTATGATATAGTAATATAAATAGACACTATGACATGAAGCATCTATATAATTGATATAATATTATGATATAGTAATATAAATAGACACTATGCATCTTCATCATTGATGTAATATTATGATATAGTAATATAAATAGACACTATGCATCTTTATCATTGATATAATATTGTGATATAGAAATATAAATAGACACTAAGACACTAAGCATCTTTATTATTGATGTAATATTATGATATAATAATATAAATAGACACTAACACACTAAGCATCTTTATTATTGATATAATATTATGATGTAGTAATATAAATAGACACTATGCATCTTTATCATTGATATAATATTTTGATATAGTAATATAAAAAGACACTAAGACACTAAGCATCTTTATTATTGATATAATATTATGATATAGTAATATAAATAGACACTATGCATCTTTATCATTGATGTAATATTATGATATAGTAATATAAATAGACACTAAGACACTAAGCATCTTTATTATTGATATAATATTATGATATAGTAATATAAATAGACACTATGCATCTTTATCATTGATATAATATTATGATATAGTAATATAAATAGACACTAAGACATGAAGCATTTTTATCATTGATGTAATATTATGATATAGTAATATAAATAGACACTATGCATCTTTATCATTGATATAATATTATGATATAGTAATATAAATAGACACTATGCATCTTTATCATTGATGTAATATTATGATATAGTAATATAAATAGACACTAAGACACTAAGCATCTTTATCATTGATATAATATTATGATATAGTAATATAAATAGACACTAAGACATGAAGCATCTTTATCATTGATGTAATATTATGAAGCATCTTCATCATTGATGTAATATTATGATATAGTAATATAAATAGACACTAAGACATGAAGCATCTTTATCATTGATGTAATATTATGAAGCATCTTCATCATTGATGTAATATTATGATATAGTAATATAAATAGACACTAAGACATGAAGCATCTTTATCATTGATGTAATATTATGAAGCATCTTCATCATTGATGTAATATTATGAAGCATCTTCATCATTTATGTAATATTATGATATAGTAATATAAATAGACACTAAGACATGAAGCATCTTTATCATTGATGTAATATTATGAAGCATCTTCATCATTGATGTAATATTATGAAGCATCTTCATCATTGATGTAATATTATGATATAGTAATATAAATAGACACTAAGACATGAAGCATCTTTATCGTTGATGTAATATTATGATATAGTAATATAAATAGAGACTATGCATCTTTATCATTGATGTAATATTATGATATAGTAATATAAATAGACACTATGCATCTTTATCATTGATATAATATTATGATATAGTAATATAAATAGACACTAAGCATCTTCATCATTGATATAATATTATGATATAGTAATATAAATAGACACTATGCATCTTTATCATTGATGTAATATTATGATATAGTAATATAAATAGACACTAAGACACTAAGCATCTTTATTATTGATATAATATTATGATATAGTAATATAAATAGACACTATGCATCTTTATCATTGATATAATATTATGATATAGTAATATAAATAGACACTATGCATCTTTATCATTGATGTAATATTATGATATAGTAATATAAATAGACACTAAGACACTAAGCATCTTTATCATTGATATAATATTATGATATAGTAATATAAATAGACACTAAGACACTAAGCATCTTTATTATTGATATAATATTATGATATAGTAATATAAATAGACACTATGCATTTTTATCATTGATATAATATTATGATATAGTAATATAAATAGACACTATGCATCTTTATCATTGATATAATATTATGATATAGTAATATAAATAGACACTATGCATCTTTATCATTGATGTAATATTATGATATAGTAATATAAATAGACACTAAGACACTAAGCATCTTTATCATTGATATAATATTATGATATAGTAATATAAATAGACACTAAGACATGAAGCATCTTTATCATTGATGTAATATTATGAAGCATCTTCATCATTGATGTAATATTATGATATAGTAATATAAATAGACACTAAGACATGAAGCATCTTTATCATTGATGTAATATTATGAAGCATCTTCATCATTGATGTAATATTATGATATAGTAATATAAATAGACACTAAGACACTAAGCATCTTTATCATTGATATAATATTATGATATAGTAATATAAATAGACACTAAGACATGAAGCATCTTTATCATTGATGTAATATTATGAAGCATCTTCATCATTGATGTAATATTATGAAGCATCTTCATCATTGATGTAATATTATGATATAGTAATATAAATAGACACTAAGACATGAAGCATCTTTATCGTTGATGTAATATTATGATATAGTAATATAAATAGAGACTATGCATCTTTATCATTGATGTAATATTATGATATAGTAATATAAATAGACACTATGCATCTTTATCATTGATATAATATTATGATATAGTAATATAAATAGACACTAAGCATCTTCATCATTGATATAATATTATGATATAGTAATATAAATAGACACTATGCATCTTTATCATTGATGTAATATTATGATATAGTAATATAAATAGACACTAAGACACTAAGCATCTTTATTATTGATATAATATTATGATATAGTAATATAAATAGACACTATGCATCTTTATCATTGATATAATATTATGATATAGTAATATAAATAGACACTAAGACATGAAGCATTTTTATCATTGATGTAATATTATGATATAGTAATATAAATAGACACTATGCATCTTTATCATTGATATAATATTATGATATAGTAATATAAATAGACACTATGCATCTTTATCATTGATGTAATATTATGATATAGTAATATAAATAGACACTAAGACACTAAGCATCTTTATCATTGATATAATATTATGATATAGTAATATAAATAGACACTAAGACATGAAGCATCTTTATCATTGATGTAATATTATGAAGCATCTTCATCATTGATGTAATATTATGATATAGTAATATAAATAGACACTAAGACATGAAGCATCTTTATCATTGATGTAATATTATGAAGCATCTTCATCATTGATATAATATTATGATATAGTAATATAAATAGACACTATGACATGAAGCATCTATATAATTGATATAATATTATGATATAGTAATATAAATAGACACTATGCATCTTCATCATTGATGTAATATTATGATATAGTAATATAAATAGACACTATGCATCTTTATCATTGATGTATTATTATGATATAGTAATATAAATAGACACTAAGACACTTAGCATCTTTATTATTGATATAATATTATGATATAGTAATATAAATAGACACTATGCATCTTTATCATTGATATAATATTATGATATAGTAATATAAATAGACACTAAGACACTTAGCATCTTTATTATTGATGTAATATTATGATATAGTAATATAAATAGACACTATGCATCTTTATCATTGATGTAATATTATGATATAGTAATATAAATAGACACTATGCATCTTTATCATTGATGTAATATTATGATATAGTAATATAAATATACACTAAGACACTAAGCATCTTTATTATTGATATAATATTATGATGTAGTAATATAAATAGACACTATGCATCTTTATCATTGATATAATATTATGATATAGTAATATAAATAGACACTATGCATCTTTATCATTGATGTAATATTATGATATAGTAATATAAATAGACACTAAGACACTAAGCATCTTTATTATTGATATAATATTATGATGTAGTAATATAAGTAGACACTAAGCATCTTTATTATTGATATAATATTATGATATAGTAATATAAATAGACACTAAGACACTAAGCATCTTTATTATTAATGTAATATTATGATATAGTAATATAAATAGACACTATGCATCTTTATCATTGATGTAATATTATGATATAGTAATATAAATAGACACTAAGACACTAAGCATCTTTATTATTGATATAATATTATGATGTAGTAATATAAATAGACACTATGCATCTTTATCATTGATATAATATTATGATATAGTAATATAAATAGACACTATGCATCTTTATCATTGATGTAATATTATGATATAGTAATATAAATAGACACTAAGACACTAAGCATCTTTATTATTGATATAATATTATGATGTAGTAATATAAATAGACACTATGCATCTTTATCATTGATATAATATTATGATATAGTAATATAAATAGACACTAAGACACTAAGCATCTTTATTATTGATATAATATTATGCTATAGTAATATAAACAGACACTAAGACATGAAGCATCTTTATCATTGATGTAATATTATGAAGCATCTTTATCATTGATATAATATTATGATATAGTAATATAAATAGACACTAAGACATGAAGCATCTTTATCATTGATGTAATATTATGATATAGTAATATAAATAGACACTATGCATCTTTATCATTGATGTAATATTATGATATAGTAATATAAATAGACACTATGCATCTTTATCATTGATGTAATATTATGATATAGTAAAATAAATAGATATGATGCATCTTTATCATTGATGTAATATTATGATATAGTAATATAAATAGACTCGATGCATCTTTATCATTGATGTAATATTATGATATAGTAATATAAATAGACACTATGCATCTTTATCATTGATGTAATATTATGATATAGTAAAATAAATAGATATGATGCATCTTTATCATTGATGTAATATTATGATATAGTAATATAAATAGACACTATGCATCTTTATCATTGATGTAATATTATGATATAGTAATATAAATAGACACTAAGACACCTGAATATTTATGTTCTTGTACAGTGATTTGCGTATTCACTGGATGAAAATAAATTTTAAAAATTTAGAATAAACTCTGTCATAAAAATATAAAAGTTGACAATGTTAATGACCTAAATTTAATTGTGTGTAAGGTTGTTTTATGAAACTTTTCCTGTGACCCTTCAGTTGAAAGTAATTACAACTTAAGACCAGTCTGCTCTCCCTCATTTATTTATTAGTATTTAGAACCTCATCTCTCAAAATATTCCATAGCTCAGTCATAAACAAATCACTTGTATGAGCTTAATCAAAACAAAATTCTGGTAGAAAGGGTAGACTTTCAGTGAGCAAAGGCAGCAATATTCTCAACCGAACATTCTTTTCATTAAAGAAAAACACTGGCCAACCTAGAATCAGCACTGGCCATTTGAGTTGGGCAAGTGAATTTTCAGCTTCTAAATTTTGAACAGTTGAACATCACTTTGCAGACTGTTGTGCCTATTCTAACACACTTTGTCAAAAAGTAGTTGAATACATACTTCTCAGTATCACTAAGACACAAGAAGAATCGTAACATCACAATATTGTCAAAGTTTCCAACAGCATATCATCATGGTCCCACAAATCTTGTGCCCACAACCAAGGGGATACCAAAATGGTCCCACAAATCTTGTGCCCACAACCCAGGGGATACCAAAATGCTGGATCAGGGCTACCATTAAATTCAAGTATTCTGGTGGACTACTACATGATATCACAACTTGATCTTTATTTTTTTTAAACCTAATACATTACAAATCAAAATATTTATTAGTGACTTAAACCAAAGTAGAAAGAGAAGTCTTGAAGGTTACAGTTTAATATTAAAAGTGCCTTTCCTGGGTTATTTAATTTCCAGGTAGCCCATGCTTTTGAAATTTGTCAAACCCTGGTCACGAATTTTACTGCTACAATGTTTTGATGTTCCACCAGTCAGAAAATATGTTACATTTGTAGATGTATTAGAATAATGTATGTATGTATGTATGAATGTAAGTATTTATGTATATATGTGTGTGTATGTAAGTATGTATATATGTATGTGTGTGTAAGTATGTATGTATGTAAGTATATACGTATGAATAACAATGTTTACTCTTACAATGTCTTAGGTAGAGACCTCATATCTTGGGATTTGAAGGGAGATGTATAACTGAATAATGTATAGAAAATTATTTCAATTTTGATACGTACCTTTTTTCATGTCCTAGATGCAGTTGCCTAATCGTGTATAAGACATATTCTTTTATGTTAGTAATACAAACAAATGAATATCTTTAAACAAAATCTCAATTAATGATGGTGATCAACAAGCATGAAAAGATACAAGGATTAAAAACCTATGGCATTCTTTTTAAGTGTTCTGGGAAGATTGTCATTTCTTGACAACATTTCTCTCAATCATTGTGTTAATTTAAATATAGGTCAAGGATTCTATGGAGAACACCACCAAGATAAAAAACTTTGACAAGAGGATTACTGGATCCAGCGTAATGGATGAGGTTCTGCAAGAGGTAAATGTTATATGTGTAATGATTGATTCTTTAACCATGTTTAGTATCGATATGATGTTAGATACATGTTTAGTATTGATATGATGTTAGATACATATTTGGTATCAATATGATGTTAGATACATGTTTAGTATTGATATGATGTTGGATACATATCTTAATTTGTACAGAGAAATATTATGACATGATGTCATATAAAGTATGTCATGGTGATGTCACATTTAAAAAATGGGTAATATTAGAAGCTTATGATTGACATGTAGTTTCAGTTCATTTTCTGATGTGAATATATTTGCGTATTTTGATAAATAAATAGGTTGTCATTTCATCAGTGTGAGCCAAGACTCACAAAAATTCATAAACAGAAAATTGTGTAATGATGCATGACAAGGAATATTCTTGGAAAGTTTGATTAATTGTTTAAAAAATTGTTGCTACATGCCAAAATTTATAAATTTTAGCCCAAAAATTAGTTTTCAGGTGCAGAGTTCTTCAATATAAACTGTGAAACATTTAACACATGGACTTGGCTAGTAATGATTTACTGCTTGTTTTTAAAGTAGTTTTCAGAACAATTTTATTTCACAAGCTATTAAACCATGAGTAAATTGCCTTTCTCTTGTTGCAGGTTCTGCAGTATACAATCCGGGACTATATAAAGAATTGGTACCGTGTCATTAGTGATCATGATGGATTTCAGCTGGATATCCGACAATGTGTTCAAACTGTTTGTGTAACATTTTCCTCAAGGTAACTTTAAATGATACGCAGTGATACATACATTCTTGTTGTAACTGGTTTGGTGTTTTATTGCACAGCAACACAAATAGGTTATTTAGTGCCAAGGCAGTCAGAGTAAAGTGCCTTGCCCAAGGACACACCACAGTAGCTGACACACTGGTATTATTCGAATGTGCACCACTTCGGTTGTGTGTTCGTCACGATAACTACCGAGTCACCTTGGCTTGTGTCTCCGTTAGTCACATTTTATGACATGCAGAAGGGTGCAAATATTCTGCATCCTCAGGCCTGCAGGGGGTTTTGTAACTGATTACAGTCAGGCCTGCAAGGGGTGTTGTAACTGATTACAGTCAAACCTACTATAAATGTTTTGTTTAGGATTTTGACAATGCAGTCCAGTGCCATGATTTTACAAATATTACATTCCGAGCATATAGAAAACTGTGCACCAAATTTTGTTAATTTTGAGTTTTGGATCAGAAACTTGATGTCCTGGAAATAATGAATCTCCATAGCAACAACACCATTTGTAGTTGTCACCTCTATATAGTAATCATCTATTTATACAGTTTGGCTACAGTAGATATTAACTTTAACTTAAAGTATTCACCAGCCTCCTCCACCCTCCGAGATTGGACCCCCTTCCAATTTTTCTAATGAAAATCTCCAAGGATATAAAAAAATGCACAAAACTTAGTCATTCATTAATTTATAATTTCTAACCCAATTGTTGCCACAGGGTGCCAAATCCCAAATAGGAATTTCTTTGCTAACACAGTAGCCATATTTGTAGTTCATCATCTTCAGTAAGCTCCAAATAATTCAGTAAATATCTGTAACTTTGAGAGTTACATCCATCTGAACCCATGTATGAGTTAGTTACACCACTTTCCCTTTTTGTTTTGTTCAGTTTGTTTGAGAAATATTAAAACTTGACATTGCAAATATTTGATGCAGACAGCATAGTTTTTACCTTCTGTGTATGTATAGTCCAAGGATCTCACCCCTTCACTGAAAATGGACTTTTCCAGGAACTGGAAATGGACATTGAGCAGGCTCGTTGTTTACACTAAAAACTCCCATTTGGTTTGAACCCTAAACAAGATGACTGGTAAGGACCCCCTGGTGACAATCAGGTTATAAATTATAAATTAATGAATTAAATGACTTTTGTGCATTTTTTTAATTATCCTTTACATGTTTCGTTTTTAAAATCGCAAGGAGGCTACAAACCATGGGGAGGGGGGGATTGACAAATATTATAGTATATAATTATTGACCTCTGTAAAAGTCACCTGCTCCTAAAGGCCATTTTTTGCCCCATGGTTGATTTTTTCAGGCATATTTAACTGTAATACAGAAAGCCTTTATACTGACCAGCCTTCTAGATTTGTACCAGTCTTCTAGATTTGTACCAGCCTTCTTGATTTTGTACCAGTCTTCTAGATTTTGTACTGTACCACCTTGTTTATCTCAACTTCTTGTGGGATAGGAAATACAATTAACCTTTTGTTGAAAGTCAAAGTCAGACGTGCTGATACCGATCATTAGTCCTTGACAAGTGCTTGAATTTCAAAACAAATATATTTCATTGAAAAACGGTAATTTACTGACATAAATATCAGGAAAGAAAATAACAGAGCCATTAAATAAGTAAGAAATCCTATTTTCCTGAAATTCTGATTCCATGTTTTATTGTTTAAGTATTCAGTAAGACTTCTGTTGGGTCACTTACATGCTCATTAGCACTCTACATTATGTAAAAATAGGAAATATCAACAACACAAATGAATTTAGACTTGGAAATATCAACAGTACAAATGAATTTAGACTTGGAAATATCAACAGTACAAATGAATTTAGACTTGGAAATATCAACAGTACAAATGAATTAAGACTTGGAAATATCAACAGTATAAATGAATTTAGACTAGGAAATATCAACAGTACAAATGAATTTAGACTCGGAAATATCAACAGTACAAATGAATTTAGACTTGGAAATATCAACAGTACAAATGAATTTAGACTCGGAAATATCAACAGTACAAATATATTTAGACTATGTTCTGCTTAAACATGAAAATCTCAAGATGAAATTAGAACTCTGAGTCTGTGGAAAGAACAAGTTTGGTATGGCGTAGGGATATGTTAAGGCTATTAGGCTAAGACATATTTTAAGCCATATCAAACAAGTTCTTTTCCCTGACTCAGCACAAAACACAAATGTAGTTTTGTATTTGTTACATACCCCCTCTTTTATGCTTTTTAAATATTGTTAGCATTACAGTATGAACAAAATTCAAAACAAATTGGGATTTATAAAACATTCGAGTCACTGAGTCTAAAAATATTGACATGCAGACATCAAAGAAGACACCAGATTAGTACCCATCTGTGTTTGTGATGTACAGAAACACGGACTGAACATCCGTATCGAATGCCAGATCAACCATGAAAGATTAAATGGGTATATAATATGGCTATGGCCAAGTAATAAACAACGAGCTGTGCATTGTGTTTGTCTATAGATGTTGGATCAGCAGTAGCTGAGGTCACCTTAAGTCATACTGATATTGGGAACATTGCCATCGACTCATGTACTGATCATGGCAATTGAAAATAAAAGTATAAAAATGATGTGTTTCTGTCCTTGTTGCACCTGAAATCACTTGAAACAAGTAGAAAATTACTTATAGAATACAGTATTGTATTTATTTATTTAAAATCAGTGAAGAGGTACTATAGAACTAGTGCCAAGTGCAAAATCATCAGGATCTGGCAACTCGGGTGAAAATGTCTGTGCATTTGACCTTAGCTCTAAAAGTCTCCACCATTAGTATAACTAGGGACTTGTGTAGCTAAAAAGTAACCTCAGCTAGATTAGTGGGTAAAAGTGCTTTCAAGTCTCATTGCAAGAGTCAAAAGTGTAAAGCTAGGAAATGTCAACAGTACAAATGAATTTAGACTATGTTGTGCTTAAACATGAAAATTTCAAGATGAAATTAGAACTCTGGTAAATAAGACTGCTAACCCCCAAACTGGTGTAGACTGCACCATGCATTAGCCCATTCAACAAGCCATGAACATGTTGTTCTGTACAGTAAGAAAGTCACTGTTTTAGTAAGCATGACTCAGAAAACTTTATTTTCAGCATACTTCGTTTATCATATCTAGCATGCACCTGGTCGAGGATAATTATTCTTGTTTCAGGAAGATCATGTAGTTAATGTATCACATCTAGGGATCAAAATTATTTTGATTTTATAAAAATATTTCATAAAAGAAGATAATCTTCCATGTAGTTGAGGTTTTTGTTGATACAAGCTCCATGGCATGAATTCTGCACTTAAACTTCTGGTCGGAGTTGATGAGTCATTTTGAATTTAGATTAATGTCACCTAGCTCTTGCATTTTCATGGAGATGTATTCAAATATCAAGTGATACCATGAAAATGTAGATATCACTTTGTTGCTATGATGCAGTTGTAGCATCAATAGTGTTAAGGAAGATTACTTGTAAAATGTTGGAGTTTTTACCTTTTAAAATATTTTGTTTGGTTTTTTTTTACATAGTAAAGGGTCCAAGCAATCAAAATTCATTTAAGAATGTATAGGTTGGTATGCATTTTCTTGCACTACTCCTAGCTAAATGTAAGGGTCAAAACATAGAAATGTATGGGGAAAAAAAGTACCCCGTCACTAAATGACCATAAAATAAAATCGGAACAAATATTTAAAAATTAATCCAATTTGAACAGGTTGAAGATCATAGACCCATTTTGTCAAAATACACACAAAAATATGCTGGTGAATTAATCTTTTCATTTTGACACAATTCTTGAGATCACATTGGTTTTCCACAAAAGAAAACATGTACATCCAGTTTATGGCAGGTTATAATTGCTAAAGATATCCTATGAAGTCAGAAGTCAAAACAACATTATTTTATGTCCAGTCCCTCCCAGAGTTCATAGTACTACTAAACACTTTGTCAACAAGTGGCATCATATCATGATGTCATAATGTAATGATCACATCGTTTTAAATTGCAAATTAAGTATTGATTTTACAAAAGCAGGTACCCATAAGATTTAGTGTAAATTTTGTATTAAAGTTTTAAAAGTTATGTAGCGTACATGTATATCATAGCAAAATTGATAGGCGAGACACATACAAATGTGCTTTTGAATCACATAGGAATAATTACTTTCAATGATAATAAGATTAATAGAATTGAGTTTTATATATCATTCCTCCAATTCCCAGAACCAAAGAGACTGACTGGATGCCATACTTCACTCAGCGGCTTGTAGATGACTTTGCCTCTCATATCAGACTGTACAGGCATGCGGCCCAAAATATTTCCAAGAAAGAAGGTATGTGAGGCTTTAGTTCTAGTCCTGCATTTCCTTTAGTTCTAGTCCTGCATTTCCTTTAGTTCTAGTCCTGCATTTCCTTTAGTTCTAGTCCTGCATTGCCTTTAGTTCTAGTCCTGCATTTCCTTTAGTTCTAGTCCCGCATTTCCTTTAGTTCTAGTCCTGCATTTCCTTTAGTTCTAGTCCTGCATTTCCTTTAGTTCTAGTCCTGCATTTCCTTTAGTTCTAGTCCTGCATTTCCTTTAGTTCTAGTCCTGCATTTCTTGCTCCTTTGCTTAAGTTACTACCATTAGGTCTCAAAGAAACATATTGTCTATACTCACGTATAAGCTGATACCAACTGCAAACTGCATAGACCAAGATCTGCCGTCGCATAATGAGCTGGCAGATCTCGGTCTATGCAGTATGTAATGACTAATCAGTATAACCAACAACATAGACCCTGATCTGCTGGCACATTATGCAACTTCAGATCAGGGTCTGTGTTGTTTGCATTTGGACCTGGATTATATGCGAGTATATATGGTAGCCTTGTTTCTAGTTTCCTGACCGACCCTATTTTTTACCTGCTGATTCTAGATATTTACCCAACAAATTTTTTACAAAATATTTAAAATAAAAAAAATCATGCTCATTAACATGCTTACTATGTGTCCCAATATTTTTACTTGCCTACTGAACATAGACGAAAAGAATGATTCAGTAATGGGTACCTTTGCTGTTCACTGATCATGATCAGCTTCAATTTTACAGCAAGTTATATCAGAAATGCTAATTATTTAAGTAATTATTTAGAGAGTGCACATCTGATTATTGCATAATATTATGTTGTTCATTAATAATGATAGTGTCTTTTCTCAAAGGAATAAAATAAGGTCATGCAACCATGGTTCACTTTTGGTCAATAGAGGTTTTGTTTGTTTGTTTTGTGTTTAACGCCATTTTTCAGCATACAATAGGCTATACATGGTGGCCAGTACAACTGGTGGAGGAAGAACCCGGGAAAACCCTGGGAAGAACCACCGACCCACGGGAAGCTAGCTACTGGCAAGCTTTCTCACATACTCATCTGTTTTGCTGCATCTTTTGCAAATACAGTTCCGGAGCTGACCATCCAACCAACAGCCCAGCTAACAACCATGCATATCACCCAGCCAGCAATTGAGCCGACTGTCCAGCTAGCCAACCATCATTATCTCCGGCTGTCCATACTGGCAAGACTTGCCTGGCCAACTCAACCAGCAAGTCATTTGTTCACATGTTATCCATTGGAACGATACCATGATACAAATAATGATGGTAATGCCTTGTCCATGCCTCCAGGGATGTTCTACATTGACATGGATTTAGACCTTGATGAGGATAACCCACACGGTGAGTGTAAGGATAACCTCATTGACTTAACGCACTCAGATCCCACAATGGAATGGACTGAGTTCAGTTTTGAAGCAGCTGTTGAGGAAATATATCATGTGTAAGATGAGGATGAACATCCTTCCTTCTCTCTACTGCCACAGTTGGCATAAGTAAGGGAAATATCAGACCATCTGTCAGATAACATCCATGGTCTGGGCTATTCTAATCATTCTTTTTGGAAAATCAACTACCAGCATTGTTTTTGCCATGCTGGTATACAACTTTTCAGACACATTCACCACTGAGCTTCCAACATTAGATAAGAACATTGTGGTGGTGAATATGACTACTCCAGCTGCTCTACAACAGGAATGTCTTTGACTCTACATCAACGCTCATATGTAACATTGTGGCAACATCCTCAGTGTTGGACATAGCATTGCTAACCTTTTTTTGGCTTGCCAAAATATCAGGCAGCGATCATGCCTGGGAATCTATGGCTAGGATTGCCACAGTCATTAACAGGGCTGTACACCATTCTATGGCTAATGCCCAGACAGCCTCTGCTAACTTAAATTTGGTGGGATGCCTGTCTTCCCTCGTCATCACTCAAGCGACATCATTCATTGGTGCTTTCGTTCAACGCCCATTGTGTCACCATTACTATTTGGTGGACCCTGTCTATGGCCACAAGCTTGACTTAAAACATAGAATAGTCGTGAAACATGAAAGCATCTCTTTCTTCCATTGAAGGATGGGAAAGAGGATATAACCCCTATATCCTTGCTAAATTAGGTAATATGTTCAGCATACTAAAAAGTCTCAAAAGATCAGAGTTGATTTATGAAGATTTCAGCTCATGAGATTAGAGTGATCTCTGTGCACCTTGCGTTTGAACAAAATGTTTTGATCTGAGACGTAATAGAAGCTGTCGGCTGGTGGGTCCAGTGACTGCCACCCAGACAACCACCAGATGCAGTTTTATATCAGCACAACCTCCTTACAGGATGGAGTTTAGCACTTTTGCTGGATTTGCCCAGAAATTTTATCAGCAAGAAGTGGTAAAGGGGAGGTAATGGGTAAGAGTTTCTTCCCTTGGTCTATATGATATATATAGATGGAAAAGATGAATTTTCGTCTTTTCAGGAGCGTTGGATTCAGGAGGTAGTTGAGTTTAGGTTCCTACAATTATTGTGATAGGGTAAGTATTGTTGGCGACATAATTTACTAAAAAGTTTGCTTAGGAGCACAGCCTCTATCTTGCATATATACCCCCCCCCCCCCAGTGAAGAATAATGTTCATCTGGTCTTTTGAGTTGTTTTAGCAACAAAAGTGCTAAAAAAAATTGCTTGCTGAGACAAAAGTTGGTTGAGAGTGGTCTCCCTTGGATAGAGGTATTGGTGCTATATCCCATAAATTGTCAGTTACTACTTCCGCTCATGCCTGGTCAGCACACTTTTACAAGAGGTTTTGCAAATACCTTCCACTTTGTACCTTTTCACCAGTTTGAGCAGTCCTTCATAGTTTTATTACTTCAGAGAATTATACTCCATCTGTTTTCATACAAAATCATGCTCTATCATCATTACAGACAAATATTTTGCACTTCAGTTGTCTAACTGTAAATGGTCCCTTACAGAATTCTCTCATCCATTGAACTTTTCACCAAGAATGACCGGTCTTCTTTCAAAGAGTTACACAGTTTGGTCAAGCCACTGACATCTTACACTGCTTTAAAAGGCAACTTCGGGACCCAAGCATCAACATGTCTTTCTTTTACGACAATGATTCCATCTAGCTTCAGCACTGTTTCTACATGACACACATGCCAGTCTTTTATACTGAAGTCCCAGGTGTTGACAGAATGTCGAAACCTTTCTTTACATACGTGGACCTGGAATCCTTTCTCAACAAGCCACAGCAGGTTTGCAATGTCATAGTGATTGACTCCATGCTAAACTTGGTCTTGAAGGCTATATTTCAGCATAGCCTTGACCCCTCCATTGAGAACCTTGCAGACAAACATACCTGAGAGTCAGTTTTATATATGGCTTGTGCACTCAGCAGGACATTCACTTTTCAGTGCCATAGCTGGTTCCATCAATCTCCACCTTGTGATAATAGGTGCATTCCTATTCTTATCCTTATTGCTAAAAGACCAGCACAAGGACATTTTCAAATCACAACCTATATCTTCAAACCTCCTATTCCATGGTCCAATAGAGAAGGTCAGAAATCAGGCCACCAAAGAGGCAAACCTCACACAGGCTCAGGGACCCAAAACTCAGCTTTCATTCCACAAGAGGGACCAGAGATGTTGGAAGGATCTCTCTAAGACATGCCAGTTAAGGAAACCCTCCTCTAAACCCTACTCTGCTGTGAGAGCCCAGTTTCCTTTAACAAGTAACAAGAAGACATGGGGAGAGAAGGGAGAAGGACTGGTAAAACCCTTGTTACTAAGAATAGCTAACTTTCTGCAATGGATTTTCGAGGAGAAATAGTTAGCTCCAATCACAGTCAAGGGATACCATTCCATGATCTCAGACACATTGTGCCATTATGGTAGGGAGGTCATAGGCCAGAACAAAGACCTCTCCAGCCTTCTTGCTGATTTCGACATGTCTCAACTGAATGTTTTGGCCCTTTGTCAGAAATTCAAGTTACCTTAGGTTCTGAAGTGGTTGAACAAGGCACATTTTGAACAGCTGTCTAGACCATCTCAGGTTGAACAAGGCATTCATTGTACCGCTGTTTAGAGCCTCTCTGACTCCTACCTTTGCTGCTTCCTAGTCACTCTAGCTACAGCAGGCAGAATCAGTTAGATTCATGCCTTATTGGTCAAACCGAACTATCTTCAGTCCCACCACAATGGTTAGGTTTCTCTCATAATGGTCCCAGCTTTCATTGCTAAAAACAAGCTCCTGCTTATTTTTTTCTTAAACTGCGGTCTTATTTGGATCCATCTTCCCAAGACATCAGCAAGACCCCATCATAGCTCTGAAGTGATGTGTGAAGCAGATCAAGTCAATCAGAATAGGGTGGTCTTTGTTTTTACCACTCAGGGAAGGGACAATATTTCTGCTGAGGATATGTTGTCCTGGAATCATTGGGTTATCTACTTAGCCTGCAAGGAACTAACCAAAGACCAGATGACCATATGAATTTCTTAAGCATTTTGTCTCATTAGGTTAGTGTTGTTGCGACTAGTTTAGCATTTTAGTGCAACTGATCCCAATCTGATGGCATCCAACCTGTGGGATGGAGGTCAGAGGCAACATTTTCCAGCTTTTACAGCAGAGCACTTTCATCCTGGTGGGATCTATATCAGCCTGGTGGGATCTATTTCAGCTTGGTGGGATCTATATCAGCCTGGTGCGATCTATGTCAGCCTGGTGGGATGTATGTCAGCATGGTGGGATCTATGTCAGCCTGGTGGAATCTATGTCAGCATGGTGGGATCTATGTCAGCCAGGTGGGATCTATGTCAGCCTGGTGGGATCTATATCAGCCTGGTGGGATCTATATCAGCCTGGTGGGATCTATGTCATCTTGGTGGAATTTATGTCAGCCTGGTGGGATCTATGTCATCCTGGTGGAATCTATATCAGCTACCTTCCCAAGTTGCTCAGCAGCTTTGAAAGGATGCAGGTTACTCTTCATCTGGATCTGCATGAGAAAATGTTTTTCCTATAATTGCATCCATTCATTGACAGTGTGTTAATCCTAGACTGTATGAGATTCAGATGTGCTTCACATATATTAGGAGACTGGAGCCAGGGCCAACTCCAGAGGAAGGGGATGTAACTCCATCCACCTCTGACCTATTCTCCTAATGCATTATGATCAGATAATATATTTAAAAAACAATCCAATTTTTCCAGTAAAATATGTTTTGTTTGATAATACTTACACATTCGTAATATGAGCACACCCTTCCAATCCCTCCCTGCAGTTACATCTCTGGGAAGATCATGTCCATCTGCTTCGATAGTAACTAACAATTGACAGGATAGTAACTGACGATTGACAGGATTTAGCGCCAATCCCTCTATCTGATGTGGAAACCACTTATGTCTGACTTTCGTCTCCACAGGCAGAAAATATTTTTGCCAAAACGGGCCAAAAGACATGGTGAATGTCTTTCTTAACTGGGGTGTGATGGTTAAATTTGTGAGATAGTAGATGAACTCCTTACATATTATGATCTGGTAAGTGTTTGAGGAAAACATATTTTACTCCAAAATCTGTTTCTCTATATACGAAGCATTTTTTATGTTGTGATTCCCTTTTTACATTCTAGATAAGGCCGCACTGATAGAACAAGCATTTTTTGACTTGGAGATGAACATGGAGGGTGATAAATGTAGAGATCTTGTTTGCTTTTCACCCGAATATGAGAGGCGTAAGTAAATTTGATTTACAAATGGATTTATGTTAATGAAAATGCAAATTGTGATAGATTTTTTAAATCTTCTCTCTTCATATTGAACATTCATTGAAGTATATCCATGAATTTAATATTTTTTGTCAGTTAAAGTTACATGACACCTGGGGGAATGCTTTTTGTATTTATCTTCATTATCCAAAGAATCATTTCCTTGATTCAGTAAACTCTCAAACTCAACTGTTAGGAATGAATACAATTTTAAAACTGTTGTCAGTGTTCTGCGTGTACATGAATGATATTATACATAAATAACATATGCATTGTGATGGTGTAAAAATTAAAAGACCCTAAATTATTGATAAGAATACATTTTGTTTGCACTATATCTTGAAAGACAAATAATTTTAATCAGTTTTCCATAAAAGTTTTAACTTTGGGAGAAGAATTTTGTAATGATGTAACCCTTTCCTGTACTTCACATAAATGAGGCGAGTTACATAGCACAGTACCATATATGCTCACTTATATGTCAAGTCCAACTGCAAACTGCACAGACCCAGATATGCCGTTGCATAATATACCATCAGATCATGGTCACTGCAGTTTGTTATGAGTAATTAGTAGAACAAACAACATAGACCCTGATCTGCTGGCACATAATATGATGGCAGATTAGGGTCTGTATTGTTTGCAGTTGTACTTGACTTATTAGCGAGTATATGTGCTAATTTCATTCATAAAAATATGTTTCTCTCATTTTACAGTGTTCATTTTTAACTCTTGATTCCAGAGTATCTTCAAGACTTGAGTGAAGTTCTGCTCTTTCTATTGTTACCTACAGAAGATTTCCAAAACAAGCCTTTCCGCTACATAATAAGGGTAAATCTTGTAACAAACATGTTTGAGTGATTGCTTAATATTGCAACATTTTTATGAGCATAATTGTTTGCATATTTAGTAAGACAACTAAATATGGAAAACTTGATTGACAGCAACATAAAATCAATATACAGTACCACCACATAATGCAGTCCATGGGAGCCATATAGTATACCACTCTATAGTGAAACTGCCTTATAATGAAGTATATACATCTAATTTTACTGCTACATAATGAAATATGATTAATAACCATACTTGCCTTATAACAGGAACCATGTTATAATAAAGGGCCTTATAACAGGAACCATGTTATAAAATGAAGGGCCTTATAACAGGAACCATGTTATAATGAAGGTCCTTATAATGAGGGAGTGCTGTAGTTGTAGTTGCATTAATATCCATTGGTGATACTGGCTACATGGTGCATATATTGTCATGCTGCATGTTTGTATTGTATTCTAAGTGAGTTTCCCATTGGACTTGTCCACAAAAAATATTTTTAAAATACTTGTCCACAAAAAATATTTTTAAAATACTTGTCCACAAAAAATATTTTTAAAATACTTGTCCACAAAAAATATTTTTAAAATACTTGTCCACAAAAATTATTTTTAAAATACTTTTAACATATATTTTGCCTGACAAAACCTTGAGCAACAAATGTGGCATATTTATTTTGAACTTTCTGAAAGACATTGGCAAATGATTAATATTCATCCCCATGTTGGGGCTCCTTTCATAGGTCCCTCACACTGGCAAATGATTAATATTCATCCCCCTGCTGGGGCCCCGTTCAAAGGTCATTTACAAAGGCAAATGATTAATATTCATCCCCCTGCTGAATCTCCTTTCAAAGGTCCCTTAGAAAGGTAAATGATAAATATTCATTCCCCTGCTGGGACTCCTTTCATAGGTCTCATACACAGGCAAATAATAAATATTCATCCCCCTGCTGGGACTCCTTTCAAAGGTCCATTTCAAAGGCAAATGATAAATATTCAATCCCTGCTGGGGCTCTTTTCATAGGTCCCTTACAAAAAGGCAAATGATTAATATTCATCTCCCTACTGGGGCTCTTTTCATAGGTACCTTTCAAAGGCAAATGATTAATATTCATCCCCTGCTGGGGCTCTTTTCATAGGTCCCTTTCAAAGGCAAATAATTAATATTCATCCACCTACTGGGACTCCTTTCATAGGTCTCTTACACTGGCAAATGATTAATATTCATCCCCTTGCTGGGACTCCTTTCATAGTTCCCTCAGACTGGCAAATGATTAATATTCATCCCCCATGCTGGGACTCCTTTCATAGGTCCCTCAGACTGGCAAATGATTAATATTCATCCCCCTGCTGGGACTCCTTTCATAGGTCCCTCAGACTGGCAAATGATTAATATTCATCCCCCTGCTGGGGCTCTTTTCATAGGTCCCTTACAAAAATGCAAATGATAAATATTCATTTCCTTGCTGGGGTTCTTTTCATAGGTCCCTTACAAAGGCAAATTCTCACAGTCAAGAGCTTTCTCACATCATAATCTAGGATCAGATTCTTTACACAGAAAGGCTTTTTGTCTTTCCTTACAAGCCTTGACATTGTTCATTATCACCAGTGGTTGTATCTGTGCAAATTGTTATGTAAACAAAATGAAATAACTAGAATATGCTGACAAATAGTCTACAACTATATTTTTACATTTATTGCATTTGCTGTTATTTCAATGCTGTCATTTGCATTTTATGCTTTTGCTATTTTCTCCTTTGAATACGTTAGGGATATAAGCTTGGTACCTCCCGAATCCAGCTAAAGAGACAAACATTTTGTCTTTTCCGTATATATCATATAGACAAATAGCAATAACTCTTGCCCATTACCTTCCCTAGCTGCTACCAGGTGTTTCCAGTTTTTAAGTTTCACTGTCGTACAGTCAACATTGTACAAGATACCTCACTTAAATCCATGCCAATATTGATGTGAATTTTAGCCCGCCATCCAGGAATTTGGATTTATTAATCATTCCTCTACAGGTGGTATACATTATTTTTTTAATTTTTCCAATATTTTTGTGAATTTGTCACATTTTCAACCGCCTATTACAGCATGCTATTGTTGATGCATGTTGTGATTCACGTTTTAGCGCACACTGCTTAGTGTTCGCTCACTCAGTAAATAATAGGTGTTGTTTTAGCAAATTATGAACATTCTGCATAGTTCATTTATCTGTTTTTGTATTATTTTGTCGTTTCAATTAAACATGTTGACAAAGTGTAATAAATGCAAGAAGTTCAAAGCCAGGGAAGACACGCATGAGTCATGCCTTGTGTGTTCTAAATGCACTTTGTCCTCACCATGCTGTGTTTGCACTGTATGGTACGAGGATGTATGGGCCACTGTCTTGCAGAAGTCGGCCAAAGGCAAAGGAAAGAGAAAATCTTGCAAGGACAGCACATGTATTAAGTATTCAACCTAAGACAGAATCTCTTGCGAGCCTTGTGGGGGACGTTGCTGTGGCCCCCCCCTTCCCCCAAAATGTGGTGTATACAAGCATAAGCTATTATCACATTTGCAGAAATGGGGGAGCAAAATAATGAGGTTTTGTTATCACAACTACCTACACTGTCTTTCGAATTACAGATGTGTTGACTAGCACAGGAGACAGCGATGCAGTTAATAAATACCGGGCAAATTTTGCCCCTGTATCCATCTCTCACTTCCATTGGTAATTCTGACACAATGGAGGAGTCTCCCCCAATTTTAGGCATTTTTGGGAGCCCAGTGGCCAAAAGTCCCCCTGCATGTCCGAGCATGGCCTTTGGGCCTGTAAGTTTGACATTGTATGTTTTTTTTACAGCTCCATTTGATCCATTCTATACTACAGTATCGTCTTCTGGAGCCATCCCGGCCGTCCAGCCAGTCCAGCTGTCTCAGTCCGGGGATCTCACTGATAGATCTGTCTGTCTAGATATGCATACAGCTTAATCTCTTTACAACTGCAGGGATTTTAGTGATAGATCCGTCCATCTTGCCAGGTCTGTGGCTACATATACCTACCATGATGTTGATTTTAGTGATAGGTCTGTCCGTCAGCCATGCCCACAGCATGGCCGGTACGGGTGCCGACTGGACCGCTTTCCACACTGCCAGCAGCCATGTCAACCATGCTCCCAGTGAACCAGCTGTCAATACAGGTATGACAAATTTGTCCAGTGGAGCCAGCTTACCTTAGGTTCACATGCAGGGAAGTTAGCATGACAGCATTGCATCATCTATGCCACCGGGGATGGTGTATCTGGATATGGAGGCAGAACCTGAAAGGATACTACACACAGTGTGTGAAGATTCTCCTGAACAACAACCTTATTCAGATCCAACCATGGAGCAGACTGGGTTCAGCTTTAAGGCTGCTGTCAAAGAGATATACCGGGTGTTGTCTGCTTCAAAATGCCCTCTACCCTCTATCACTACGCATGACTAGGAGGTCAAGGCTTCGGTAGATATCAACGATGAGGAAGAGACTCCATACTTCCATCTGCTTCTCCAGTTAGGGAAGATCAGAGAGATTAATGACCATCTGTCTGGAAGAATCTGGGATCCAGGGAATGCTTAGACTTTCTTTTCTGAAAGCCATGTACCAGTCATGTTTTCATCACACCGTTACAAAACACACTCTGACACCTTTCATACTAAATCCCCGGCTCTGGATAAGAATTTAGCAGTGGTCCTCATGTCTGCCCTGCTTTTTTACAAAGTGGACAAGAATGTGTTTCATGCCACATCGAAGTTGGTTCGAAATGTTGCTGCCACATCTTAGATGTTAGACTTGGCCTCATTGGTGATTTTCTGACTGGCCGAAACATCAGGCAATGAGTATGCCTGGGTGGCAACAGCCCAAATTACTTGGGTCATTAAAAGGGCAGCTTGCCATTCTATGGTGAATGCACTGACTGCCTCTGCGAATCTTGACCTAAATCGACATGACACATGTTTGTGTTCCATATTGCTCAAGCCACATCATGCCCTGGCATTATAGATGATGCCGTATGGCTCACCATTACTCTTTGGGGGCAAAATTGAGGAAGTTCAGAGGCAGGCAGCTCAGGAACTGCCCCTGCAAATTGCCGCCCACCCTACACAGTCTTTTAACAAATCCGTTCCTGCCAAAGATGATATGTGAGCAAAGGAATAGGGATCTTTTACATCAGAGGCTCTGTTCAGATCCCAGCCTAATGCCTGGAGGCAACAGCCTAACCAGTTAAGGAGGCAATCTTATGGCTGTGGGCAAGAAACCAAGTTTCTGCTCCTCCAAACCTCCTAACTCTAGACGCTGACCTGCCACCTCAACTGCCTGCAGACAGCCTTCTGGTTGGTGCCAGATTCCTGCAGTTCCAATCTCTTTGGATCAGCCTATTTCCTCAGAATAAATGGGTGATCCAAGTCATTTCAGATGGGCTTTGGATTTAGTTTATCCAACCCCCTCTTCTTTCGTCTTCTCCCCTTCTAATGGATGTACCATCAGATTGGGAGAAGGACGATATTGTACGACAGGAGATATGGTCGCTCACTGACAAATGGGCAGTGGAGATTGTGCAAAAACCACAATCTCCAGGGTTTTATTTTTCACTTTGCTTACCGCGACAAGGTTTACCAGTTTCAAGTCTTCTTCCATTTGGTCTAAAAATCAGCCCCTGGGTCTTTACCAAAATCATGGATTGGGTAGTAACCCTGTTCTGGTCAACTTCATCTACAGCGATGACAGCGTACTTGCACGACAACCTCCAGAAACATATGGTAAGTTCAGTTCTTCTAAAGAGGCCGAAACGAACTCCTGTTCCTTTTGTATCAACTTGGTTTTCTCGTAAACTGGGAAAAGTCCGACCTTCATCTATTTTGTTCATCTGGGTAGGGAGTTTATCACCAATCTCAATCTGGTACAACCCACTCATGTTTGTATATTATATAGGGGTGAAACGATTCATCTATACTTTTGCCATATCAATACACATATCGATACAAGAGGTGAAGAATCGATACAAAACAATACTTACCCTATTGAAGTTACTTTAATCTTCAGCAGTCATGAATAATTATTAGTCATTCGCCTTTTTATTCTTTAAACTGAAAATGTATCTGAGACAGCTGTCACAGGCACAGGCACTAATGTTTGTCAGTAAAACAAAATTTAAAAAAATTGAAAACACCCACTCACCTTTTGCAAATTAACACAAGGTTACAGGGTTCAAAATGTCTCTCCCCCCCTTTTGCCGATTACACGCTAATTATTTTATCCCATCAGCATGTTCAGCCACTGATAATATATATATCAACATAAAGGAGACTTTCCATATTGGTTCCCCATGTATGATTGAAGTACTTTACTGATCATTTAATAACCACTTTTATGCGAAGTTTCTGTGTTGCTTCATATCTTGTCTATATGGATTGAATTTAAAGGCTACACTTCCGATGTGTCACTCAGTGAAATATGTTACATTAAATTCTGATTGGTGGTTATTGTTTGTTGCAGTCCAGGGTAAACAATAACCACCAATCAGAATTGACTGCAGCTTATTCAATGAGTGACACACTGGATGTATTGGCGTCCAAACTCGATCCAGGTAGATACAAAGCAACAGAGAAACTTCGTTCAAAATGGTTGTTAAATGATCTGTAAATTACTAAAGTCATACATGGAGAACAAGTTTGGAATGTTTCCTTTTATGTTGATATAGGTAATCAGTGACTAAACGTGCCAACAGGATCAATAAAATTAACACAGAATCAGCAAGGAGGCAGATTTCAAACCATGCAGGTTTGTCACCTTGTGTTAATTTGTTCATTTTGTATAGAAGGGGAGTGGGCATTGTCAATAGTTTTCCTTTTCACTAACAGAAACGACTGCCTGTGGCTGTGGCAGTTGTTTTACATCTGCAGGAAGTACAATGTGATAGAATTTGGTTGTTAGTCATCTCCACTCCCACACCTGGACTTGCTCTAGATAAGATTTTCCTTGCAGGTGGAAATTGCACTATTTCTTCTGTTTTGAAGATAACACTGTCATGTCTTTCAAATTTAAGTAAAGATATGAAATTGATAATAAGATGTTTTAAAAGCATTCATGAGTGCAAAACAAAGGGTGTGGTTACCAAGATGAGTCCTGGATCCAATCAAATGGAATAACCTCAAATGACTTAAATAATTGAATTAAAATCACTAACAACTAATATGTTGTCTGTTTGAATGTACTTTTTTTTATCTTTTCAAGGATGAAAATGGCATATGAACAGATGCTAAATCTATGTCTGACTGTAATCTGCATACTAGAAATACAACCAATATGTCAACACATATAAAACAGCACAACCCTACCACTGACAGACATTCTAAAGATGAACAGACCTTCAAATTGATATGTGTATCGATAATGTATCGTATCATAGGCTGTATATTGTGAATCGTATCGATACGCGGCACAGGTGTATAGTTTTACCTCTAGTATTATGGAACATCAATCTCATTGAGTCTGTTTCCAACAGGACTTGGGTTTCTGCAAGAGAGCTCTTGCAACTCCCTGGATTATTCAATGCAGCAGCAGATTTGATCCCGCTGGGCCATCTTTTATGTGTCCCTTACAGATGACCTTGCTGGCTCAATGGCGCCCTTTTTCCAGTCCACTTGGTCAAAAGGACAGGATCATGAATGAGGTACAATCATTCCTGTATCAGTGGTGCAGCCATGGTTGGCTCACAACAGGAATTTCTCTGCAGAAGCCCCAACTGGAAGTGACAGTATGTACAGCCTTGCGAAAGAAAGGATTTAGACTTTTGATTATGGAGGGAATCTTTCAAGAAAGAAGGTCCTCTACTCTGAAGGATTATGATCGAAAGTGGCATGTTTTAGGGACTGGTGCCAAGTCAACAACATCATCCCTTGATCCCTCAACTGGCCGACTTTTTTCTCTAGCTCTACGAGGAGAAAAAGTTGGCCCCAATTACCATCAAAGGCTACTGCTTCATGATATTTGACACATTCAGGCATCATGGCAGAAAGGACATTGGTCATGATAAAGATTTATCAGACCTATTAGCCAAATTTGATTTGGATCAACCAAAATCCCTCTACTGTTTCCAAAATAGAATCTGTCCTGGGTTTAAACATGGCTCAATTCAGATAAATTTGAGCCTTTAGCCTGAACCTCGCTGAAGCTACTATCATACAAAACATGTTTCCTGATAGCTTTAGCTTCGGTATGCCAGGTGAGCAAGTTACATGCCCTTTCAGTGGACCCGAACTATCTTCGGTTCAGATCAGATGGTTCATTGGTCCTCATGACACAACCAGGTTGCTGTCAGTGGCCGATTAAAAAGTCATCATATGCTCCCTCTCTTTGATAGGCACGTCGAGAGTAGTGGCCATGCAAGACCCTATCTGTGTCCTCAAGCACTACTTGAAGCAAACAGAGACAAGTCGTGGCACATGCAAGTGACTCTTTCTCCCCGTGGGGGCCAGGAAACAGGATATCACACCTCGAGCCCTATCATCATGGCTGAAGTGGGTTATACACTTGGTGTACTCTGAAGTCTTAAAAGATCAGAGTTACCTCATGAAGATTTCAGCTCATGAAATTAGAGCAACCTCTACAAACCTTGCATTCGAATGTAACATTTTGATCAGAGACATAATAGAAGCTGTTTGGCTGGCATGCAGAGTTAACCTTCTTGAGTTTTCATCTCGGGGATTTAGCTTCACAGAGATGAACTTTGAATCTGGTGGGTCCTGTGGGGGTGACCCAGATGACCACCAAACCAAGTTAAAGTCAACACAGCCTATTAAATTCACTGGATTTACTGTGAAATTGAGTTGGTAAGAAGCATTCAATAATCGTGTTCTACACAGGATATAGTTGTCACAGATCATGTGACTGTAAGCTATGTTGCTTTTAAGTTAGGAATGGGGTTATTGTTCACATAGGGAATCCAGCCTTTTTCTTCCCAAGAAGGATACCCAAGGTATAACTAGGATGCTCAGCAGTCCCTCCTTCTATTACCTATTCTCCTAATGTTAATGTGATGGGGAAGGTATTTGAATGGGTAAAGCAAATTTTTTCAGTAAATTATGTTTCTCCGAGAATACTTACTCGATCACATTACTTAAAAACCATCCCAGCCACCCCACCATGCAAGCATCCTCATTGGTATATCGCTTAGTTTAATACTGGCAACACCTGTTGGTGGAAAGGGGAGGTAATGGGCAAGAGTTATTGTCCTTTGTGTATATGATATAGATGGCAAAGACAAATTTTCATCTTTTTAGTAGGACTGGATTTGGGTAGCAGGCTTATATCCCTAACATTAATGTGAGTAAGGTAAGTATTTTTGGAGAAACATAATTTACTGAAAAAATTTGCTTTCTTCAAGCACACTTTGGACAATACAAGATATGAAAACAATTGTTCTTGCCCTTTAACTCTCACAAAAATGGAAAATCAGACTTGTTATTTAATCCATGAGTTCACAGAATTGTCATCCACTAATTATGTTAATCAATGGTATAGGTATTTTCTGTACCATATTGAATCCATCAGATCGGAGTTGTTATCCACTGATTACATTGATCTGTGGCATAGGTATTTTCTGTACCATATTGAATCCATGAGATCGGAGTTGTTATCCACTGATTACATTGATCTGTGGAATAGGTATTTTCTGTACCATATTGAATCCATAAGTTCACAGAGTTGTTATCCACTAATTATGTTGATCTGTGACATAGGTATCTTCTGTACCATATTTATCTGATGAAAAGCCCACTCATTATTTTTAAAAGAATACAAAATCATTACTATGGAGATCTTTGTTGGATAATAAGTCCACCTTTTAATTTTTGACAATTTTTTAGGTTGACCCCCAGGTCATATCATGGAAGAAATACTGTAATTGTTGTGTCCACCTTACTGTGACCTGAATTAGTTACAAAACTTGAAGCTAGTGTTTTTTAAAGTAAAAAATAGTACTGATTTAAGTAAAATATATAAAAACATAACTTAAGTGAAATTGAATTGAAATTTGAATGAAGAAAGTCCCATCACATAATAGTTGTTGTAGCACAGTGTAAAGCATAAACTATTTTGGTACTTAGTTGTTATCGGGACCTGAAAAAACATTGCTTTAAATGAAATTGAATCTAAATCTGAGCAAATAAATCATGCATAACTATTACTGAAGTACAATGTACAGCATATACAATTTTAATTACTGAAAACTGGTTGACGTAAGTACCTGGAGAAAACATTGCTTTAAATGAAATGGACTCAAAAGTTTGAGTGAACAGTAACGTAATCTTTGTTGAAGTACATACACTGTAATTATTAATTATTTTGTGAGATAAATTAACATAAAAATATAAATCAATAAAAATATTTTTGAATTTCTTTGTTTTTAATAAAAGCAATTGGTTACAATGTATCAGAATAATAAAAGAAGTGTGGTTTTTTTTGGGCAAGTGGGATTTGAGACAGGGCAAGTATTTTTTTTTACAGCCATATGCCCTGTATCTGCGTCTGAAATTATTATTAGCATTTTAAATATTTGATTAAAAAAATTTACTCTTAGATCGAGAATTTCTTTGAAATAAGGAGATGACATATTTAATGCCAATTGTTTGTATGAACAGAACCAATATACAAGTCCAAATGATATCGAAAACTAATACATGCAATGGACTTATAGCAAGGCTACATGTATCGAGTTTCATGCCATGTGTAAGGATTGGCTACTCTTGCCCATGAATATATTTTGCTGAAAATGTAGAAAATTGTACTTGTAGTAAGTAATTATAGTATTAGAGATGTGATGTAATTTAATGATATTAAGATTGAATCAACTATACAGGGAGTACTATGCTGTCAAAAGGCACTAATAAAAAATGTCACTATCCATATTAGTCAGCTGATCTGGTTTGAGATATGCTTTATGATATATACATTTATCAGTTTTATAGTCCTTTATACTTTATGATATATACATTTATCAGTTTGCACTTATTATTTTTAGTCCTTTGTGCTTTATGATATATACATCTATCAGTTATCATTTATTATTTTTAGTCCTTTGTGCTTTATGATATATACATTTATCAGTTATCACTTATTATTTTTAGTCCTTTGTGCTTTATGATATATACATTTATCAGTTATCACTTATTATTTTTAGTCCTTTATGCTTTATATGTCGGTATGTATTACCAAACATTATAATAGACAAGATAGTTTGTTTGAAAGTCTCTCTGTTTTGATTTAACAGGAAGTGCTTGTCAGTGGGGTGTTTTTGCCTACTATAGAGCTTCTGTCAGACCCTGACTATATGAATCAATGTATTGTATGGTTGGTGAGTATATTTATTTTCTAAAAGCAAATTAGTATTTGTATAAATACAGATGTCACATTAGATTTTTAAAAACTGCGACTGTGTTAATTATATTTTTAGATTATTAAAGCATTAATAGTAACGTTTCAAAATCCAGAGGTTAAGCTCACAAGTGTAAAGCACAGTAAGAACTTCTGATATTAAAGTCTGTAAAAGGGTTCACACAGCCTTGAAAAGTCCTTAAATTCAGAGGGTTGTCTTGCAAAATCATTGAATTTAAAAAAAAGTCAGTTTTGTTTTTCAAAAGTACTTGAATTTCTGAAAAAAACTACTTGAATTTGTTCAAGACCTCTGTTAATTTTATAATTACTGACAAAATCATATTACTCAAATGTAATTTTATCAGTACTGTCAAAACCACATTGCTGAAATGTTATTTTATCAGTACTGTCAAAATCATATTGCTCAAATGTAATTTTATCAGTACTGTCAAAACCATATTGCTCAAATGTAATTTTATCAGTAGTCAAAATCATATTGCTCAAATGTAATTTTATCAGTACTGTCAAAACCATATTGCTAAAATGTAATTGTATCAGTACTGTCAAAATCATATTACTCTAATGTAATTTAAAAAGAAAAGAAAGTTTTTTTTAAAAATGTTTTAAAGTGCATAGTACAATAAATTGAGTTGGTTAATTTGTACATGACACTGATAGATATTTGAATGAGTTGTGTCCATTTGTGTAGGTGGCACTCTAATTGGACCAACAATGCAAATGGCTGACCAAGCTCACACTTGACCTACCATGAGCTGTGTACATACAATAGCAAATGGGAATGTGACCCACTTTATAGCGGTTGGAAGAAAATGCTGAAGGGAGACAAAACAATTTGATTTATAAATCTTGTGACAAGATATTGGATATTTCCAGCATGGGAAAAATTGATCTCTAGTCTCGTGAAAAGGGAGAATCATAAGAGAAATACAATTTCGTCGGCTGTCAGATTGCATTCATTTTATGGGACTTCAATGAAAAGTTAAATTCATTGTTTGTATTTTGTATTTTATTTTTATTATTGTGCTTGTAATTAGTGTAAGTGTGTTGCTGACAAAAACTAATGTTGATATTTTATCCTTGAAAAGACCTAGCAAATAAGCAAATAATGTCTTCAGGGCTGTACAAACCCAGTACAAATATATTTAACTATGGTTATGAGTAAGCAACAGGCCACTTTTAGTAACTAAACAGATATATTGGTTGAGATATAATTATCTGTTGTTCAACAGAGATGCCAGCATCTCCAACTTTAGCAGTTTCTTTGTTTTTAACTCACCTAGCTGTAAGACCAAGTGAGCTTCTGGTATGACCCTGCATCCATTGTCCATCATGCATCTTCCATCCATTAACAATTGCTTCTTACCACTCTGAAGTCCATATTTCTGATCCAGTTGCAATCAGACTTGGAATGTGAGTTTATATCATCAAAATATCGGACAAGTTTGATAATGATCAAGATCCGTGCATATTATTGATGTGATCTTGCATCTGTTTGACTAAAATTACATAGGGTGTGTTCTTACAGTACTACATAAGCCTGTTTATTGAAATGGTCGTCTGTTATGTAAGCCAGGTGAGTGATATGCTTTACGACTGAAAATCTGGACTGCAAATTATGATCTGTTTTTGCTAATTTTTGCCATGTCAGCTTCATGGGAAAATGACGTTTAAAGCTGTAACAGTTTTCCAAGGTAAAAAAAACACTTGGTCTTTCTTGTTGCTTGATACATTACAGGAAAAATTAAGTACCAGTCTACATATATGTACTTTGAGTTTCCAATAGAGCAAGGAAATATAGACGTGGCCATTCAAATCAAAGATTGTCCTCTTTAAAGTCTTGAAAAATTATTCCTATGAATTTTAACATCATAAGTTTGTCTCCTGTGCATCACATCATTTTTATGTTAAGGGAAGGTCATTTTCAATAAGATGAAAATTGAGAACTGTTTCTGTTTATGGAGGGCTTTGCCTGCCTCTCATCCCCAATTCTATTTTTCCTTTCAAACATGTTGGCATCTCGGATTCAATCAGGAAATGAAATAATTCAAATATATAAATATTTTAAAATCATTTTAGCAAGGTTTAGGCCATGCAGACAGCTATTACATGAATGTAAAATGATAAGTGTCTTCTTCATTAAATTTCAGGATTGACGTGGAAACAAATGTTATTGAATTTTATGTAAAGGACATTTTAGAAATCACTTAATAAAACTTTTGTATTATGATGGCTATTCCAGTAATACATACTTGGGACCCAGGGTAGGCACTTTCAGTGTGGACTAGTCACCCACAGATGCAGTTTAGAATTTTGCATCATTTTCATATGAACTCTATGATTATTCAGAGTACCCTGGCATATATTTTTAAAAAAATGCCTTCCCTGGATGCCATGCATGGGGTTTGGAACTGCAGTTTCTGAATCTGAATTTGGAGTGATAATGACTAAAGCATAATTTATGAACTTTTTACTTGAATATAATATTGTCTTTGCTGCATCAGACCACACTTCTGACCTTTTCAAATGCATGTTTTCCAAAATTGGTCTAAGTTATGAAAAAATATAGACGGCCTTACTAGGGAGGTTGTTTCAGGTTGGTAGTCTGATATAGACTGCCTTGCTGAGAAGGTCTTTTTAGGGTTGTCATGTCTGATATAGACTGCCTTACTGAGAAGGTCTTTTTAGGGTTGTCATGTCTGATATAGACTGCCTTACTGAGAAGGTCTTTTTAGGGTTGTCATGTCTGATATAGACTGCCTTACTGAGAAGGTCTTTTTAGGGTTGTCATGTCTGATATAGACTAACTTACTAAGAAGGTTTTTTTAGGTTGGCATGTCTGATATAGATTGCCTTACTGAAAGGCTGAAGTGATAAAAAATGTAAAATTCTAGGACTTTGTAATCATCGTCATCATGATCCTTTCAGTAGGACCAACACAAATTTGTCCTTATAAATATGTTTTCTTTGCTTTTTACATACTATATTTTTTTTTTATACCCCATAACGGTTGTAGGGCATGTAGTGTTACCCTTGTCCATCTGTCCATATATATTTGTATGTCTGACTATGGTTAAGTTTTGCATTTAGGTCAGTTTCAGGCACTGTGGTGGGGGCATCCATGTTCCAACAACACATTCCTAGTTAATGTATATGTCACCATGTAAACCATAATCATTCATATTGCTCTAGTCCAAGCTTCACTCTATGCCTCATTTGCATGTAATGTCACCATGTAAACCATAATCATTCATATTGTTCTAGTCCAAGCTTCACTCTGTGCCTCATTTGCATGTATATGTCACCATGTAAACCATAATCATTCATATTGCTCTAGTCCAAGTTTCACTTTATGCCTCATTTGCATGTATATGTCACCATGTAAACCATAATCATTCATATTGCTCTAGTCGAAACTTCACTATATGCCTCATTTGCATGTATATGTCACCGTGTAAACCCTAATCATTCATATTGCTCTAGTCGAAACTTCACTCTATGCCTCATTTGCATGTATATGTCACCATGTAAACCCTAATCATTCATATTGCTCTAGTCCAAGCTTCACTCTGTGCCTCATTTGCATGTATATGTCACCATGTAAACCCTAATCATTCATATTGCTCTAGTCCAAGCTTCACTCTGTGCCTCATTTGCATGTATATGTCACCATGTAAACCCTAATCATTCATATTGCTCTAGTCGAAACTTCACTCTATGCCTCATTTGCATTCAGAGTTAGTTATTTAGATTAATTAAGTACTTTTCTCACTTCTTTAAAATTGCAAGTTTTAATGGAACTAATGCCCACTCAGTGATTCTAATGGAACTAATGCCCACTCAGTGATTCCGCAAATGGTGTATGTGTGTACGATGCAAGTTTTAATGGAACTAATCCCCACTCAGTGATTCTGCAAATGGTGTATTTGTGTTCTATGGGTCTTCTGGTTCCCAGTTTCAGAAGTTTCAGACTTTAGAAGAACCATCAAAAACAAAGGAATCAGTCCAGAATCCCATAGTACACTAGTACCATCTAACAACAGAAAATGGCGATTGGTAAGCGGAGCAGTCATAAATGGTATGGAGATGGGCACATTTAGTAAGGGTTTGGGGGTACAGTCAAACTCTCTGCTACCCCTTTTCCAATAAAAATAGTACAATTTTCAGTGTAACAACAAGAAATTTGACCATTGTATGTAATATGAACCACTCTTTTAAACTCAACCCCTTAAAAAAAATTTTGTATATGACCCAGTAAATATGCTAGTATTTATTAAATCCTGTCCTTAGACTTTCCATGAGTTAACTTTTGTATAACATATTCATCTTTTTGCATGCAGTGCAAGACTGGATCTTTCACCAATGAAACTTTTATGACTGTAATAAAAACTACCAGTTCAATTGATGAACTTAGAGCTGTCGCCGATATGGTGGATTGTGATATTTCCAAGTGGCGCTCCATGGACACTGGAGGGAGCGATGGTGAGTTGCCTGTCTATATGCGACAAGGAAAAATTTTCTAGATGGATCAGAAATTTTGTATTCCCATTTTTGTTGAACCCACCTTGGCCGAAGCTAAACATAGTGATCACTTTGGTATCTGAGTGTATGTCTGTCCATCTGTACATCTGTCCATCCAGACCCAAGATTAATCTCAGTGTTAAAGTTTTTTGTACTTTAGTAATATGGTCAGTTTCTTAAGTACTGTTGGTCACAGAGTAATGCTGCTTGGTGTTTGGATACATTTTGATGTTTACAACACCATTTACTAAAAGCTTGGGTGTAGGTGCAATATTCAGGCCCTAGCCAGCTTCTTGTTGATCTGTATTGCAAAGGTAGCACTGAACAGTTTTTGCGATGATTTTAGGCAAGAATGACTCAAATTTGTATCCACCCTTTGCAAGAAAAAACACCAGAACCATTAATGTGTACATTTTTATACTTGTCAGAGCAAAAAATGAAAGTTTTTTTTTTTAATTATTAAGCAAACCTCTTTTAAGTATGATTTGCTACTTTCAAATCACACAAATTGTCCCACAGCACATGTTCATGCCATAGTACATGTTGGTCCCAAATCCATGTTAGCACGATTACATAAAACTATTTTATGTACAAATGATCAAATTTACATGTATTATGATGATTGTGTGTGTAACTAACCAGTTTGATTTTCTTATATTTTTGTCAAATTATTATGCAGTAATGACCCATATTTACTTTCACTTTTGCATGCTGGTTGCAAATCCAGCATGGTAACATAAGAACATTTTGTTATAGAAGCAAATCAGTGTAGATGGTCCATCTTTATTGTGAAATAATTTTTGTGCCCATTTTGATCTAGTTATGGCCCATTTCTTGACATAGAGTTTAACATTTGGATCCAGCAATGGTTTAACATGACTTCATGAAAATTATTTCTGTAGATCATTGGTATTAAACTGGCAAGAATTTAGGCAAATTTTACTTCAGATCTAGCGATGTGAATTCTTTTAATTATATACTTCAATATAAAAACATATTGGCGAAATAATTTTCATATTTTTTTCATTCCTATATTTTCACATGTGAAAAATATATCCTTATATTTTCACATGTGAAAATATAAGATTTTGCATCATCCCATGCGATGCTTAATTGTGTGTGCCTGCATCAGTTATACCTGCAGCAACAAAAATGAGCACTTTGTGACCTAGAACAAATAAATAGAAACTGCATTACATTTCAGACATGAAAATTCATTTTTGCTGAAGAAATTTTACTAGACCTCATTCACATATCAATGAAGTTATTTCCCCTTTTTTCCTTGACAACAATGATACACCTGCTGTGATGCATTGATGAATCTGACGTGTTGTGGTCAAATATGATCAAATAGTTTACAAAATGTCAAAAATATACTCTTAAGACACTGATATTTATATGATCAGCCTATGAAAATGAGGTGAATTTATGAAAAGGGGGTGGGGTGCAGTGCTGCAGAGTGAGTTTAATATTCTAAGCTTCGATTCTGGAGCAAGTTTGGTATATAATAAAAAGAAAATTTTCTTTTCCTGCGTAAATACCGGATATATTTCATCTTGTGGTAACCAAAAACGCTATATATTAACTTGTGGCTTTGCCACTCGTTAAAATGTCATGGTTTTTGTACCACACGATGAAATATATCCGATATTAACGTAGGAAAAGAAAATATGCTCTGTATATTTATTGGTGTATATTATAAAAAGTAGACCAATTAAACTTTGAGAGTATTATCATGATCATATTTAAAAGATTGATATGAAATTGAAAAACATGTAGGTACTTTTTAATAGTGACTCCTTTCCCCATTACTGACAGCTGCCATAAAGCTTTCTTTTTTTTACCTCCTACCTGCAAAAAGACTTCTCTCTTTATGAAGATGATATCTGATTTAGACTCAGTCATAAATGGAAGAAAACACAGTGATGAAAATGATTAATTGCTACTTTCCTCATAACTTGACAGAGGAAGAAATCAAGACTGGTTGATTTATGTCATACATGTCTTCTTAGATATATTTTTAAGATATATAGATAAATTTAATTTTCCAGGAGAAGAGATTTAAAAATGGCTTTTTTTTATTGATTTTATCTAGATCTGGACTTCTAAGATTAAATTATGTTACTTATTGCTGTTTAAACCAATATTACTGTTCTTGATGTGTACTTGAGAGAAGTCTTAAAAGGGAAGTAACCCTTACAAGAGAAATTTACAGATTCTAATTGGACATTGCTAATAAATGAACTACAGCAACACTAGTATGTAATCTCTCATGAAATCATTTCATGTTTCCATGGTATCTATTTCAGATACATTGATAAAGCAGAATCTGAACAGTCGGATATTTGTGAAGGAATTGTGTGAGAATAGAATCAAACGTTTGCAGCAGGGCATCGATGACACAGAATTTGCTCCTGATGTAAGTCGGTACTAATCCATTTAGAAGCTAACTCACCCCTAAAAAGTCTTAGCTTAAATGTTGACTTTTTTTTAATATCAGTCATGAAATTGGTACCATGTTTTTGACTCGCAAATATACCAGCTTCAGAGTATGCCTTCACAATTTTCTTTAATTTTTGTATTTCATTATTGGAAAATCTAGAGAACATAAAATCTGCTTAACATTTTGGATTCAAGTCTTTCTGCCTAATTAATGCCCCCACCCCACCCCCCCCATTATTTTATACATCTTACTTGTCATAGTAATATGCATATAGTTGCAAGAGTTCAGTACAAAAAATTCTACATTTCAATCCATGCTTTTTTTGTTGTTTTCTTTATGATGGTTACAGCACCTTTCCATATAGTATCGGGCTGCTGTATCACTTATTTCCAGCAAGACAAAAAGTGTGAATAAAATTCATTTTGCCAAGAACCATTAGTAAACAAACACATTAAACTGGTGTGTTTTCAGTTGTTACGTAAGCATTGGACATTGGGATACTTTTGTCTAGTACAGTCAATCTTGTCTTTGACAGCTCATAGTTAAGTGTTGGGTGATTGCTATCAGTAAAGAGACCACACTAACCCACATGTGTCTGCTACTCATTATCTGATTAAGTAATCATAGTCCATACTACCAGCCCTCAGGGCAACCCATAAAGTAATCATAGTCCATACTACCAGTCCTCAGGGCAAACTCTAAAGTAATCATAGTCCATACTACCAGCCCTCAGTGCAAACCCTTAAAGTAATCATAGTCCATACTACCAGCCCACAGGGCAAACTCTTAAAGTAATCATAGTCCATACTACCAGCCCTCAGGGCAAACCCTTAAAGTAATCATAGTCCATACTACCAGCCCTCAGGGAAACCCATAAAGTAATCATAGTCCATACTACCAGTCCTCAGTGCAAACTCTAAAGTAATCATAGTCCATACTACCAGCCCTCAGTGCAAACCCTTAAAGTAATCATACTCCATACTACCAGCCCTCAGGGCAAACCCTTAAAGTAATCATAGTCCATACTACCAGCCCTCGGGGAAGACCCTTAAAGTAATCATAGTCCATACAACCAGCCCATAGGGCAAACCCTTCAAGTAATCATAGTCCATACTACCAGCCCTCAGCCTGATTAAGTAATCATAGTACATTCTACCAGCCCTCAGCCTGATTAAGTAATCATAGTCCATGCTACCAGCCCTCAGGGCAAACCCTTAAAGTAATCATAGTCAACACTACCAGCCCTCAGGACAGACCCTTAAAGTAATCATAGTCCATACTACCAGCCCTCCAGGCAAACCCTTAAAGAAACAAGACTCGTCTTTTGTCAATATACCAACATATGGTTGCCGTAGCTGTTTCTGTAGAGCATGTTACAGTTGCTTCTATTAACTAACTTGAGCTTAAGGAATGTGGCAAGTTAAATAATTAAACCAATCACATTTGTTGCTTCATACTATATTGGTTTGTTAGGTAATGGCTAAACAGCCATCCCACATGGAAAGCTTACAGTTTCCTGATTATTTTGAGACAGGAGTAATAGTATCGGATTAATGATAATGTGAACCGTAATGATGTAAACTCACATCAAATATGGATATCTTTCTAGTCAGGGATGGTCATCGACTAGATAGCTGATGGACAACAAGACACCATGAAAAAAAGTAAATTGTTCGATTATCTTTTATTTGCTGATTTCAAATAGATTAAATATGTGTGAAAACGTGTGCAACACTTTCCATTAGCAGGATTGATGATGAGTTACAAGTATTGTATGCAGTTAGGACTAACTAACTATCTATATGTGACAACAGTTGTTCAGTAATTTTGATTACAGCAAACTTGGGGGCAACTACAATAACTTAATGGGCAGCCAGAAAAATCTGCTCTGCAAACAGATTTTCAAAGCTGGTTGCCATGGACAACCATGCATTTTCAAAAAATTTCTACTTTTGACATATTAAACTAGGTATTGATAAATACTTTGAATAAGGTAAAGAATTCATGTTGTGCTGTGAGTAAGGTAAAGAATTTATTTGATGTAATATTGCTGTTTTATGTTTTGTAAAATGCACTCTTTCCAGCAACCCTAGATTTTCCTAATTTTCTACTTTTTTGTGCTTTTCTTAGACTCCTTATTTTTTGCTACTTTTTCTAAAATGGCCCTACTGTCCCTACTTTGTATCAATTTAATGTTGAAAATTGATTACACACTGCATGAAAATTGATTACACACTGCATGAATGGTCATTGATTACACACTGCATGAATGGCCATTGATTACACACTGCATGAATGGCCACTGATTACACACTGCATGAATGGCCATTGATTACACACTGCATGAATGGCCATTGATTACACACTGCATGAATGGCCACTGATTACACACTGCATGAATGGCCATTGATTACACACTGCATGAATGGCCATTGATTACACCGTGAATGGTCATTTGATTACACGCTGTATGAATGGCCATTGATTACACATTGCATGAATGGCCATTGATTACACACTGCATGAATAGCCATTGATTACACACTGTATGAATGGCCATTGATTACACACTGTATGAATGGCCATTGTGAAATGACTTCAGATATTGTCTCTCTGATGTGGAGCTGGGTGTTTAAGAAGATTGAGGCAACCTGAACTTAGAGCTAAGAACATGCTTTTGTTTAAGTTTATGAAGGCAAGTCAAGTAAAGATTTTTTTTCAGTAATTTACTTGATTTAATAAAATTTTTCTTATAAAATATTCTATTTTCCCCTACTGTTTTTAAAAAAGTAGCACTACTTTATCCCTCCCTTTTCACAAAGTTTTGCTTGAAAGACTGAAAATGGTGTATTTGGAAGACATTTCTTCACATTTCATAAATAGTCACAGTAAGTAGATACTCAGTGTGTTGATAGTATTCTCAAAATTAGCTAGTACTGGTGTTTTTCTGTGATAATTTCATTATTATGACAATGGTTGAGTCATAAACAAGACATACATGAATCAGATAGCTTACATTTTCTGTTCATGAAATAAACAAAGACATGTAGATGCTAAGTTTAGTGCCACTAAAACAGCATTTGACAGTCTCTTCGAGGTTGGCCTTGATAATTGGCTGCCATTACTGCGGTGTCACAGACTGGTTCTTTCCTTCTCATTCACTTCATAATAAAGCTCAAAAGTAAGTTGTAGTCTAACAATATGTATGGGACCAGTCTAAGAAGAATGACGCTGCAAAACTGGTGGCCAGTTGCCATTGTAAACCTTGTAGAGTCTGTTTAGTAGCACTAATATTATCATCTACATGTTTTTACTTATCAGATATAAAATGGTCAATGTATTGTTTATTATTCAAACATTACCATGTGAATGAAATTATTGTGGACAGATTTTATATAATCATACTCACTCATGTTTTTTGTTCTTCAGGTACCAGACTATTGTAAAACAAAGGATTTGTTTATATTGACCCTTGAGGACATTATACAAAGTAATATTGCACTGGATGCATTTATAGGTGAGTGTCAATACAACACACCTTTTTGCAGATAACTGCTCTTATACTTTTTTGACCATCCTGATGCTGGCAGGTAGGGCTGAAATGGTTTATATTTTAAAGTAGATATCTTTAATTTAGGGCTTATCTAGTACACTAGTAAATATAAGTACATCTAAATATGTACCATATTTTCATGCATATACTCTGCCCATGCGTATAACCCACCCATGCATATACCCCACAGAAATTTAATAATCATGTAAGAAATATTTAGTATATCCTGCACAAACCCCAACATAATCTCATATGAACTGACCATGCGCTCTAAGAGCCAGTGCCAAAGCCTGAACACCAGATGTCCAGATCGAAACCCCTTCCAGTGTCAGGTCATAAAATTCATGTGACTGTTGAAGCTGCAATTCGACATCTATCAGATGGACTGAGGCTTTAAACCTGTGACACTTCATCAATATTTGTTAATTGGCAGGGTTTAATGGTTTGATGGTCACACTATACTTTATTACTAATTCACATTGCATCATAAGATGCAATATACCTACCAGAGGGTCTATGCATGAGTGGTTGTATTATCTTTTATTACTATAATTTAGACATCTATACCGCTGTGAAAATTCGATAGTGGGTTTAAAAAATCATAGGTTTTGTTAAATTCTTTGTATTTAGATTCATTCATAAGCATACTGAAAGCTGTGGCACTTGATGGTGTCCATTCATTATCAAGCGGTGCATAATCTCGAAATGAGGCCAAGTGCTAATGTGACTATGGTATAAGTGACCCAACTGGATGCATCATTGAGTATGTAAGCGACCAAACATGGAAGTGGGAGAGATTGAGTTTCATAAGCCTTTATCATCTATTTTTTTCTTGATTTTTGCAAGTCACCATCTGAAAAAAAGCTCAAGACAGACACTTTAACAGTCATTTGTGCTGAATTTCTATCTTCAGCCAAAACCACAAATAAAATATTCTGTAGAAACTTTCAGTTCTTGGGGGTAAATTTTAACTTGTGTATTGAAAATACAGTTGCTGTAATGTTCGAATATAGAATTAATAAATCTTCATAGCCATAAGCACATGCTTTACAGGCATATATCAGTATACAATCCAACCAAAAAGAAATAAATAAATGGACAGATGCAGGACAAGAAAAAGTGATACAAAGCAGCACAATAAGAAATCAAAGCTAGGTATACATGCTTTCTCCCATTATATTGCACCTTGTTATAACGCAATTCTGGATATAACGTGGTACTACTATGGACCCCATAACCAAAATCACACCAGTGTATAACAATATGGGTTGAAAGAAAACAAGGTGAAACTTAGTCTTATATCTTCATTTCCTTTTCAAAATACCATAATTTAACAAATTTTGATTGTGCCCACTATACCACTGTTTGGTATATTATGCTATTCTCAATAGATCGCAGTTCTGTACATATCGCAGTTCTTAATATAACGCGGTTCAGTACATAGCACAGTTGGTGGTCTTACTACCATGTTATAATGATGGAGAGCTGTATATCTCAATGAGCAGAAAAATAAATATGTACATGTATATTCACTGAGTGTTCAATATTTCACTCTGGTAAATCCTTTTTGGATATTTAATGTGTAAGTATTATGAAACTCCCACTTACCTGTTTCTAATCTTATCATTCCAGAATTTATGACAAGTGTTGGGGGCCAAATGTATTTGTTCTTTTATCTCAATGTTGAGGTAAGTGGCATTATTTTATAGTAAGGTTTTATCTCAGTGTTGAGGTAAGTGGCATTATTTTATAGTAAGGTTTTATCTCAATGTTGAGGTAAGTGGCATTATTGTATAGTAAGGTTTTATCTCAATGTTGAGGTAAGTGGCATTATTTTATAGTAAGGTTTTATCTCAGTGTTGAGGTAAGTGGCATTATTTTATAGTAAGGTTTTATCTCAGTGTTGAGGTAAGTGGCATTATTTTATAGTAAGGTTTTATCTCAATGTTGAGGTAAGTGGCATTATTGTATAGTAAGGTTTTATCTCGATGTCGAGGTAAGTGGCATTATTGTATAGTAGGGTTTTATCTCAGTGTTGAGGTAAGTGGCATTATTGTATAGTAAGGTTTTATCTCAGTGTTGAGGTAAGTAGCATTATTGTATAGTAAGGTTTTATCTCGGTGTTGAGGTAAGTGGCATTATTGTATTGTAGGGTTTTATCTCAGTGTTGAGGTAAGTAGCATTATTGTATAGTAAGGTTTTATCTCAGTGTTGAGGTAAGTGGCATTATTGTATAGTAAGGTATTATCTCAGTGTTGAGGTAAGTGGCATTATTGTATAGTAGGGTTTTATCTCAATGTTGAGGTAAGTGGCATTATTGTATAGTAGGGTTTTATCTCAGTGTCGAGGTAAGCAGCATTATTGTATAGTAAGGTTTTATCTTAGTCTTGAGGTAAGTAGCATTATTGTATAGTAAGGTTTTATCTCTGTGTGGAGGTAAGTGGCATTATTGTATAGTAAGGTTTTATCTCAGTGTCGAGGTAAGTAGCATTATTGTATAGTAAGGTTTTATCTCAATGTTGAGGTAAGTAGCATTATTGTATAGTAAGGTTTTATCTCAGTGTTGAGGTAAGTGGCATTATTGTATAGTAGGGTTTTATCTTAGTATTGAGGTAAGTAGCATTATTGTATAGTAAGGTTTTATCTCAATGTTGAGGTAAGTAGCATTATTGTATAGTAAGGTTTTATCTCAGTATTGAGGTAAGTAGCATTATCGTATAGTAGGGTTTTATCTCAGTGTGGAGGTAAGTGGCATTATTGTATAGTAGGGTTTTATCTCAGTGTGGAGGTAAGTAGCATTATTGTATAGTAGGGTTTTATCTCAGTGTTGAGGTAAGTAGCATTATTGTATAGTAGGGTTTCATCAGTAGAGATGGTTCTTGATCAAGGAGCACTTTCAATTTCTTTTATTTATTGTCAAGCCCACCTTCGCAGTAGCTCAACATAGTGATCACTTTGTTGTCCGTGTGTGCATCTGTCTGTATATCCAGCCATCCTTACATCCACACCCTAAATTAAGCTCAGTGTTAAGGTTTCTAGATTTAGTTCACTGTTAAAGTTTTTTACTTTCTGTCCAGATAAAAGGTGGGCTTGAGAAAAGGGGGGTTTCTTGTGAAGTACAGATTTTCTTTGATCTTTGTTTGCTACTGATCACAGATTTAAAACTCAACATACAAAAATTAACCTAACAAGAAAATAGACCCCCATTTCTCTCTTTTGCATGTCCGCAAATTTAAGTACTGCTGAAAATGACTTTTTCTGTAAAACCATGAGAAATGAAAAACATCACACTAGTTACATCATTTACATAACAGGAATATATATATATATATATATATATATATATATATATATATATATATATATATATATATATATATATATATATATATATATATGAAACAAACACAGTGCAAAAACTAGTGTAGTCTAGCCAGAGCATTTTCAAGTCCTACATAGAAATGAGTGCTACACTAGTTTTGCACTGTGTTTGTTGTCAGTTTGTTTCATACATGTAAGGTCTCTGACAGTTGTGGTCTTTATGGATCCAGTTCATCTGGAAAAATTGTTATCTACCATATGACTTGTTTCTCCATCAAGTTCATTTACCCAATCATATTAACATTAGGGATTTCTTTCTGCTACCTCCAGAACGCAGACAAAGGGATGTAATTCTTGAAGATTACCTCCCATTATTCCTGCTAGGTGGCCACATGTCTCACATGTTATCAGTTCAGATTTTTGCTTGCATTTGTCAACAGTGCCTTTGAAGAATCCATCAAAATTTATCTTTAATTTTCACCATCCACTGATTCATTTCAGTGGTACAGTAAGTTAAAATGTTGATATCACTGGTATAATCAACGTTGTTGTGTTTCACATTGAATTTATTTATATTTTTGCAATTTTATTCTGCTTGTTATTGTCCATGTGATATCAATCAGTATCATTTATTGTCACCGGTATTGTTTTGTGTTGCTTATTTCTGTTTATTTCGTTGGTAGCACAAATTCACCTAAATTGTACAATTTATATGTTTTGAGTATTAATGCTAACTCTGATTTAGTGACCAGTTTAATGGGGGACATTGAGATTCCACCACCCCACCATGAAGATAGCTAAAATAGCTTCAACAGCAACCGTTACTGTAGATCCTGTTGAAGTCACATCAATTCAGATATTTTAGAATTGCACATGATAAGCATTATACAGAAAGCTTTCTCTTTGAGAATGTTGACGAGTGAGGTGGATTAATATATGACCTTTATGAAACCTATTTGGCAGCCCACTGGGCATAAGTCCCTATCCCCGCCCATTGAGAACTGTAAAAGCCGGACATTTAAGACTATCTTCTGACTTTGCAGGCCAGTCCAGCCAGCTGGTCATTCATCAATCAGTGTACTCCATTCAGGCTGTCAGCCAACTGGTCTAGCCATCCAAACAATTAGGATACTGCTTCAATGGTTACAAGTCTGTTCCTTTGGACAGTGTCCTACATCCAGCAGACCGCCATGTCTGGCCAGCCATACCAGCCATATCGGTGATGCCCATATATGGTGAACTGGCATCACAAGTGGAGCTGTCTGTCCAGTTGTCCCATCCAGCCCAACCGGTTGCACTGTACTGACCTTCCACAGCCGGACCACATTCCAGCGAAATAATGACAGGCTGGCTCATCTAGTATATCCAACTATATGCAACTGGTAGAACTTTGGCTATACTTGGGGATGATTCAGCTTCATCATTGCCATATGGCATGATGTACCCTTGGATGCTAAGTGTATAGGAGGTGGATACTTCCCCTAGCGATGAGGGTGAAGATACAGATTTGCCTGATCATTTTGATCCCACTATGGAAAGAACAGAATTTAGTTTCAAGGCAGCATTTGAGGAAATATACAAACTTTTGCCACATCTGGAATGCCCTCCTACCCAGTCGGTTAATACTTCCTTTAAAGTCAAGATTGTTGTGGTCATGGATGATGACGATGAACATCTGTTCATCTGAATTTTACCTTAATTGTTGAAGATTGCAGAGATTACAGGGTGTCTTTCTGATCAAGTTTGAGACCCTGGTAATTCCAGGGCCTTTTCTCGGTGAGACGGTTGCCTGCAATGTTCTCACAATACTGGTATAAATTGCATTCTGATGCTTATCATACTGATGTACCAAGCTTAGACAAAGATATTGCTGCTATTAATATGTATTCTCCACTCTTCTATAAAATGGATAGACATGTATTCAATGCCATGTTGAAGTTAGAAATGTAGTCTTGACCTCCTCCCTACTCGACCTGGCATTACTGGCGATCTTTTGATTAGCAGAGAAGGCCAGAAGTGACAGTGCTTGGGAAGCGGTATGCTGCATTGCCAAGGTTGTCAATAGAACTGATCACAACACTGGTGAATGCCCTAATAGCCTCCTATAATCTTGACTTGGTAAGACGAGATGCACTCCACTATTCTTCTCTCAAGACCCATCATGCAGTTAACCTACATTCACCCCCTTTCAGTTCTCACTCCTGTTTGGTGGCTGAAGCAGGCAACTATATTTACAAACAACTATCTCTATGCAACTCAATCAAGGGGCATATTATAGAAGAGACGATCACTGTCAGAAAGATCGCAGAGCCAATACTTAACAGCAACACGGGTTATAGGCAGCCATATGCCCCAAACTCACATAGGCAAACTGGGAGGGGGTGTGGGGAAACAAGGTTTCTCCTCCCCCAAGCCTTTCACTAGCCATCAATGACTTGCTGTTCCTCTTGCCCACTATAGACCCTCCTGTGGGCACCAGAATCCTTCTCTTTCACCATACTTGGATGAAGTTATTTCCAAAAACGATAGGGTCATGCAATAAGTTTTAGAGGGGCTATCTCCTCTTTTGTTGTCCCCCTTCACAACGGAAAGCAATCCCTTAAAGGCGGACATTTGCAGAAGGAGATAGAGCTGCTCCTTTTCAAGTGGGCACTGGAGGTAGTCTGAAAATGAGATGGAAATTTCAATATGCACAGATGCCAGTTTGCATGGTGGGGGGGGGGGGCATACTTGCTACCAGATTTTGTGACGGTCACCAGCATGTGGACAAGGCAAGAGAAGTCTCTTTACATCAGCCTCTTGAGATGAGAGCCACTCTCAATGCCTTCCATGCTTGGGTGGAATGCATCGAAAGGAAGACTATCTTCATAATGTTGGACATCTCAGTCGGTATCTTTGTTGGTGTACCCAACACCACATAAACATACCTGTCTGACATATTCTAGGCAAGCTCAGTATCCCGGCTGACTCATTATGAAGGAGAGGCCAAGTGCTTCATATTGAGTGGTCCCTCCATCCGTCCATCTTTCATTGGATCTGCTCCCTATGGGGATGACCGATGATAGTTGATTGTATTTATTTTGTATCCTTACATGTTATAAACTCGAAAGCAAATGCTGAAGATTGAACAAAAATATTAAACCAGTGTCAATTAACATGCATCTTCTTTACAGGACATACATGTAAAAAGTTTACATCTTTTCATGTAAGTAAACAAAATATTCTAAGATAGGACATAAGTGGAGGTGTTACTGATATCACGCCCTTCCATTTGTGAGTCTAAGGGTTAAGAAATTATCATTAAGTATTTGAAATATTGTCCAATATACCAGTATTTGCTACACTGTATGAAATGCTGTAGATCTCATCCCTTGTGCAGGAGTACCAGAGAGTGGTAAAAAAAAATCCATCATGTTGGAGACTCTGGCATGTACTTGAGATTGTTAAAAAAAACAGAAGTCAAATATGCATGTAGGTCAAATATCCAGGAGACTTTAGCAAATGCTTGGGATATAACATGTATGTATATCAACATTCATCTCCATGGTGGAACATAGCAGGTATGTATTTTGATGGCTAAGTTTGTATGGCATCATTTTGTAACTGTTAAATTATTGGATTCATCACTTAAATACACATTTCAATTTTTCTGGTCAGTTTGACTTGGTAACAGGTATATGATTAACTAGCTGACTAGACAGTTTAAGAGAAAGAGTCTGCTGTTTTGTATTAAATGCCCAAGCACTATCACTTCCAGTTGAGAGACAAAATTTGTATACACTTTAATTTGTAATTGTCAGACTGAGATATAATGTGAGTGTGACCTCGTTTCTGATTGTTTGAGAATCAGAATTTACAACAGTAAAATGTATAATATATGGTGATTGCAACACCTTTTTTGATTGGTTGAGCATCAGAATTTACAGCAGTAAAATTCACAATAAACTGTGAATGTAACACCGTTTCTGATTGGTTGAAGTAACAGAAGTTTCAGCAGTAAAATTAACAATATACTGTGGAAAATGGTACAGTTGTGATGTCACAACCATCCATGTTATGTAGAGTCAAGGGGAATTACATTTTCAAATTTTTTTCAACAAAGCTTTGTAATGTATGCAATGATGGGGATATCCGCTTTGTATTTGAAGGTTTGATGATGTAATGGTGGTTTTCCTGATGCAAATATCAGCTCTATCAGTTCAGATTATCTCTTGCTTTAAAAATTCCTTTTGCGATGGTGCAAACACCATTAATGTCATTCAAGCCTCAAATACAAACATTTTAGACCCAAATTGCTATAAATATGAATGTTGTATTGAAGGGGCATGGTGATATGAGTTATAACAGTGCTGATGGTGTACAAAACTAATTGCTAATGTAAAACTTATCAAGATCATACTTTTGTGTGCATTTATTTGTCAGAAGAAATAGTGAAAATAAGCAAAATAGAATAAGTTAAAAATAAGTTCTCGCACATCAGCAGATGTAAGGCATTTTCTTCTTCAGATATGTGACCCAATAATAATACCTTATGAGTGCGACCACTACCTTGCAAATCCAGCCCTCAAAAGTTAAATATTAGCTATGAAAGGCTAGAGTTGTCTGCCCATGGGTGGGATTTGGATAAGAGTGATCTCCCCTTGGATAGAGGGATTGGCACCCAATCGTATCTGTACTGCAATTACTACATCTGCTCATCATATGAAGCATGCTCTTATAGAGACCTTGCGAAAATTATATACCAAGTATTATTTTTCCACACTACTGAGCGAATTGGGAGGATTTCCTAAGTATAATCCATCTATATTTCTAACTATTTCTTACTCTTTTCTGTCTGAGATGAAGTTTTCTAACCTTATTAGAACAGCAACTTCATCTTAGTATATACACAATGGCACCATTTTGTTTTACCTGCCCTGGTCACTAGTATGTTCATTCAGTAATGTGTACTTGACCTATTATGTTTGCACTCACTGACTGGATAATATTACAGACCAGGAAGATTATGCAGTTAATTTGTATAGACATTTAATTGTCCAGTAGTGTCCACCTCATAGTAAGCTTATGCGATGCTTTTCAGTCACTGACTGTATCCTGTTAGAGACCAGGAAGGTCATGCAGGTAATTTACATAGACATTTATATTGTTCACTAGCATCCGCTTCGCATTAAGTTTATGTAAAACTTGACTGATTTCACCTGCTCTGGTTGCTAGTATGTTCATTCAGATAATGTGTACTTGTTCTATTATATGATTTCCGTCACTCACTGTCTAATATTACAGACTAGAAAGTCGTAACATGTACTTTTTACAGCCATTTGCATTGTTCATTAGTATCCACTTCACAGCAAGTTTAAGTGATGCTTAACTGATTTCACCTATCAAGGCTATCATTTTACTCTGTATTTACAGGAGTCAACACAATGGGCAGGACTAAGTGCTCTCAGTACAGAAGGCAGGTACTTTAAACTGGCTGGGGATGATCATAATATCTGGAATATATGGTTGTGATTCAGGTAATACATGGCACATATGCACATGTTGCATGGAGAATCACTGGGTTACATTCATTGCCAGACAGCACACAATTTAAGGGAATAAGCACACCAGTAGAGAGGAGGATGCCATTAGTATTGCCACTAAGGTTGCCTTAGTGAACAAATTTCTTCTGATGGAAATAGTGGAAGCAGAGAGCTCACCAGTGCAATGCATCACACATAGTGCCAGCTCTGCCTTGACCTCTTCATTTGGAACATGTATTTGGCAGTACCATTGGGGCTAATTCCACCTAGGTATGACAGCCTCTTTTATGACTTTAAGGCAGATCAACAATGGTCAACACCAGCATGGACGTGGCCTCAGTTGATGCAGATAGGGACTGGTTACAGGGATCAAATATTCACTAACCCGTCCCGGCATCATGAACACTTAACACTGAAAGGAAGAAAATGATAGCCCTGTTCCGTCAAGACTGGACTCTGCCATCTGATGTCGATCATTCACAGTCAACACCAAATCCAATGAAGCTTACATCTATGCCTGAGGGGACTGCTTATGATGATTTAATGTCACATATCCTGTCACAGCATCATGAACTTGGCATCGGAAGGAAGGAAATATTGGCTCTGTTCTATCAAGACTGGACTCTACCATCAGCTGTAGATTATTCATGGTCAACACCGAATTCAATCAAGCCTACACCTATGTCAGAGGGGACGGCATATGATGATCTAGAATCATGTATCCAGACCCAGCATCATGAACTTGGCACTGGAAGGAAAGAAACAATGGCCATGTTCCATCAAGACCAGGCTGCACCATCAGATGTGGATATTGTGTGCTCAACACCATTTCTGACACAACCTTATGCAGGTGATGGTTATCAATATCCCATATCTCATTCTGGCATCATATGTAGATCATTCATAGTCAACATCAAATCCAATCTAGCCTACACCTGTGCCTTAGGGCACTGCTTATGATAATCTGATATCATGTATCCTGTCCCGGCATCAGAACACAGACACTAACAGGGAACAGCCCATCCAGTATAGTGCATAACTGACCCATGTCGCCCCATGGCCAGATAGTACCATACTCCCCATTGCTATCACAGACCCTGGGTCAGTCCATAGCCATGAATCAGCCCATACCTATTACAGATATATGATAGTCTAATGCCATCACTGAACAACATCAAATGGTTCCAGGATGGCCTGTCACAACTGACAAGCTATTGTGACACTTCAGTCCTGGATACCCAGACCATGAACAATGCAGTCAACAAGCAGTATTATGACCTTGGAACCAGTAGAAAGGTAACTATGGTCCTGTTCCATCAAGACTGGACCCTGCCATCAGATGTAGATCGTGTATGGTCAGCACCGATTCTGATACGATCTTTTCTTATGCTGGAGGTGATGGGTGGTAATCAGATACCACATATCCTGTCCTGGCCTCATAACACTGGCTTTAATATTGCAAATCACATGGTCTCTATCCAATGTTGTTTCATTGCTAGTATAGTGCCATGACAGACCCATGCCAATCAATGGCCAGTATATAGTAGGTCCATGGCCAGTATTGTGCCACAGTACCCAGGTAACGATACAGGCCCAGTGTAGTACATAACCTATTGTCAATCCATGGCCAGTATTGATCCATTTGGGTCCATTGCCATCATGGACCAATGTGAAATGGCTTCATGACCTGTCATGATTTACCAGTATGGTACTGGCTATGGTGATATTGCTGTCCCAGATGCCCAATAACATACCTGGATCATTCACAATAATTTCAGCAATTGACTTGAGATTATAGTATACAAGGACTCATGCTCACAAGCTCAGTTCTAGTTTACCCAATGCCATAGTTGCATCCATTATTCTTCCTTTGTTAGAAGAGATGCATTTCTCTCCTCATCCACTATCTGTGCAGCATTGTGTAACCTCCAGAATATCGCAGTAGTGCACTTAAAGAGGCAGACCTCGTGAGCCAATAGACCCAGAGTTGTGCCCTTGTCTCCTTAGGGTGATAAATGAAACAAGAAGGACCCTCTAAGGCATGTATAACAGGGACATTCCTTCCCTTTCTATTGATCCGATCAGCCATAATGCCATGATAATGCTTCTTTCTAACATCCCATTTGGAGGAATTCAACTTGTCCAGTGTAATGGGAGACACTGCATCACAGTTTCATGGGTAATACATGTGATTTTACAGGGTCTCCAGACAATATTCTGTGACCTATCACTTTATAAGGTTACCCTTAATCACAGACATCACAAGAGACCTGTATTAAGTGGATATCCGACAGCAATTCAACTCAGGGATTGGTTCAGAATGGGAAAACACCCAGACGGGTTGTCAATACCGTTCACAAGGGAGTTTTGCATTCAGGGACTTGGTATACCAATTAGGGCACTTCCCATTGATTTGAACATCAATCCCAGGTTCTTCAAGTGTATCATGGACAGAGCATCCATGATCTCCATCTCCCTGGTCGACATTCTACAAAAGCACCAGGTGCATTATATTCTAGATGAAGTTTGTGGCTCTCTTTCACATCTGACCCACCTTGGATTCCTTGTCAACAAGGACAAATCTACTGTGGTACCATCTCAGGATTTTACCATCTTAGGTATAGAGTTCAAAATGCATGGGAACAGAGTCTCTCTCTCTCAAGAAATCATCTTGAACATGTCTTGAATTCATCTGAACATTGTCTTCAATCCTCTCAATGAGATAACATCTCAGCTGATGGGAAAGCCTCACTTGGTTTTTGTTGCTTATAGGAATCACGATTTGTACAGATTCCAGTACAGCAGGCTGGAGTGCCCAACTCCTGCCAGCATTAATGGAAGACAGAGGATTGTGGCCTCCTCATGACCAACTAGTACACATCAATCTCCTAGACAGGAGATGCTATGTGAAAAGGGCATACTCATCCTTTCCGAAACATCTCCACTGTGGTGAATCATTTTTAAGGGGGGGGGGGGGCCAAATCTCCAGACCTTTGTCTACTGATTTGGGATTTATCAGGTGGTGTCTTCAATGAAAAATCCATGTTCAAGTCCATCACAATCCATGCAGACAAATGTATTGGCAGACTTATTGTTCCAATTGAATCAACCAATCCAAACTGAATGGTTGAGTCACCCCTCAGTATTCAGTCAGATCTGTACCCTCTGGGGCTGACTACTCAAGGATCTATTGGTAACAGGGTGGAATGCAAAGCTCCCAACCTTTGTCTCTCCAGTCCCAAAGCCTGGGAAGTTGACACTCTTTCAATATATTGGACAAAACAAAGACCTCTTCAACCATCTGGTGATCCTTGACCTGTTACAGCTGAAGGCTTTGGACCTGTACCTGAAAGGATATCGACCATAAGCTCTGACATGGTTGAATAAGGTACTGTTCGGGCATTGTTGGTTCACCTCTTATATAAAACCTACTTGCTAGTGGCACTCGCTAAAAACAGCAGGCAGAATCAGTGAGATACATGCTTTGTCGGTCAATATGATCAGTCTGCAGTTCTATGACTTGATTTTCACTCATGATGGCCCCTGCTTTCATGGCTAGGAACAGGCTCCCACTCATGAACAATCAGTCTTTTGTTGTAAAATCTCTTTCCTCGTTGGACCCTTTACCTTGGGGCCATCTACAGGACCCAGTGAGGGCTTTGAAGTGGTACTGAAATGAACCGAGCCAGTGTGAAGAGGGAGATCTCATTTATATATACCTTTGATGGAGGAAAAGGTCAATATCTCGGCTCAGACTCTATTGTGCTGCATCAGATGGGTTATTTGCTCTGCATAAAGACAACTAACCCATGGCCAAATGAAATTATTGTGCATTTCAGTTCATGAAGTTAGGGCAGTTTCCACAAGCATAGAATTCCAGTACAACTGTTCTCTAATGGACATTATACAAGCCATGGGATGGAGGGCAGAGATGACTTTCTCTAGCTTACCTCTAAGATCTTTTAACCCAAAAGCTCATTTTGACCTGATGGGACCTATAACAGCATCACAACAGGTTACCTTCCCAGGCCATTCTGCAGCTTAGTGATGAGGCTGTGCGACTTTGTTAGATTTGCAATGAGAAGTGTTTGCAGAGCAGCCATGTCTAGGCATAGAGTCACTGCTCCAGTCTATAGTTGAAGCTGCCACACATACCTTTGGGGACAGGAGATGGACCTTCCCTTGGTTAAGTGGATGTAACTCCCACCACCTCGTACCTATTCTTCTAAGGTATTATGATTGGGTAACATATTTAGAAAAAAAATCAATTTTTGGAGTAAAATATGTTTTTTCGATAATTCTTACCCAAACATAATATGGATACACTCTCCCAACCTCCCCTATTGGCAGTGCATGCATTCCGCTCCAGTAGTAACTAAAATATGGATGGGATTTGGTGCCAATCCCTGTATCCAGTGGGAGATCATTCTTGTCTGATGCCCACCTATGTGGACAGACAACATTAGCTTTTTTATAGCTAAATTTAACTTGTGAGGACTGGATTTGTGAGGTATTGGTCATACTCCTAAGGTAGTAAGATCAGGTAAGTATTATTGATGAAACATATTTTACTCTAAAAATTGGTTTCTGATTGGTTGAGTGTTAAAATCTGTAGCAGTAAAATCCATGACACACTGTTGGAAGCTTTGGTATCATTTTGACCAGTGTTCACAATTAACTTTTTAGAACATGTGATGTAAGATATACAAATTGTAAGTTTTTTTTATTGTTATGAGATAATTTATGTCTGGGTCTTCGTTAAAATTGTCCAGTGCAATGAAACCCTGCCAAATACTGGTATTTTGCTCAACCAAGTAAGCCAACAAATAAGTTTAACACTTGGGATGGCTGTTTTGACTTTCCTGCATAGAAAAGATACCAAATTTTCAACCAGTTCTGGTTTTGCCTTCTGCTTGAATTCAGGGGCATAAAAGAAAGGCTCTACAATTTACATCCAATGGCTTGTGTACTGCTGTATCTATCTGGCTGAGTCAAACCTCAAAACACCCTCTAAAGTGTCAGACTGTTTTAAGAACCAGCTTGTTAAGCTAACAAAATACCAGCAAAAACAATTCAATTACACATCAGGGTCTGTTATAGGACGCATGATTGCAGGATTCACATCTAAAATATTGTGCAGAAATATCAAGAGTGCACAAAAATCGTGCATCCTATTTGCAAACCATACTTTTTTATTTCTTCATTAAATCCCTCCTACATATAGAAAACTCCATCCTTTTTTCCCCTCCCTAATTTTTAAAATCTAGAATAGACCCTGGTACATGTATTAATAATTGCTTTAAGTTCTACTCGCAAAAAGTGTTATCACTTCTCTGACATGATTGTTAAACAGAAAAGAAAGCTGTTACATATTTCTTAATGCATTAGTGTAATTGAATTGAACATTGTATACTGTACATCATTTTAAAATTTTGCTATAGATGAGCATATACATATATATAATAATGAGTATTCAGCCATCAATATTGGCTTTTATTTTATGCTAGGCAGTGAATTACTGGATTTTCCGAGTAAAATAATTGTGATATTTCACTGCAGTGAAAAAATATGATATTTTTTCACCGGCCATCAATAAACATTGATAACGTTATAACTAAGAAATTCCAAACTTTGTATAAGATGCTTGCATGGTGTAAATGTTAAGATGGCTGCTTCGCATCCAAGCAAACCGAGTTCAAACCCAGCAATGGACAAATGTTTGTTTTTTTTTTTCATTTTCTTTTTTTCTGCTGTTTTACCTTGAATTGGGAAGGAGCATTATGTAACTACTGATATTTTATGCGCAAATATACACAAAACAGAGCAGAACATAAATGGTAAACTGCTGACATTATCACACGGGATGCAGTAAGAAATCAGCTACTTCAGTGTGTTGTACAAATTGCTAGACAATACGCTTGAGCATAAAATAAAAAGAATATTTGCTTGCTCCAAGTGAATAACAGATATATTTCATCTCGTGGGTGAAAAACTTAAGTATTTTCACCCACTCGATGAAATATATCCATTATTCACTCGTTTCAAGCAAATATCCTCTCTATCATCCAGATTTTACAGTTCTTTCACCTGTTGAATATGTAGTAAAAAATACATATATGATTTTTATTCAGGGTTTCCGAGTTGCAGCTGGACAACAAATCAACGATTTGGAGCCATTGCGTAAGGCAGCCACAATCATTTATGATCAGTATTTATCTGAAAAGGTTAGAAAAACTTCACACATTGTATTTCATACTTATATGAACCTGTGCATACTGTAACATTTGAACCTGTGCATACTGTAACATTTGAACCTGTGCATACTGTAACATTTGAACCTGTGCATACTGTAACATTTGAACCTGTGCATACTGTAACATTTGAACCTGTGCATACTGTAACATTTTAACCTGTGCATATTGTAACATTTGAACCTGTGCATACTGTAACATTTGAACCTGTGCATACTGTAACATTTGAACCTGTGCATGTTGTAACATTTTAACCTGTGCATATTGTAACATTTGAACCTGTGCATACTGTAACATTTGAACCTGTGCATACTGTAACATTTGAACCTGTGCATGTTGTAACATTTGAACCTGTGCATATTGTAACATTAGTTCTGTATAGGTTTTTCTGCATGCTGATATGTTGTTGCTGTTGTGTATTTTATTGTGAGTTTCACAAAAGCATGTTTGCCAATTGATTTAAGGTAGATGGTTAGAAATGTTTGTAATGTTCTACTCACTGCAAAGCAGCTTGTGGCTTATATTGTTCAGATAATATCATGTATGTTTTTTTAATGAATGGAAGATTTTTAAAAGCATTATATTGACAGTATGTCCAAAGAAAAATAATCATCACTTTGTATCCCCTTGGTATATAATACTGGAGGACATAGCTTTGCTATGATTGTCTGTATGCCTGTAAACATTTTCATTTCCAGAGCATAATTCTCAAACCTTTCAAGGTATCTCTATGAAACTTGGTATACATATTGGACTAGTGGTCCAGATGCATCATTTGCTATTCACAGCACTTCAGTTTCAATGGGTTTTTGTTTTTGTCCATTTTTCTGTCCATCCATCCATTATCCACACTTTCATTTTCAAAGCATAACTCTCATACTGTTAAAGGTATCTCTATGAAACTTGGTATACATATTAGACTAATGGTCCAGATGTACCTTTTACTATTCACAATTCTTCAGTTCAATACTTTTTATGTTTTTGTCTATTTTTCTCTCATTCATCCATCCATTATCCATACTTTAATTTCTGTATCATAACTCTCAAACTGTTCAAGGTATCTCTTTGAAAATTGGTAAACATATTGGACTAGTAGTCCAAATATGCCTTTTTCAATTCACAATTCTTCAGATTTCATATTTTTTTTAATGTTTTTGTCCATTTTATTGTCCATTCATCCATCCATTTTCCACATCTTTATTTCCAGGGCAAAACTCCAAAACCATTGAAGATATCTCTATGAAACTTTGTATACATATTAGACTATTAGTCCCAATGTGCATTTTGCTATTCAAAAGTCTTCAGTTTCAATATTTTTAACATTTTCATCCATTTGTTCATTCATCTATCTGTCATCCACTCTCTTGTTTCCAGAACATGACTCCAAAACCAATCAAGATATCTGTATGAAATTTGGTACATATTTTAGACCCGATCAAGATATCGATATGAAATTTGGTACATATTTTAGACCAGTGTTCCAGATATCTGTATGAAATTTGGTACATATTTTAGACCAGTGTTCCAGATGTACCTCATGCTACTCACAATTATTTTGTTTTAATATTTTAAATGTTTTTATCTGTTTGTCTGTCCATCCATCTATCCATCCATTATCTACACTTTCATTTCCAGGGCAAAACTCCAAAACCATTTAAGATATCTCTGTGAAATCTGGTACACATATTGGACTAGTGATGTTTGACGTTCCTTTTCCTGTTCACATCTCTTCAGTTTCAATATTTGTAACATTTTTATCCATTTGTCTGTTCATCATCCAACCACCATTCATACTTTCTTTACTGGAAAAAACTTATGATGCCTATCACTTCCCTGTATACTTTGTACATATGAACTTCTATATATGAACTCTTTGATAAATCATTCTGTCTCCTTGCAGACATTTTTGGCAGGGATGGGGTATGTCGATGACTGTATTCCGTTTTTTTGTTTTTTTATGCCTTCAGTCTAATATGGGGAGGATATAGCTGTCACTATTTCTGTCTGTCTGCCTATAAACATTTTTATTTATGGAGCTTAACTCTCAAACTGTTAAACCAAACTTGGTACACATGTCAAGCAAGTTGTGTAGAGGTGCCTTGTGATATTCAGAATTTTCCTCATTCATTATTTTTTTTATTTAATTCTTGTAAACATAGTGTAGCATATGTAGTATATAATTTAGAGCATGGCACCAAAGGGTACTAGCATTAGTAGTATAAAAATTGAGAGCATGGCACCAAAGGGTACTAGCATTAGTAGTATAAAAATTGAGAGTGATCGAACAAATTGTACTTTCATTAGGAGTATTTATATAATAGGGGGACCTAGAGATGTCTTCTGTAGATGACTTGTTTTCCTCAACAGTCATTTCATTTCCTTTTGAACTCATATTTTAACCACAAATATATTTTAAAATATGTTTTCCAAACATTGTTTGTAAAGGTATCAGATAGATATGACATTTCTTTTTCATATCTTCAGATTTGTCATTATACAATTCTTTGCTTTCATTATTATAAATTTTTAATATTATAGTAGTAGTAGTAAAAGTAGTTGTATAGTGGTAATATGTGTGTGTGTGTGTGTGTGTGTGTGTGTGTGTGTGTGTGTGTGTGTGTGTGTGTGTGTTTTCTACAGTTCTTTCTGATCTATTTAATGTACACTACCTGAATGACATACATCAAAGTGTTCAACAAAATACTTCCAATAACATGGGACTGTGAAGAGTTCAGAAAACAAATAATAGTGCATGCAAATTTTATTAAGCATACTAGATGGAGGATATCTACATTTTTTGTGTAGATATAAGGAAATATTTCACGAGTGTAGTGGAAACACTGTATGGTCACAAGTGGCAAAGCCACTCATGACAATACAAAATGTTTCCACTTCGCGAGTGAAATATTTCCTTATATCTACTCAAAAAAATTTAGATTTTCTTTTTATTATATATTTTTTATGGCAAAAATCATCAATTTGCATGGATTTGTTTCTCCGTTCTGTGCCAATGTGATTAACAGCTGCATTACTACATGATAAAAAGAAATTCCGAAATTTTGTAATAATTTTAGGATAGTGACTTTTTACACATTTAGCTTGTAAGTATAATGCTTCAAATTGTGTATTTTGTCAAATTAATTACTTTTTTCATGTGAAAATGAAGAGATTTTTATTAACACAGTGAACATTGCTGAGGTGGGGGTACTATAGAAACATCACAAAATGGTCTTATCCGACAGATTTAAGAGCGTAACATATTTAATCAGAAGATTTTAATAACTGAATTTACTTTTAAAAAATGTTGGCTCTTTATTTTATTTATTTCTGCTTTCGAAACATGAATTTGTGTGTGGCCGTTGCAAGCTTGCAGTCTAGTCAGGTAACAGATGCTGTACCCAAATTTTGATTGTCACTTAATTTCGGTTTGCAATCAACACTCATCAATGCCTGATTTAGCCATGATTTTCAGACATGATTATGATTGTGGTGAGAGTTAAAAATCGCTATTTAAACAATTTTATTACTATATTTAATCAAGAGTTTTTCTTAAAAATGTGTATCGTTAGTCGTAGAGTGTGACATGTATATGATACTGTATGGGTGACGCAGAATGTCGAATAGCAACAGGTCATGTAAGTTCAGTCACTGACAATTTGCACGATTCATGTGGAACTTGTGCAAAAGTTAATACTTGAAGCCTTCATTTTTAGGCATTCTTGATGGCACCTACTCGCTGATTACAGAAATGTATACTAGAGGGTCTTCACTCTTAACATAGTTTAAGATGTGTTCATCCTGATAGGGAGAGAGAGAGAAGGAGAAGAAGAAGAAAAAGTTAAATACGCCTAAATATGGAAATATAGGTTTTAATAACATACATAAAGGCTGATATATTTCCTAAATGGGAAAAGAAAGTAGTTCCAAAAGTGATATTGCCACTGCAGCGATAAAAAGGGTATCGCCACTGTGGCAATATCAATTTTCTTCCACTTACACATTTCAGTATGTTCCAAAAGTGGTATTGGCACTGCGGCGATAAAAGGGGTATCACCACTGTGGCAATATAAATTTTCTTCCACTTACACATTTCAATATGTTCCAAAAGTGGTATTGCCACTGCAGCGATAAAAGGGGTATCACCACTGTGGCAATATCAATTTTCTTCCACTTACACATTTCAATATCTGATTATGAAATATATCATGAAATCAGTTATTGCTTGACATGGAAACATCATCAGTGTTAAATAACTAAATACTCAGATTATTTGCCACTGATGCAAAAGTTATTTTGAAGCGGTTAAAATTACCACTTATAATGTATATCTTTTGGTATAAGATCTTAGCTACTACAAGGTGAGATAATGCCATGTATTTCTTATTGAGCAAGAAAATTCCAGCATAGTACCCCCCCCCCCATTAGATATGATACTTTTAGTTATCCTGTGTAATTGAAATTAGGTATGACAGTAGGGAAACCAAAGTGAAGAAGATTGTGACAGTTCTATAGTTCTAACTTCATTCTAATCAAAGTTACAGAATGTCAAAGTTTTGAAACTTTAAGCTTGAGTTTTTTGCTCAAAAAGTTTTTGAGAATTTGGGGCTAGAACTATCTAATCTCATTCACATTATTGTTATCCTTGTAGTATTGAATTTTCAGAGGGCTGTAGGTAGTTAATGACTGCAAAAGTTTCTCTTATTGACTGCATCAAAATCTCGCTAGGCACAAATGTAAGGGAATTTATGGTAGGGTCAAGCATGCCTCCATAATGATATCATTACATCGAAAGTAACTAATTCTTCCTACAAATCATAATATTTGTTCAATCAGTTTTAACAAAATTAAGTAAATGATGTCGAATTGTCACATATAAATAACCCATGAAATGTATACAACCTTGCATGATAAAATTGCTGTGAAAAATATTGTCACAATTCAGTTTCCGAGCTAAACTCAAATTTGTATGCTCGTGAAAACTTTGTGATTTATGGTGAATCTTCCCAAAACAGGCTAAATAAATTTTGTTCCTTGTTATTAGATTCGCAAAAAATGTTAGAGTGTGAAACATATGTTTATGCTTTCTCAGCAATTGGACATGAAATAAGTCAATTCAAGTTAGTTTACAGCAATGTTATCCATGGACAAGAGCTTTAAATATGACATGTACAAACTGATCCACCCTAATTTCTTCTTCAGATATTTAAGCCAATCATAATATATCAGGAGTACATCCACTATCTCGCAGATCCAAACCCACCAACCCTCATGCTGTTCACAACATCTTTTGGCTTGTTTTAGCGGGAAAGTGCTAACAAGTTGCCAAGATGAAAATAAAACAAGAGTGGTCTTCCCTTAAATTGAGGAATTGGTGCAAAATCCCATCATTTGCCTGTTACTACTTCCAATTGTGCCTGGTCAGCATGCTTTTATGAGCAACATTGCAAATGCCATCCATTTTGTGTCTGTCAGTTGGAGTGATACTTCAGAATTTTCTTAAATCAAGGAAGTATACTCCATCAGTTTTCTTACTAAATTTGTATAATCACAGACAAATATTTTGCATTTCATTTGTTAAACTTTGTCATACAATATGTTTTTCAGTACCATCTTAACTGGCTGCCTATGGTAGATAGTACTTATGATTCTTGTTAGTACTTTACCTTTTTTATATTCTTTATCTAGTAAATGATCATCTGTTCCTTGTAATAAGATTATTTCATCTGTAATTTTCACTTGCATTTGTCTTATTTCATTGTATGCACTTGAAAGTAAGCTAAGTGTTGCAATGCTTTACTGATTTCATCTGCGTATGCTTTTGTCATGTTTTCTCTAATTACAGGTATCAACAATGGGCTGGATTAAATGTGAGATGTGTAAGATTTAAGCTGGAAGAAGATAACCACCCCTTCTCTGTAAGCTGCACAGGCCATCATTCGAACCATACTTGCAAACTTTGCTCTCACTGGTCTAAAGAGAGATGGGTGACTCTAATATCCAAGCAATTGACTTGGAAAAACAAGAGGGCCAAGAAACTTACACAAGGATGTGGACATCATCAGTATTTTCAACAAGTTCTTAATGACTTGAGTCGCTTGAGGCAGAAAGATCGCCAATTCAGAAGAAGATCCTGCAATTTTTACCATCATGCACCTCGCACACAGCTGCATCCCAGCTGTCACCCACAGTGCCACAACCAGAGCATATCAGCACTGAGCAGACTAATGGGCCTGTAGTGACATAATACAGTGACCCACATGGACCAGTTCTGGACAATGTATCATCACATGTAGACTGTGGTACTGGCTATGGTGATCATTCCGTCAATAACCAGTATTGAACTTCAGCACCAGATGTCAGCCAGTCCTGGACCATATCCACTCCATTTCCAGCACAGTCTTGATATGAGCCCTCCAGCACCAGGACTGGTTACAGTGATCTTTCTTCCCAGGATACCCAGTCTGGGTCTCACGAAGCAAACAACACCTGGTGCCTGATCATGCCAGTTCCATTTCCAGTTCTGTCACACCCACCCAGTGTAACAGGGATCAGATTTGGTGAGTCTGTCTCTCACAATACTGTGTACCAGACCCATGCTAGCATAGCAGACCAGCACCATAGTGGTCCAGAATTCCCATTCCCAGACCTTAGACAACACTCAAAGTGAATGTCTGGAGAGTGCCATGTCCCAACATGGACAGACTCCTAGCCTCATTCTGTCGCTTCCTTTGTAGAAGCTTCTTTGTCACCTCACTCTTTTGAGTTAGAAAACTCATTTTGTCACCAATCTCTTCCAAATTCGAAGACTCACTCTCATGAGTGTCTTATTGCTTTCTAGGTCCAATTTTGTCCAGGGTAGACACGGCCTTCTGTGCATCTATCGAAGAAGTCATCTGGCTTCTGCCTCCAGAGTTCTATCTGCCTCCTCCTGCTCTGTGAATGGCCTTGTACAGGATTCTCACATCCTTTCTCAACATCCAACAACTGGTTCACAGCATCATAACGATAGTTATATTTCAGCAGTCTGAGCATAGTGTAGACCCTTTGCTTAAGAATCCTCATGACAAACATGCCAAGGAGTCAGTCTTGTGTATGACTTGTGTACTCAACAGGGCAATTCAGCGCTCATTTTCCAGTGCCAGTGCTGCTTCCAGTAACATCCAGGTTGTGAAAAGAGATGCATTCCAATCCAAGTCTGCATTGCTAAAAGAACATCACAAGGCCATCCTCAGATCAAAAGTACTATCTTCCAGCCACCTTATCAATGGCCACATGGAATAGGCCACAAAAGTAGGCCACCAAAGAGCAAACCTCGCACAGGCCCAGTGTCCTAGAGTATGACTCTCCTTTCTTAAGAGAGACCAGAGAAGCAGAAAGGATTCCATAAGGTACAACTTACAGGGAAACCTTTCTTCAAACCCTTTTGCTTTGTGAGGGCCCAGTTTCCAAGAGTTACTGATGACAAAACTTGGAGAGACAAGGACTGGTTTTGATTCAGCTTCTCCCTAATCAGCCTTCCAACAGAAAATGATGCCATGAGCATTCTGTCCATTTCTGACATCTCTCTGGGAGGTAGACTTCAACACTTACCATTTAATGATGTTCTTCTCTGATTATCTGTTAGTCTTGCAAATTATCTTGAAGGGCCTCAAGATCACATTCAGCAAACCTCCCCAGCTGTCATGGTCTACCCTGAGACCAATGCAAAGTCAATATTCTGCAGCTGGCCTTATGAAAATGACAGTAGAGATTGTTCACAAGACAACACAAACTCAGTGGAATTTTCCTCTGGACTTTCCTTGTTTTGGCAAGCCCCAACCGGTCTCAGATCAAATCAAAGCTCTTTTTACCAACATATGCAAGCACCCAAGTTAAGATGGAGACACGTTTTGGTTCTCAATGTCATTAAAGAGAGAGAATTTCCAGTCAGCCTAGACCTGTATGATGTGTAGCTTGATATTCCCATTTCCATTCACAGAAATTTCTGAGGTTCGTATACAGAGACACCATGTACGAGTTCAGGGCACTCCCTTTCATTCTCAAACTTGAGTTCATGCATCTTTATGAGAATCAAGGACAGAGTCATGTCAGTCTTCAGAACCACATCCACGTTCTTGACATTGAGCTACCTGGACAACATTCTACAAAAAATATCAGGTGAACATTATTTTGTCCTAAGACATGAAATTCCTTGTTTTGCTCTTTCTTTGCCTAGAAATCTGTATCAACAAGGTCAAATCTGATCTTGTTACATTTCAATGCAGGGTTCCCACGGTCATGGAAAATCCTGGAAAAATCTAGGAAAATAATTTTGTCATGGAAATTCATGGAAAAAAATTTTTCATGGAAAATAATGGAAAATGCCCAAAAATTGAAAATCTTCCTTTACTTGTCAGTCTGTAGTGTTAAAGTGGGTGGATCAGATGGCAGTAAGGGGAGGAGGAGGCCATCTTACCAAAAAAGCTGATTATGTGGTTATCTTTCCTATCATGTTGATCAATATTATCATTATTTCCTTTGTACAGATCAAACTTTCGTAAACATTAAAAAGATGTATTCATGGAAAATCAGAAATTTGTCATGGAGAAATCATGGAAAAAAATTCAGATTTGTGTAGGAATCCTGCCAGCATTTACTTCACCTGGGCATGGAGTTCAAAACCTCCTTGAACTAAGTTTTCTCCCTTGAGAACATGCCTTGAAAATCATCTCAGTGGCATCTCCATCAACTTTGGAAAGTCGAATTTCAGCCAGCATTTCTTTGTCCCTTGGATCTTCTCAATGTGGCCAAAAATCTTCTTGTATTGGGCCACTTGTTCATGCGACCGCTACAGAGGATCAACCTGTCCCATTGTTGACCAAATCTTTGCCTACTGCACCAAATAATTACATTTTGGACTTCATGAAGTCTCATCTCAGCAAATGGGAGGATCTCTCTTGACTTATGGTGGGTATCTCGCTGCAGGATCAAACCACTGGAAATCACGATCAGCACAGATGCCAGCATGACTCTTTGAAAAAGTGATCAGGATTTTATCCCATCAGGAGCACTCCATGCACATCATTTCCTGAAGATGAAGTCTATAGTGAATGCCTTCAAGTTGTGGCAGGAAATTTTATCTGGAAAGGGCATTCTCATTCTGTTCGACAACTCAGCTCATCAGTTACATCAGAAGGCAAGGGGTAACCAAGTCCCCAGACCTCAGCCTTTCTATTTGGGATTTTCTGAGTTGATGTCATCATCAACAAATCAGCATTCAAGTCTGCCACATCCCATGTAGGCTTTGTCCTAGCAGACTCAACGGTCCTGACGGAATCAGTTGGTCACAAGGAATGGTCCATTCACCCCTTGGTCTTCAGTCAGATGTGTGCCCATTGGGGTGGACCTCTTTGTGATGGGGTGAAATGCCAAGCTCCTAACCTTTGTCTTGCCAGTCCCAAATCTGAAATCCTTGTCAGTTGACACCCCTTCACCTGAACTGGGACAGTCTCAACACATATGCCTTTTCCTATACTCCTCTAATTCTCCAAGTGTGAGGGAAACTTGGCACCAACTAATCCTAATTCATCCCCTCAAGTGGGAAAAAATCATGGATCAACGACCTGCTAAATCTGGCAGTTGAGATTCCCAGGAAAAGCTTGTTTTCTCCTCATCTGCTGAAAAAACTGTGAATGCGTGTTTTCCATCCAAATTCCGAATCAGCATACTTGCCTCATCTCAAACAAGCCTTCAGAAAGAAACAGTTCTCTGAACAAGCACTGGACAGAATTGATTAGGCAAGAAGGCCCACCACTTTGAAAGCCTTTGAGGGGAAATGGAGAGTTTTCTTCCAGTGGTAGGAGCACAGACACATCTCTCCTCTAAAAGTCTCAGTTCTGCCTCCTCTGGCTGTTTGAGAAGAAGTTAGCTGCAATCACAATAAAGGGCTACTGCTCCACAATTTCAGACATGTTATGCCATTATAGAAGGGAACATAGACCTCTTTGACCTTCTAACCAAATTTAACTTGGTCCTTTGTCTGAAATGGAACCTACCATGGGTTCTGACATGGTTGGACAAGGCACCATTGTAACCACCGTCTAGAACCTCTCTGACTCATCTTTCGTACAAGATCTGAATTCTAGTAACATGAGCCACAGCAGGCAGAATTAGTGAGATTCAGTCAACCTGAACTATCTGCAGTTCTGCTACAGTAGTTTGGTCTCTTGACGTTCGCTGCTAAGAACAGACTCGTGAAAAACCAGTCTTTTGTCTTGAAACCACTGTCTTCTTTGGATCCTTATTCCGAAGGGCATATGGACACTGAGGAAGACTGAGCCAATCAGAAAAGGGATATCTAGCTTGTTCTTACCAGTCGAAGAGAGAAAGGACTCTTTTTCCACTCTGGCTCTGTTATCCTGGATTCATTGTGTTATTTGATCAGCTTACAAGTAGCTAATTCAAGACCAGATGAATTTATAATGTGTATCCACCCAAAAGATTAGGGCAGGTCATCAGTAGCATAGCATTTTAGTGTAACTGTTCCCTAGGTAACATCTTCCAAGCCATGGATAAGGGTAAGGGGATGTAACTTTCGATGCCTCTTTCATATTCTCTTAATATATTATGATCGGGTAACATATTTAAAGAAAAAAACAATTTTTAGAGTAAAATATGTTTCTTCAGTAATACTTATCCAATTATAATACAAGCTCGCCCTCCCAAGCCCTCCATCAGTTACATCCCAGGAAGATTGTGCACATTTACTCCAGCAGCATCTGACAACAGAGAACATTTGGTACCAGTTCCTCTACCCAAAGGGAGACTGCTCTCATATGACTTCCATCTCTGGAAACGGATAATTGCTTAGCACTTTTGTTTTTAAAACAGGCCAAAAGATGTTGTGAATGTCATTTTTGGTTTGAGAGGGCTGGATTTGCAAGGTAGTGGATGTGCACCTAATGTATTATGATCAAGTAAGTATTAGGAAAAAAACATATTTTACTCCCACAATTTTTTTTTCAGGCTTCATCAAAAATAAAGATTGAAGCAGATATTTTAAAGAGATTTCAAGCAAAAATCCGACAGAAAGACTTAGTAGCTGATGTTTTTGATGAGGTTCAAGCCAGAGTAAGTCAGAGTTTTGTATTTTCTTGTTCTCAAAGAGCCATAAATCGATTTTAAAAGCAGTTGAGAAAAAAAAATATGAATCTTGTGTCAAATCAAGAAAGTGTAAGCGAAAAACATCATTGAATTAAGAAAATTGGCACAAGATCTACTTGTCAGATTGCTGTAAAAGTGAAGAATGGCTTTAAAAGTAATTTGAAATCTGCATTTAGGGTTGTTGAGGTTCCTCTTCAAATATTTATCTGTTTGCTACTTTTGGACACCATTGCATGATTCATCAGGACCCAGTCATAAAATTTTACAAATCTTGGCTAAAAAGAAATCTCTGACCCAATGAATTTTGGCAAATGTTTGTTGTGCACTTGTTAGTAGAAACACAAGACCTCGCTGTCACCTTTCTGATGTCAGGAGTGGCAGTGATGGCATTAGCAGTGTTGTTAAGGTCTAAGTTTTTATCATTTGCTTTTATTTCCTTATTCCCCTGATGGATTATTTTTTTGCACAGAGCAGAGATAATTTATTCTCCAGTACATTTACACATCAGACCTCGAAGACAAAGTCACCAACTAACTTGAGTTTGAATTAAGCTTTTGGTTCAAGTTTTTCATTTGCTTATATTTCCTTGATCCCATCATTGAGTCTCTTGATACTTAAGATTCCTCTTTTATTAGTCAAAGACATTTTGGTGTCACACAAGCTTTTGACCTTGAGATCAAGAGCTTAGTGAAATTAGGAACTGTGGCAGCTCATTTGATAGAGCATTGAAGGGTTCTGGGTTTAGTACCTGCCCAAGTCAGCTGCCTCAGTGTGTCCTTGGGAAAGGCACTTAGCTCCCATTTCCTCAACATGATATAGCCAATAATGTGTTTAAAGTGCCATTAAAACCAACCAAGTTACCAACCAAGTTTTCATTGGATTTTATGTTCTTAACCCCTTCATGGTATCTATTTAGCAGAAACTAGTTTTGCAGAAGTTAACTGTAAGAAATGAGTACTATAGGTTTCAGTAAAGTTTGTGTCCTACCATTGGTGATATACAAGGATCATACAGGGATTTTAAGTAACTAAATGCAAAATGGGATAAAAAGTCAAGCATTTTGGTTCTGGATATTTCTGAAAAAGAGATTAAAAATGTTATTCAATAAAAACCACATACAATGGTAATACAGTGATATGTAGTTATTTTCAGGGCAAGGGATGTAACTCTTAATAGTTGATTGTAGGATCTCTTGGAAAGTATTGTTTAATCAGGGTCAAATACATATTAATATTTTCATAATCTAACTTACTGTACTGTTTTTGTCACTAGAGTTTTGTAATTATCTAAAAATAGATTAGATTATTTATATTACTTTTCATTGAATGACACATTTTTCTGAAACAAAAAGGATAAGAACTTCTCAACAACAAAAAAGACCTGAGTTGGTATATTATTACAAAAAAGATTTTTTCATCATTCTCGCAAGACAAAGCTCACACAGATGTTCTTTTTATAGCTCGGTATTTATCTGTAGAAAGTGCTGTGCTATGATGAAGAATGTAAAATGTTTGGCTTCATTCCATGTCCAGGTATACCAGATTATGCATGGAGAACAGTATTACGAGAACTTTATCCAAAGCAAAGCCTATACCAAGCTCCTGGAAGACCTTGGCTTATCCAATAACTCACACAAATCAGAGGACGGGGACAATATCAGTCTGGATGATGGTCAGTTCATTTATTGTTGAGAACTTTTTTGATGTTCTCTTTTCTTGTAGATGATGATGTTGTTATTGTTCAGAATTAGAATTTACACTGTTAAAAAGGCACAGTTGAAAAATTTCTTTATCCAGCAACCCCCAGACAACTCATAAATTTTGCAAGATAAGTAAAAAAAAATGTTTATTAAAGGAAAGAAACTTTTGTATATTAATTAACTTTTATTTAAGTTTAATGATGGGCAAGTAAATAATTTTAAAATTGTCGAGCCCTTCAAGAGACATTAATTAATTCATGATCATAGTGATATAGATAATAACAATGGCAAGTTGTTTGTAATATATAGCCATTTTGTAGATCATTTTCATGATGAAATGTAAATGTATGTTTTCAGTGTCCCGGATTTTCTGGTTCAGAGTATGTTGGCATGACACTGTAACTGACTCATTGTGGTGATTTTGCCCTGACGTTTTAACATTCCAAACTTTTCTCCTCAGATTTAATGTTTTTACTGTTTTTAAAAATAACCCTTGATACTCATTCTTGCTTTATATTCATTTTCTTTTCATTCTACTTTCACTGTTGTCAGGTTACTAGGAATTCTTTGTGGGTATCAATTTGTATGGTTTTGCAAAAAAACATTTCCAGCTGCACTTAAATTTGTGGATTTAGAGAGGGGGTCCTATTGTTTCCACAGAAGGGGTCCTATTGTTTCCACAGAAGGGTTCCCATTGTTTCCACAGAAGGGGTCCTATTGTTCCACAGATGGGGTCCTATTGTTTCCACAGAAGGGTTCCCATTGATTCCACAGATGGGGTCCTATTATTTCCACAGAAGGATCATTGTTTCCAAAGATGGGGTCCTATTGTTTCCACAGAAGGGTTCCCATTGTTTCCACAGAAGGGGTCCTATTGTTTCCACAGAAGGGGTCCTATTGTTTCCACAGAAGGGGTCCTATTGTTTCCACAGAAGGGTTCCCATTGTTTCTACAGAAGGGGTCCATTGTTTCGACAGAATTATAATTGTTTCCACAGAATGGTTCCTGTTGTTTTCACAGAAGGTGTCCCATTGTTTCCACAGAAGGGGTCCTATTGTTTCCACGGAAGGGGTTCTATTGTTTCCACAGAAGGGGTCCTGTTGTTTCCACAGAAGGGATCCTATTGTTTCCACAGAAGGATAATTGTTCGTTTGGTCTTTAGTTTTATGGTTTGAAGCATCCAGGAATATTGGTACACCACAAATTACAGAGAATTCATAGTATTCTGCGTTTTTATTTTCTGTTGCACAAGGGGTTAAGTTTATAATTTGCTGAAATATGCTTTTTGTTTTACTTTGATAAATTTACTTTAATTATGTATCTGAGGAGAAATTCATACAAGTATAACTTAACCATGGGAGACTAAGGCATGTATAAAGTATGTGGCACACCAAATCCCTTTTGGGATTGTCATTCATGGCATGGTCACAGGTGTATTATATAACCAAACTCAGATTTCTCTGTCAATAGTAAGAATTTTGGCACATTGTTATAAGTCTCACATTATTGTGTTGGGCAATATTATATGTTGGTAATGGGTTGGACGAGACTAAATGGGACTAAATGAGAAAGGTTTGTCTTTTTACTTTTAACTCCTGAAGATCAGAGTCTGTTGCTTTTCTTACTAGAAAATCAAAATCACCCAGATAACTGGTTACCTTTTCATTCAGTGCCCTAACCAATTTAAACTTTTCCTGAATGCTACCCAGTTACATTTTCCACAATAAATTACATATGCAGTAATTATAGGTTATTGGTTCGATACTGACAGATATTGTGAAAGAGTTCTTGTATGTATTATGTGACCGTCGGAGCACAATATGACCAAGAACAAGTTTACACTATTTTTCAGTATCAAACCAATAACCTTTTTATTATCTACTCCAAAAATATACAAACTTTAGACTGAACAAAGTTTGTAGTTCATCAGATATATTCTTCTTGTAAAAAAGCAAATTTCAGCAACAAAATGTAATTCTAACAAAAAATTGCATTTGATAACACATTCTTGATATATGTGTACACAAATAGCTAAACCCTGCCCACTATAATTCAGCGCATGTAAATATAGCACTGACTTGAGAGAGGAATGCTAACAGGAACGCTATGCTAAATCTCGATGATGTTATCACAGATACAGAGAAAATACAAGAAGAACAGAACTGTAACTGGGAACAAGTCACTAATATTCATTTGTATTTCAAGTTGAGTGTCAGATTTTTTATTTAGACTCCTTGAAATAAATGAGAACATGTGTCGAGGTTGGCATCGGGTAACTGGCAAAATTGCGGACACTCATCCCCTTGCTTCAGCATTGTACGCTGAGCTCACAGCCGATGGGTAATATTCTGGACATTTGTTGTTCCACTAAGGATACTGCTCAATCTTACATTTTCCTCCATGGAAAACTTGGAATCATATGCTAAAAGGGGAGTATGGTTTACAGTAAGGTTCCTTCATGGAAAACTTGGAGTCATATGCTACAAGGGAGTATGGTTTACAGTAAGGTTCCTCCATGGAAAACTTGGAGTCTTATGCTAAACGGGGAGTATGGTTTACAGTAAGATTCCTCCATGGAAAACTTGGAGTCATATGCTAAACGGGGAGTATGGTTTACAGTAAGGTTCTATAGTTCTTATAGCGGGTGGGGCTTGTAGTTCTTATATGGAAAGCATTTTTCTTATAAGAAAAGTATATAATATCAAAAGAGTATGATATTTAAAGTGTTCAATATTGCAGGATATTTCATATTTTGAATATAAGGAATAAATAAAGACTATTCATGGAGTATATAATAAAACTGACTTTGTTCCTCATTCTCTAAAATTTCTATTCCAAAACATCATGTGAAATAATTTGATTATAGTTAATATTCACTCACTTGTCCATACCACATGCATACCACATGTGCTGCCAAATAATGGATGCAAAAGTTTAGAATATAGAATAGATGCCATAAAGAAATGCGTCAATAAGATTTGCATGTGCATTTACATCTAGTTTGATTCTACAAATTTCCTTTGTCCTAAGGCTTGGTTTGATTTGGTTTCATGTTTCATGGCACAGCAACACAACTATGTTTGTAAGGGCTGAGGCAGCTGGAGTAAAGTGCATTGCTCAAGGGCTCACCACAATACAGGGGTCACTTTAGCTGCTGGCCCATCAGCTTGTGGATTTTAAGTTTTGAGGATGGCCAGTTAATACTGACAGCTGCAGGCCCATGGAGCCAGTTCAATTTTCCAAAGTTGTTATTAAATTTGATTGGGAGAGCCACTTGATTTTCTGCTGGGCCTGTGAATTTCCATATGAGTTGACCCAGCTGGCCAATGGAAAAATCTTTGTCAAGTCAATTGCTGACAGTAGCCAAACTCGGATGGTACGATTCGAACCCAGACCCTTTTGGACTTGTGAGTCTGGAATGCTAACTACTAAGCCATCACATGTCCTGCCTCCATTATTCGCCTCTTTTGACGTGTGGGAAGGTGCATCTGGCCTGTTCTACATTCCCAAGCTCTCAGGGAGTTATCCTAAGGCAAATAGACTCTGATCTGGGGAAATGCTTAAAAGACAAGTTCTCATTCCGAATAGGTTTTCTTGTTTGAAGAATAAAAATAGAGTACAGTACACCCCACATTATAATGATGTCAATAGGAGCCATATAGTATACCACCCCATAGTGAAACTGCCTTATAATGAAGTACATGGTACATGTAATTTTACTACTTGTTAATGAAGTGTGACCCATGACCATATTTGCCTTATAATGGGAATATTGTTATAATGAAGGTCCTTATAATGAGGGAGTGCTGTAGTTGTAGTTGCATGAATATCCATTGGTGATACTGGCTACACGGTGCATATATTGTCATGCTGCATGTTTGTTTATAATGCAGATGTGTCCATGAAGTCATCAGAAATCGTAAGTTGTATTCCTTGCTTGACCTCACTTCTGTTTGAAAAAATTGTTTCATACTTCTTCAGAATTGTACACAGTGAGTTTACAAAAGCTTCACTAGAATATATATTTCTTGTTCATATAATTAACAAGTCAGCTGACTTTGATGTGCTTTGTGTGTCAGTAGATCGCACTTCAGACTTTGAAATGGTATTGCCAGTAAACTTAAAAAGAAATAACTATTATTGCCATCCTTTTTGTTCTTAAAAATAATGAAGTATCCTCTTTTAACATTTGCTTCAGGAATGATAGAGGAAATATGTTTCAGAAATTGTCATTCATATCATGAGACATTCTGATAAATGGAGTCCAGATAAACATGGCTTCACTCTACTTTTTTATATATACATGTATATATATATTCAGACGACCATGCCTAACATCCATTTAGACAAAAATTCAGTTTTGAGATCTTATGAATTTAAAAGAGCGATTTTTACTGAATACATTGCAGTTTATTTCATGCAAATATCGTGAATATTAAGAGAAACACTAGATTGGTTTTAATACATCATGAAATAACATTATGACATTACAAATTCCTTTGTTTGATGTCCATTTTGTATGATGAAGTCATATCTTCTGATGGAACGTTTTCTTGTGTTACTCCTCATACTGTACTTTTCTAATCTTGCTGTAATTTGTAGCAATACTTTTCATTAGATTTTCACTTAAGTCTATGTTCTTTTTTATTGAAATTGCAAAATTTTTTATATTGTGAATTCATTTATTGTCTCGGCAGCAAAGCGTGAGTGAGGCACATGTATAACATTTCTGATGGTGTATTCATTGTTGGCTTAGACGTCAGTGTTAAGATTTTGCATTTTGCTCAGTTTCTCTGACACTGTTGCATATAGTCATGAAACTTGAGGACACTTCACATAACAGACAAAAGGAGGTCACAGTGACCTACTTTTAACACTCCAGTGACTTTGCTGAGTATTAGAATATGCCTTGGCAGAGCTGGTGAGACATAGCATTCTGCAGAATTCTTGTTTTTGTGAGCATTAATTTTCACAGGTTTTCAAAAATGACATTTTTGTGGATACTTCAATTCATGGATTTGGAAAGGGGTTAATATCTATTGTTTCCAAAGAAGGACTGTTGTTCATTTGATCTTAGGGCCCTGTGTGTCTAAGTGGTCTAATTCGCTCGCCTTTACAGATCACTCACATATCTCACCTCTGTCCACGTGAGTTTGAGTCTCGGCTCAAGCAATGTAGCTATGTAAGAAAGCTTGCTAGTAGCTTCCTGTGTATCGGTGGTTGTCTCCAGGTTCTTCCTCCACCAAATATACTGGCTACCATGTATAAGCATCATGTGCTGAAAAATAGCATTAAAACCACAAAACCAAAACCAATCATTTGGTGGTTAAATTTGTGGTTTATAGCAACCAAGAAATTCACAAAAATTAGTTCCTGTGAAAAATAAGGAATTCACAGTAATCTTATATCTTTAACTCATTTTCTTCAGAGTTACCAAAATTTAATTAATTGGAGTTAGTTATGTGATTGTAGTTGTAGAATGGTATTGATCAGTTAGTGGTGCATCACACTTTCTATTCATACACATGGTCTACATTTTTTTCCTTTTTTTCCTCTAAACTTTGCATGCATTTAGTGTATATACTTGATTATAAGTCGAGTCCAACTGCAAACTGCACAGATCCAGATCTGCCATCGCATGAAGCACCGGCAGATCTGACTCTATGCAGTTTGTTAGGAGTAATCAGTAGATTGAACAGCATAGACCCTAATCTGCCAGCACATTATGCAATGGTAGATCATGGTTTATGTTGTTTGCAGCCAGACTTATAATCAAGTATATGGTAAATATAAATCTTTATTTAAAAAAATGTGTATGATTTGGGTAAAATTTTCTTACTGATTTCTTTTAGAGCATGCATTTTATTTTCTCTTTTAGATTTGAAGTTTATACACATTTGAACAAAACTAGTTATTAAGTTTCTCACAGTGTGGTGAAGAGGAGAGTATAAATTCATATTCATTTTGATAGTAGTGTTTTAATTTATAATTTATAATAGTTTATTTCAACTGGACAACACTTTTAAAAGTTAACATTTTCAATATACAGATATTTATCAATTTATATTTAGACATTTTAGTAGGCTAAACTATAAAACTGTAATCATGATTAATTTTACATTCAAGCAATTGATGACGTTTAATTAAATTAACTGTGATATTTAATTGTATGATGGTAACCCCTACTGCCAAGTTTCTTTCAAAATGTATCATTAGAATAGCAGAACTTTTTCATTTGATCTCTCAATATGCATTTTCAGACTTTTTAAATATTACATTCAATGTTAAAGTACTTTCACATAGACCAAGAGAGCTTATGGGATGGTCAGTTGTCCATCGTCCATCCATCGTCTGTCATCCATTAGCACAAGTTTGTTATTGCTACACCTCCTACTTGGCTACTTGGAGGATTGCAATGAAACTTTACACACACATTTATCCCATGGTCTAGTTGCTCCTAAATGAACATGGTGCTGCTCAGGCATCCAATGAAAATTTTGTTCTTGCTACTCCTGAATGGATGGTCATCTCAACATGGGGTTTTCACGAAAAGACTTCTTAAGATGTCTAGTTGGTCCTAAATGAACATGGTGCAGATCTTGTATCCAATATGGCCATCTTGAAAATCTTGTTATTACTGCTCCTCCTGAATGGATGGTCATATAAACATGGGGTTTTCACTAAAAGACTCTGATGATGTCTTGTTGGTCCTAAATCAAAATGGTACCAATCTGATGTCCAATATGGCCACTACAGCAGCCATCTTGAAAATCTTGTTATCTCTACTACTCCTGAATGGATGGTCATATGAACATGGGGTTTTCACTAAAAGACTTCTGATGTCTATTCAGTCCTAAATGAATATATTTTTATTGCTACTCCTCCTACATGGATGATCATATCAGCATGGGGTTTTCACTAAAAGACTTCTTATGAAGTCTAGCTGGTCCTAAATAAAAATTATGCTGATCTGACATCCAGTATGGCCACCACCACAGCAGCCATCTTAAAAATCTTATCACATATCGACTTGAACAGAAAGTCATATTGATGTGGGGTTTTCACCAGAAGACTTTTTATGATGTCCAGTTGGTCTTAAATGAAAATTGTGCCAATCAGCAATGTTAATGCCCTATCTTAAAACATTTGAAAGTTATATCCCATTGACATCATTTAACTGGAAATTTTTGGTACAATATAACTGTCTAAAGTCTATGCCCTGCTTTGCTGGGATTCCAATCTTGACTATAAGCAGAAAGCTATGTCAAGACACTGCATTCCACAGAACACTTGTTTATAACCTGCTATGTTAGGATTCCCATCTTGGCTGTATAAGCAGAAAACTGTGTCATCATAATACCATTCACTGTCAAGACACTGCATTCCACAGAACATTCATTTTATGATTTTAAATTTCTTTTCATAACAGTGCCAAAATTGTGCTTTCATAGTAGACCATATCATGTCTACCAAAAAGTTGTGCTACTATTTTTTTTCTGGCATATGTTAAACCAATAGAACAATTTTACTTGCTGCAAGGAAATTTATCAGTGCCATGAGGAAGCAGTATGACAAAAATGTTTAGAAATGAAATCAAATCAAAATCAAATCAAATCAAAATAGTATTTGTTTGGAAATTATTATGTAGTTTATTATATTAGTAACTTGTATTTTTGCTCAGTCATCATAGTTAGATTTAAACAAAAGCAGAGCTAAAGGCTACATATATAAGAAATGCACATGCATCATACACAGGGGCATCAGAATGATTTTGTATTTGGGGTGATTGCATAAAGGGCAGGGAGAATTTTCTGCAATGACTGGCACAGTTATCAATATACATATTTGCAGTTTATTAAAAATTTGGCAGCTCCAATCACCCATTCCAATACCCTTGATGTGTATTTTTTTCTTTCCCAGTGCAAAACTTAGGTACAACATTGGTATCACTTATCTAATGACATTGTGAACACTTTATGCAGTTAGCTTCATTTGTTTAAACTCCTGTATTTACAGTTATCAAAATTGATGTGTACTTTCATCTTGAGTTCTAAAGTAGGTCACATTGACCTACTTTTGGGGTAAGGGTTAAGGTTGTCTTGAAGGTTAGGGTTCTTGAAGTAGCAGAGGTGGAAATTGTAGCATTCAATGGAGTTCTCATTTGTGGCAGAATGATGACAGCATCTCCTTGAATTCCTCAGAGGATGGTTCAGTCTCATCCTTCTTCAACAGTTCCAGCTCAAACTCCTCCTGCATCAACCAGGGGGAGGTAACTGTCACAGCCATAGTCTCACAGACTGGTAAGTTTTGCATTTCTTGGTAGATTTGCTCAGTTTGAAGTCTTTAAGTAAAATAAGTGTAGCATTTAATGAAGGATTTTCAAGTGATTGGGAATGGGGCCTGTATCCATGCATATGGGGGAAATTTGAACAGTTTTGAGTGAAATTAGCAGAAATTCTACATGATCTTGAAAAACTTCTGACATTTTATTCTCTTGTTCATAATTTCCCATGGATTTGTCTGACATAAGTCCAGTTTGTTGGTTTTACACTGTACCAATTAATTTATCACATGCTATACATTGACTAGAATATCATGCAAATATTTGCCCCATTAACTTCTATAACTATGCACAATGGAGTTAAATCACTGCTTCATTTCATTTATCAACTGTTAATAGAGTATGCTTGGACCATGAAGGAGAAATATTGTACTTGGTCATATACAGTGCACACCCAACTGGTAACAGTATAGACCCAGACATAGCATAATGAGCCCGCTGATCAGGATCTGTACTGTTTGTCCTACTTAAGATTTCATACAGACAACTACCAAAAACCCTGATCTGCCAAAATATTTTGCAGTGGCAGATTTAGTCTTGTTAAATCAGAGTTCACAAATGGCTCCATGAGATCTCCACCATAATAGGTAACCACAGACCCTGATCTGCCAGCATATTATGTTGTGGCAGGTCTTGTCTCCTCCAGCCAGACCTCACAAATGGCTCCATGAGATGATTTTTGCCATCACAAGTACCATAGACCCTGATCTGCCAGCGCATTATGTAGTGGCAGGTCTTGTCTTCTTCAACCAGACCTCACACACGGTTTGTCTGATCTCTGGCATATGAGGTTCTGGTAATAAACAAAGCTTTCCTTGTAACACCAGAATAAGGTTTTCCCATAATTTGGAAAAGTGATTTGATTGGCTGATGAGATGAGATGATGTAATATGCCATTTTCATGATAGGATGACATCATGTTTTGCATAAACAGTTTTACTGGCTGATTCAGACACACTTCCTTCATCAGTGTCTGTTTACACAGGCTGTCAAATGACATCCTTTTAAGCTTACAATAGAATTTTGACTTGAAGGATTGTAGAAAGTATGTCTACATATATTTTGAGATTGCAAGATATGTCATTGTAGTTTCACTTCTACAAAGTTTGATCAAAGCACTTTTTGTCGGTAACAACAATCAATGACGCTTTTACCAGACCCTCGTATGGCAGAGATTTCATGGAGCCACAAGAGAGGTCTAGTTGAACAAGGTGATGCCAAATCGGGGTGTAAGCTGTTCACTGTAGGGTGTGCCCAACACACAGGTATATACAGTATTAAACCTCAGTTGTATTTACCTAAGCTGTTATAAACCTCAGCTGTTATAAACCCCAGCTGTATTAAACCTCAGCTGTTATAAATCTCTTTTTATCCAGAGCTCTAGATCAGGAGCATATTAGCATGTTTTATGCAAATGAATTGACTAAAAATGCATAAAAAATCTAGTGCACATAACAATTTAATTTTAGTCCTTTAATAGAAAGTTGTTAGTGTCTTTTTTCCTGCTGTAAACACAATCAGTGTCATATGATGGCACATTCAATCAGTATAAACTCTGTGATTGGACAGATTATGGATGTCCCCTGCAGGTTTGAAATGATCGTACTCAGTTGCCTTAGAAACACTCACTGAAATAAAACCACGAGCAATACACTGAGTTAAACTCAGTTATTATATACTTACTCAAAAGGCATGGTAAATATCTTGATGCAGTGTTAAGATAATATTCAAAAGGCATGGTAAATATCTTGATGCAGTGTTCAGATAATACTCTGTTCAAATTTCAACAAACCCAATTAGTTCCAAACCAGGGAGTAAAATACCCAATTTATTAAAATCTTATCTATTCCGAGCTCTATTTATCTAAATGTTAAAACAATAATACCCAAATAAAACTAATTGAATATGTTAAAAGATCTGGTTGCCAACTATTTGAAATGTTTTACTCATCCACTGATGATAATATTTCTCTGAACAACTGATAATCTGGACAGATCTAATTTACTTGTATGCCCCACCAGAAGTATGAAAGGGGGAATATAGTAGCATGCTTGTCCATCCATTCTTCTGTCGATCCATCCATCACATCTTAGTTAAGTTTTACATTTGGGTCGGGAAATTTTTATATTGCAAAAGAGGAGGTTGGGGCATTTGTGTTCCATGAACACATACCTGTATCTGGTTCCTAGCTTATTTTCTTTTGCCTGCTCATAAGTCAACATCTTTTCGAAAGCCAGATGATGATGGTTTTATTCTGTCTGTAGGTATTATCCATGAGTCGGAGAAGACAGGGAAATCTTATGCAGTGTTCTCAATACGGGTGACAAAAAGAATTGGACAGGATGAGGAAATATGGGATGCATACAGGAGATACAGTGACTTCCATGATCTAAACATGATTCTCACTGAAAAGGTCGGAATACAAGTTTTCCTATGATATCCTAAGCTCTTATCAATACCTCCCTTGAATGTACTCAGCTATCTTCCTTTCATTAAAAATGTAGGGCAGAAATAAATTTCATCTTAAAAGCAATCAATTTTTCCAAAAGATGTATATGAAAAATAATTTGAAGATTATAAGAATGTAACCAAAAATGTTATAGATTCATATACCCAACAATAAATATACTGAAGATTATTGAACAGTATGATATATGCCTTTATCAGGGATGGTAAATCTAACTGGAACTGAACAGTTTATGTTATATTCTGTTTACACCTGTTCCAATTGTACAATTTTGTTTTCCCTCAAAGTTTTAATATTTAGTTGTCTGTAGTTATAGCACTGCATTAAAACTGAAGGAATCTATCAAAGTTAAAAACAAACAGGGGACCAAGCAATGTCTGTGCTGTGTGTTGAAAAATTATTATTTGGGTAAATTTTATGATGTTAAAGCTTATCACAATAATGTCCCTAATACATGTGTGTACCTGCTAGAAGAGTTCTCTCCCTTTAAGTATGTTGAAGCTATTCACTGATGAGTTTCATTTTCTCTTTCACAAAATGGTGGTTCTGAATAAAGCACATGTAAGAGCCATTTTTTTAAAAAAACTATTTAAACAATAAAGTTAAGTGGTAATGAGATACTGAGTATGTATCATGAATCATGATAAGTTCCAAGAAAATAATGATTTTCTGGGCCGGTTTTAGCAGCTGCCTCCCTCCCTCAGCACTGGGTTTTTTTTATAAGTTTTGACCAAAATGAGACAAGTACATTGATGTGTAAGTGTGGATATGACATAAAATACATTATTTAAACAAACTGTAAAAAAAAAGATGAAGCAAGTTGATTGACTTGACTTGAATGTGCAAAAACTTCTCTTCCTCCAGCCAGTAATGTTTCTTCTCAGACTGAAAGTGAACTAATATTTTTGTATCAGTAATACATTATCTGTCACTATTGTTAAGCTTACTCTTTGCAATGGCAAAACCTCAGTGCTAGATGCACTGTCCTCCTGTTCTAAAAATTTGTAGAACACATGCATCAACCCAGTCTGACTAACCGTCATCGGCCCATGTGCAATAGTGCATCCTCATTCTTTTTTGGACAACATCTTAAGTCAGACTATAATTCCCCCTCCTGGCCTTTAACCCCCCTTGGACACTGCAGCTTTACAAGTGGGACTTTTGTCAGGGTCATTTGCTTGCCTCTCTGTTAAATCATTAGAGGCTTTAGAGTCGAAGGCTAGGTCCTTAGTGGCTATAGCATCACACACTGATCTGTTCTCAGTGGCTTCCTTCAGTCTTCTGAAGGAAGAATCGTTATCTGCTGTTGCCTTGCAATGGCTGTTGGAGACTGTAGCAAAGACATCAAGGCACGCATTGTCTGCGGCCATGGTATTGTCGGCGGAGCTCTCCACCTCTGTAGAAATGTTGCATTGGACACTTTGAACTTTTTGCTAGAGCTTAGCAAAAAGCTTCTTCAGCAATGTTCTACATCTAAGGTCAGTGATGCAAAGTGGACAATCATATGTGATGGGTGCAATAGGAAACACGTTAATCCTAGCCACCCCTCTTTTGCTGCAGTAGCAGATTTTCTACTCTTCAAGGAGAGATCTTGTTAGTTCTCCACAATCAAAGGTTATAGGGCTGCCCTTTCAAACACACTTAAATTCTCCAAAGGTCAGTCCATTGGTACAGATCCTCATTTGGCAGATCTTATTAAGTATTTTGAGCTGCAGAGACCAGTGTCCCGATCATTGATGCCAAGATGGAACCTTTCGTGTGTCTTGTGAACCTTTGTGTGAGGCTTCCTTTGAAAATTTTGCGCTTAAAACCATCTTTCTTCTAGCTGATGCATCAGCGCAGAGAAGAAGTGAACTACATGCTTTATCAATTGAGGAGGGATGTTTACACTTCAATGGGAATTACATTTCTGTTTCCTTGTTATGTCAGCCAGGTTTGCTTGCAAAACAGCTTCCCTCAGCACTGACATCCCCGATAGAGATCCCCAGTCTCAGTCGCATCTGTGCTGGGGATGATCAGGATATACTTCTTTGCCCAGTTAGGTCACTTAGGTTCTATTTAGCAATTGCTAAATGGGGGAAGGAAAGGTATGGAAAGACTTTTTCTCCCCTTAAGGGGCTCATCTGATATTTCAGCATCCACTATCTCTAGATGGATTTCACTCACCATCAGGAGAGTTTATGGGTCTCACTGAAAGAGACCTCTTGTTCATGAGTCAAAAAGCCCATGAAGTAAGGGCTATATCTACTTCTCAATCACTCATCTTTAGATGATATTATGAAGGCTGCAGTTTGGCGATCACTCACAACCATCTCCACTTTTTACCTTCGGTCCTTAGCAAACCAGAGCTAAAGTATTTTTCCACTGGGTCCAATAGTTGCTGCACAAACAATGATCAAGACTGCTGCTAAATAACAGCAGTTGAGTGGCTGAGCTAACAAGGTAAGTAATTTTTCCATTTTTACTCCTTTACAGTCCATCAGCAACCCTCCTTACTGACAAATTTAGCCTAACAATAGCGACAGGTAACATACTACAGATATTAAAATGTAATTTTTGGATGGAGTAAAGCTAATTTTAATTATGTAATACTTACCTGTCACTATTAGATGAACTCCTCCCACCCCGCTCTGATGTCCTTCAAGGTCCTTGAAGAGTTTGAGGATGCACTATTGCACACAGGTAGTCAGACTCGGTTGATGCATGTGATGTGTTCTAAGAATTTTTAGCACAAGATGCATGTGTTCTAAGAATTTTTAGCACAAGAGGATGGTGCATCTAGCACACACAAGGTTTTTCCGTTGCAGAAAGAGTAAGCTTAACAGTAGTGACAGGTAAGTATTACATAATTAAAATTAGTTTTACTCCCCCCAAAAAAACACATTTGCAATGCTATTGGTGCAACAACAAAAAAATAGAAGCTGCAAACTTTGGTCATTTCAGCCACATTTTTTTCTCTCTCTCTCTCTCAATTCTTTTATTTTGCACAACCCTAATTACTACTAATTTTTTTTATATTTTCACCAACAGACATTGCCAAATTTTTATTTCAAACAATATAATACAAGTAAATTTTGTGTATCTGCCATACTAAATACTCTACTCTCTACCAAAAAATACCACTTATAAAGTTTCAACATGTAATTCTTCTGTAAATTCTTCAAAATGTAGATAGCCTGTAATTAACATAAGTGAAATCGGTCTTACCGTGTTTTCTTCAAAACCTTTGAGAACACTTTCTTTTTACCTGATCATCTAAAGAAAACTAACATTTTAGGAAAATATTTTAGCTTACATTACTGTTCACCTTTATCTGCTAGTACAATAAATTTTAAATACTTCACAAGTTCTTATTTTTATATGCCCACCATAAAGTGGAGTGTACTATGTTATGATGTCCATCCATCTGTACATCCATTTATCCATCTGTTACAAATTTGATTTCCACACAATAACTCAAGTTGTCCACCATTTACAGTTACCAGACTTTGTTGATGACTTGCACTTGGGGTAAGGAAAAACCCCATCTATTTCGGGGTCAAAAGCTCCAAGGTCAAGTTCAGTGTGACTGAAAAAAGAAAAATGATTTCAACACAATAACTCGAGGTCTTCATCATCAGCAGTTACCAAACTTTATAAACGGCTTGCACTTAGAGTAAGGACGGAGCATAATGATTTTAGGGTTAAAAGATCAAAGGCCAAGGTCACAGTGTATGAAGAAAAATTGCTTCTGCTCAATAACTCAGGTTGTCCACCATCTACAGTTACCACACTTTGAGTATGGCTTGCACTTGGGGTAAAGAAGAACACTATTGATTTTGGATTCAATAGGTCAGAGGTCAAGGTCAATGTGACTGAATAAACAAAAATGGTTTATGTACATTAACTTGAGTTATCCATCATCTGTGGTTACCAGACTTTGTGGATTGCTTGCACTTGGGCTAAGAAAGAACCAAATTGATTTGGGGGTCAAAGGTCAAGGTCACTGTGGCTGAAAGAATACAAGTGGTTTCCACACAATAGCATTTGTTCTGCATCACATACCAAAACCAAACTTTGTGGATGGCTAAAACTTGGAGTAAGGAAACAAAATCTATTAATTTGGGGGTATTAAGATCAAAGGTCATACTTATAGTCACTATGACTGAAAAACCAAAAGTGGGTTCTGCACAAAAATGTCAGTTATCTGCATAGTGGACTATTAAACACAGGATGCATATATAATGTTCTGTTCACAGTACTCTTGCTAGTGATTTCATTCAAGCTCTTCATATTATTCGTGAAAGGTGATCTCAGATTTAGGTACAATAAATAATACTTAAAGTAACACTAAATGATTTACATAGAAAATAGATTTATATCTACATAAGGCAATCTAATTTTAACTTATATATGTATTTCTTTGCTTTCAATCAGAATAATTACAAAAATAGTATTATTACAGTATACAGTACAAGTTTTTTTACAGTTTACAAGAGAATTATTATTATTGGCTTGTCTTGCAGTTTCCAGATTTCCATCACCCCTCTCTTCCTTCCAAAACAGTTCTAAAAAATATGAATGAAGATTTTCTCAATAAACGCAGGAAAGCACTAGACCAATACCTACAGGTAATATTATCTTTAAAAGAAATTGCTTTTCTAACAGGTTGTCATTAGAGGTCATCACATGATGTGACAGAATTATGTCTGGTTTTCTGTCCATCTGTCTGTCTTTATATAATGTAAGAGAATTATGTCTCCCCTTCTATCCGCCCACCTTCGGAGGGAGACATATCTGTTTTGTGCTGTTCATACATTCATCTGTCCGTCTGATTAAAATTGAAATCTCCAACCTAATGGAGATGTGATGGACACTGATACAAGGTCATGTTCGGTTGACCTATCGATTCACCAATCAGATTACAGTTTTCACATTTATGAAAGTGAAAAACACCATTGAGAACATATTGTTTCTAATGATAACTCTCCCTAACACAAAATACAATGCTTTATGAGATAGGTTATTAAAACTAAGTGGATTGAGAGTTTCAAATGTCACCAGAACATGAACCTTTATCGGTGTCTCACAGATGTACCTATTATAAGTAAATCTAGATTTTCATCAGATTGGTTCATCTGTCACTCTGCTGTGTTGTCCAGATATATCTTAAAAACTATTGAGCCAAACCAAACCAAAATTGAATATTTATGCATCTTAAATGGATTCCAAGACCTGATTATGTTTTGGTAACTGTGACCCTATTTCTATTTTTAGCTCCAGTGATCACAAAACAGAAGAGCTAATGGGATGGCCTGTTGTCCGTTGTCCGACATCTGTCCATCCTTTAAAACAAGTTTGTTACTCCTCCTAAACTACTTTGAAAATTGACATGAAACTTTACACACGCATTCATCCTAAGGTCTGGTTGGTCCTAAATAAAAATGCTGATGCTCAAACATCCAATATGGCTGCCGCAGCAGCCATCTTGAAAATCTTGTTCTTGCTACCACTCTTGAAAGGATGGTCATATCAACATGGGGTTTTCACTTAAAGACTTCTTATGATGTTTAGTTTGTCCTAAATGAAAATAGTGCCTATCTGACATCCAATATGACCACCACAGCAGCCATCTTGAAAATCTTGTTATTGCCTCTCCTCCTGAACAGAAAGTCATATTAACATGGGATTTATACCAGAAGACATCTTATGATAATTAGTTGGTCCTAAATGAAAATGATTCTGCTTAGATGTCCAATATGGCTGGCACAGCATCTATTTTGAAAATCTTTTAATCGCTACTCCTACTGAGTGAATGGTCATGTCAACATGGGGGTTTCACCAAAATACTTCTTATGATATCTAGTTGGTCCTAAATGAAAATGGTGATGATCTAATGTTCAATATGGCTGCCACAGCAGCCATCTTGAAAATCTTGTTATTGATTCTCCTCCTGAATGGAAAGTCATATCAACATGGGGTTTATACAAAGCAGACTTCCTATGATGATTAGTTGCTACTAAATGACAATGGTTCTGCTTGGACCTCCAGTATGGCTGCCATGGTGGCCATCTTGAAAATCTTGTTATCGCTACTCCTGAATGGATTGTCATATCAACATGAGGTGTTCATGAAAAGACTTTATGATGTCTAGTTGGTCCTTAATGAAAAGCCGCCATGTATAGCCTACCATGTGTTGAAAAGTGGTGTTAAACCCACAAAACCAAACCAAACCATGCCTAAATGAAAATGGTGCTCAAGTAGATGACCTGATTAAATTTTCATGCTCTTATGGCAATTTTTCAAATTTTCTAGATTTTTTTAACTTTTTGTTCATAGATCTTTTGGTCTTCTGTGGTGGCATACATGTTTTACAAATACGAATCTAGTTGGACTTACACATTTTTTGCCTGCATTGAGTGCATATGTGTTTTACAAACACAAATCTAGTTTCTTTTGGGGTGGGATTTCAAGATTCTGTATGCAGAGTCTTTATATAGAGGTGTCTACTAAAACAGGTTTCACTGTACATAGAAGAAGGCATAGGAACCAAAAGAAATGATCAACTTAAAATGAAAGGAGACTTATATCTTCATGTTGATGGTATTGTATTTTGGTAGTTTAAGAACATTAAATGTGGAAGGAAAATGCCATTCCATGGCTGGCATGTTCTGTACCCTATCATAAAGACAAGAGGGAGTTCGTTTCGCTTGAAGAAATAAAACAAAATTAAGTCATATACAAAATACAAGACATACAGGCAATTACAAACATGCAAACCGATACATACACAACTTTAAATGCCTTTAAAAAGGCAAAGAACCAGTAAAAATAGGACTATCATGGAATGGTAAGTGGGCAATGGTGTCCAACTAGCTTTATGGACTGAATCCCCCTACTTGTCCATAGTCGTATCAGTTCTTCAGGTAAACAACCCTAGCTCAGTAAGACCACTCTGACATCTTCAGAAACTGAGTGACACCAGATGAACAATTGAACCAGTGCAATTTTTAGCTCTACTGGTCAACTGTCAGTTAGCACAAGTTTAATGTCACTGCTTCTCCTAAAATATTTTGATGATTGCCATGAAACTTTCCACATACATTCATCCTAAGGTCTAGTTGGTCCTACATGAAAACATGGGGTTTTCACTAAAAGACTTGTAATGCTGTCTAGTTGTTCCTAAATAAAAATGGTGCCGATCTGATATCCAATATGGCCACCACATCAGCCATCTTGTAAATCTTCTTATTGCTACTCCTTCTGAAAGGATGGTCATATCAACATGGGGTTTTCACTAAAAGACTTCTTATCATGTCTTGTTGGTCCTAAATGAAAATGGTGTTGATTTGAACTCTGATATGGCAACTATGGCCATCTTGAAAATCATGTTATTACCATATCAGTATGGGGTTTTCACGAAAAAACTTGCTCAGCATGTGAAAATGCCACCAGCCTGCTGTTCCAATGCCAGCTAATTTCACAGTGGACTGCCACACAAAAATGAGTAGCCAGTCCATCTGGCCAGTTGGAATTTTAGGCATATCGAGCAAATTTAATGTATAAATTGTATATTTTATAATATTAAAAGAAATAATATAAACCATGTGAAAAATAAGTAACAGCGAAATGTTTCTAATCGCCACTCATGAATCTAGAGAATAATAATGTGATCTGCGGGGTGAGATGAGAAGGGAAATAACTCTCACGTAATCTGTGTACAATAGAAACTTGCAACTCCAGTTATAAACTGTTCTGTGTCTATGCGATGTCTGATGACACATGCTACTTCCTATTCTCAACATCAACATATGCAGGTATTTGGATGCTTTGAAGTTTGATAGCTCTAATCCTATATCTACCATCCAACAGTGCCATGTGTGAGAGAGGCTTCTCTCAAATGAAGCAAATGAAGATAGAATACAGAAATAAGATGCATGCTAATACCATGATAATACTGTTCAGCTGCATTCTGATAATGTGGATGCATTTGATCCAGTTCCAGGAATCCACTGCTGAAACTCATTTTTCCGCAGACCTAATTTCACAGGCAGCTGTTCTTTGGATACCATAGCCTCATCTTTGGAGGCTGAGCCTAGTCATGAAGACAAGTCGATGGATGTGTATCCTCATTCCCATTCTGACTATAATTCAGACTGGTCATCAGTGGCAGCATAAGATTCAATGCTCTGCCTCTAGATGAGGAATCTATGGATCTGTATCAGCTGGTCAGTATCAGCATTGTCCTGGTCAGTATCAGCATTGTCCTGGTCAGTATCAGCATTGTCCTGGTCAGTAAACAGCCGCTGTGTGGAACTGAATTCAATGAAATTTAATAAATTTGATACATGATATAAATATCTTATTTTGTGTTGTTTGTTTTTTTTCTTCTCCATTTTTCATTACATAGATGACCTTACTAAGGGCTGATGTTCATGTCTATGTGTATTTACCATTGAGTCATTGACTATATTTTGTCTTCTTGTATCATCAAATATAGGACCAGTTGGTTATGGACAGGACCAGTAACATTTTCAGGTTACTGGTCATGTGGACTTGCAAAATATTGTGGCGAATTTCACACACTGATTGTGCCAATCTAACAGTTAGTATTGCAGCCACAACAGCAATCTTGAAAATCTTGTTATCACTATTCCTCCTAAGCAGAATGTCATATTGACATTGAGTTTTCGCCAAAAGACTTCTTATGGTGTCTGGATGGTCCGAAATGAAAATGGTGCCTATATTACATCCAATATGGCCCCCATGGTGGCTATATTGAAAATCTTGTTATTGCTACTCCTCCAGAACAGATGGTCATATTGACATGGGTTTTTTACCAAAATGTGTTGTATGATATCTAGTTGGTCCTAAATGAAAATGGTGCCAATATTGCTTCCAATATGTCTGCTATGATGGCCATCTTGAAAATCTTGCTATTACTACTTCTCCTGAATATATGGTCATATTGACATAGGTAATCCATGAATATCAGAGATGGTTTCATCTCTCAGCAGTTAAAAAGAAGAAACTTTCTTTTCTTGGATTCCTGGAAATTATTTTTGGCCAGTAGAGTGTTAGTTACTTTGAGGGACCTTTGTTTATATGTCTGCCAAAAGGTGGAGTGTATATTGTTTATATTGTTATGACGTCCATCCATCCATCTTTTACCTTTTTTGTATCCACACAGTAACTTTCTTTTTACACCATCTGCCTTTACCAAACTTTGTGAATGGCTTTTACATAGTAAGGAAGAAGCCTATTGATTGTGGATTCAAAAGGTCAAAGGTCAAGATGATTGTGACTAAAAGAAAAAAATCCTCTCCACACTATAGCTTTAGTTCTACATCACAGACATGTACTAAACTTTGTGGATGACTTGCACTTGGAGTAAGGAAGAAGCCTATTGATTTTGTGGTCAATGTTCAAGTTTACTGACTGAAAGAAGGAAAATGGTTTTTTGCCTAATTCCTTTAGTTCTAGACCATGTACTTCATCTAACATTTGTGGAGGGATTGCACTTAAGGTAATGAAGAGGCCTATTGATTTTGGGATCAAAATGTCAAAGGTCAAAGTCATTGTGACTCAAAGAAAAATGGGTTTTGCTCAATAACTTTTGATGTAGAGTAAGTTCCTTGACTAAACTGTGTGAATGGCAGTTAGGGTAGGAAAGGAACTTATACATTTTGGTTCTAAAAGTCAAAGGTCAAGGTCATGTTAAGTCTGATAAGAAAAAATGGTTCTGCACAGTAAGTTTACTTCAAGATCAAACAATCTTGACCAAATATGGTCAAGGTCATTGAAACCCTTTGGACAATATTCTCCAGTAAGTCATTCCCTTCTGGTGCTTACATAGAGGATTTTTAAACACAGGATGGGTGTATAATGTGTGGTTCATGGTACTCTTGTTTACCAATTCAGCACTATATAGGGAAGGTGTATTTCAGACATTTTGAAAACGAATTTAACACCTACTTTTCCTGGAGTTTTGTATAAAAAGTGAAATATTTAAACTTCATTGAGAGTTTGAATATAAGATGGCTTTGATTGATGTTTAAAATGTCAAAACAATCTGTCAGCCTGTTTATCCATCTATCCATTGATTCCTCCATCATTCTAAATATCTGTCTTTCTATTCTTCTATTTTTCAATATGTATTTGTGTAATGGAAATTATAGTTTTTATGCTCAAAAAAACATTATTTCATAGCAATGCTTTTTATTTCCACTAAATTAAAATATGCATCTTTAATCAGAAATCGGTAAGAATAGTTGTGCATGTATTTAGATAGGCAATTCTACTAGTCCTTTCAATACAACTTGCAATATGTACTCTAAATAGTTGACTTTGACTACTCTCAATGTATATTACAGTCCCTTTTATATCCAGAAGTGTGGGAGCACCACCAAGGAATGAAAGAATATGTAATGAAATTTCTAGCCCCAGGAATGTGGGAGAAACACAAGAGTGAACTTCAAAGAAAGGTAAGTATGGGTTAAAGAAAAACCAGACTTTTTGAACATTCTGAAGAAGATTTAGCCTTGGCATTGCTCTGGATAAAAATAGACAATTAAGACACAGTGACCATGGTTTTAGGGTTTAATTTCCTGTAGCAGCAGACCTGCACTCATATTCACAAAACTCCTTAACTTGAGTGCTCACTCAAACTCAAATTGTAATTCTTTGGATTCAATCATACTTGCTTTTTTTTCTTTATAAAAGTACTCTCAAAGTTTAACTACATTCTTTAACTGAATAAATGAGAACTTACAAATCTCTTTTATGTAGATCAGGTTGTTCACTATTTAAATATCAAAAATTGAGTTTGAGTGTGCACTCAAATTGAAGAGTTTTGTGATTATAGAGCCTTGCCTTGTATTCATAAAACTTTTTGAGCACAAAACTCTAGTTAAAAAATGTGCATTCTGTTGCTTTGATTATAGTTGTATTCAAATGGTATCACAAATTGTAACAGGTGCTGCATTGAAAAATATATTTCTCCGTCGAATACATTTCCCCAATAACATTAACAGTAGGAAATAAACTCCGCTACCTCTCGAATCCAGCAATCCCAGAAAGACGAAAATTTAATCTTTCCCATCGACTGGTATATAACATACAGACAAAGGGAAGAAAATTTTAACCATTATCTCCCCTTACCACCTCTTAAGTAACTACGCATCAACCAGATGCTTACCAGTTTAAGCTTTCACTCCATATGATCAACACTGTACCACTCATCCTCTCGGAATCCAAGGATATCTTCAGGTTTTTCTTCACCCAGCCTGGAAAGTCAGTGTATTTTTGTGAATTTTTTCACAGTTGTGGACTTCATTATTCTGACCTTGTGCTCCCACACGGTATCATTGGTGATCATTGTTGGTTGTTTATCCATGCACACTGCCTGTATTTTTCACTTGTTTAAGTAACAAGTGTTGGTTATTCTTGTATATGAACACTTTTGGGTTGTTATTCTCCAATATTTGTGTTGTTCTTGTCATTCAGTTGACTTCTTCCTGCAGTGTATGTGCAATGTGGTCAGAAGAGATTTGGTCCAATGTTTTGCAGAAAAGCCTAAAGAGCAAAAAGAGGTGTGAAGTCTTGATTGACGGAATGTGAGGTATTGAGTCTTCACCTGAAGACATCATCAATTGCCAGTGTTGTGCGGGATGCCATAATGGTAACCCCCTCTCCCAAATGATGCGTATGATGCCTACTGTGACTATTGCATCTGGTCATGATGTAATGGAGGAACAAGGGGTTGCAGACATGCCAGCCTCGCATTCTTCCCATTTTTGTTCCTACATCTGTCGCAAATCTCCAGTAGTGGCTTGGAGTTGATGGGAGTATCTTGCCTTATTTTCGCAGCCCAGTAGGTGTAAATCCCCCCCCCCCGCATGTCTAAGCATGACCTTTGGGCCAGTAAGTCCAAGCACATGGAGTATTTTTCAGATATTGATGATCCGTACTGCTATCCCTACATGCCATATGCTGCAGTTCTGGCTGACAACCAGCTAGACCAGCTGTCCAGCCAGCCATACCTTCTGAGTAGTGTCCAGAGATCCATCACTTTCGCAAGCAGTGCTGCATTCCGTCCTGTTCAACTGGTGAGTCAGTTATTTACAGCATATCTGTTGGAGAAATACTGTGCCACACACACAGACGATAGCATCACCTCATCCATACCACCAGGTATGTTCTATGCAGACATGGACACAATGCCTGATGCGGACAACCCCCATAGTGAGTGCATGGACAACCTCAACCAGTTAGTGTACTCCGACCCCACAATGGGGCATGCAGAGTTCAGCTTTAAAGCAGCCGTGGAGGAAATTTACCAGGTTTTGACAATTTCTGATTGCCCGCTGCTGCCGTCTGTGAACCAATCTTATAATGTTAGAGCTCTGGTTGACTTGCAAGATGAGGATGAACACTCCTCCTTGTGTCTGCTGCCGTAGTCTGTGAAGATAAAGGAGATATCTGATCATCTGTCTGATAAAAGCTGGGATCCGGGCAACTCCAAAGCTTTTTTTTCAGAAATCCAGTTACCAGAGTCATTCTTCTAGCACAGGTACCACACGCACTCAGAGACATATAGCACCAAGCTACCAACCTTGGACAAAGCATCACAGCAGTTAACATGAGAACTCCACTGTTTTATATCATGGATCAGAATGTATTCCATGCCACCTCCAAGCTAGTGCAAAATATGAACGTTTCTTCTTCCATTTGGTAGCATCACCAGTGATTTTTTTAATCACAAAAAATCAGGCAGTGATCAAGCATGGGAATCCACGGCCTGTATTGCCATGGTGATCAACAGAATCCACACACCATTCAGTGGCTAATCTTGTGACGGTGTTGGCAAATTTCAGGCCGAAACAGTTCCAGAGGCAGTTCAAAAAGAAGATATGTTTCTTCTCCGGACGCCAACGCCACCGCCACTAGACTATGAGGTTTCTTCTTCCCCAAGCCTCCCAACAACCATGGCTAACTTGCCATCCTGTCTTCTCACAGACAGCCTGCTGGTTGGCACCAGACTCCTTCATTTTTGGCAGCCTTGGATCGACCTGTTTCAGAAAAATGAATGGATTTAGTTTATCCAGCCCCCTCCCCGTTCATGTTCCCCTTCTATGACGGACATGCCATCTGATCTGGAGAAGGCAGAGATCTTGCAGAAGGTGATCTGGTTATTACTTGAGAAGAGAGCAGTGGAGAGAGTTTGCAAAATGAACTCGGGGGTGGGTGGGAGGGTTACTCCAGGCTTTTTCTAGTACCCAAAGCCAATGGAAAATCAGTCATAGACCACAGCCAGCTCAACAATTAGATAGCTGCACCAAGGTTCAGAATGGATATGGCATAGTCAGTTATGCTTTCCATGAAGAGGGATGAATTTGTGGTCAGTCAAGATGTGACTGACACATATTTCCACATCGCTATCCACCTGGCTTCATGCAAGGTTCAAAATGGAAGTGGCACAGTCAGTCAGGGCATTCACAAAGACCATCAACTACATTGTCACTCTTTTCAGGTTGACCTCATCAACAGTGAGTGCAGTATACCTGGACAACATCCTCCAAAAACACATGGTAAGTTCAACTTTGGTGAAGGGCAAGAGCAATCTTCTTTCCCTTTTGAGTCATTTAGAGTTTCTAGTTTACTGGGACAATTCAGATCTGAACACATCCCAGCATTTATCTCAACCTCATTTGCCCTCCACACATATGCAGGGCATGGATTAAAGAGCTTGTGGAGTCATTTCCAACAGGGAGTGAATTTCTGCGAGAGAGTGTTTGCAACTTGTTTTGCTCAGTGTGGTAGTGGATTTGATTCCTCTCGACCAGTTTTACATGCTCCCTTGGCAGACACTCCTGCTGATCCAGTGATACCTTTTTTCAGGTTGACTCCATCAGCAAGTTATGATCTTGACCGAAATAGTATCATTCCTGCATCGGTGGTGCAACACACAATGGTTCACAGCAGGAATTCCTCTGGAAAAAAGCCCCAACTGGAAGTTATGATCTGCAAAGATGCCAGTTCATATGGTTGGGGAGCCACCACCTGTTGCCCTGCTTCACATCAGCCTTCTAGAAATGAAGGCTATAGTAAACACGTTTCATTTTTGGAAGGATTAACTCTACAGGAAGGTAGTTCTCCTCAAATTGGGGGGGAGGGGGGACAAAATTACCTGACCTATGCGTTCTGGTTTGGGAATTTATGCGCTGGTGCTCCCAGCTAAAGATCATGGTCCAGATCAGACATATGCCCAGCCGGCTGAATGTCCTGGCTTATTCACTGTTGAGAAGGGGCCAGACCCTTCACACCAAGTGATCAGTCCATCCATCGGTCTTTTGGCAGATTTGTGCTGTTTGGGGGCATTCAGTAATAGACCTTTTTGCAGTGAGATGGAATCACAAACTGCCCCACCTTCATCTGGGCAGTGGATGTGCTATCGGTGAGTTAGAATGGGTTCTGTGGCTAAACCTACTCCCCCTCCCCACATTCTGGTATCAAGAATAATACAGAAAATGAGAGGTCAGAAATGTAAATTGATTCTGAAAGCCCCTCTAAGGTCTTGGGTGAATCATCTGCATGATCTAGCAGTGAATATCCCCAGGAAAATCCCAGTGAAGCCCAACCTGCCCCGACACTTTCATGCATCATGCTATAGGAGATACTGATCCCGATAAGGTTCTATAAGACCTGCTACCCAGTATAGACTTGAATAGGTCAAAATCTCTCACCCTGTTTACTAAATTGAATCTATCATGAGTTTTGACAAGGTTCAGCTGAAATCAGTTTGAGCCTGTTGCCAGAACCTCGCTGAAGCTGCTATCATAAAACCATGATAGCTCTAGCTTCGGTATGCAGGGTGAGTGAGTTGCATGTCCTTTCAGTGGACCTGAACTATCTCCAGTTCAGATCAGATGCTGTGTCAAAACTCGTGATAGATTCCATGCCTGAAAGTGTCAGAAATCATGAAGTGGTAGCCTTTGCTAGTAACTAGTGCTAACTTTTTCTCCTTAAAAAGTCAGAAATAAAAGTTAGCCTGTTGCAGGATTGAGGTATCTGCCACTTTTCCTTGTAAGCCTTTAAAGTGGAGGGACTTCTAGCTCATGAGATTCTCTCCATGGTCCTAATGATGCAACCAGACTTTGTAGCTAAGAATAGGCTGCCATCAGTGGGCAAGCAAAGAGTGATCATCAGTTTCCTCTCCTTGATTGATACATGGGATTCAGTAATTTTATGCTATTTTTTTTCTCCATTAACATTGGACAGTATGCATTCCATTCACCCTAAAAATTCAAGGCTTTCATAATGCAAATTTGCAGCATCTGAGAAGAGTAGCCAGACGTTGTTATAATCCAGCAGGGGAGGACTTCTGTTAAATAATTATGTGCTACTGTCATCTGTGTCATAATTTGCAATCATATTTTCTTTTCTGTAAAAATAAATTAAACATCTTTCAGGAGAAAAAAAACTTTTTATAAAACTTAAGAAAATGTTGCAGGCAAATTATTAAAATAGTTATTGACTGGAAATCAGCTGCAAGGTTGGAGTTTGTGTATCCCTGTAAGGTAAAATCATTTGATAACATAGTGGCAGTTTTAACATTATGAGGGCCTTTATGCTTTGAGGTGAGTTGAACACATACTTCCCTCTTTAATGAGGAGAAAAAAACAGTGTGAAATTATAAAAACCTCGTGTTAAAGGAATTCTCTTTGTCCATTAGTGAAGCCATTTGCATTAATACATTTCTAGATGCAGCATCAGGTACCATTAGCGATGCTGTTTATAAGCAACTATAAAATGAAGTTACAGCCAGAACTTTCAAGATCTACTTAAACTTTGGTTCCTATGCTAATATACTGAATTTGAATTTCTTAAGTATACAGTTACTCAAAGCATTATATCTGATTGTGGGCTTTCTACCTTGAGTGTCAGTTTCTTGCTCAACGAGTTTTCAGAATATGGAACCTGATACATATTCTCAGAATTTTTTTAATTAAAACTGAAGCACAAGCTCAAAGTCAGCTTCTCAACTTGAGAGCACACTCAAACTCAGATTGTGCTAGTTCATTACTCACAATCTTGGATAATTTATTCTATGAAACTTTGGAAAATATATTGTTTATGGCATTTACAAAAATTTTAATTTTTGTATGCATACAAGTTGAGAAGCTTTGTGATGATGAGTTGAGATCATCTAAGTAAAATTTATATTCAGAATTATGCCAGTGTAAGTAAGTAAGTAAATAAATAAATATGATGAACTGTTTGGTGTTTCATACAGATGTGTTATATTCTGTTTTTAAGATGGACACCATAGTAAACCCTCTCAGGACAGTGGGTCACATTGTCAGGCAGGCTCCTGATGGAATCAAAAATCTTTCATCCGATGTCTTCAGAGGGGTCAGTAGTCTGTTTTTCATTTCTTACATGTTAGCATCAGCTATATTGTGAAACCCTCCATCTTTCTGTCTGTATTGTCTGTCCAGCTGTTCCTAACTCTATCTGTTCCTAAATTTCTGGGTGGAGAGTGACCAAACTTGGTATTTATCTGGTCCATAAGGCAATCCTCTGCAAGAGGGGTGTTAGTGTCCCTCCCCTGGGGTCCCTGCGAGGAGTTCAAAATTAAATGTACATAAAGTTTATTTAAAGTGACATTTTTCAAATAATTTATGACTAAACTTAGTATCATATGTGCAGTCATAGCAGGAATACCTGTAATGTATGCAGTTGATTTTGGGTTCTCACCCCAGGGTCACTGTCCAGGGGGAGAGGGTGTAGGAAGGAAATGAGGAGTAGACGTAAGAAAAATTTTGGAGATTTGTTTCTTTAGTTTGCATTTGATTCTCTTCAAAATTGTGCATGCTTTGGCACATAAAGAGTCAGATATATATCATGCTAGTGGTAGTGACAAAATCTTCAACATTAAGATGTTGTGGGTTGATTTTTTTTTCTGGTTTAGAGGGATCCCGCCATGCCTGTGGCATTCTGTCTACTCTTCTTTACTAAAAATAGTTTGTGTTACTATTAATAGGCACTTTTTTATATTTAGTTCTTTTGGCTTTGTAAAAAGTCAAGTCAAAGCTATATAAATTACCAAAACTCAAATTCAGATCCTAAGATGAATTGTTAGTCAGAATGGTTGCCTCCTTTGATATAGTTTGATAGCTTCTGTGTAGTATTTCAAACAATACATCATTTCAATAGCAAATACTCATAAAAGGTCATTGCGAAATATTTTGTCTCAAAATATTTTTTTAAAGTTTTCAAAATTCTCTGTTGAGAGATAATGAGATGAAAAGACTTTAAAATATTTATTTCAGATTACATGTACAGTACACACATTGTGAATTTTGGATTGCCCACTCAATACTGTGGATGTGGACACGGGCAGAAAGGGATTAAGTTTCCACTACAAATAGTTTATGTACACTATGTCTGGTGGATGTTCATTATATCTGTTGCAATGGTAGTAGATTGTATGGCACCCCTCACTAATTTTATTGCATTTGTCCTGCTAGTCAACACACTAAAAATACAGATGGGAGACTCCCCAACCCCATAAACCCGACCATGAATGGTGTCAATTTCATACCTTTACCTGTACAAACTGCAGTAGTAACATTGCTTGTGGTATTTATCAATGACCTAGCTTGGAATGGTACAAATGAAAATGCATAACATAGAAAAAATACCATGTTTTAAATTTCTTGAATATTCCCCAACCCCAGCCCTATGACTGAATGTATATCAGAAACATTGCCTAACTACAGTGTAAATTACTACTTATCAACTACACATTCCTGCAAGCATACACACATGCATAAATGTACATATTGTTATGCATCAAGATGTTCTTTCTGAATCAATGATATTTCATAAAAGTACTTGTTGAACTCGCTATTAATTTGTCAGAGTTTCCCTTTAATTTCCATACTATTTCCAAGACCCCTTTAAGCGAATTATTGAAAGTAGTATAGAAATAAAGAATGAAAAGCATCCTCTTATCATAAATACATAAGACATTCATGTAAAATATCACTTATTGCATTTATCCTTTAGATAAGATCTGAAACAAATTTGTATCAAGTAAATAGCATATTACAGTGTACCAACTTGAATAAATGTCTTCCCTTTCAAAGACAAATGCAGCAATCATAATTTTTGAGAAAGAAGATGAGCTTTAAGACAAAATAACTACGACTTACAGAGATTACAAATGAACACCATACTATTTATAGTGTACATGTACGATCAAGTACATGGGACATAATGATGTGTATTACACAATTCTTTCTAAAGTTTATTCAATAAGAATAATGTTGCATAGTTATATTAAAATAATTACAAAGTTTCCTGGTATGCTGGAAAATGTTTTTCTGTACCTTTATCTGTAGACTTAGAATGTGACATTGATTATTAGTGAGTATGACAAGTTTTAAATGTGCAAAATTCATCCACTGTATTTTAGGCTGCACTCTACCAGAGAATATTTATGTAATCAACAAAGTGATTTTCGTGAAAAAGGTTACTTTCTTCATCTCTTTTTTCATTTATCTGTCATCAAGCAACAGCTGAGGAGTGACATTCTTACTTTGAAGTAATAATAAAAATAATAATAATAATAATAATGATGACTTTATTTAAATAGGGTAACACAATTAGCTGAAGAACTAATCTACCTTCAGGCCCTCATACAAAGGAACATCTTTATATACACACACACACATAGACACAAACACATATGCATGCATATACATAGCAGCATGCACATACAACAATATATTCACATTCTTTCCTTTCTCTCCTCGACACGGACACTCATTCATACATATGAAACCACACAGTCAATATACATGCAATATGCAATTAGTGTCAAATAGATGGGTAATATATTGAATGATGCCCAAAGGCATTCATCAATACGAATACAGTTGTTTTCATTCTCATTTTAAATACATCTCTGAAGCCACTGGATATATTAAGCTTGGAATAAGGAAATAGAGTGGACAGTTCTAATCTCAATTTAAATACTATTCCAGAGCAAAGTTCCAGAGAATTTGAAACTTCTTTTTAATACCGTATATACTCAACGTGGCAGCCGAATAATTTAGGAAAAAATACAAACCTGGAAGAAGGGAGGTCGGCTAATCCACAGGCCAAGGTCTATTATAGCTGTACTAAGACCATATAAGCCATTAACCAGGTCACCTCAATACACAAGGAACTGGGGGTTCAGGTTAGAAGGGTATATATGTATATATATGTACATGTGTGTTTTGGGTTATTTTACCAGTTTCCTCTATTTCTCATTATATTTCCTCAATATATGTCGTCACAGACTTATGGGTTGGCTTATATGCGGGTCGTGCACTTTTTAATGTTTTTACCTATTCAGTTTGGGGGGGTCAGCTTATACACGAATAGTGACTGCAAATAGACAGGAGCATTGGATATCTTGTACATTAGCTTTTCTCAGATGGATTCGGTCTTTAATAGGTAATATTTTTAACTTACCAGCCAAGTTTTCCCTGTTTTCTGTTGGGATTGATATTAACTCAAATGCTCTTTTTTGAAGATATGCTAGCTTTGCTATGTTTTTATCATTTGAATTACCACATACTGTATTACAGTAATCTAAATAGGGTTGTATGTAACTGTTATAAAATAGTTTCCTGTGCCTTTCTGGGAGAAAACGTCTTATCCTACTGAAAAGCCATCAACTTGAATTCACTTTTTTACTGATATATTTTTTATGTTCAATCCATGATAGATTATTATATACAAAAGCATTAAGTACTCTATCATGACAGACCATTACATGTATAAGCTTCCTACCTTTTTACTCAACAGTTGTCAGTCGAGCAATACATGTATTCAGTTCCTAACAGCCATTGAAAGGTGCTGAGCTTTGATGTTATTTTTATCACAGGTGTTTCAAAATAAACATTAACTTCTGAATGAAAATGTTTCTTGTTGTCACAGAACCAGACATTATAAAACTAATAAGATAATAGTTTGTGACAAATGAATTTTGGACTTGTAATATGGACTGAGAAACACAATGAGGTTAAAATTTGTTACTAGCAGTATAAAGCAAACCGTATACAAATTTTAATTTCCCCATTAATCTTTCAATGTAGCACAGAAGATATAAGTCTGATGATAGCTATGATATGTTTAACAAAAGCTCTACTACACTGCAGGCTTTCTATTTTTTACAAATGCATCTTCCATATCTTTGTAATAAAATGAGTTTATTATATGCAATAATGAGAGAGAAAGAGAGAGAGATTATACATCATAACTTTTGATCGACGTAACCCATAGCTGTATCTTTATACTCTGAAAATGACATTCATTATTAGAGAGATGCATTTTTTAAATGTGCTGCAATTATCTTCATTTCAGAGTTCATCTACTGACAAAATTTAGAAATACAATTTTGATACTGTTCTTTATTCAAAAGTAAATAAGAAAATTGCTGCTTAGCAATGCTTTTTGTATTTAAAAAAGAATTTATATTAATAATTGGTTTATTAACCTGCTATTGTTGTGCTTCTCTTATTATTTCTGGTTTGGTTCTATAATCCAACATGGTCATGATTAATATCAAAGAACTAATAGCTTCAGAAATTGAGTAGACCGAAAGTTAAATGAGCTAATATTGCTGCAATAATCAAAATTAATACACTGACAATATTTGCAATAATCCTGGAATTAATGCAAAAGGTTCACAATAAACATGAAATAATTTGGATTTACAACCTTTGAGGACAAAACCTCTTCCACCTACAGTTCGTAGTAAATAAAGAACTTTTGCCAGGGATACCATTTTAAAGCCATAAAAAATATGAAGTCACATATTAGTAGCAGTCAATGCAATTAGAAATATATTTTATATCCTTGACAAACACGTGGCTTAGCAGTTTTGGACAATATAAAGGGCATTATTGATAGACATGATGTGTTTAGCTTATGCATAATACATTGCAAGTTAAAAAAGAAAAAAAAAACAATGAATAGGAAGATATTCAGCTTTTATTAAACTGAAACTAAACAGACATACAAAAACTAAAGACTATTTATTGTACAGTAAATACAGTCGTATCTGAAGTTTGCATCATAGTAAGCATTTCAGTTCAATTTCAGAAGATGATGATATTACTTTTAATACTACTTTGGAGTCCATAGTTTGTTCAGTTGACTTTAAACTTAGTTTTGGTTCCCAAAGATAATGCTGTTTGGCTGATTATGGACATATTTTCAGTACTTTCTCATTCTTGACATGGATCTAATTGCTAAACTCTGCCTAAATACGTCTTTGTACATGTTCTTTGGCAACAAAATGATCTATTTTTATTCACGCCAACTTCTTAAAAAAGATAATTGGGCCAAAATGTAACAAGTTAGTAACTAAACTGTTAATAAAACAATATTCATTTGATATTCATGAACAGTTTTGCAGTATTTGTCTAATGGACTGAAAGAATGCACTGCACTAAATGAAGTTGTATCGGCATCAACTGAAAATAAGTATACAAGTTTAACTGCTACTGAAAATATTTAAGTGATTATGCATTTTCATCACTTTCATTGGTAATAATATACTTGTCAGTGACCAAACTAGCAGTCATAAGTATATTTTTTGAGCTGTTAGCAAAAGAATACAGCAGTGTTTGCTCAGTAGAGTCTGTGTAAAAGCAGTAGGTCTATTGTAAATCTAAACACATGTCTGTCTTGTGTTGCATGTACATGTATATTTGGTGTTGAAGTGCTACTCAGCAGCTGGACTAGAGGTTGCATCTTGGATATCAGCATGTATATTTCATTGTGTGGGAACACGTTAAGCAAAAAATTGTAAAGTAACTGGGGGAATAAAAACAGATCACAGCATTTCTAGTATTCTTTATTTTAACAATTGAATAGTCCATGCAGGCATGTTAGAGATCGTTTAAGCATCTTCTTGTCCGATCAACCTGATAATGCTAACATGTTATTTCTTTTTCTTTTTGTTTCTTCAAAAGTAGAATTTCTCTCTCTCTCTCTCTCTCTCTCTCTCTCTCTCTCTCTCTCTCTCTCTCTCTCTCTCTCTCAGCCATGGTTATTAAAATCACTGTACCATTAAACTTCATATATTTGGTGAAGTACCTAAATATTCTCATTGGATTCTTTGCTTGGAAATTATCTTTCATACAGTGGTCCCTCTTTACAGTGCTATTCATAAAATTGATCCATGTTACAAGTAAGGGAGCCTTATATTGAGGGATGTTCCCACAAGGCTTTGTTTCCATGGTGCATTTTAAACATAAAATAGATTTTTTATTGATGTGAAATAACATTAAAATTGATTTTTGAAAACCACGATATCAAAAATGAAGCAAAAATAAATTAAGTTGTAATGATAAAACAGAATTTGACTAATTTAATAGGATTCATGACTATACCTTTGTTATAAGAGGTAAGTGGTATATTGAGCGGAAGTATAATGAGGGACTACTTTACCATATTGCATAGCATTGTTCACAAGTGAGAGGTATAATGAGGAATTTTGTAGTAAGGGACTACTTTACCATATTGCATACCATGGTTCAAAGGTGAGATGAATAATGAGGAACTTTGTAGTAAGGGACTACTTTACCATATTGCATAGCGTGGTTCAAAGGTGAGATGTAGATTTTTGTAGAACCCTTGTTTTGTACGTGTAACCTAATTAAAGAAAAAATTTATTCTTGAAAAGGTATAAATTAGAGGGAGAACAAATATGAATCAATTGAGTCAGGTAGCTAGGTAACTTAATATTACATAAAAATGCATTGGATAAAATTAACAAATATAGGTCCTTGAATAGACATTTGATGCTTCAACATGCTTCATCAGCTGTTGTCCATTTTCTTCTTTCTTGCCTGTTCTTCATGTCCTAAGAGGCAACTAATGGAAGCAGGAGCCATATTAGTGATGAAGGTTAAAATCACTGCTTAAACAATTTTATTACTGTATTTAATCAATAGTTTTTCCCTATTGTTTGTCGTAAAGTTTGATAGGTATATATTACTGTATTGGTGACACTGAATATCGAATAGAAACAGGTCATATAAGTTCAGTCACTGACAATTTGCACAGTTCAGGTTGAAAACTATTTTTAAAGAAGTTAATACTTGAAGCCTACTTTTTTTGTTGTTTGTTTTTTTATAGACATTTTCTTATAGCATCTCCTCATTTATTACAGAGAGGATATTTGCTTGAAACGAGTGAATAACGGATATATTTCATGGTCTGGGTGAAAATACTACAGTTTTTCACCCACGAGATGAAATATATCTGTTATTCACTCAGAGCAAGCAAATATTCTTTTTATTTTATGTTCAAGCGTATTGTCTAGCAATTTGTATAACACACTGAAGGAGCTGATTTCTTACTGTATTCTGCGCGATAATGTCTGCAGTTTACCGTGTATGTTTTGCTCAGTTTTGTGTATATTTGCACATAAAATATCAGTAGTTACATAATACTCCTTCCCAATTCAAGGTAAAACAGCAGCTACAAAGAAAATGAAACAAAAAAATATTTGTCAATGGCTGGACATGAACCCGGTTTGCCGGGATGCAAGGCGGCCATCTTTACCTTTACACCACACAAGCGTCTTACACAAAGTTTGAAATTATAATGTTATCAATGTCTATTGACGGCCATTGAAAAAATATGATATTTTTTCACTGCAGTGAAGTATCACAATTATTTCACTCGGAAAATCCAGTAATTCACTGCCTAGCATAAAATAAATAAGCTTATAATACAGTCTTGACATATTTTAAGATCTGTTCATCCTAATGGAAAGAGAGAGAGAGAGGAGGGAAGAAAAGAAGGAGAGAGAGAAGGAGCAGAGGAAAAAGAAAAATGAAATAGACCTAAATATGGAAATACATGTTTGAATAACATACATAAGGACAGATATATTTCCTAAATGTAAATGGGAAAAGAAAATAGTTCTAAAAGTGATATCGTCACTGTGGTGATAAAAGTTGTATTGCCACTGTGGTGATATAAAAATAATTCCACTTTTCAATATCTCATTATGAAATATATAATAAATAATATTATTTAACAAGCTCATGGCTTTGTATTTCAGGAATTCTCAGGCCCCAAGGATGGGGTGGGCAATTCAGATACTGGCAAAGTGGGTGCAGGGCTCGACCTTGAGGTAAAATCTGAATTTATGATTGATATAGAGTAGTTTTCCATGTATTTTCCATACATCTATACACATAGGGCTGAAATATTTGATAATAAATGACTGTGATTCACTGTAGTTGCACTTATCTCAACTTCTTAAGGAATAGGGGTGCTGCCATTGAAATGACTTAGATGAACTCATACAGAATTCAGAAGGTTAGTGTAAAGTGGAGAAAAATATTTGTTTTTATAACTCAGTGGCTAATAGGAGTTCCAACAGTCAAGGATCTACTGTATTGATTTTTGTTGTGCTTGCCATGGCAGAAGTTCAACATAATGATCACTTTGCCATCTGATGCATATCCATCCATCTGTACTCCTATCTGTCCATCCATCCATATTTCCTTCCACACCCTAGATTAAGATCAGTGTAAAAAGTTTTACAGATTAAGCTCAATGTTCAAGTTTTTTCTTTACAGCTAAATAAAAGAGGGGCTAAACAAAACGGGATTCTCTTGTGTCAGTTTAGATATTAAACTAATCCCATTGCACACCTCACATGTTTGACCTACTTTTCATTCCAGATAAAAAGATCGGCTTAATGTACGTTTTTGGGATGTTTACACAAAGAAGTCAATTACTTGTTTAATTTCAGCATACTTGGTATTTTAATTTTCCAATTACTTACTGTGTTCTGGTCTTTACTTACCTTTGCAACAGACCATGAAGCTTGGAGACAACATTCCTCTGAGGGTCATGTTACTGTTGATGGATGAAGTGTTTGAATTGAGACATAAAAATCAGTGGCTGCGAAGGCAGATAGTAAAAATACTGCGGCAATTAATAAAGGCCACTTTTGGAGATCGAATCAACAGGTGAGGGAGTACTAAGTGTTATCATTTTTTATCTGTGTGTTTTAAAGGGATTTTAATACATGAGAAATTCCATTTTCAAGACATCAGCTCTCAAAGGTTTTCAGTTAAAGATTTGATCACCACACCATGATTCGGCCTTTCTTGCATTTTCTAGAATATTTGTCAACCTATTGATAAATAATTATAACCTTCCTTGAACAAATGACTTTTTTTAATATATTCACAGATGACATTTTTTTTATTTATAACCAGTTAAGTAATTTAGCATATGAAAATTCAACATCCAAGGTGTCACCATTGTTATTTCTGCTCTGTCATTGTACTATGACTGGTTTTTCTTCCTTTTATTAGACTGAAGGAGCTACAGTGGCTAACTGGTTAGAGTGCCAGACTCACTACCAAAAGGTCACAGGCAACTAATTATTTTATGAACAATGAAACTAGCCTTTGTGTGATGGTATATTAAATACCATATTTAAAAGAATGAAGGTCGCTCATTGGCTGAAAATAATTACTGGGAAACATTAACCTAATTTTTCAGAAGAAGGCTGCATATAGCTAAATTGTATGCATTAGTAGGCTTGAACCTACAACCATTTTATTTTATCTACAACCATTTTATTTTATCACTGTTGCCACAAAGGTACTACTGGATGTAAACAGATCTCACCATGTTGGATTTTTATAGTGGGCACATACAAGGGAATATTTGTCAAAACAAGGCACGCAGCATATCATTTTCATCGTTTTAAAAGTTTTCTCTTGGGTAGATCATTCATAAGATGTAAGCATGATTTGCCAATCATGCCACAAAAGTATAGTGATTTGGCCAGATATTTATGTTACAGTCTGTGGGAATTGAATTAGTTGTGTGTGCCCAAAAGAGTGTAGTTTCAATCCTACTATGAGATCAGTCCCAAGCGGCTACCATGGTGTGTCGTTGGGCAGGGCGCTTTACTCCTGTTACCTTAGCACTAATAACCTACCCGTGCCATAAAACACCAAACCAAAAACCAAAACAGTCATTAGACTGGTCCCAGCAGAAAGAGTCAGAACCCAATAAATTATAGCTAGTAACCAGTCAACATACTGATATGACATTGGTGACATATCATAGGCTGAATTTTTGTCTGCTGAACGATCAGATCTGTAATAAATACAATTTTCTTCTGCAAATATAATCAAGTGTCATATTTTTAATATTAAGAAAATATTTCTGTTACTAAATTTGGTATGTTGGAGTTTCTCAAGAATATCAGATATGGTATCAATACTAAGCAGTTAAAATGAGTATCAGTCCCTTCAAGGGACAATTGTTTAAAATTGTATAAACACTTCGTTTAAGGATTTTACATGTAAGGCTGTAAATGTTTACGAAATAGATAACCATGTAAATGAAGATGCACATGGTTATCTGTGATGTAGGACATGCCCATTCCAATTAAATTATATATGTATGGTTCTCACATCAAATGTGGTATTGCTAGGATTTACTGATAATGCTGGTAACAGTTTCTTTGATCTATATTCTTTACCTTTGAAAACACATTTGTTAAGAGAACTTTCAGTGAGTAACATTTTATTTTAAAGAAACACCATTTCCAGTTTGTAAGCCACTGCACTGTTTCTTAGTCATTGTATATCCTACAAAAGCATCATATGTGCATGCAGTGTTCACTCCAAGAATGGAAAAAGTGGGGTCCAAGGGTACCAACTTGTTAAAAAATTAAAAAGTTGTCATTTAGACAGAAACATGGGTAGCAAATATCCTTACCTGTTTCTTGTTTATTCACGATTTCATTATCAGCCTCCCTTGCCACGAGCCTTCCATACCAGGATTTGAATAACTCATGCTTGAGTAACAATTCCCCTGTTGAATTTATTATTCAGTAATTCAGCTTGGGATTTGATCAGTTCAGTTCAGTCTAAAAGCAACCATAGTCAGGATCTTTTACGTTTATTTTCTGGTGTCTTTAATGTGACCTACCTTTACATACCTTTTATGAAATTCTAACATCTTTGCCTTTTATATTTTATTTTGTTGTACTACATGTTTACATTTATTTGGAAGGGTTTATCTTCCTGAAGTTTTGTGTAGTTCTTCATTTGTACATGTTTGGAACTTTACTTTTAATTGGCACCGTATAGCCATTATTATGCTGAGGTGCCTTTAGACTCATCTACATACATACATGCAAATATCTTGCAGGGCATATTCCATAAGCACTTGCTTACTGACAGATCTAGTTATTTTTGGACACAGTAAAAACATTTTATATGTAGGTAAAGATAAGCTTTGGGGACAAAAAATAGATGTTCTTTCTCCACACTAGACAGGTTTCCTTTATATAAAGGATAATTTTATAATTACTCTCATTGGACAATATTGAAGTGTCCTTTACATGGATGTGTCCTTTGAGACAGGTTTTTTGTGTCTTGGTTAATTATTGTGATAAACCTAGCATGTCATTACAAATATATGGACAACTATTTGTCCCGACAAACATTAATGAGCTCACATAGTCCTGATGTTGTATATGTCATGATCTGTAAGGGACTTTTCAAGTTCTGATGTTGTATATGTCATGATCTGTAAGGGACTTTTCAAGCAGTTTTAAGGGTCTGAAGATGGACCACAATCTAAGTGCGAATATGCCCCCGTCCCAAATGAAATATTTCATAATAATGCAGAATACTAAATTTTGGCAGTTTACTGTTGAAAATGTTATACACTATTGATTTTTTTTTTTACCCCCCCCCCCCCCCCAAAAAAAAAAAATGAGCCTAAATCTCATTCAACATCATGCATGGAAGAAGATAGTGACATTTAATTTTATATTTCCAGGAAAATTGTGGAGCAGGTTGATTTCATGACCTCTGCAGAACAGATGGTAGAGTATATCAAGAACTTCAGGTATTTACTTCAGATCATCTACATGTACATTCCTTCAACTAATCTAGGAACTGAGTATTCCACAATGGAAAAATATATGCAAATCTTCATGTATATATAGGTCCGCATGGATAAAATGATATAAATAAATAGATCTGGTGAGTCTGTTTTGGAATGTAAACAGATGCATTGTGTGATTTTAGGTATGTATATCAGTTGGCTTTGAAATGACATGTACAATTCATGAACTAACTATCATATGTTTAATATTTACTGTTTATGAACCTCATTTTATTTTCTTAACCTATAGTACATGTATATACTTAAAAAAAAAAATTGTAATGGCATTTCTACCTAATTTTTGTGTATTTCATAATATCTGAGTCATAAACAACATGAAGACACACTTTAATCAAATAGGTTAACATTCTGTTTGCAAAGTAGTAATTTGTAGATGCTTGGTTAAGTATGACTGTGCAGCATTTCCTGAATCTTTACGATGTTTCTACAGTGACAGTCGAAAACCATTTTTGCTGCGAACATTGACTTGCCTCAACCAAAGGCTTTGGTTCTTTGCCTGAAATGGAATTTTCTTTGTATTCTGACATGGTTGAAAAAGGCACCTTTTCAACCACTGTCTAGAGCCTCCTCAACTCATGTCTCATGCAAAACCGACTTCCTAGCCACTCAGGTTACAGCAGGCAGGATACTGAGATACACACTTTGTTGGTCAATCCAAACTATCTGGAGTTATGCCATGATGGTTTGGTTTCACTCATGACGGATTCTGCTTTCATTTCCAAGAACAGTTCATGGGGACTCAGTCCTTTATCTTGAAATCTCTATCTTTGTTGGACCCTTCGCCCCAAGGGTGTTAACAGGAGATTGTATGGACTCTGAAGAGGTTCCTAAAGTGAACTGACTGATCAGAAGAGTGAGATCTCGCTTGTTCTTACCATTCAAGGAAGGAAGGGATAATTTTTCAGATCAGGCTTTAACATCCTGAATACAATGGGTTATCCACTCAGCTTATAAGGAACTATCCCAAGACCAGATGATGTTTCTGCATATGAGGTTGGAGCGGTTGCCACTAGTATAGGATTTAAAAACAACTGCTCCCAAACTGACATCATCCAAACCTTTGGATGGAGTTGAAAGACATTAATCTCTAGCTTTTACCTCAGAGACCTTTCATTCCAAAGGGTTCAGTTTGACCTGGTGGGACATAAATCAGTAGTACAACAGGCTGCTTTCCTGGGTCATTCAGCAGCTTCATAATGACATGGGTTACCCTACTTCTGCTGGATTTGTGTTGGTGAAAAATATCTCTCCAAACTGTGTCCATGCATAAACCACGTGCTAACCTAGGCTGTATCTCACATGAGACTCAAAGCTGTTTCACATACATTAGGCTGTATCTCACATGAGACTCGAAGCTGTTTCATATACATTAGGAGACCAGAGCTAGACCAAATCTGGGGTAAGGGGATATAACTCCTTCTCCTCGTACCTGTTCTTCTAATACATTATGATCAGAGGAATGTAAATCACAACATTTTCACAAGGATAAAATTGTCAAGCATTCAGGAGACACTGTTCTCAACACAACTAGCAAATTATGCACATTGTAGGCAAATTATGCACATTGTAGGCAAATTATGCACATTGTAGACAAATTATGCACATTGTAGACAAATTATGCACATTGTAGGCAAATTATGTACATTGTAGGCAAATTATGTACATTGTAGACAAATTATGTACATTGTAGGCAAATTATGCACATTGTAGGCAAACATTTTGTCAGAAGTAGGTTTAATTTACTCATTAGGACTTCACTCCATGAAGTCAGCAGAACCCTGTAATACACACATCATTGTCCATCAACAATTTGGTTTTTGTAACGTAACTTAATTGGGAATAGTTGGATTTCAACCAATTTAAGTTGATTTGCACCTTTATATTGATGAGAGCTTGTATGAATTTCATTTTCAGCTGTTAAGTCACAAATTAGATTAGCTACAGTATGAGATTGCCCCACCTCCTAACTTTGGTGAAAGCAACATAACTTTACTGTGGATTGTTGTATTTTCACCAAATTTGGCATCAGCTTCATACTGTTAAGACCTTAAATGAGTTTGATTTCCAGCATTCCATGACATTATTTAGGGGTCTCAAGACCCTTGATTGCGCATTCTCCAAACTTTGATTTCCACAAGATCGCCATGCTAAGGATTGTTTGATTTCAACCCAATTCGGCATTTTTGTGTTGCAGGGAGTCCTTTTGGCCAGGTGGGATTTTGGCTGAGCCTCGGCCCCCAAGGGACCAAAACACCAGGATGAGAACTCGGGTTGTATGTAAAGCCAAAATGTTAGGAAGCATTTCAGGTATTTACATACTTGTATGATTGATATAATGTTCCTTAATTTCTTTCTATATTTTCAGTATCACACACATTTAATGTTGTGTTATTTTGTTACCCTAAATATAGACATCAGAAACATCCAAATATATTTCTAGTCATAAAATGAATTCCTGATAGTAGTTAACTTTTTCTATGCTCACCATAAGGTGTTTTACGATGTTGTTGATCCATTTGTTCACTGTTTTGTTTCTGCACAATAACTTGAGTTGTCCACCGTCTATCACTACCAAACTTTGTAAGTAGCTAGGGCAAGGAAGAAACATGTTGGTTTTGGGGTTAAAGTGTCAAAGGCCAAGATTACATGGGCTGAAAGAAGGAAAACTGTTTCCACACAATAACTTGACTTGTATACCAGATAACCTTGACCAATCTTTGTAAATGGCTTGCATTTGAGATAAGATAGACATGTATTTATTTTCAGGACAAATGACAAGGTGATGATGACTCTAAGAAGAAAAATGGTTTTTGGACAGTATTTTGAGTATTTTATCATCAACTTTGACCATGCTTTGTGGCTGATTTGCATTTGAGTCCAGGATTTTGCATCAAAATCTCAAAGGTCGAGGGATTAAAAGATGGAAATATGATTTCTACAAAACTACCAAAAACCTTGACTAAACTTTGTAGGTGGCTTGCATTTGACACAAGGAAGACACCTATTGATTGATTTGGGGGTTAAAAGCTCAGCAGAGGGACTCCAAGAAGGAAAATAAGTTCTATGCCACAAACAGTGACCAAACGTTTCGAATGACTTGCAAATGAGACAAGAAAGATACTTTGCACCTATTGATTTTGGAGTCAATAGAACAAAAGTCAGGGTCACAGAGAGTGAAAGAAGAAAAAAGGTTTCTGCAAAATGATTCGAGTTCTGTGTCTTTACCTTTAGCAAATTTTGTGGATAGGTTTCATTTAAGACAAGGAATACACCTATTGATTTTGGTTTCAAAAGGTCAAAGGTCAAGGTCACAATGACTCCAAGAAGAATCACTTTTATTCAATATACTTAGTCCCAAGTTCATTAGTAGCTTGCATTTTTGTGGCTTTTTTGGCTAGATTGCATATGAAGCAAGGAAAAAACCAACTGATTTTGGGGGCAAGATGGCAAAGGTCAAGGTCACACTGACAGTAGGATAGTACACAAGTTAAATGGGTGCCATGCCTTTTTGGTACCTGAGTATCTGACCAATAAAAGAGGGATTTACATGAAAGAATTATAATAATACTATTTACTAGATGGTAAGCATGTAATTTACCTTTCATGGTTCTTTATTGGATACTTTGATGCAAGTAGTTAGGTAGAGCAATGGGCGGTGCCTTAGAGTACCCTTTTTTCCTGTTAGTTCCAAAATAGCATTTTATTGAAAAGTGAATTAGTTTATTATATGCTAATCCATGAGTTAGTGCATTTTCCAGGAGAAAAAATGTTGATAATTCACTGGATTATTTCACTCCAATCAATAGCCATCAATAACATTTTGACCAAAGAATTTCATGCACTTTGTTGTCGATTGCTTTGTCTTATGGTAAGCATGATGACCTGTCATGTTGGAGTATCAGGTTTGAATCCCACAATGTACTTTATTATTTTTTTAATGTGCATTTTTACCTTGAAATAGGAAAGAGAATTATGTTACTACAGATATTTTCTGTGTGAATAGACACGAAACATAGCAGAACATAAACAGCTGACATTACCATAAGAAATCTGCTACTTCGATCTGTTTTACACTTTAGCTAGGCAATACGAGCATAAAATAAAGAGAAAATTTGCATGTATCGAGTGAATAGCAGATATATTTCATCGAGTGGGTGAAAAACTAAATATTTTCACAAGTGGCAAAACATTTGCATCCTCTATGTACATTGTGATGCAATAAAAATATCTTACAATATTCTCATATCATATTTAAATTTATAAAATGTGTTAATAAATTTTCTATGAAATAAAGAACTTATTTAAGATTTTTCCATATTCTTTGTCAGTATTTTAGTTTATGATGTCAGTATCCAAATAGTCTTCTGGGATGAGTGTACTGTGACTAAGTCTTTCTTCTAATGAACTAGCATTAATAGTGGGAGCATGGTGGCTCAGTATTTAGTGTGCTGGACTCAGAACCAGAAGGGTGAGGGATTCAAATCCAACAATCAAATCATCCCAACTCGACTGCCATGGTGTGTCCCTGAGCAAGGCACTTTACTTCAATTACCTTGGCACTAAATAGCCTTCATGTGCTGATGTGCTGTAAAACACCAAACCATTAATGGTATGAAAAGTTTATCATACCACATCAGTCTGACAGATCACATACATGTTTAATATAACCTAGAACCTTTTAGAATTCTGAAGTGTTAATTAAATTTCTAACTTGAGTCCTGAATAACATTAAACAGTGGGAGCATAATGAGGAAGATATGTTGAATTTTGACATATTTAAACATATTTTTCATAGTTAGCTGATATGTTTTCTGATCTGATGTCCAGAATTTTTGAAAGTTTCACTTAAGGTCATATTGCTTAAAATGTGGATATGTTGTTGAGTATTTATATTTGCCATGTATGTTCCTTATATAACATAGTCAACAAAACTAGTTTATCTACTCATGAATGTAGATGCATGATCCTGTAGTTTTATCACTGGTCTGCTACCCCTTTATTCACATCAATCATAATTCATGTCACCACCAAATCACAAGCAAAAAATACATAAGTTGTGCTTTTATTTGTGTCCCTCAACAATTTTAACACATGTTTATGAATCGTCTAAAGATTTGTTTCACATTTTCCTACTGTTGAATTTGTCTATTATCAGCATTTAATATAGAATCATGTAATAGAAACATTCAAATCTTTAAGATCATATATATATATATCTAAATAGATAAATATATAAATATGTTTAGATAAATTTTAAAAAATCAATCTGATACAAAATAGATTTTGAAATAGACTTTCCATATATATGCTATTTTCTATATAAATAGAGCCATTATTAAATTCTTTCAGATGAACTACGGCACATGATGGGAACAGAGACGGTGAAAATTGGTGTTGGACGGATATTTGACATGTTTCAGCATAAAAGCATAAACAAGAGGGTAGTGTATGTGATACTTGAAGGAGTGATAGAGACACTCTTCCCACAGAATAAATTCCCAGAATTGTTCCGCAAACTACATTCCAAATCTCCAAGATTAAAATCAAAAGAGTTGGACAAGGGAGATAACTCAAAGGAGAATGCTTTTCGGCAAAAATCAGTGAGAAGCTGACCAAAAATATTTATTATTTGTTGTGTTCCGGTGATACATCGACCATTGTTGTAATTAATTATATGTAAGTTGTGAAACTTAATGACCGTAGGAGATTATTATGGGGATGTTTTTTCTTTTCTCAGTTATGATGCAAGTTTTATGTGATGAAAGAGGTCACAATTTTATATAAACAACTCTGTATGTAGAGCTAGAAAATAAATTCATAGCATTAGTTAAGTCATTTTGTGATTGTAGATTTTGATTTATTGAAGATGTATATATTTTTAATTTCAAAGTTCTTAATTCCTGTAAATGTTTTGTGTATGCATATATGCTACACGGATATTTTATGTACATTATTTTACATGGTTAGATGTTCTTACAATGACATAATTAACTACTGGACCAAAAGAATTTTTTTTTAATAAATCATTATGGAATCACATATTCCCCTGTGATGTTTTTGGACCTTTTGAGTTGAAATGTGGATAGTTTAAGTAACACACACAATTACAGAGAGGTCTTACTGACTGTGTAAGATAGCCCAAACCTGTATTTAAAATACAGTGATTATCCCTAACAACATCTACTATAAATTCCAGATATGATGCAATGTTTTGGATTCTAAACACCATATATACTTGATTATAAGCAAAGTCCCACTGCAAACAACATAGACCGATCTGCCTTACATAATGCACTGGCAGACCAGACTGTATGCTCTTTGTTCTACTGATTACTCCAAACAGACTGCATAGACCAAAATGTGCCAGTACATTATGCGATTTCAGATCTGAGTCTTTGCAGATTGACTCGACATATTAGTCAGTATATAAGGTACATGCACATAGATAGCTAAGGACACCTTAGTACTTAATGATGATGTTTGACCGTTTGAGTTTTAATGCTTTGCATTATGGTTACATTCCATGGCATTACAAAATCTTACAAGATACCCGGATCACTCAGATCTGGAAGTTCCTAATACAAAAAGAATCATCATAATAGTATGTACCACAGAAAAACTCCATAGCTATGTATTTCAATCATGTCACAGCACATCTGTAGTATGCTGAAGCTGGGAGGTGGAGTCATTTACCCTCCAGATACCCTTGAAGTTCCATGGGATATATGAATATGAATTCAGCTGGCAGAAAAAACAAAGCTTGACTTGCTGGTTAATTTAGGTGCTTGATTGCAAATAAATAAGAAATCATGATGTTTTCATGCCACAGATGTGCATAGAAATGGTAGGAGAACAAAGGTATGGAATTTCTTGATGTTACATGGTACAGTGAAACTCCTCAGAACTGAACCCTTGGTATATCAGAATGCCCTCAAATTGAACATTTCTTGGGGGTCCCAAATTATTCCTTTCTTATTATCGTGATTTTTTTCTTAAAGTGAACTGAAACCCTTTTTCTTTGTAAACCGAAACAAATTTCAAACCCAAATTTCAATTTTACACTTAAAAAAAAAAAATCATAAAACCAAAACTCACTTCAGACTTGGAGGTTAAAACAATACTTTAAATTCACCTACACTGTGTATCCAGATAAAGAGATCAAAGATCAGGGTCAGAGATAAATTACACTATTGTCTGTGCACCTCCTGATGCAAAACATAAAACGACATCATACTTCATATATCAACATGTCAGGTACCTCAGGTCTTGCATAATGCACCAACTGATATGAGTGAACTCTCTTTGTTCAAATACTATACATACATACAAGTTGAATCCAACTAAAAACAACATAGACCCTGATCTGCCATCACATAATGCACTGGCAGATCAGAGTCTATGTTGTTTGTTCTACTGACTATTCCTAACAAACAGCATAAACCCACATTTGTTGGTGCATTATGTGCCAGCAAATCTGTGTCTACACTCTTTGTTTAAAATAATTATTATAATGAACAATATAGACCCTGATCTGCCAGCACATTATATATACAGTAAATCTGGGTCTATTCCTATTCAATGTTGTGTGTGTGTTACATGCAAGCATTTACAGTGTTTTTGGTTGATTTGCTTTCCAAATGAACACTACCTTGCATGGAGCACTGACTTACATTGTGGGTTTTAAATACCATCAATGTAATTTGCAAAAAGAGTGCAACAAATCACAGTAAAAGAGTAGCAGAGACTCTGCTTTTACCTTGCATATCAACAACAGTTAAGTGAGAAAAAAAATGCTTTTTCATTCTCAATCTAACATGTGAATGTAACAGACATCATGTCATTCTTAGAAAAAGGAATTTATTAATTTTCTCTGCTTAATTTGAATGTATTGTAACTTTGATTTTTTTATTCCTTTGCTCTTGATGGTGCTTTAGTAGGTATTTATTGAGATATGTACATCTATCCATGTGTAAAGATACTCATTTATGTTCACCTGTATTAACAAATGATGAGGCCTAGGTGTTATTTGCTGCCAATGCTGGCGATGGTTTCATCTTAAACATCAGGCTTCTGTGTTACAGTTTTGGCAAGTCAGATAGAATGGAGTACCCCATAGCACTGTTCCCAGGGGAAAAACTGCATTCAAAGGTTTGGCAAGTCAGAAACATTGAAGTAAACCATAGCACTGTTCCCAGGGGAAAAACTGCATTCAAAGGTTTGGCAAGTCAGATACAGTGGAGTAAACCATAGCACTGTTCCCAGGGGAAAAACTGCATTCAAAATTTTGGCATGTCAGATACAGTGGAGTAATCCATAGCACTGTTCCCTGGGGAAATAATGCATTTAAAGGTTTGGCAAGTCAGATACAGTGGAGTAAGCCATAGCACTGTTCCCAGGGGAAATACTGCATTCAAAAGTTTGGCAAGTCAGATACAGTGGAGTAAACCATAGCACTGTTACCAGGGGAAATACTGCATTCAAAGGTTTGGCAAGTCAGATACAGTGGAGTAAACCATAGCACTGTTCCCAGGGGAAAAACTGCATTCAAAATTTTGGCATGTCAGATACAGTGGAGTAATCCATAGCACTGTTCCCAGGGGAAATACTGCTTTCAAAGTTTTGGCAAGTCAAATACAATGGAGTACTGCATAGGGAAACACTGCATTCCAAGAAACCTTTGTTTATGCTTAGTGTGAGTTAGAAAATTTAAACTAACTGGGCAGGGATGATTAGATGACAGTTTTGGCTTGTATTCTTAATGTTTTAGAAAGTTTGCTCTGATTGGAACAAATAGGGATGGAATGGTTTGGTGTGATGTAGAATGGGATATGTGCATTAGCTTTTTTTCCATAGAGAGTGCAATAAAACTTGAATATGATTAATTTTAAATATATTTTATAAGGACTTGTAATTTAGATGAAGTGATTTTTTTATTAAATTGATGATAGTCCAAAAATCAATTTTGATGAAATTTGTGGTTTAGGTTTTTACTAGTATAACTGACACAAACATTTTTTAAAGTTCTATAAAAAAAAATTTAATTTGGGACTGGACTACAGTGAAAAAATTCAAAAATACGATATTTCAAATTTTATATTGTTTTCTTTTAAAGCTCAATGAAATCAGTTAGCCATGACATCTTCTGTAATTGTGAACATGGTACATGCTTTCTTAAAGTGACTATATGTGATTACTTACTGGTGGATTGTGATATAAAATGTAGATTTTTCTAAAAGTTAATGTTGTTAATGCTAAAGTATGTTCTTTGTTTTCTTTGGAGCATTATAAGTCAGCAATGAATTAGTCATGTACCCATGCAACATTAATCATGCATATACTGTGGTCTGTACAAATTGAGAAAATTAACAGGTTTTTGCCTCATATGGCCATAAGGCCAAGTGAGCTTATGATATGGTCCTGCATATCCGTAGTGCATTGTGTGTGATCTATCATGCATTGTGTGTGATCTATCATGCATTGTGTGTCATCCATCATGCATTGTGTGTCATCCATCATGCATTGTGTGTCATCTATCATGCATTGTGTGTCATTCATCATGCATTGTGTGTCATCCATCATGCATTGTGTCATCTATCATGCAGTGTGTGTCATCTATCATGCATTGTGTGTCATTCATCATGCATTGTGTGTCATCCATCATGCATTGTGTGTCATCTATCATGCAGTGTGTGTCATCCATCATGCATTGTGTGTCATCTATCATGCATTGTACATCTGTCAACAATTGCTTGTTACCACACTGGAGTCCATATTTCTGATCCAATTTCAGTCAAACTTGGAATATGGGTTCATATCATCAAAATCTTGGACAAGTTTGGTAGTGAGCAAGATTCATACAAATGAATGAGGTGATCTTGCACCTGATGGGCTAACATTGTTACCACTCTATAGGTCATATTTCTGATCAATTTTGATCAAACTTGGAATATATTATGTCATTATGATCTAGGATGAATTTGATAATGAGCAAGATCCAGCCATACTAATAAGGTGATATAGCATTTGATTGGCTAAGCTTATTACCACACTGGAGGCCATATTTCTGATCCAATTTTGATTAAAGTTCACCAGACTTGGAAACTATGTCTATGCTTATGTCAGTAATGAGTAAGATCCATGCATACTTGTGAGGTGATCTTGCATGTGATTGCTTGAGCTTATTACCATCCTGAAAGCCATAATTTTTATCCAGTTTTGATTAAAATTGGAATATGGACTTTTATCACCAAAATCTTGGGCAATTTTGAAAGTAAGCAGGATCAATGCATATTAACGAGGTGATTTGCATCTAATTAGCTGACATTGTTACCACTCTTGTAGCCATATTCTTGACCTGTTAGGTTTATTATCATTTAGACTGTGGATGACTTTGATTATGAGCATGAGACTGTACATATTAATTATGCCTTTATCTTTAGAAAGATTTTTTTATCAGAATATGGTAAATGGGTAAAGTCAACATTATATAAAGTCTGGAAAATAGAATAGTATACATAGAATTAGTCTGCTTAGTGAAATGGTTAACTGTCAAGTTATGTAAGAAATTGAGCGATATCAGGTCCACTTGGGCCTCTTGTTCTTGTCACTTTTAGATAAAAGAATATAAAATAGATATTGAGACTCGTCAAGATTTTCTTTTATTAACCTGTGTAAAGTAAACTGCGAAATGTGAGGATTGCTTTCCACAACAATTATAATTATTGGCAGCAAAAGCAACAAAAGTGCGGTTATCAATTTAACTATGGCCCATTAATGTATGCTCTATTTATAAACTACAGCAGCTATATGCAGTGTTATCTTAAAAAAACTATTTTTGTGCCTACTGATATTTTTCATGAAATAAAAGTCAGAATTGCCATGTGACAACCTACATACAGCAAGCACATGTTTTTAAAGGTCAGGAACAGACGCTAGCTTTCGTAAATGAAATAAATTGCATGTAGTACAGATTTACTAATGTATATTCAATGTACTGCTTTAAAGGTCTGTTTTTGCAAGTCAGGATCACCTTAATAAACAAGTTTGTCTGTATTTGTGGTTTTGAAGTTCTTTGTTGAACTGATAACATAGCAAACAGGTTTACTGCTAATCCAGGCTTAATTCGTAAATGAATAGCATGCATGTGCATCAAAAATTGACAGCTGTGATCAATAGTTATTCTTGCATGGTCCACATACAACAGTGGATGATGAGAAAGCGTTTACAGTATCCTGTGATTTGTTTTCATGGGCATCAATTTTTGTGGTTTTGCAAAACATTTGGGATCAATGGTAGCTCAGTAGCTCAGCTGGTAGAGTGTCTGACTCATAGTCCAAAGATCATGGGTTCAATACCCAGCCAGACCAGCCTAGATCAGTTGCCTTAGTGTGTCCTTGGGAAAGACTCTTAGCTCCATTTCCTCAGCATGATAGAGCCAATAATGTGTCAGAAGTGCCACTAAATGAACAAAAACAAAACATCCAAAACATTTTTTTTTCCCAGACTTAAATTCATAGATTTGCTTCTCATGGGAAAGGTGTCCTATTGTCTTTACAGGTAAATCTTATTTCTTTGGGTCTTTCAATGTATGGTTTGTAGCAGGTACCAAATCCAGATAATATTTGTACCAACAAATTAAATTGAATTTCCAGTACATTTCAGTCTCTGAACTAATGCATAAATAACTACTCTATTACCTGGCACGTGGTTTTATATCTTTAGAATTTTTACTTTCCAAATAGGTTATAAATGTCAGCATTAGTTAATCCTTAGTAATAATAATGTCAACATTTTACTGATAAATTTTTATACACAGTACCATAGTGTGGCCACAAGTCTAATCTAAATACAAAGAATAACATTTTAATGTTCAGTTTCATGTAAAATTGTAAACATTGCATGCTGTCATTTAGATTATAAACTCTTTATAAATGTTAGAAATATTAATATGAACTCTATATATGTTATTATTTTACAAGTATATAAATGTTATATTAGAAATATTAATATGAACTCTATACAAGACTTATTATTTTACAAGTACTCAACATTTTTTCTTAGTCCCATTTATTTGAGGCTTTTTCCAGAAATGCAGTTTTCATCACCAGGTCATAAAACTTGAATGGTGCTTTAAATTGACGGTCCAGATAGAGATTAGTAATTGTCAGCTAATTGGGTTATCCTCCGTAAATAAAGACTTTATGTTATTTATTTATTTTGTTTTTATTTTTATTATTATTATTATTATTATTATTATTATTATTTATCACCGGCATTTAACGATTTAGTAATATGATCAAAATATTTAAGTACCAATTGCACTTTTGTTGTATCACATTTATCTCATGTTCACTTAAGTATTCATTATTCAAATATAAATTTGCAGTATTTAAAGAATTTGTTGGATATCTGTATATCCACTTCCAGATAAATCATGTAAACTAAAAAAATACTTAAGCTTGAATAAAAAATCTGAATATAATAGCTCCCTTGTTATAATACCATCGATGGGAGTCGGAGAGTATATCTCCCTTGTTATAATACCATCGATGGGAATCGGAGAGTATATCTCCCTTGTTATAATACCATCAATGGGAGTCGGAGAGTATATCTCCTTGTAGTGAGACCACTTTATGATAAAGTACATTATACATATAATTTTACTACAATATAATAAAATAGATTCCGTTATCATTCCTGATTTATAACAGGAAACATGTTATAATGAAGGGCCTTATAGTGAGGGAGTGCTGTCACAAATATTCTGTTGTATATTATTAATGTATATACTCATGTATAATCCCATACCAATTGCAAACTGCATAGACCCAGATCTGCAGTTGCATAATGCACCAGCAGAACTGGGTTTATGCAGTTTGTAAGGACTAATCATTAGAACAAACAACATAGACCCTGATCTGCCGGCGCATTATGCGACGACAGATCAGGGTCTATGTTGTTTGCATTTGGACTGGCTTATACACAAGTATATACGGTACATCCTGTTTGCTTTGGAACCGATAGGGAAAATTTCTATTAACATTCTTATATATAACACATCACTAATGTGAAAACCTTTTTCATATTTTAGCATATTGCACATTGGCTATAACACCTCAATCTGTCATATTATATCTAGATGTCATGTAATGTAAAAGCATAATGTTTCAGGTACCATAAAATTATTTTACAACACTATTTTACAGTTTTCTTTAATAAAATTGGTTAAGAATGTTATATATGTGCTCATTTTAAACAAGAGTTAATAAAAACTCTTTCTGAATTTTTTCCATTTTTTTTTTCTCATCAAGGCACAGATAGAAATTATTCAACTCATTTATATATTATATTGGAAAAGAACACTCGTGTAAGATCTAGAATTCAATGCCAAAGTAGCTTTTGCAGATTCAGATGTATTGAATGGAAGATATAGAAATCCATATGTATTAACTGTTATACAGGAATGTTTCATGATTATACGTTGGTTCCTTTTCCGAGCCAGTCTCAATTTAATTTTGATGAATACTGAAATTTTTTTGTTTTACATTAAAATGGAGTATAGATGAGATGTATCTTTCTCAGACAACTTATTTCTAGTATATGCACCCATGTACATATTCTGGTCTTGTATTATTGTTACAAAATGTTTTATGTATAAAGTTTTACTTCAACCTCTTATTTCTTTTTCTTGCTAAAATAATTACAGTAAATAATTGCACACTTTAATATCTTAAGTAGATATATTTACATTTTTCAGTGTGAAATACAGAAACTTGTATGTTCTTGTACTGGAATGTTCATGCAGTCAATATGATTCTCTTTTGAGGAATGTGCAGCATTGCTCGTTATTCTTGTAAATGTATAGAATTATATGCAGTGAAATCCCGCGTTAACAATATGGTCAGGGTCCACAAAGTGATATCGTGCTATTTACTGAACAGTGCTATATCCAACCAAGTCAGTTAACTGAAGAAAATATTGAATATGTATCCTCTTAGGTATACAAAACATGGGGGTAGGCGCAAAACAACAGACTTCATTGTTGCAGTTACCAACTTGATGCATTTCAAATGAGAAATACTTAAAACAGTTATTACATATTTAACTTTTTTGTTGTTGCAGAGAACTGTTCATTGATACATGTATGTGTAAAAAAAAAAACTGGCAACTTAAGTATACTCAACAGCTGATTTCATGGTCTCCATAATAATAATTCCATCGAAAATATGCACAAAGAAGCATAATTTATAGACATTTGTGCTAGATTCCATTCAAATCCAAATATTTAATTTCTAACCTATGAAACACTGTATTTTTGGACATGTCCAAAGGGTCTGATTTTTTCTTACCAACAATAAAATGCTTATATCAGACGTTGGCAGTTTCTATAAAAAAAACACTTGTATTTAGGCTTGAAAAATATTTGAACTGAAAATACATACAATGTTGGTAAAATAGCTTATAAAGAGCTAATGTTTATGTATTTTACCCAGACCACCGACATTAAATACAGTTTCTTGTATCTTGTATCTAGGTCAGAGGTATTGACCTCGTAATGTACTTTTGATTAACACTGGAACAATTGTGTATAATTGCCTGGACCCAGTATGGGAGTAAACCATTGAATTTCATGGGTAAAGAGTGATCTCCATAAAAACAGTTGAGTCATTTTCTAAAAGACAGAGGAAAAATAAAAAATAAAATAAACCCAATATTAATTGAAATTTTATTTATAACTATGACTTTGCACTACAGCAGAGGTGAAACATGGAGTTGAATGTTTGATTATAATAACAAATCCTTCCACCCCTACAATTTAAATGGTTCTGTTACAGTCATTGGTCCAAATCAGTACAAGCTATGTATATGCATGTAACTTTACCATTACAGCGGGTTGTGTATATGAGTGATTTGGAGCTTCTGTCAACAGGTGTGTATGACAGTTGATTGAACAGGCATTGGTGGTCTGTTGTTTCCCATAAATAGGTGGGTAAATTAATTGATTTATACATTCGGGTGAGAAACTGTTAAGACCTCCAAATTGTTTGGTGCTTGGTTGAGTAAGCCAAATGACGGAGCAAACATTTGTTGGCTATTGTTTACCTAGTATTGAGCAACAGTTGTTCACAGGATGCACTGAAGACCTAATGGCTTTATTGTTGAATGTTCAATAATAATTATCAGCTTGTTAAGAAGCTAACGTCTTTTCAAAAATAAGCAAGAATATTTTTTTTTTCAAGAATACAACACATCTTGTCTAATTATTAAATCAAACTCTTGTTTTTTTTGGCACTAAAACTTTGTGGTACTTCAAAAAATAGGTGAAATTATTGCAGAATTTAGGGAACCATGTAGCGATCGTGCTATATAAATCCGAATTTGTCCTGTGACGAAGCGTGATATAGCGGGGTTTCACTATGTGAATATTGCCAATGACTGATCAATCTCATATACCATTGGAGAAGAAATTGAAAGCAAAGTATATGTAACTAAATGTAAATGCAAATACTAGAATATCTATTTATATTGGTTTTTTGCAAAGTTCACTAGTCCAACAATCACCAATGTTTGATTATGACACTGGAAACCATTTTTGCCTTGCATTCAATTTTTCTTGATAATCCATCATAATTCTTACTGACATACAACTCTCACTTGTTATCAAATAGTTTCATATTATATCGGGAATTACATTATAATGAAGTGTGTTATAATGGGGGAGAACTGTATTTGTTTTGCTACAAAATATACAGTGTGCATTTCAGTACTGACCTTTAAGGATTTATTGATTGGTTCATTGGTGTTTAACAGCACATCAGTACATGAATGTGTATTTCATGCCAAGCCATTTGAAGTAAAATGTCTTGTATAGAAATACACCATGGCGGCTGACCTGGCCTGGTCTGGGCAGGATTCAAACCCACACCATTCTGGCATGCCTACCACTAAGCCAGTGGGGCAGCCGGACCTTCATAGAGACATTGTTAAGTACAGTCAGATATCATTAGCTCAGAACAAGATTGATAGTTAGAGTCAGTGGGATTAAATATAATTATAGACTTTTTGCAGAGTCTTAACAACCATTCCAAGTGATCCAATATGTTCAAGCCAATTATTTCCGAAGCAGCAAGATTCTACGGTGTATCTGTTTCAACCAACTGTTTTTAAAACAAGGTGTTGCAGAACAGTAAATACAATTTCAATGAATTGGGTATTTTACTTCCTGGTTTGGAATTGGTCAGTAGCATATATTGTGAACACTGTCCAATACAACTTACAATACTTGTTCATCACAATGTTTATTATGTCTTTTAAGAATGTGCCAAATGGTGTAGTGAATGGGACTCAGTGTGCTTGATTATAAGGCTGTATTTGATGAGTGTTCTCACCTTGATCAAGTACTATAATTTGTCTGTCAAAGACATTACCCGGTCACATTGACATTGGGAAATTTCTCCCTGCTGCCTCCGAATCCAGCCGTCCCTGAAGGACAAAAAAAATTTCTTTCCATCTATATATAATATGGACAAAGGGAAGTAACTCTTACAGATCAACTCCCCTTGTTCCCACTAGGTGACCACCTGTATCATGGATGTGTTCTAGTTTAATCTTTCACTTGCAACTGTGAACAGTACCTCTGAAGAATCCATTGCAATTTTAATCAGATTTTGACCATCAACATTTATTTTCAGTGCGATATTAATTCAAAAGGTTGGTATACCTGATGTATACAACATTTATATTTTTTCCGGTGAATTTATTCGTATGTATGCATTTTTTTACCAGTCGTTATTGTCCCTGTGATATCGATCGGTAACATTCAAGTTTTCACCAGAGTAATGGTTTTACACTGCTAAATTTCCCTTTATTATGCACTTCTTATGTCATCTCGGTAATGCGAGTTTGCCTATTTGAACAATATGCATATTTGTCGTATGCACCTGTTTTATTTTTCTTCTCTTATATTACAGAGATGTCAATCAAGTGCAAGAAGTGCAGATGATTTAAAGCCATGGCGGACAACCACAAGACATGTCTTGCCTGCACAAAATGTTCTTCCTTACACTCATGTAGCATGAAGGCAGAAGATGTTGGTCCAACATCTTGAAAAGGCAATTAAAGGGCTGGGGAAAAAGTGCATGCTCTAAATCTTCTTAACATGAAGTATTAAGCATTCATCCAAATCTGGAATCATTGATGACTGCCCCCAGCCCTGATGATGATACTTAAAACAGTGCCTTTGACAATGATCACATATGATCCAGTCAAAGTCACGCAAAGGGATTCCACCCAAGCTATATTGGAATCATGCATTCATCTATATGCATACATCAACAAGCTCTGTCATCAAGAATGTCAACAAGCGAGTTGGACAAAACTAGGATCATTCCTAACCCAATTTGGCAGCCCAGTGGGCATAAGTCCCTAACCATGCCCACACGTGGACTTAAGAATATTGAAGCTGGGCATGTGGGATTACCTACTGACTCTTGCTGGCTGGCCAACCGTGCAAGTTATATATCGTTCACCGTATGCCCTCGCAGCTGCCAACCAACTGATCCAGCCATCCTGACAATCAATATGCAGTTTTGATGGTCATGAATTTGTCATCTTGGACTGGTGAACAGCATGTCACTCAACAGTTCCTATAGTGACAGCATCATATGCCCAGCAGACCACCCTGACCAGCCGGACTGACCATATCCATGATACCAGTACATGGTAAACTGGCATCATAATTGGCCCTAACTGACCATGCTGGACTGGCATTCCCAGCCAGACCATGCACCATGCTGGACACGATTCAACAAGCCAACCTAGCACATCTGACAGGTAGAGCCTTTTTTGTGCACAGTAATAATCTGGCACCACCACTGCTGTACAGAATGCTATACCCCTGGACACAGAGCATACAGGAGGAGGACAATGCCTCAGTCAACAAGGGAGATGATGCACTTTCCTGACAATTCTGACCCAACCATGGAAAGGACAGAAATTTGTTTTAATGCGGCAATAAAAGAGATATACAGAATTTTGCTTTCATTGGAATGCCCTTCTCCACCGGCAGTCAATACTACATACAAGGTCAAGGCCTTGGTGGACGTTGATGAAGATGATGAACATCCGTCCTTCAGAATTTTGCCACAATCATCAAAGATTGCAGAAATGACCATGTGCCGCTGAGATAAAATTCGTGACCCCCGAAATTCAAGGGCCTTCTTTTTGGCGAGTTGGTTGCCTGCAACTTTCTCACCACACTGGTACAAATCAAATACCAACATTTATTATTCAGATGTACCTAGCCTAAACAAGGATATTACTATCATCAACATGTCTGCTTCACTCTGTTATAAAGTGGACAGACAAGTGTTTAATGCCACATCTAAGTTGGTCAGGAATGTTGTGTCAACTTCCTTCCTACATGACCTGGCATCTCTTGTAATCTTTCACCTAGCCTAGAAGGCCGGAAGAGACCATGCCTAGATGTCTTGTGACCTTGACTTGATAAGAAGAGACACCCTCCTGCTATCTTCTTTTAAACCTCACCATGTGGCAACCCTGTGCTCCCTTCTGTTTGGGGATCAAATTGAGGAGGTGCAAAAGCATGTGACACAGGAGTTGCTCCTTCAGCTCTCCATGTAAGCCCCTATCTCTGCATGACCCTGTCAGGGGGCATACCAGACAAATGATGCTCATCGACAGAAAGACTGCGTGTTTAATTCACATGAACAGCAGCAACCAACAACAGCAATCTTTTTGTGGCCAGGAAAGTTTAAGGGGGCCATATACCCCTAACATATGCAGGCAGGCCAGATGGGGGGGAGAGAATCAAGGTTTATCCTTCCCCAAACCTCCCGCCAACCGTCAATGACTTGCCCTCCCTTGCGCCTGCTGGCAACCATCCTGTGGGCACCCGACTCCTTCTGTCCAATGTGTAGTTCCATATACCTATTATTATATATGATGTTTATATAATATTATAAATATTTTAGGAAATTATAAATGTTTCTTGGCTTTAATATTTGCTCAAACCTTAATTTTATGTATAAGGTTTACATGTTTAGCTATTGTCCTTGAATTAGGTTGTTTATTTAGTATTTGAGTTCAAGGACAGTTTTGTTAAACAAGTTTTTTGTTTAATTTGATGTTAGGGTTGCTTTTTTTTACAGTTAAACTGTAAATTGCCATTGAAATTGCTGTTTTCTGTCAGGTAGACGAGAAAGTTCTAGAACTGTTGTGTGTTAAAAGTCACATACACCATATTAATTTTCTTTTCCTTTTCTTCCACTTCACTAAAGCAGTTATCATTCAAGGCTTGCTTTCTGATAGCACAAAGGGTCCCCAGTGGCTGAGTGGTCTAAGACGCTCACCTTTAAAGATCACTCACACATCTCACCTCTGTCCGTGTGGATTCGAGTCTAAGCTCGGCTAGTGTGGGTATGTGAGAAAGCTTGCCAGCAGCTGCCTGTGGATTGGTGGTTCTTCTCAAGGTCTGCCTGAAATCTTCCTCCACCAAGTATACTGGCCACCATGTATAGCCTATCATGTACTGAAAAATAGTGTTAAACCCACAAAACCAACAAAATGATAGCACAATTTTCAGCATGCAGGTTGATTGAGCACTGTCCATGGATTTGAACTACATGCAGTTCCATTCTGATGGCTCAGTGGTACTAATGATGCAACCTAGTTTCATTTCTAAACACAGGTTACCATTGATAGGCGACTACCAAATAACAATCTACTGTCTCTCCTTGATTGACTCAACGAGAGAGGCAAAGATGCAGGATCTGGTATGTGCCCTAAGATGATATCTGAGGCACACAGAGAATGTCTGCAAGGGCCATCAAAGGCTATTCCTACCAGTTAAGGCAGGAGAGCATAGCATAATCCGACCTGTGCTGGCCACTTGGCTAAAAGGGGTTATTAGATCAGCATACTCTGAACTCTCAGGTATGATTCATGAAGATTTTGAGTCATGAAATACAAGTGATTTCCACAAGCCTGGCCTTCAAACTTAATGTCTTAATTTGAGAGATAGTGGAGTCCTTTGGCTGGCATGCTCAATCTACTTTCTCCAGCTTTTATTTGTGTGACATGGCCTCATAAAAGAGAGAGGAAAGAGCTGAATCTTGTCAGACCACTGGTAGCTGCCCAGACAGTTACCATGCCCCATTCATGACAGCACAAACTGAGCCCCTGGCATGACCTTGCAGCTTTCGCTGGATTCACCTTGGAAACTTTGAAAGGTGTGGAATCCCACAGGGATCACCCTCGCATGGGTATAAACACATAATCTTTATTTGTGCTAACTTCATGTTAGAAGTTCATCTTTTTAGTAGAGCAGTCGTCATGCTCCTACAGAGTGATGTGGGTAGAGGTTGGATGCTCAACCATTCCCTCCTCTTTTTACATATTCTGCTAATGTTACTGTGATCAGACAATGTATTTGATGGAGAAAGGAAATCTTTAGTAAATTATGTTTCTACAAAAGTACTTACCCAATCACAATACTATCAATCTGTCCCACTTTTCCCCACAAATGCAAGCATCCTGTTATAGGTTTTGCTCAAGCTTATACTAGTGTGCACCTGGGATATGGGTGGCCACCTGATCTGTAAGAGTTATTTCTCTTTGTATGATTTATAGACAAAAAGACATTTGTTTGTCTTTCAGGGAGGGCTGGATTTGAAGGTAGCAGAGTAATTTCCTAATGTTAATGTGATCGGGTAAGTTTTTGGAGAAACATAATTTACTAAAAAATTTCCTTTTAAACATGCACTTAAGATCCAGAACTTGTCCTGATTGCATAGTTTATATGGCTCGAATGCACCACAATAAAACATTGGATTGTGCTTACAGCAGGAGAAATAAGTAGACATCTTTGAAGTAAGTGCTTAAAATAAGTTGTTCTGCATACTTTAAATACATTTTTTAAAATTCTGTATACGCTTTTAGTCCATTTATTTGTGTAAACTACGCAAATACACTGCTCATCTAAATCTCTGATCTTACTTTTCCACGATCATAGAAAAGATTTATGGTAAAACGCCAGTACATACAGTCATGATTTCAATGACTTTGACTTTGAAACATGTTGAATACTTACCACTTATATATGATGAATTTGATAATTGATGAATTGCTAACTCCACCCACCCCTCAGTTATAACATATTTGAAAAATTCCAGCCAATTGAAGGCACACTTGTGCTATAAAGTTTATAGGGAATTTTACCAATATGGCACTGGCAACTAGGTGTATAATATAAAAATTCAAACTGGTATCATTTCATTGTCTTTATCTAGTATTCTCTTTTTATGCTTAAGGGTGCGCTAAAATGTAGAAAAAATTGTTTGAAAATGAGCAGGCATGGCTCTCTTTTTTCTTGTCATAGGTTGATTCACCAATTGAAGCGGATATTAGGTTACAGCCATTGCATAAATCTTAACTATAAGAGAATTTTTGAAAGGCAGATGCAGTGACCCCTAAGTATAATACTGATCATAGAAGCCATAAAAATTGTATCATGTCATAGCTAAAGTTGCCTTATACAGCACTTACTCATTCAAACACTTTCTATGGGAACCATTAAGTATATCACCTTATCATGAGACAATCTTTTAATGAATACATAATACATATAATTCTACTACTGAATAATGAAATGTGATCTATGACCATAACTGCCTTATAATGAAGTACATAATACATATAATTCTACTACTGAATAATGAAATGTGATCCATGACCATAACCGCCTTATAATGAAGTACGTAATAGATATAATTCTACTACTGAATAATGAAATGTGATCCATGACCATAACCGCCTTATAATGAAGTACGTAATAGATATAATTCTACTACTGAAGAATGAAATGTGATCCATGACCATAACCGCCTTATAATGAAGTACGTAATAGATATAATTCTACTACTGAATAATGAAATGTGATTCATGACCATAACCGCCTTATAATGAAGTACGTAATAGATATAATTCTACTACTGAATAATGAAATAGGATCCATGACCATAACCGCCTTATAATGAAGTACGTAATAGATATAATTCTACTACTGAAGAATGAAATAGGATCCATGACCATAACTGCCTTATAATGAAGTACGTAATAGATATAATTCTACTACTGAATAATGAAATGTGATCCATGACCATAACCGCCTTATAATGAAGTATTTAATAGATATAATTCTACTACGAATAATGAAATGTGATCCATGACCATAACCGCCTTATAATGAAGTACGTAATAGATATAATTCTACTACTGAAGAATGAAATAGGATCCATGACCATAACCGCCTTATGACAGGAACTGTTATAATAAAGGGCACTATAGTGAGGGAGTGCTGTACTGGAGTAAATTCTACACAAAGCCTTATTCACCCACTTAGATGACCATGACCATATCCAATTATACTGAGGTACCATATAGTAAGAGACCACAGTACATGTATATATATTGTTACAGTACTGCTATGACTAATCTCAGATGACCATGACCATATCCATGTAACACTGAGGTACCATATAGTAAAAGACCACAGTACATGTATATATATTGTTACAGTACTGCTATGACTAATCTCAGATGACCATGACCATATCCATGTAACACTGAGGTACCATATAGTAAGGGATCACTGTACATGTATATATATTGTTACAGTACTGCTATGACTAATCTCAGCTGACCATGACCATATCCATGTTATAGTGATGTACCATATAGTAAGGGACCACAGTACATGTATATATATATATATATATATTGTTACAGTACTGCCATGACTAATCTCAGATAACCATGACCATGACCATATCCATGTTATACTGAGATACCATAAAGTAAGAGACCACAGTACATGTGTATATATATATGTATATATATATATATATATATATATATATATATATATATATATATATATATATATATATATATATATATATATATATATATATATGTATATATATATATATATATATATATATATATATATATATATTGTTACAGTACTGCTAAAATCTGTATTATTCATTACAGGCAACAACAAAAAGTTCATGTCTTGCACAAAACTAGTTCAACATAAATACTTGTTTATTCTGTCTATATATACCAACATTAATATATGTCAGTTACAAAAATTAAATTTGTTCTTTAGTAAATTGAAAGCTGGATCCTTTTCTCTTACCTTGTGGTCTAAATAAATCATACATTTTATTAGCTCAGAAGCAAATTGATGGATATCACTAATGTACAATGTGAAGATTGGACAAAAATTCAAAGAATTGTCTGAAAACCAATGAAGGTCTCCTTTAACTGATAGGACTGGAATTATCTACTGGTACTAATTAGGATCTTCATTTGCAAAATATTGTTATAAATTGAGCAGAAAATTTAAAAAACTGGACAGGGACTTAGGATTCTTGTAGGTGGAAGAGCAATGCTCCATTGAAGTACAAGAGGCAAACAAATTTAAATATAACGATTTATCTACTTTCAAACCACATTGAAATAAATATTTTTGCCACAATGAAATAATAACACTGAAGTGCAAGGACAATAATGGTGCACATTAAATTTCATTATGGGGCAAATATTTAGTGCAAACAGACTGGAGATTTAGTATTCTAGATTTTATGAGAAAAAAAAGACTCTGGAATTACATATATTACAGTTATTCAATTTTTAATCTTAAAGTTGACCAGTTGTCATCAAATATACGGTAGAACTTGAGAAAACCATGCCCCAAATTCACAAGGCTTGAAGTTAAGTGAAGATTCAAGACATTTGATTTTGTCAGTTTCAAGTCTGACTTAAATTTCAACCAATCCAATCACTGGATTTTGGACTTAAATTTAAGTCAAGACTTGAGTTCTGTTGGTGAAATCCTGTCCAGGTTTTAACAAAAGCAGTCTTCTCTGTTTGGTCTGAAATATGTTGTTCTTTATTCTTACACAGTACTGTCACTACTAATTGGCACTTGTGAATTCACAATTCCAGCCAGTGTCATGTGAGCTCACAACAGTCAGAAACCAGTTAATTCCCAGTTTAATAATCCACATTTTTTGTCCAATAATTTGGTGCACTGCATTTTTGAAAATAAAATAACTACTTTCCATGACAGAAACAAAGCTTGTTCAACAAGGATGTTTGGTAAGACACACAGCAATCGACATGTTTTCAAATAAACGTTATTGAATTACGATTAAAGATTCCAAATTTTGTTCTCTTTTTTATTGAAAATGTTGATTCCCAATTTTATTTCACATTAATTGGTCAAAATGTTTCTTGCATATGGCTTCTCTTTGTGATAGGATGGAATTGGTATATTTTGGATGTATATTTTATGCATACGTCCACTTCTGGTGGAAAGATAAATTATAATTTCATGTGATTCAGCTTCAATAAATCAAGAAATTATTGTCTTAAATTATTACATTTGCAGTAAATAAAATTGAAAAAACTTGCCATTGTCATTTTCTAAAAGCTTGGCTTTATTATACTTGATTGTTACCGCTAAAGTTTTGTTGGCAATGATATGTTGGTAATTTGAATCTACTGGCTGACAGTAAATGTAAGTTAAATTCAGTGGTCCCAGACATGGCCAGTTTTCTCAGAGTTCTGCTGTATTTAAAGATCTTCGTACAATTTTTTAATGAATTTTTAAACCTTTGGACATGTGTCTCCAGCAAAGAATCCCTAGAGATGCATCAAACACATAGGAGACTCGGGTACATTCTGGAAATATAAAAAGTAGGAGAAACTAAACACATGAATACTTTGCATTTTTTTCTCTTCCTAGTTAGCAAATGAGGGGACATAGGTACCACATTTCTAGTAATGGTTTTGCCAACTTTAATAAGAGTGTCTGATAAAGTTTTGTGTTAAATTTGAGCAAGGTCGATACTGGGCTGTGGGGTGTGTCATAGCATGATGAGCAGGCGAGACACTAAATTAGGTGGAAAACTTGTTTAGAAGAATTAAAGCCAGCAAGGTTCAGACAAATATTATGGTTGTTATGCCATTGTTTCATTTGTTCCTTTTATTAATGGTGAAGATTAATTTTATAGAAAAATGTATGCAAACACACACACATATATATATATATATATATATGATTTATAAGTTGTTTTCTTATGCATAAAAATTAATAGTCACGGATATAATAATGTACAAATTTTTATTTTGATTTGCACTAGTAGGAAATCGAAGAATCATTCCTAGTACAAAATGCTGTACATCCATTTTAATATCGTCATCACATCACATTAGAGTGTAATCATAAATTAATCCTAGTATATGAAATGGCACAGAACATTTTATTTGTAAAAAGAGAGAAAGTCATAGAGATATGCAGCATTTGGACTTGCTTCTTTTATCGGTGTCATTTTAGTTAACTTGTGAGACTGCTTATTAAAGAGTAAGTACATAGATTAACCAGTTTAGCTAAAACACAGTATGTAGAATGAGACCCAAAAGTGTCCCTGAGTAGTACTTGGGTCAGCAGGGCATTTGTTCCTACAAGGGACTCTTGTGTGATTTTCACCATGGCAGGGGCAGATATTTCGTTTCATTCACTTGATAACTTGGAAACTGTCCATCAATTAATTTTGTATTGCAGTGAAAACTTCTACAGTGGTTATTTAAATGTAACACTAGTGGTCAGTTATGAAAAATTTAATTTAAATGTAATTTGGAATGTTATTTCCTGTATATAAAGATTACCTGCATTTTCAAGCACAGATGATGACCTTTATGGAAAGTGCCAATAAATGTTTTGCAAACTGACAGGTGTGGGTAAGAGACAGCTAAGCATGAGGGGGGGGGGGGGGGGGGGGGGGTAAGAAATATCAAAAACAGTTCCATGATTGTATACCTATATTTTCAAAAATAAAATTTGGTGATAACAAACTAGGCAGGTTGTTGTGTGAAACAACAAATGAACTTGTGAACCGAGCTTGAAAATATATAACTATTTTAAAAAAGCAATCATTAATATCAAACCTAATATAATGACTTGATACTCAGAACAATATTTGGCTCATACAGAATATTGTAAAACAAATAATGTGAACCTCTTATTCTGGGGGTGTTTGTGAAATAGATATGTAGATGTAATGTATAACATACTGGAACATAAGAAACTTACACAAAAATGAACATAAATTTGCACAGCTTTATAAAACTTGTTGTTATCATGTACTATAGCAAAATGTATGTTGCAACTAAAACCAAAGCATTTATCAACCAAGAATGAAACTGTTCAGTATTTTGATATTCCTTTGGCAAGCAAGACATTTATTGCTGAAACAATGGCTGATTTGATCATGAAAGTTGATTTTACTTGTCTACTTTAAAGTTTGTTTACAAAACCAAAGAGATACACAGCAATGAAAATTGCCACCGGAATTGGATGTTGATATTACAGTTCAATTTGCAGAAACTTTTCCTACCAATGCCTTTTTATAAATCAAACTCCAATTTACTCTAAATTTTATACTTATTCACAAGAAATATGCTTTGTGTTCTAATTTTAAAAAATCTATCAAAGTTTGTAAGATCTTGAAAAGGCAATAAATGAAGTTAGCCAAGATTTTCATTACAAAAGTGGAGTATGAACCTAAAGTTAAGTCTAGACTCCAGTAGTCTGATTGGATGAAATCGCAGTCTGGATGAAATCGCAAGTCTGATTGGATGAAATCGCAGTCTGACCATTTGAATGTCCTTCATATAGACCTAAACTTTAAGACATGTTTATGAAACTGGGTCTGAGATTTCAATTACTTGTTATAAAATAGGTTCGTCAGGTTATGCTTTCTGTTTTATGTATTTAATTCTAAGTCTAAAATAACTTGTTGGGTGGTAAATATCACCTGTTTATGTGATATATTTTATTTTTTCTTATATTTCCACATGATTCTTAATAACATGCCATGCCAAAGATATTTGCAGTTATTTTCATAACTCAAAGTAAAAGAAAAGGCAAAACACAAGGCATGATAGTGTTTGGAAACTAAAATCTCAGAGACAATAATAAATCGCATTTAAAAGTGACTATGGAAAGAAACATTCCTTGTGAATTTGGTCTTTTTTTTTTTTTTCGTCCATAAAATATTAAGCATATGTTATACCATATTTAAAAAAAAAGACGTGTTACAGAACAGAAAGCAAATTCATTTACATGACCTTTGTTTCTGACAAAATATGTTCTGAATGCATCTGCTCACAGATAGGAAATATGGAATGCAGATATACTCTACTAATATGATTTTTGTTACAAAAAAGGAAAGAAAAAAAAAACAGAATAAATTAAAAAAGGTCTATTACGTACCCAACTAAAGGAAATATCATCATCATCATCATCATCATCATCATCATCATCATCATCATCCTTCTATGCCGCAAAATTTGATCTAGGTTATCTTTCAGCAAAACCTTATGTTTGTCTATCATGCTAACTTTTAACCCTTTAAAACAAGTCCCACTCAATTATCCCTTCAGACTTTCTATTGCTCATAGCAATAATTATTCACTTGTATTTGATTAAAAAAAAGTTGACAATTGAGCTGTATCGACACCATATATGGTTCAATTCTTGAAAAACTTTGAAAACCCTACAACCTCATCGCCAGCCCCCGTTACTTGAATGATGTAGCAAAATGTTGTTAGTAGCTGAGCTGTATGAACAATATATATGGATAAGTTCTTGAAAAAACGTAAAAAATACTATGACCCATGGCCTTTCCCCATTACTGGAATGATTTTTTTTTTTTTAAACCTCTCAGGGTTAACTGCAACAGATGAGGCAGAACTTTTGATATGTAACTGTCCTAATATTGCAGATGACTAAAACTCATTAATTCCTGTCTAACTTAAAAATTCAAAATTACCAATACTCATGATTACCTCTAAAGAAAAAAAAAATCAAACAATAACTGCAATTGCTATTGTGATACAGTAAAACATTAATTATTTCCAAAGTCATTATGAAACATGTATTTTGTCCAGATAATTAAATTATTCACAACAGAAAAATTAAAAATGTGATCATCCAACATATATTCTTTCTGGCCATACAATCAAAAAATCCAATAATTTTCACTTCCTAATACTTACTGTTTCTTAACATGTGGAAAACAACACCTTCAAAACACTTCACAAAGGGTAATGTTTGAATGAGTTGTTTCCCTTGTTTGGCAAGATGGAGAACAAAAGCTAAATTTTATCGTATATAATTTCAAAAGTAGTTTCATGCTATCTATCTACCTATCGATGAAACTTACTCTGTATATTTACATCTTTAAGTAATCTTCAAAACTTAAAATAACAATTACAAAGGAATCAAATATTTCTGGTGTGTATCCTGTACAGAAAATATATACTACACTGAATAAATATATACTACACTGAATTTCTGTAAAACAAAATTGAATTCTTTCAACCTCAAAAATGGCAGAACAGGGGAGATGATATGCTATTTGTGAACGGGTCTTTAGACCACAACTGGTTCATCTTTCGAGTCCAATAAAGGTGTTAGATACAAGATAAAATTTTGATCAATGGCAACAGAAAACTTACCAATATTTAATCTAATATAAAGCGAAGCTGGTAAGTTATTACTCTTAATGTGGATATAATGACTAGAGCCTGTTGGAATAACATTTGTTTGAACACAGAAGTCCAAGGAGAAAAAGACCAACAATTTAAACATTGATAATTAAATTCATACAAAATATAGATATACAAGTATTCTATATGCAAAGTTTCATGTTTAAAATGCAAATCCCCAAACTGTCAGCATTAAAAAGAGACAATTTTCTATGAAAGTCTAGTTGTAATATGATAATTATGTGTACTCATCAGTCACAATAAACCATTTCGACGTAACATTAAAAAACAGCAAATCTTTCTACAATATTTTTGTACACTTCTGTTTACATTTAACTGTTAAAATCAATTACGACTTAAGCTAAGTCACAGTGACCTATTTGTTGTAAGTACACCATCTTATTAACGTGACAAATAATAAAAATACAGTCCTACCAAATAAAAAGATGTATATAATTAGAACAGAATTCAATTTGTTTTTAGTAAAGATAAATCTAACAAACCCTGCTAAATAGGTCTGATAAATTAATATACACAGCTGGGAATACACATGCAAACATGCACTTGCCAAAAGAATGTAGATGTATATTGCTTATTTGATTCTGAAAAGTCAGAACAGAATAATTACAGCCAACTGAAATCCCTATAGTTTTTGATTTCTTCAACCATTAAGGCTTAATCATCCAATCCACTTAAAACATATTCCTAAAGTAATGTCACATTATAAAATAAAGTCTAACAATTAATGTTCATAAATGGAATTTATCCCATAATAAATCTAGCACTTTATTGAAAATAAGCCAATTAGTATTCATATGCATCAACATATGTGTATAACAGTAGATGCTACATCACTACCTATGGTATAAATAATAAAGCTTTGAACGGAACTTCATTCACTTTTGCATATCATATTTAGTGAACAGTCCATGAATATATCCTGAAAATTTTTAAAAAATTGAAATAGCAATTACTGGTAATTGTTCTTCATAACTTCAGTTTTAAATGCATGGATTATGCAGAAAAGCTGTTTTTTGGCATTACTGGAGAAGAAATGATTTTCGGAAAATAGAAAAGAGTTATATTCTCATTAAAAGTGAAGAAAACAAAATGGCACAATATCTATTCGATCAAGACTGGTCTCATAAGAATCAATTGCTATCTCATGGAATCATAAGCAGTGTACCAACACAATTGTTTAGGGGAGCCACGATAGCTCAATTGGTAGAGCATTGACACTGGTTCGATACTGGTTGAGGGCAGACTAGGTTGGCTGCCTCGTTGTGTCCTTGGGATAGGCACTTAGCTTCCATTTCCTCTGCATACAATAGCCAATAACGTGTTTAAAAAAAAAAAAAACCCTCCAACAACAAAAAAAATTAGCTAAACATACCCCAACAATTTATATGATAGATTAAATGCAATTTACAATATAAAATATGAATATATAAAACTGTCAACCCTGTTTTACAAGATGTTCACTAATATCACAAAATGAGGAAAATATTGAGAAATAAATCATCATTCACTGTTTGAAAATTCAAAATATTACTTAATGCACAGTTATATCAGCTGTATCCAATCACGTCTTTTAAGTAACATCATCTCTAAAGCAAGAGGTATAAGGTTTTCAGAACATTCTTCACAAAAAAAAAAAATTTCAATTTTAAAAAATTGTTCATAAAATTTCATACTGAATTTGTTACCATGCCCTATGAGTACATCTATCTCCATAAAAGTGAATCCAAGTGTTTGAGAATCAATACAGAGCTACATAATTTAAATGGATTTGACTATTATGATTTTATTGAGAAAAAAAACTTCATTTTTACATGTTCAAACTTTCAACTGAACTGTGCTCAAAAACAGCAGCCATAAAATGTTGGTTAAAACTGTTTTACTATGCTACATTTATGCTCAAAACTAACCAAGAATAGATCAACCCTTTCTGATGATAACAGACTACAAGTTCAAAAATCACATGTACACAGAGATATTGCTATCATGAAAAAGCAAGAGGTAGTCATTTACATACAAAATAATTCATTTATTGAGCTTAACATGCAGTATAGTAAAGCCTTAATAACTCAAACATTAATCATTCAAATAATTGTCACTCGAATGACCCCCCAAACCATGTAAAAGATAAGCCCAAAGTTTGGCCCCATTGCATTTCAGCTTTTCAAAGATTAGATGCAATTCATTTAGTCGGCTCAAAAGGAAGTACGGCAAAACTTTTTAAGTTTCAATTACTCTAATGACTTGTCATCAACTGAATGACTCATCATCACTGGAATAACTCGTTATCACTTTAAAACTTGGTATCACTTGAATGACTCAGTCCTGGTATAAAGCATTCTCTTATCTGAGACAAAGATAAACTTGAAATAACCAAGAAATTCAAGCCAAAACTTTGGATCCACAATGCTTTCAGTTTTTAAAGTTCTAATGCACTTTTGAAATTCAAGCCAATACTTTGGGTCCACAATGCTTTAGTTCTAATGCACTTTTGAAATTCAAGTCAAAACTTTGGGTCCACAATGCTTTCAGTTTTTAAAGTTCTAATGCACTTTTGATGCTAGTCATTATGTTACAAAAGCTTTACTTGTTACTGCTTTTGCTGCTTTTTTTTACACTTTTGAAATCATGACATAGGTTATGAAGTTGCTCTCAGTTAAAACAATAAACGTTTAGTACAGTTTTTGAAAAGTACAATGTGAAAGGATTTGTTACTACACTGTGGAAGGATTTGTTACTGATTTTCAGCACTCCCTCATTATAACACCATCCATGGGAGCCAGAGTATATGGCCTTAAAGTCAGACAACCTAATAATGAAGTATATGATACATATAATTATTCGAACACCTTTTAAAATGGAATTCTTGACCATTCTTGCCTTAAACCATGAACCATGTTATATGAGGGGCCTTATAGTGAAGGAGTGCTGTATTTACCGTATATACTCGCGTATAAGTCGATACCAACTGCAAACCGCATAGACCCAGATCTGCCATCGCATAATGCGCTGGCAGATCTGGATCTACGCAGTTTGTAAGGACTAATCAGTAGAACATACAACACAGACCCTGATCTGCCAGCGCATTATGTGATGGCAGATCAGGGTCTATGTTGTTTGCTTTTGGACTCAGGTTATACATGAATACATACAGTAATATCTTCTATTTCATTATTCATAGGAATAATTTCTTAGCTAATATTTTTCAAAGTTGCATTTGCTCTGATATAAGACTCAGGTCCATCAGTAGTCTTTTTTCATATTTAAATTATATATGGTCTATGGTTTGTACTTTTTGGTTTTAAAAAATGACTTGACCCAAATGCAAAGTCCAATCTCTGTATGTAATTTTATAGCAATGCTAAGGACAACAACAAAACAAAAGATTCTTAAATTGGGAAACAGTCATTAAATTATCTGACACAAGCCTAAAGAAAGACAGAAAAATGTACCTAAAAAATCTGACACATTTTTTAGCATTTGCATCATTTGTCAAATGCCTTTAAATGAAACAGGTCACCAAATAACATGTGATATATATACATACATGCATGTTTTCTATTAAAAAAAATAAAAATTGAAAATAACAAAATATAAAAAATAAATGCCTCTAATGACTACGTAACTATAAACTAATTGTGTGTATAATAAAGTTTTGAACAATGGAAAATGATTTTGACACAAAGAGGTATTATCATAAAATAAGTGTAAATGAACACTGTGAATTTTGTGCATTTTGTGCAAAGTTATAAATCTTCATGTGAAATTAATAACATTAATAACAGCTCAAAATTAAATGCAAAAAAAAAATAAATCCACTAAAACTTTAGAACTTATCCATCTTATTCATGCATTTGTACTTATGAAAATGTCTGACTTGATCATCCCAATTTCAAAACTAATTCTTGAAAAATTATCAAAATAGATTACATTCGACTGCATTTAATTAATGCGCTTGTATTGGGCTGTTATCAAAATGCCATTTAGCTGTGCTGGTGAAAAGAAGCTAATAATATATGGCTGATTTTTTACATAATGAATACTATAATCATTAGAAATAGTATTCCAAATGGTATAGCTTCAATGTTTAAAACAACCTTAATGATTTTACTGGTTAAATAACTAAATATAACTGGATTTCGGTCACTGATTAATGCTCTTCAAAATGAGACCTGAATTTTCCTCATCAGGTACAGGTTAATATTTATGCTGGTAGTCTTCACTGATTAAGTTCAAAAATGCTTGTCTTTTCTGAAATCAAAATGAAATAAATTATTACTAAGCAAGTTATGCAGCCTGAATTCTCCAAAGTATTTTTTTAAAAATAGTTTTACAATTTCCGTTTGATTCAGGGGAAAGGAATAAATTAAAATACAGTCGAGGTATTCAAGTTAATTATTACCAAACAAATAAATTTCTTTAAATTCTATTTATTGAAAATGGACATGCTATTGGGTGTAAACAAATTATGACACACTTCTTTATTACAATGGGACATAACTCTTGAAAAACATCATATTTCAAGATTGCTTTTTGCTAAGACACACCTCTTTATTACAATGGGACATAACTCTTGAAAAATAACATATTTCAAGATTGCTTTTTACTAAGACACACTTCTTTATTGCAATGGGACATAACTCTTGAAAAACAACATATTTCAAGATTGCTTTATACTATTAGGCAAGAAGAAGAAATATCCACCAAAATCTATAATAATTCAGATGACAAGATATTGTGAAGAACAGACAGAAGAATGAACTCATAGAAAGGTTGAGATAACTTACACTTTATTTCCCAACCATATATATAGGGCAGGGGTTATAAATAGATTTGCTAGATTTAGCGCACTCTTTAACGATACGTGATCAACCAAAGGATATTTCTCCACTTTTTACTATGCAGAAAAAAAAACCCATCCAACTTGCAATTTCTTTAAGTCATTCAAATCAGGTATGTAAAGAAGTCAAATCTAACACAAGGCAAATGTTTTTGTGAATTCTAACTTTATTCCAAATGAAATTACTTCTAACAATTTTGCTTTGAGTGTATTTAGGATAGAGACAAAAACAGTGAATCCTAATGGTGAAGCTAATGAGACTCTATTGGTTGTAATAAAGGTAAAGATTGAACAATATAAGGAATGCAGTCATAAAATAATTCAAGGATTCTGCAGAAAACCACATGAGATTGAGTTTAATCTTGAGATTTGGTGTCAAACAATCACAAAGAACTTATATTTTTAACATTACATTTGATTGGCTGAAAATGAAAACTCAATCTCAAACTCAAGCTCCTAGTTTTGTGATCTCCAGGCTTGCCTAAGAACAGTGCGATGATACAGAATGTATATGCTATTTTCAAAAACTTCAACATTTCATTTTGAACACTATCACCAAATAATAATAACTACAACTCTCCCTTATTAAAACATCCTTCATTATAATGTGGTTCCAAATATAACACAGATTCTCTATGGACCCTGTGATCAAAATTAAACCATTGTACTTTAATTGGTCTATGAAATTAAATGCTCAAATACCATGAAGTGAAAAAATAAATTTAATTTACATGAACTAAAGTTATTACTATATGTTTGACTGGCGTTCTGTTCATTTCCACTCAACACACATACAGGCAATCATTGAATTTGTTATTAGTCTTGCTAAACCATGGTTCAGTACATAATGTGGTCAGCATTTATGGACCTCAATAACCACATTATTACTACAGTAAAGACTGCTTATTATATTCTTGGATAAAAAAAATTCTCTGTTACAATGTTCAAGTTTAATTTCCCCAGCCAAATTCCTAATTACTATATATTGTTACAACATTTAATTGGTCATAGCCTTTGATTTGTCCATCAGAGAAAATTGCCTCAATTTTAATGTTTTTATCATCTGACAAGCCGAAGTCAGGTACACAATGACAGTCATTTAAATAACAAAGGCATGATAATCACACCTCATTCATAATCAGTAAAGTATAATCACGGGTTGCTGGTTCACTGCAATTAAAGCATGAAAAGAAATGTCTTTGTTTCACACTTTTTGATGTTTTCACAGCTTATGTTACAAATTGTTTTGTTAAGGCAAGGTTTAGTGAGCAAACATGTCATTTTGCAGTGATAGTGATGATGATGATGACATTCACCTGGCTACTGTGCAACTTGGCTCTAATAATGAGGATGCTGATTTCTCAAATTATGTTAATTCCAATAGTGACACTGTCACATCTGCGATACCAATAATTGAAGATACTGTTTGTGAAATTAGTGATCGCCAGGAAGCAACTGATGTTTCTGCTACTGGAAGTGATGAGGACAATGGAGGCATTTTCACATAAAAGTGATTTTTATGATTCACCTGCTGGTACATGTACTGTACATATATGTTGACACTTTCAGTGGATGGTAAAACTTACTGGTTTATCATTTTTTCATGGCAACATGTATTGATACAAACTTATGTTGTTTTAAAATGTACTTACCAATTACATACAAGTTTTTAAATCAATTTCTGACATTAATCATACCAGTATAAATTGTTTACTACAAATATGTCCAATGCCATTGACATGAACATAAACATTTTCAGAAATGAACAATGAATTTGGATATAATGTTTCTCAGTTACAATGTTATTGAAATTCCAGTCCCCTGTAAATGTTATAAACAATCTTTTCCTGTATTTCTTTCACTGGCATTATGTTTATCCACACCACCGACAGACATACATACAATCATCAAATTTTCAATCATTCACGCTATATCGTGGTTCAGTACATACTGTAGTTTGTAATTATGAACCCAACTACCATGTAATAATAAGAGAGAGCTGTATGTTGCTGCTGGAAAAGTGAGACCTATGTATATCTACTAATGCAAATAAGACAAACTAATTACAATAAAATTACCTCTGGACTTGGAAGACAGGGACCAAAAGCTTCTAATAACAATGACTCTTCCTTCACTGTTGCTTCAAAGTCTGCATAGGAAAGACGGCTATCATGATCATGATCCTGAAAAAAATTTAAAAGTCTGTTATGCATAATAATATCCAAGATATCTGTGTCCTAAAATACTTTAGCATATTAGGTCATCCCAAAACAAGAAGGAGATATTAAATTACACTTCAAGATGCCAGAGAAGTTCTATTTTCATCAATAAATTGATTTTGCTATCAGTATTTATGGGTATATGATACTGTAGTTTTAAAAATATGAAACAGAGCTAATTTCAAAACAAAAAAATATTCTCACCAATAGTCATAGTTTCCATGATGAAAAATGTTGCTCTTAACAGTGAATCATTGTAACAAAAATTTCATTTTCAGTGTTTGTGGATGTTGGATTTAAGCTTATTCAACTGAAAAATGTGCATGACCTGTCCTTTTAATTTGTACCCTTTCAATATATACTCTTTACTAGGCAACAAACTCCTAAAGACTGCTTACACAGTCAGTACTGAAACACTTAACAGTTTTTACTGGTAATTAGCTTTAGAGTCCACCATGAATCACATATGCTGTAAATCAATTTACACAGGAAACACACACACACCCATGAATCACATATGCTGTAAATCAATTTACACAGGCAACTGCTGTTTCAGGAAACACACACACACATGAAAAGATGGTGTCATTCTTTTCTGCATCTATAAAGCATACCATTTTTTTGAGAACAAGTTCCACCATCTCTTTTATGCCCTCATCTGGGTCCTCCTCTGTTGGTTGCTGGAAAAAAAGTAAATCACAGGTCCATGTTCCAGATAACACAAAAAGTATATTTGAGTTTAAAATACCATGAAACTTGCCCAATACTAACCCTGTCTACTCCAAATCCTTGCCAAATCCCCCCAAAAAATCAAGTCCCTGTCAGCATGGAAATGACCGATACAACTGACTCTTGTTACAGTGACTAACCTGGTTGAAAGTAATTGTGTCATTAGAATGAGTATGTTGTTGTAAAGATGCAGGCAATTTTTTTCAGCTAGAGTTCTCGTTGGACTGTAAACAACATGTGACGAGAGAAAGACAAGTAAAAAATGAAAGGATAATGCACTTGTTATATCAGCAATTTACTAAGTGATTCTACAGTTTACTAACAATGATTAACAGTAGCTTTCCACACAAATATAAACAAATTACAAGCACCTGACATGTTGTGTGTGCTCGGCTGCACTGAGAGTAACTGATAATTCAAAAATCCAAATAGTTAATTAGCCTCTTTTTAATAAGGGTCAACACCCTAACCAATAAGCTGATGCCTTGGAGCAGATTCATTGTAAGTTTCACTTTATATAGGCAATTTGGACATTTGTTACAAACAATCAATGTCAGTGTTGGGAACAGAACATTCCGTTGTAATGGTAAAACTTATTAGTGTCTGCATTCATTCCCGATAATTTTTGATTAGATAGTGAATATTTCATTTTATTTTATAATTGCCCATGAATTAGTGGATTTTCCAAGAGGAATAACTTGATACTTCACTTATTGTTTCACTCAAGTCAATTGACATCGATAACATTATGACCAAATAATTTCATCTGTAAAGTTGTCAATTGCTTGGTTTAGTGGTAAACATGGTGACCTGTCACACTGGAGTACCAGGTTCTAATCCCGCAATATACTTAATTTCTTTTTTGTCTCGAAATTTTTTCATCTGCTTTATTACATTGAATTAGATAAAAGAAATTGTTACTACTCGTATTCTCTGTGCGAATATACATAAAACACAGCAGAACATAAATGGTAAACAGCTGACATTACCATAAGAAATCTTCTACTTCAAACTGTTAAGGGTCTACTCTACAGTTTCATATTTTGCACAGGGTTTGATTTTTAAAGAAAAATAATTTCCCAGATTTTCACCACTGGTTGTCCTGGTTATTTAAAAAGACCCTGTATATCTTTGGTATTGTTGAAATAACTTTCAATTTCCTTTACTTTGGAGTATGACTGTTGGATATAATTTGGGTTATCGAGTATACAGCTTGGTCTTACTTCAGATGTGCACCTCTTAAAAAACTGCTAACTCTGCTTGGTCATTTTCACTTCCAGAACTTTCAAAGTAAATTGAAGAAAAAAAAAACTAGCCAATAACATTTTTAGTTTTTTGATATTTTTTAATCCATTTATTGCACTTTCAGAAGTTAGTATTGTCTACTCTGGCAAAAATCATTTTCCCTACTTTAATAACTGCTAAAGCAAGTTCATTTCTCAAGCACATGGGAGCAGCCATTTCGATCAGCCATATGCTTTAGGCAGTGCATCATTTCCCTACTACCACATATAAAGAAATTTCAGTCACAGTACATGAAAGTAGCATGTAGCATAGAGGTATGCCAACATTCTTTCCATTGTAATTGTTTGCAAATGCACACAAATTCACCTCATATTAGTCCCAGTTTCAGAAGTACTTAATAACTGTAGAGTGGAACCTATATACTTTAGCTAGTCAATACAACTGAGCATACAATAAAAAGAAAATTTGATTTAATAGCAGATACATTCCATTTCATGGGTGAACAGAGTCCCTCGAAAGGACTGATGCTCTATTGGGCGAAAAGAGTTTCAAGGAATTCAAGAAAGACCATTTCTTCCTTTTAACTGTCGAGTCTTAAAACCATCTCTGATATTCTTCACCGATAACAAGATTTTCAAATTAGCTGCTGTGGTACACATACTGGATGTCAGCTTGGCACCATTTTCATTTAGGACAAAGTAAACACCATTAGAAGTCTTTTGGTGAAAACCCCATGTCATAATGAGCATCCATTCAGGGAGAGTAGTGACAACAAGTTTTTTAAGACAGTTGTCATGGCAGCCATATTGGATGTATGACTGGCACCATTTTCATTTAGGACTAACTAGGTATCATAAGAAGTCTATTCGTGAAAACCCCATGTTGATATAGCTATCCATTTGGAGAAGAGTAGAGATAAAAATATTTTCAAGATATGATTTTCCATTCAGGATGAGCAGCACTAACAAGATTTTCAAGACGGCTACTGTGGTGGTCATATTGGACATCAGATCAGCACCATTTTCATTTAAGACCAACTGGACATCATAAAAACTCTTCTGGTGAAGACCGCATGTCAATATGACTTTCTGTTCAAGTAGAGTTGTGATGACAAGATTTTCAAGATGGATACCATGGTGGCCATATTTGATGTTAGATTGGCACCATTTTTATTTAGGACCAGCTAAACATCATAAGAAGTCTTTGGGTGAAATGTTGATATGAACATCCATTTAGGAGGAGTAGCAATAACAAAATTTTCAAGATGGCCACTATGGTGGCCATATTGGAAATCAGATCAGCACCATTTTTATTTATCACTAACTAGATATCATAAGAAGTCTTTGAGTGAAAACCCCATGTTGATATGAACATCCATTCAGGAGGAGTAGCAATAACAAGATTATCAAGACGGCCGCTGTGGCGGCCATATTGGACATCAGATCAGCACCATTTTTATTTATCACTAACTAGATATCATAAGAAGTCTTCTAGTGAAAACTCTATGTTGATATGACCATCCATTCCGGAAGAGTAGCAATAACAAGATTTTCCAGATGGCTGCCCTGGTGGCCATATTGGATATCAGATTGGCACCATTTTCATTTAGGACCAATTAGATATCATAAGAAGTATTTTAGTGAAAAACCCATATTGACATGACCATTCATTCAGGAGTAGTAGCGATAACAAGATTTTCAAGATAGCTGCCCTGGTGACCATATTGGATGTCAAATTGGCACCATTTTCATTTAGGACCAACTTGACTATGGGATGAATGTGTGTGTAAAGTTTCATGGCAATCCTTCACAGAGTTTAGGAGTAGTAGCAATAACAAACTTGTGCTCATGGATAGATGGATGACAGACAGACGATGGACAACAGACCATCCCATAAGTTCTTCTGGTCTATGACCAGTAGAGCTAAAAAGTCTAGGATTTTCATCCACTCCATGAAATATACTCATTATTTACTTGATATAAACAAATATCCTCTATACAACAATGCCTTTGTAATGAAAGATGACTTCATCTAATCATTATTATCTTTCTGACATTGCCACCAATTTGATGACTTATATTGTATGAATCTTTGCTCAATGAAGATACTTGGCTTTTTCTACTTTTGCTCCTTCAGATTCTCAATTACATAAGACTCCTGCGATCAAGGTTATTTTGGTTTACAAAATATGAAGCCTGTATTGAACAAAATTATAGCAAGAAATAGCTGAATACACACTCAGCTGTTTAGCATTTGATACATGAAAATCAATCCATTCAAGTACATTCACTTAGTGCAACCAATTTATTATCAACTTTGTTACAAACAAATTTTTTGATTTAGCAATGTAATAACTTGAGTCCAAATGTAATAACTCGAATCCAAATGTAAATCTTATTTTATTTTATCTGTTTAATAATGACCACTCAAAGACCAAAAGCAGTCATTATGAAGTGGTGGTCCTTATATGCTAGTAAATATGTGATAATGTACGGCATATTAAACAAAACCTTCATACACAGGTGGTCTCTAAAGATTCATTGTACAGGGGTTCCACTAGTCCAATATTACTAGTCTCTAAAGATTCATTGTACAGGGGTTCCAACAGTCCAATATTACTAGTCTCTAAAGATTCATTGTACAGGGGTTCCAATAGTCCATATTACTAGTCTCTAAAGATTCATTGTACAGGGCTCCAATAGTCCAATATTACTAGTCTCTAAAGATTCATTGTACAGAGGTTCCACTAGTCCAATATTACTAGTCTCTAAAGATTCATTGTACAGGGTTTCCAATAGTCCAATATTACTAGTCTCTAAAGATTCATTGTACTGGGGTTCCACCTGTATGTTGAAATACCTTAATCAAGCTGTTTTTCAAAAGCTGGAACATCTCTTCTCTAGATATGTACCCATCTCCATTTAGATCATACACAATGAAACAAACTGAAAGAATGAAAGAAGACAAGTTGGTTTTAGAATATACATGCAACAAAAATGTTGACTTCCTCTGAAACCCAACCTTCAGCATTTTAGCACAATTGTTCCTTTATTACTGAAACTGCCAATGTTCTATTTAAAAAACGTTTTCCTAGTCTAGAGTAAATCCAAAGATTTTTGAAACTTTAAACTTCTCCAAGTTTCAATTTTTTGTTTTCTGTTACAAACTTTGAAAGAAGATACATTTTTTCGTACGATACATTTTGCAATTTGTGTCTCTTGAAATTATGATACTTTCATCTACCATACAAGTCATCAGATCTCTGCTTTTCCTATTTTTTGTCTCATTAAATATAAACCGTACTGTCTTTTAATTGTAATACAATAATTAGTGTATTACTTTTTTTAAATCCTTTAAGCAGCAAAAGCATTGGTGAGTAGAGAACTATTAGAAGATGGAGTGACATAAAAAGTAGCTGTTTGACATCTATGGTAAGTTCTTGAAATAAATATTAAAACACTAATCAGTTGGACTTTAAAAGCTTGATTTCAAAATCCTGTGATTTAATCATCGACTTACATTTTGTTTTCTCTTCAAGTGTTCCTCTCAGGAATATGGACAGACCCATTACCCACTCATCATGGTTCAAAAAGTTATCATTATCACGGTCATAAGCCCGGAACACTGCAAAAAAAGGGTTATTTTGCAAATGCTTATTTGTTCCCATTTTAAATAAACAGCAGACCAATCTATGTGAAGATGACTTGAGAAAAGGTCTAGTTCCACTTTTACCATTGTTACAAGCCACAGGCAAAACCCCACAATGCTCGTTCTTCACACATGGCTGCATATAACAAGATTTCTTGTTTCTCATGAATATGCATAAAAATAAAAAAATCATCAACGACAAAACGAAACAAGCTTTTATACATCAAAGAAAATGCCCTTTCATCAACTGATAAGCAAATATGTTTGGAAGAGAAACTTTGATTGGCTAATTCAATCTGCATGAAAGGCCATGTTGAGTCAACTTTCTGATAAAATTTTACTTTGGTTTGCAACAACTAGTTAGGAGGTTTATACCAATTCATTAGAAAAAAGGAAATCTTATCATAGGCAGCCATGGATGAAAAAGGAACGTAGCGGATTTTCACCCATGGTTTGTGGCGATGCACTTTTACATGCTTCTACAAAATAGTAATACAGTGCTCATTCTTTATAATGATGTACATGTCAGGAATAAGAGTGAACTGTGTTATAAATGAGACCTCCTTACACTGAGGTATGTATGTAACAAAGAAGTATAATAATAATGCATTAAACACAAAAATATTGTGATGTCAAACCACATCATAATTGGTTCTCAATAGAAAAAAAAGTAAAATAAAATGAAAACATTCAATAGCAATAGAACAAAATTTAACCTATTTCAGAGGTTGAAAATTCACTCACCCAACAGGAAATGGCGAGTGAAAATTCCAGGCAGTCAAGTGAATTTTCCAATCACTCACCTGATTGGATGAGTGCTGATTCAGGCCTGACCAGTGTTTCTCTATAATGAAAGGACTTTCTGTTGAGAATATTGTTGACTTTGTTGACTGAAAATCCGTTCTTTCTACCTAAAGTATATTTTCCATTTGCTTTGATCAAGCTCACACAAGTGCTTTGCACTCATTCTTTAATACATGCTTGCCTGAGTGAGAGCAGACTGGTCTCAATTTGTAATTACTTACAACTGCTGTTAGAAGCAATCGCTGATTGAGTAAGAGTTTATTCTGGGTCCAAGATGAAAATTTCTTTGGTACTTGCCTGACTGAACAAGTAGATATTCAGCGATTTTTCAGCCGCTGAATATAATGGGATCCATGACCATACCTGTGTTACAGTAAGGGCAGTAGTATACTGAGGGGCTTTATAGTGAATATAATGGGATCCATGACCATACCTGTGTTACAGTAAGGGCAGTAGTATACTGAAGGGCTTTATATTAAATATAATGGGATCCATGACCATACCTGTGTTACAGTAAGAGCAATAGTATACTGAGGGCCTTTATATTAAATATAATGGGATCCATGACCATACCTGTGTTACAAGATGGGCAGTAGTATACTGAGGGGCTTTATATTAAATATAATGGAATCCATGACTATACCTGTGTTACAATAAGGGCAATAGTATACTGAGGGCCTTTATATTAAATATAATGGAATCCATGACCATACCTGTGTTACAAGATGGGCAGTAGTATACTGAGGGGCTTTATATTAAATATAATGGGATCCATGACCATACCTGTGTTCCAGTAAGGGCAATAGTATACTTAGGGCCTTTATATTAAATATAATGGGATCCACGACCATACCTGTGTTACAGTAAGGGCAATAGTATACTGAGGGCCTTTATATTAAATATAATGGGATCCATGACCATACCTGTGTTACAGTAAGGGCAGTAGTATACTGAGGGACTTTATAATGAAGGGCCACTATATTTTTATATATAATCTAGGCATCAACACTATGAGAAACTCAGGTTAGAGGGAAGTTTTCATTTAAAATCAAGAGATTAGGTGAGTAATTCTGCTAGAATAAGGACCACACATAGGGTGATAAGTATAAGTGTAATGAACAAATCTGAATCCTTAGGCTTTTCATCTAGTTTAAAATTGTCCATCTTATTCTGGCAAACATTTGAACTTCACAAATCAGGTATGATCTCTATTCTTTGAAAGGCTATAAGTATATCTTACAACAAGAAAGGTTAAAAAAAACTAATGTTGTTGTAGATTTTTAGCTTTTAAAGAGCTTATCAATGAATTTGTGGAAAACTTTGACAATCACTCTTGGATACTAAAGGCTGATGATCTCTACTTCTCTATGGTCATCATTTCTGGATACTTTGAAAGTTAAACTGTTGGGCTCATCTTTTTTTATGTAGAAGTAACCACATTTTCTTATCTCACTGAAAAAAAGACTGCTGAGTTTGCTAGAAAGGATGTCATTGGCTTTTCTATGTTCAAAGTATTCTAATGAATATTGACACAAACCAAGGTTGTGCTGGTCAATGTACCCAGGGCTAATGAATATATGGATAATATGCAGTTTGCCAGAGCCCGAGGAAAGATTCTAAGCCCAAGGGTTTAAAATTCTTTTCTGAGTGCTCCGTCTCTATAACAGTCTATACTAACATTCAATTCCAAGCATTTGTGAGCAAACAGGTTTAATTCCTACTGTAGTAATTCAATTGATTCCTTAAGTTATTCATTGCTAACACCTGATATAAATGCAGAGATCTTAATCAAAGAAAATGCCAACATTCTTTTCTTTGAGCTAACAAGCTTAATTCCACTGCTGTAATGTATAGGAAGAAAAAAAAGTTCTCCATAATTTGGAATTACTGTATATACTCGCATATAAGCCGATACCAACTGCAAACTACACAGACCCAGATCTGCCGTTGCATAATGCACTGGCAGATCTGGGTCTATGCAGTTTGTAAGAACTAATCAGTAGAACAAACAACATAGACCCTGATCTGCCAGCGCATTATGTGACGGCAGATCAGGGTCGGTATTGTTTGCATTTGGACCTGGTTTATATGTGAGTATAAATGGTAGGCATTACAACAAAGCCAATGACACTAAACCTCTTTTTTTGAAACAATCTTTGCCGTACAAAAACTGTTTTGTCAAAATTGAGCTTAACTCTCAACTAGCATCACAATGTCACTGACATAAAGGTTAAACAGCAGAATACTTGAAGCGAAATCTTGTACCATTGTGGGTCTTCCTGATCCTAAGGAGTCCTTGGATAGGAGAACTCTTTCTCTGGAAACCACCAATGATGCAAATGAAACTCTCATGAAATCCCAGGCTTCCCATAAGTGGTAATGAGGCGAGTACAGCTCATATGATTTAACAAACTAGGGCTTATTTTGTGAGATACTTCAATGAAAATGGAGTTGCAAAAGCAGCAACAATGTTCAGCGCTGAGCTTGGGAAGAAAGTGAGCAAAACAACAGTCTGAAGTATGCGTGATCAGTTAATTAAACTAAAAAAAAACAGTACAGAAGACATTACAACCCTGCCCAAATCTATGCAAGATTTCTATTGAGGAGGATGTGCTATGTAAAATGCAAAGGAACAAGGAGTGTGAACACTCTATCAAGTGACTTCGATGACATTAAGGTGAAGATTGTGCAGAAAATGTTGACCATGATAAAAGTTAATCATGTGCAGAACTCACTGACATCTAATTGTGACCAAACCAGGTGTCAGCTTGTGCCCAGTGGTGAACGTACAGTGGAAACAAAGGGGGCTGAGCAAGTGACCATATCTGTCTTGGATGATGAGAGATGAATAACACTTTTGATATCACCAAATCAGACCATCTGCTGCCACCCTAGCTGATCTATGCTGAAAAGACAGACAGGTGCTTGCCAAAAGGAGTGAAATTCCCAAGTGACTGGGAGGTGACATTTACAGAAACTCATTGGAGCAATGAGGATTTCATGATTCAGTTTGTTGACCCAATTCTTATATCCTATGTGAACACTATGTGACTCACTTCCCCTTAGTGTAATCAGAAGGTGGTAGCAATATTTGATCTTTTCAAAGCACATCACTGGGAGAGGCTGCTGTCTCACTTAAAGGAAAATAGGATTATACCACTGTCTGTGCCATTTGCATGCACAGATAAGTTGCAACCCCTGGATTTATCGGTGAATAATTTCTACAAGGAGGAACTCAAATCGTGATTTCATGACTGGCATCCAACACAGGTGTTTGCTGAATTATATGAGCAGGACAGTGAAGATGAACTTTCTAATAAGGTCGCAGTGAACCTGAAAACATCTACCCTTAAGCCAATTCAGACAAAGTGGCCTATCTCCACATATTCCAAAGTATTGGACTGACCTGACTGGAATGCAGGACTCTACTGATGGTTTATTTAGTATCTGCAAAAAGGTATTTAGTAACGATAATGAACACTGTGTTCCACTCACTCAGTCAAATACTGAATATATGTGATAAACAGAAACAAAACTGCGGTGAAAACTTTCTTTTTTTATTCATGAATTGACTAATGGATATTTGTGCGTAAAACAAAAGTGTAAACTGTGCTTGGCATTTTCTTTTCATGAATGCTTTCATTTTTCTCAAATGTTTTGAATTTCATTAGACTGCAAAAAGTTTCAGTGAGTATTCATTATTATAAATGGATAAAATGTGTGCTTTTGGAAAATAAAGGACACGGACCATGAGCTAATTTGCATTATTATAAATTGGATAAAAATGTGTGCTTTTGGAAAATAAAGGACACAGACCATGAGCAAATTTGCATTAGTATAGTAGCATTAGTTAGAGTCATTACAATTGTATAGGGTTTTTGTGTTCATGAAATTTTGCATTCAAATTTAATTTCAATATTCCTCATCATTCTTATACATATATTAATGTATATTTCTTAGCACTATAGATACCCTTGGTATTAAAACAAAGAAACAGGTCATGCTGTACCATTGCATATGGCTGAGGGATGGAGCATGCATATCACTGAATATTGGGGGGGGGGTCAGGTTAATGTCAGCTTGGTTTATAATTTGTTGTGACTTTAAATTCGTGGTCTACCTTACCCATGAAAATTGGTAACCCACGAATTTAAGGTGATTTTGTCAAATACATGTACCAACAAAACAGATATTTTTTTAAAACTTAAAAAACCATACTCAAGTAACAAGTGAAATTTCTTAATTTTCAGTGCAGATGAAGTCACAAAAATCACATGATATTAAACCAGCTGGAACCAGCTTGATCATGTAAAAGTGCAAAGCAATGGAGTTTGTCAGCCCTGGGTATCTGAGGATGTTTGACAGTTAACTTACCTCTGTCCATGAGAATATCATCTGTCATACCAAATTCAGGATGTTGGAAAGTTAACTTACCTCTTTCCATGAGAATATCATGTGTCATATCAAATTCAGGATATTTGACAGTTAACTTACCTCTTTCCATGAGAATATCATCTGTCATACCAAATTCAGGATGTTGGAAAGTTAACTTACCTCTTTCCATGAGAATATCATGTGTCATATCAAATTCAGGATATTTGACAGTTAACTTACCTCTGTCCATGAGAATATCATCTGTCATACCAAATTCAGGATGTTGGAAAGTTAACTTACCTCTTTCCATGAGAATATCATGTGTCATATAAAATTCAGGATATTTGACAGTTAACTTACCTCTGTCCATGAGAAAATCATCTGTCATACCAAATTCAGGATGTTTGAAAGTTAACTTACCTCTTTCCATGAGAATATCATCTGTCATACCAAATTCAGGATGTTGGAAAGTTAACTTACCTCTTTCCATGAGAATATCATCTGTCATACCAAATTCAGGATATTTGACAGTTAACTTAACCTCTGTCTATGAGAATATCATCTGTCATACCAAATTCAGGATGTTGGAAAGTTAACTTACCTCTTTCCATGAGAATATCATGTGTCATATCAAATTCAGGATATTTGACAGTTAACTTACCTCTGTCCGTGAGAATATCATCTGTCATACCAAATTCAGGATGTTGGAAAGTTAACTTACCTCTTTCCATGAGAATATCATGTGTCATATCAAATTCAGGATATCTGACAGTTAACTTACCTCTGTCCATGAGAATATCATCTGTCATACCAAATTCAGGATGTTTGAAAGTTAACTTACTTCTTTCCATGAGAATATCATGTGTCATATAAAATTCAGGATATTTGACAGTTAACTTACCTCTGTCCATGAGAATATCATCTGTCATACCAAATTCAGGATGTTTGAAAGTTAACTTACCTCTTTCCATGAGAATATCATCTCTCATACCAAACTGAAGATGTTTGAAAGTTAACTTACGTCTTTCCATGAGAATATCATGTCATACCAAACTGAGGATGTTTGACAGTTAACTTACCTCTTTCCATGAGAATATAATGTCATACCAAACTGAGGATGTTTGACAGTTAACTTACCTCTTTCCATGAGAATATCATCTATCATACCAAACTGAGGATGTTTGACAGTTAACTTACCTCTTTCCATAATAATATCATCTGTTGTACCAAAATGAAGATGTTTGACAGTTAACTTACCTCTGTCCATCAGAATATCATCTGTCATACCAAACATATCATGGAGCAGATCTCTGAACTTTAATCTGTCTAATTTGTTGTGAGGTGATCCTTCCACGTATTTATTGAACATCATAATCAACTTCTCTATTTCTGGCTTTTGAACTGCAGAAAGAAAAAAAAAGTATTTGATCTTTATGAGAACTACCCCTGGGTAGTCAAGAGGGTAAAAAAAAATATTTGATCTTTATGAGAACTGCCCCTGGGTAGTCAAGAGGATAAAAAAAGTATTTGATCTTTATGAGAACTAGCCCTGGGTAGTCAAGAGGGTAAAAAAAAGTATTTGATCTTTATGAGAACTGCCCTTGGGTAGTCAAGAGGGTAAAAAAAGTATTTGATCTTTATGAGAATTGCCCCTGGGTAGTCAAGAGGATAAAAAAATATTTGATCTTTATGAGAACTACCCCTGGGTAGTCAAGAGGGTAAAAAAAGTAATTGATCTTTATGAGAATTGCCCCTGGGTAATCAAGAGGGTAAAAAAAGGTATTTGATCTTTATGAGAATTGCCCCTGGGTAGTCAAGAGGATAAAAAAAGTATCTGATCTTTATGAGAATTGCCCCTGGGTAGTCAAGAGTGTAAAAAAAAGTATTTGATCTTTATGAGAACTACCCCTGTGTAGTCAAGAGGGTTTAAAAAGGCCTGAACTACCCTGCCCTAGAGTATGAAACCAGACTTATTATGAATTTAAAGTTGCATATCAAAGAAAAACCTTACCCATTATCCATCCTAAAAAAATCTAACAATTTCATTCATTCACTTTGGATGAGAACCATTTAAGCCATAGGGGTGGAATGGTTTGCAGTTACAATCAAACTTAGCTACTCCCTGTTTTGACTATGAATTAGTACAAAAAGCCATAGTTATCAGTATACATTATAATCTGAATAAGAAATATTTAACTTTTTCTTTCCATTGTCTTTTTGAAAATTTTGTTGGAAATCCCTCTCTATCCATGAAATTGAATAGTCTACTCACAATCTTGGAATAGCCATAAAGCAACTTCACACCTGTTGCAATGTTTATCTGAGGCATAAGTTTAATCTAAAGCAATTATTTATCAAGTCTGAATAGTTTCTTAGCAAAAACTCCCAATATCCAATTTGGACATTTACAGTCAGCCAAAACAGCAGTTATGTTGGACATATCAGTCATATATGCTCAATTCCAGAGGCCTGATGTATATAGCAAAGAATGAAATTTTAGTAACACATATTTCATACAGCAAACTATCTCAATGTATCAGTGATTTCTCTTTGTATATTATTGCCAGTAATAGCATACATGCCATACTCCTAGACAGTGTGTTGTGGGGTTTTGAAGACTCAAAAAGTGTTTTTTGAGGTCCCAATGGGGGGTCAGTGCGCATGATCCAAAAAAGCGATGCTGTCCAATTGAGAATAAGTTATCTTTTCATATAAACTTATTGAAAATTACTGGAAATTCAAATCTGATTAAAAAAATCAAATAACATCTGTTTTCTTTGAAGCATTTAAAACATTTACAAGCAAAAAACTAGTTGGTAGCTTTAGCATTGTTCAATACCATCACCACACACATACACATGTGCCAACACTCACATAACTGCAACCAGACAGACATCAAATAAATAAAAAAATATATACAAATTTTCTGTCTAAAAAATCCATTGGACAGTGGAATATTTTCTCAATGCTGTCTTTGTTGCTCTCAATAGTTCACTGGGGGGGGTTAAAGGTAATGCAAGTGTCGTTTGTCATCATCTTTGCACTCATTAGAGACTAGATATTAACGTTGTTGAAACTTCCCCAAAAATATTGTTGAAATTACCTCAACATAGAAAATGATCTTTCTGCATTTGCATTGCTGTGAGGGAGTGTCAAATATGCTGGGTGGTGTTGCTACACTATTCAGACTTCCAAATAATAGTGTTGTGTATTTTATGTATGGATTGAAATCCCAGTTCAAAGAAACATTGCCATTTATCATGAACTTGCCAATAATCTTTAAAAAAGATGGCTTAAACATTCTCATTCAAGGTAATGATATGTAATAACTTTTGTTCTTCAACACACATATCTTTGGTAATTACCTGTAACTTCAAATGGATTGGATTGATCCACTTTACCTGTGTAAATTAGCCTAATGGGCTCTCCCACAGCAGTCTTCAAAGGATTTAACATAGCTTCACCCTAGCTATTCTCAGAAAATTAAGTAATCTGTGAAACAGTGCTTGCATATGTGTGACCACCTTACTTTTTAATTGCTTCTATGATAATCTATTGTATAAACTGCCACATGGGCTGTAAGCAGGACTGTTTACTGTTTATGCAGACTACATGCTAGGGACATATATAGTGGTTGTAAAAAGCTGTATCTCTCTCTCTCTCTCTCTGTTTATATTTTATATTTTTCTAAGACTACTGTTTTTCAAACACGACCATGTCGGGGGATTTGTGAGTAAACAATCGTGTTTTTCACGTGACATGTCGTGTTATGGCAGGTATGTAATATGGAAATAAACTATCTTCCCTCTTCGCAAAATGTCCAGATAACCATACATATGGATTTTGTTGGCAAAACTGCAGATTTTTCACTGAGTTTGCAGATTCCATAATTTTTTGGGAATTTCTCATCCTTTATAAAATTTATTTGGCTGTATTGATTTTTCTTTGTGCTTTCTGTCTATGCATTCAATATTGTCAACTCCTGAAACATGATACAACGACTGAATGTCAACTAGATGATAGACTACATGCAGATCAGAAAACCATGCTAGCTCAGTTGGAAGGTTGGCTAAGGGTTGTGGGTTCATTGCCCACGAAGGCCAGCCCAGATCGGTTGTCTGTGTCATTGGGAAAGGCACTTAGCCCTATTTCCTTGGCATAATATGGTTTACGGTAATAACCAAACATATAAAACCATGACCTTTAAATCCATGCTCAGAAAACTGTGACCATCTCAATAGTGATGACATAAAATGAGTATGAATAACAGCAAGTAGACAAATAATATTTTATTCAATCGATGCTTTGAACGCATATAAAACACAGATAATAATGCCTAGTAGATAATAATATAAAAACAGCAAATATTAGTAACATTGAGTACACAACAATATTTTGATTTAATTGATGCATTGAATGTATACTAAACACAGATAGCAATGCCATATGGTAACTATCTGTTACTAGACCTGTAGATTTAAGTTATGAGCTATACCGCATAAGTAGTCTATCAAAATGGCTTGCTGGCTGTCATCAGCAATGATGGCTCTGAAGGCAAATAATGGTTGGGTTGGTGATTTACGGCACAGTGCTGAGGCAAAATGAGAAAAGTGCCTTGCCCAAGGACACGCCATGGTAGCTGACCAAGGCCAGTCCAATGGTAGGATTCAAACCTGCACCCTTTCAGTCAGGAGTCTGGCATGCTACTCAGCCACCATGGCTCCTCTGAAGGAAAGTAAAACAGCATGCTTGAAGTCAGTCATGACAGTGTTTGGACTCGGGGGTTTGCATGCAGTTTGTTCATATCAGTTAGAACTCATACATAGCTGTTGGTGATGCAGTCTGTCATCAAGACAAAAACAATCTGGATGACATCAAGATTCTGCATAGTTGGAAATATCTGAGTGTGATGCAGACCAGGCCCACTATCGTACAGAAGAAAATCATCTCCTCTCAGCATCTTCTTGAAATCATCAGGCAATGTGAGATCCTGTAGTTTCAATGGACTTGGCAGAGAGATCCAACCTGATGGCAAACTCTCCTTATTGTATACTTGATGCTTCGAACTGGCGAAAGTTGTCCAGCCACTGCTGTAATCACCTCTCCAAAGACTGTCACAATGATCTGATGTGTTGATTCCTTTGTAGTTGCTGTGCAAGAAGTTTAATCTTCTACATGGTCTCCTGGAATTGATCTTTGCCACCTCTGGGATATGATTGTGCAAAGAAATTGTAACAATGTCTCCATTTTCTGCATGGCAGTGTGCTCGACATTTATGCATCATATTCTATGCTTTCCAAAGTGTTTTTACTTAATAGTTTTCTCTTTATGAAAAGTAAAACCATCCATCACAAGAAGATCGTGACCCTTGTTAATTGTTACAAATTCTAGAGGCATTCTTTGTATATTAAGTCCACGTTAACAGAATAACCAACTGAAATGGCACCCAATAGAGTTTGAAACACTCAACCACTTGATTGTGCTTGGATATATTTCAGTAAGGATAAGGGCATTACATTAAGTATTGTTTTGCCCCATTATGACAGTGTCATAAACGCGCAATTCTCGAGAGAACACCTCTCTCAATGACATCATGAGCACAACAGTTGTTTATCTGATCAACACAGTCATGAAGACAGAACAATTTGTCAAAACCTCCATCATTATTAGCTGTCAATTGAAACAAAAATACATACCATGAAAAAAACTCCATTTCACTAATTCTCTTTTTTTCAATCACTAAGTCCTCATACAGGCCCTTACTACCTATTCTCCATATAGGTAATTAATTCATAGATTGTAAATAATTAATTTATTATGCAAATCAACTTCACACCATAATAGACAGCCAGTTAGCAACTGAACATATGATAACAACTTGACTCACAATGGATAAATCATAATGCATCAGTAACACTGTTTAGAATACTGACAACATTAAAAAGTTTCATGTAGTGCTGTTGTTACTGATTTTCAGAAGTGGTTCTTTGTTATTATAATTTTGCATATTTACAATAAACACATACTTTTATGATATATTTCATAATTAAATTAGCATCCTCTACTTTTTTTCTTATTTATATCAAAGTTAAAAGATTTTCTATTTGATGACAAACAAGGAAATTTACTTGAAAAGTAAATTTTCAATCATCCTTTAAGAGAATCTTGATATTTAACTTATTTTGACGTACATAATGTTCTTAATTTGTAGTTAATGGTAAGAATGATAATAAATTGACAATAAAGCCTTTTCTCCTGTAACTTAATGTCATTTGTCCCTGATTATTTCTACTTTATGAAGGATGCAATTGAGTTTTTAAGTACCAAAACAGTACATTTAAGGAGTGATGTTCTGCATATCTACATTGCCATTTAATTTTTTTTAAAAGCAAGTCATAAGCCAAATCTAATATTTTTTGTTTACAAGCAAACAATTTTATTACAACACCATCATGATTTTTCCCAATTTAATTCTTTGGCTTTTGAGACAAAATCTCTCCCACAACCAAAAGTATGAAAAATATAAGAAAAGCTTTAGAAATGCTAAATTAAGCTTTTTTATCTCATTTTTCATGTAAATTTGCATTTTCTATGTGCTATTGAATATCCTTTTTTACCATAATATATGTACAACAATGTCACAGGCAGAAGGAGATTCCTCAGAAATATGTCAAAACAAGTGATGTAATACATGAACTGTCCAGTAAGGGGTCATCTGGTTGAAAGCATGCCAAGAGGAGTATGAGGGAATATATCATTGTCATTTAATATGCATGCTTTGCTAAAATAACTAATGTTTCAAAAGAAATGTGAGGTATCACCATGAAAGAAGCATATTTCTGAAAAGGTGAAAGAAAGTGCTTAAGTGCATCAAAACTGAGGACTTCAGGACATAGTACAACTAAGGCAATTCGACTTTAATCTGTTCAACCGCCCCATCATGTATATCAGAGTCGATGTCTTACATTGTAGGATATATGAAGGGTCTGCACCATGCAGTTGCCACTTAGAACCACATGATCTTTATTTATTCTCAACTCTGTGCAGAATATTTTGAACTAGTATTCTGAAACCTAAGCACGTAAAGCTTAGTATAGTTTGTGTCTGCAACCAACAAAAATACTGCACAGAATTAAGAACAATTAACTGTACTGTGCGGTGACTGGTTCCATGCAGCAACTGGTGCAAGCCCTTCAAATCATCAACAAGCACTTCGCATACAGTGCACAGCAGATATTATATTGTATTGTAATAATACTCTTTGAAACTATGGATTGCTGTAACCATAAAGGCACCAATTGTGCGATTGTGCGATTTAATGAATAAGTGACATCAGACCCGAAACTGTCCATCAGTATTTTAGTACTGGTTTGGGAGCTGATTTATCGGACTACTGAACAGGAGCATCAGAAGACGTTTCAAATCCCTCTCAAACAAAAGATAGGCGCCTGTCATCAAGAAGGATCTAAAACTCTAAAAAAAAAAAAAAAAAAACATACAATGGCATTGCCCATCCTTGTCTTTTCTCTTGCTAAGTTTCTCAATAAGTTTGGTTTGTTCTTGACGTTTCGTGGCCATTCTCTATTTTGAAGCTTCACGGGTTGTCAGGATTACTGCGCATGCGTATAGTAAAATCCACAGAAATAAGTACAGAACTCTGAGCACGGAAATGAGCAGACCTAACGCATCAACACGGTCCATGTTGTACATCTTGAAGTTTGTTTGTTTGTTTGTAGTTGTTGCCTTTTTAAGTCATATCAGATGTTCGTTTCAAATGTTCTATGCCTTTATAATATCATTCCATAAAGTAGGTAATAAGATTCAAGATTGCATTGTAGCGATTAGTTCAAAAATTTGCTCTGTTACAAATAGTTTTTCAGCGAGCGTACATGTTAAGTCCAAATATTGTTTTTAATCTTTAATAAAACCTGGTGGAAAAAAACAAACAAACACTATGTTAGTAGCTATAGCTTTGATCTCCACTATATGTAATACTATTTATATAATTTTAAATGTAATGCTATGTTGTGATTTGCCTTGAAATGTTTAAGTGTGCGTACGAGTCTTACATATTCATATTTGTAATCCCTGTCGGGTGTTGTGTGATTATACATTAACGGCCACAGTGGAAATAAGTAAATACTTATTCATTGACTTTTTTGTGTTACCTAAGTATCTTTTATATGACGATGCATTGCAATTTTAATGTGTACTGTTTTGTTTTATCATCTTCGCTGAATATATCTTATCTTAACATAAAATAGCGACTTACAGCCGACGCTGGATCATGTAAGAATAATGGAAGACACTAACCACCCATCCACCTGGCCCCTTTATTGAATATCATCATCCATTAATTCATAGATTGTACATCGCACAGAATGAATTGGGCAACAAGCGGCACTGGTTATGTAGAGCCGTCTCCGTGTTAACAATATACTTTAAAAATCGTGGTTTTATATTGACTGGCCAGAATACAAAGCAAGAAAGAAATAAAGACAAACGATGCATGAAAAATTGTAATATTTTACAATAATGATGGAATGTTAGCATTTTATATTTTGAACAGCCATAGAGAAAGATAGAGGGGGCTAAATGTCGAATATGAAAAGGCATTATGATCAGGATTAGACCAGTGTAGTGGTAATTGGAGTATTCTAGATGAATATGCTGGTAGTTACTTAGAATTTCTGGACAGCACCAAATATCACCTTATTTTCCTCAAGCGATAGCAACAAATTCACCATTAGTAATGAAAATATATCGAGACCATGCGGTAAAGTTTCTACTGTGCGATTTCTAATAATATTAATTTAGGACAATCTAGAAAAATAATGTTTAGCAGCTTTTGGCATAGCAAAAGAACATTTGTCGTTCAGTGACAAATTATTGTTGAAGAGATCTGCGTTAAGCGAACTACATCACATTCGTAATCAAGTATCTCGAATTTGAGCACTTCTGTTATCTCAGGTAGTAGTAAGCTGGGACCTTTTCTAAATCCCCTAAGATTTGAAAAATATGGAAGGGTTGTCCCTAACTTGTAGTTGGAGAAGATTTCATTGAGTAACATATTTTGGTAAGAAACAGTTTGGTACAAGCTGGTATTTGCAAACGGTGTTTGTAGATTTCATCAATCGCGAAGTTGTCTATTACCTGCTGGACGCTTGATGGAAACCAGATCAAAAGGTAACTTGGGAAAGCACAATGACACATTTTTATAAAATGATCATTCTGTGATTATACTGTCTAACTGATAGTTTCTCCCATTTAGTTTTGTCCAAGATATCTCTGCATGAAGTAGACTTTGTGGCACTGCATACAATCCGTCCGCTTTAGTCAGTACATTTTCTTAACTGTCCAAGATTATATCTCTTTTATTAAAAAAGTGGTTTTACGAAAGAGATCAGGGTTGTTTGTCTTGGGTGGGGTTTTTTTCAGTCACCACTCTCCTTTAGTGACACCACACCTCCCGGGTCGGGCTCTACATTCAGCTTATCTTTGTTTCCATCCATCTCCACCCCAAGGATTGATGGATACGGGAAGGGAAAAGTGAGGATGGTTAGCCTCACTTTCCCAGTCCTCCCTTGGTGGAATGATGGGCTCAGGCTCCTGCTGTTGTTGTTGCCATTGAAAAAAACAGATTGTAGTGTTCCTTCTGTTCTATCTCCTCTGCTAGTTTTCTTTTCTCTTTCTCCACTTCTTCCTCCAGCAAGGAGACTACTAACTCTTTAGATGTTTTGAAATGGCCAATTCTCCTCCTGATAGCTCTTCCTTTGGGATGTAATTCCATATCTTTCACTTGGTCTAGGAAGTGTGGCACATACTCCAAGTGCACTAATGTTTTGCTTAACCTGCCGCTCATATTCTGGCTGCTCATTTTCTTCTTCTTTGACAAGTCAACAATGAGTGGCAAGACCGTTTTACTTACTTAACTTAAATTATAGACGCGTTCGGCCATTCGGCCATGTGCGTCTTGCTAATTGTACGCAAAGCGTACTGCTTAATTTCTCGTCAAATGGGACCTAAGTACCAATTTGACGCTTTATTGTGCGCACAGCGCACTACTTAATTATTAGTGGCAAGATTGTACTTACTTAATCTGGATTATCCTCGTTTTCGGCCACTCGGTCATCTACGAGTAGCTAATGGACGCACAGCGCCCTAATTAATTAATGCACACCACTCCCTCGCTGCATGGTTTAATCAAAATTTAGGGTTCATTGGAGGGGCGATATGGGATAATGTGTAAATTACTCGTGAGATGAGTTGCCGGGTTGCGAACCCACCTGACGCATTACTGCATGCACGACATAATTCTTACTTACATGTCTGTAGTGGAAGGCTGCACGGACTCGGCAAGGGAGGCGCGAAGCGGAACGGAAATACTGAAACGCCGCTAACGTACATGATCAAATTCTGCCCAGTTAGCTAAATCGGGTTGTCCCGAAAACCAATTATGTGTTAACCACATGCTTAATTATGACAATTCTATCAGTTCCAAATTTCTTTATTTATTTAATCCATTCAGGTATAAATTTGCGTACATAGTGCACATAATTATTCCAAAAATAATACCAATCCATGAGTACAAGTTACTCATATCCCTTTCGTATCACGCACATTTCTTCTTACTTCATAGTTATATTTTAGACGGTGGTTCGAAATCAGTCAAATGTGCGATTTAAAAAGTATAATCAAACGGGGTTTTTGAAAAACCAAACAGAGAACCCCATACAGTCAGGCAATTTTGATCAAGCTGTCACTGGACCGGAAAGCTTCTTTCTCTGAGACTCTTGCTTCCATGGTGTAAAGCTGGCTGTCTTAGTCTTGGACAGGCTGATTCAATTCCAGTCGTCTTGGTGGAGCTGTCCCAGGGGAGTCGGCTCGTTCTAACGACTTCTTCTCCCGACTTGCTGCATGCCTGGCCATTTTGGCACCCGCTGCGTCGGGGTACTTCTCGGTAAATTCGTTGAATTTCCTAGTACTCATAGACTTCGGTGGGGGGGAAGGGGGGTAGGTCAGCTCACTTCTGTGACGGTCTGTCCCGTATATGCAGCCCCTCCCCGTACTTCCATTATTATATGTAGTCGGCTGGTCGTTGGGTGCACGTGGCATCCGTGAAACACCACAGGTGGCCCCCTCCCCTCTTCCTACTGCAGCAGGTGCAGCTCCGATCTTGAGATGTTGCTGGCTTGACGGCTGGTTGCTGACTGTGAATGCTGAATGCTGAATGACCTGGCAAGACTGCCAACCAAAAATTGCACTATACTCGTGTTCGGCCATACGGCCATGTACGAGTGGTTAATTTGCGCATTTCGCCCTACTTAATTAATACACACCGCTCCCTCGCTGCATGGTTTCCCTGCTTTGAGGGTTCGTTGAAGGCGCGATATGGAAGGGTGTGTAAGTTACTCATCAGATGTGTTGACGGGATGCAAACCCATCTGACGGATTACTGTGTGCACGGCACGCTATGTAATTACTGGCAAGACTGATTGATTCATTTTTGAATTAACGACGTGTGCGGCAATTGGGCCATGTACTTCGAATAGCAATGTGCGCACAACGCACTATTTAATTACTTGTGGAATATCTGGTGAGGCAAATGAGGAAATCCGGACGACAAGGCCTCACTAATGGTCTCACTACACCACTTCCTCTTTTTGTACGTAAACCTACAATTAGTAGCCTCATCTGTGTCCATTGTCCATTCATCCTCCTCTTCTCGTTGCTGTTGCCATCTAAGAAACCGTTGATACTGTTTCTTGTCCTCCTTCTGTTTCTTCTTCACTTCCCATTCTTTCTTTTCTCTCTGAATTGCTTCTCTTAACACTGCCTCAATCTTTTTTCCATTGTGAGGTAAATTCTCGGTTTCTTGTCCAAGCTGCTCTGGTTTAGGAGGTACTTTACCCTGTGCATATGCACCAGGACTTCGCTCAATTTTCCACTGGCATTCATAACTATTGAGAAGTCAACGATGGATGACAAGACTGCTGAACGCACCGCTTTATATGGTAGAATCGCTGACGTGAAGTAAAACATCCCTAAGATTCAGTATGCATGCATGAAAGAAAACGTCGCTCTTATTCAAAGATCGAGATAGAGAGAGCATGTCAGAACAATTTTTTGCCTAAAAAACGAGCTAGCACCAATTTGTCTTACACCAACATGTTTTAATAAGCCCGGTGCACTGAAACATCAATAAAACCAGTGAAGAGGGGGGATAAGAGCTAGTCACCTCCTCTTCATTTACACATACCAAACATTAAGCATGAACGTGTTTACATGGTTGACAACGTTGTGGAACCAGATTGGACTTCTAATAATCTAGTACAGTATAATTTAGCCATCGATACACACAACATTTCTGTGATATAGAAAATAGATTTCAATATAAGTCAGTACATGTTCTAAAGGAAATCCAAAACTGCGTTGATGAAGAAAATACACACAATATTGTTCACACTATCGAATCTGATCCTTGTAATCTCACATTATTGAGTTGAGTAGATACAGCATTTCTTTTCATAAAGTCGATGATGTCGTCTTCCAGGTATTTATTCTTCACAGCTAATAATAAGTGATGAGTTCACACTTGACTTCTTCCTTCAAAATATCTGTCAAGTAAGTCGATGAACGGGAGATTTCCTTACCCTGTTGCAAGAGAGCTTTCATGCGTTTCGTTTCCGTTTCCAAAGAAGTCATTAAGACTTGTATTGGAAAATCGGTGGTCGATGAGTACGTTTTGGTGAAATTCTTTTTCTTGCGTCAAAGCTGCATCTTTTAAAGAGTGCAATCCTCAAGTCATCATTGGTTTCAAGATGGGTGCCACCATTTTAACATTTTCAAACTAATCGGCTTTTTTGTAGCATTCAGATACAAATGGTTAAAACGTCTATGTCGTAGAGGATGTAATTGTTCATTGCGTTTCACTTGAATCTTCACAAACTCTCTGTAAATACGTTCGCACAGCTCCGAAGGTTAACTTTTAACTTCTCCGACATGAGGATCATATTTTGGACCGACTAAAGGAAGGTAAAGACAGCACGAAGTAGAGCGGCGAGGTCGTGCTGCATCGCTTATGTCGCAGGGTACAGCATCACTCTGGTAGCAAGACACAGCATCGCACTGGAGTTCATTGAACTTGGTGTCAGTGGGTCCATCACACTGTTGCTGTGTTGAATTCGTCATTCTTGTTGAACGTTTGTACTCAAAATTGAACTTGGAGTAAGCGGGCGCATCACACTGTATCTGTGTCGAATTCATCATTCTCGGTGTATGTTTGTACTCAAAATGATCTTTCTGTCTTGAAACTTTCTCCGTTATTATACTGGAAAAAGGTACCCGTACGGTACAGTGTTGTGATTTGGAAGTCTCACTCGTTTCTGGTGGATGATCTGATATACTTTTTTCACGCATCGACTGACAATTTGGTGATCTGTCAAACGTAAAATTTGTTGCCGATCCAACGTTTTCACACGAAAGTCTTGATCTTGATCTGACTTTAAGGCTTTTTTCAAGACGTCAAAGTTGACCACTTGTAAAGTGAAAGGAATGACATTGAGCAATAGTTCAATGTCAGTCCTTTCACTTTACATTTGGTGTAAAATTGCCCTTTTTTGTCTCGTTACCGGTAGCCGTAATTTTATGTTCCACCACTGGCCAAACTCAAAATAATGTCATCGGGATGTTCATCCGTCCAAGCTCCTAAACGTTCGCCGTCGATGTCTGGGTGATAGCTTCCAGGGCGATCGATACACATACAACTATTGGTGTCAAAGTAAAGGATTATATCTCATAAAGGTTCCAAGACAGAATACAATTTTAAACGGGCATTGTGTAATGCTTGTATTGTGCGTGTTTTTGATCAATCAAGATTTGTTTTTGACAATTAAGATTTTTTTTTCATCTCTCTGGCCGAATTGCGGGGAATATAGTAATGATAGCAACCGTCCATCATATTTTTTTAAAAATCAAACTTGAAACTACTCATGAGCAGAGGCAAAAACTTATTGATCTGAAGCCTGCGAGGTCGAATGTAAAACTCACAGAAGGTAACAGTGTGATTCTGCAATTCCCATGACAGGTACAGTGCCAACACCATTTATGTACGTCTGCAAAAAACATTGTATTGTGACGCGTGTGCAGCTGCCCAACTGATCCATGTTTCATTTCCGCACATTAATTAGACTTCTCCACCATCTACCACTACCACAGTTTGAAAATAGCTTGTACCTGGGGTAAGGATGAAATATATACATTTTGTTGTCGAAAGGTCAAATGTCTAGGTCATTGTGACTACATGGGCCTCATGGGCCTACAAGTCACATTTAGTAGATATGGATATCAATATTTTAAGGCGAGTGTTGGAACAGTGTCACTACAAAAACATTTTCCTTTCTTTGGCAAAGTTATGGATATTTATTTTGTATCTAAAGGTAAATGAACTAATTATCTGAAAGTACATGTAGTATATACAATGATATGCCACTACATACGTTGTGAGACATTTTACACATGCTGAAACTGAGACCTAAATATAGTCGAACCTGCCAATAAGGTCACATCCACCCATCAAGCACCTTTCTTCAACAGTTACATTTTTGAGAACTTTGCATCAAACGGATAGAAGAAATGAACCTCTATAAAGCAATAAACTGTTTCCAGAGGCTACTTGTCTCGCTTCTCAGATATTGCTCCTTAAGACAGGGTTGACTGTGTGTATCTATTAAGACATAATACCCAAGCAAAAACAGTATTAAAACCAAAAAAATTATTTTATACAGCAGACAGAACAAATTTAAACTACACGTAAATAAAATACATCGCCACTTTCATGCAGCGGATAAAGACCATACCAATTTGTACCTGGTATATGTCGGTTTGTTGCATAAAATGATCCTGTACAATATGTATTGTGAAAATATCTACTTTTAGCTTAAAATGAGCTATTGATTTAATAATCGTATGTTCGCAGTCTGTTATGATGTGAAGAAAAAAAGAGTGTTAATTTTCATCTGACAGAGCTATTTATTCTTTACCCTTCTACGTTATATGACACGGGATACTTACCACGTATTTTGTGTAACAGTTACCTTGATAAGGTTCAAACAAAAGTGAATCACACTTGAATGGTCACAATTTAGAAGCATGCGTGCTCTTTGGTACAAATATGCATGCCCACATCTGTTTCAGGTGGTAAACACTGCAATAGTAACAAGGTCCCATACGTACTATATCAACCTGAGACATCAAATATTGTAACTTCCATATATATATATATATATATATATATATATATATATATATATATATATATATATATATATATATACGTGTGTGTGTTTGTGTGTGTGTACACACCAATTATCCTGATACAGTGAAACCAAACAATTGTCTAGAACTGCTTACATTTCTTGTCTTATTGAAAAGTCGTTGAAATACTGTTCCAGTCAATATTTAATGTATGTGTCACCTGTATTTATATCAATAAAACATTTTTTTTTTAAAAATATATCTCTGGGGCAAAAGCTAGGAGAAAGCAATCATCTTATCATGTATAAAGTTAGACCACAGAATTGCTATGATGGTATGTAATTAATTCTTACTGGTCTCTCTTACTTACTTGGAACTTTATAATGATGTAAATTATAATTTAAAATGTCAAAAATGTAAAGGTGAGCTCTCATACACCCTGGCTTCTGAAAATTGGCAATATTCATACTTCGTTTTTACGTAGATTGATTAAAAAAAAAACCCACAATATCTTGGTATATTGCCTTTGTGTATTGTATTTATATTAAATGCAAATAACAGCTGGAAAACTGAAATTGTTCCATAGCCACTTGCATTCTGTAACACAAAACAAATTTATGTAATACCCATATTGATAGATATTGCTTATAAAGTGGTTTTAATGTTTTACTAGATTGAACATATTACGGACTGAAGACAGTATGGGGGCTCAATGTGTTTGTACTTTGATGTTATATTTGAGCTTTAAGCAGGGCGAGAGTAACGTAAATTTTAATTTTAAAGATTTTAAGATGAAACATTTTTGCAAAAGAACAGTTTTGAAATTGGTTTAGGATTATTGTAGTGGAACGAATAAACACAAATTAATTAGGCGCACTTGAAATATACACAAAAGAACAATAGGTCATTCAGTTGTATAATTCGTCTGAGAATGAAGTTTTAGAATCAAGCGGCAAATTGCAAAAATCGCGCCATTAGCGACCAAAGAGTACTTTGCAAAGAATTCCGTTGGGTAAACCTCGAAGTCATTACATAAATCAATTACACTGTAGACACTCGATAATATTTCAAACATGGCAGTTACATATTACAAGGTCGTTATATGTTGCTGATATTTCCGATACATTATCTCGTGTTATCATGTAGCCATTACTTATATTAGCAGCATCTGATGCACGTGCCAATGAAGTATTTCGTATATTTGAAGAATATATTGTGAAAGAGTATAAGCTGTGAGTAGCGTGGGGTAGGAACAGATTTTACATCCATGTATTTTGAAGTGATCCTTTATTAGTGAGAGGTGAAAGCTCAGTCGTTATCCTTCATGCAGTCATCAAGTTTATTACCTTATGTTTTAGTACTGACCATATTATACACTTAAATAATGTTTTAGTACTGACCATATTATACACCTAAATAATATTCTTTAGTTATGCTAAAAGTTATCTTCAAAACATTCGGCCCGATCGACGAGATTAATTAGGTATAGTGACTTAAATTTTCTATAAAAATCATAATGATACCGGTAAAGACAGAATAATTCACCGGATCGAACGAAACGGTCTTCGTAAACGAGACAATACGCTCATTATGTCATTAATACTGCATATCTCAATCATATATGAGTTAAAATTTTGGTGAAAAAAGATGAGAAGTTAACATTAACGGTGCTAGAGTTGCTGCCTCAAGGCTTTACACATTTCTTTATTTTCCATTACATGTTGCAGACCTCGTAAAAAACTAGGTTATTAAAAAAATGATTTTAAAAAAAAGAAAAAAACAACAAACACCCCCCCCCCCCAAAAAAAAACAAAAAACAACCTCAAAAACAAAACAAAAACAAACGAGCACATGTTTCTGTAAGAAAGTATCAGAAATGTACCTGTGGTGACAGTGGCGTTTAGAGAGAAGTGAGAGCGGCACCTCGGTAACGGTTAGCATAGCAATTTTCAGGAATACAGTAAGCAAACCAGTCTATAGAAATATTACATGACTACCAGTCTATATTCCTACTGGTTTGCTAGATGTATTGGGTAATACACACAGGAAATCAACTTAACCCGTTATATATTGTAGAAAGCAGTCTCCATATTCTGCAAGCATGGCGGATGCAGATTCGCTGCACGATATGAGCTCAGATTTGAGTGCTATAGACGCTGATGCTGAGGATGAAGTAGTCACTGACGAAGGGTTAGATTCTTTGAATTTTAGAAAAATACGTAAAGCATTCATTTCAGGTGGATTTATATTGACCCTCAACCATCGATCCCAATCAAGCCCTGACACGACAAGATAGGTAGAGTCGAAAGAATGTGCACACTAAAAAATTTTGACATTTTTAATTCCAGATATTTTTGGTCATGAATTATATCAAGATTTTACAACTGGAACCACTGAACTTACAGAAAATAGAAGAAAGATTTATGTATTCATTTTTTACAAAGAGAGGGCTTCATAGGGTGGGTTGGTGTGGTATAGCGAAATATGATGTACAGAACATAATAATTGGAAAATGCTACTTTATTTAGTTTTTAAAAAGCACAACAACAAAGAACTGTCAGTGAATGTGCAAATACAACCTGTTTTGCAGAAAAGGTATTTATTAGAGCTAAAATTTACAATTTGATGTTGCATATTATGTGTAGTTGAGAACCACATAGAGATATAATTGAGTGAATCATAGTAATGATTTTGTTGCATGCAGACTAAACAAGATGCAATGAGCATTACATTTTGCATACACATGGGGCGTTGTGTACACCGCATATGGCAATCATCACAATGCAATGTAATGGAGGCTGCCATATTGATCTTCTTCCAGTCAGTACAGTCCCATGACTGATAGTCATATTCCACTCATATCTGTAAACTGATGTCTATAAAAATTTCCATATAAAAAATACAGTTTTGGTTGGTACTGTTGATAGCGAAGAAAATTCGAAAAAATTTGGGAAATACATACTTTGAACTGAATTATTCCTTTGTTTACTCGCTTGTCCTTTGTTGGTTAACTGCATGTAGTTCTGTAAATATTAATCTGCCAAACTTGATATCTTCTGGTATTATCAGTCATTCCTTCTTAATACCCATCTAAAGATAATGAAAACTACATTAAAATAGCTGTATATAGTCTGGCCCACCAACATAAATTTTGGGCCCCTGGGTAGAACAGTCATGGGCCCCAAAACTAGTTTAATTTTTTGTAGATAAAAACCTGTGTACATTTTCTGAAAAAAAAAAACCTGTGTACATTTTCGGATATAAAACCTGTAGTAATCTACCATAACTTAGACTGTTGCAAGGAACAAATTTTAATATTTAATGCAAAGATTAATTTATTTTTTATAACTGAGTTGATGGCGGGCACCTAGAAATGTCTGGGCCCCTGGGCAATTGCCCCCCTGCTCCACCTTTTCGGCAGCTTGTATATAGTAAAGATGCATTATATTTATTCATAAATGGTACATGTATTGATTTTGCTTGCAACTATGAGAACTTAAGTAGTTGTTGGGTGTGTTTCTGCTAGTGTGTAAGAAGGCACTACCCACAAGGAAAAAAGTGTGGGTCAAGAGAAAATAAATGTTAATTATACAGGGCTGAGTAATTCCCATATCCTGATGTCCTGGACTATTAATTTTTGAAGTCGGGCAAGTAAAATTTTCCAAGTTGCTAGTCCGGGACAAGTGTTTTTTTTCCTATTTTAAAAAAGTCGGGCAAGTCCTTTTTTTGTGCTTTAATCACTATATCTACCTTTATTTGGCCATTCATGCCTTCCAGGCATACTGAATACTTTATTCTACCCCTCTCTATGTATACATTTACATCCTGTATAACACCTACAGGTGGTAAGTGATAACTATCGCATATGTGCACATTCTGTTACTGGGCTAAACAACCAAATTATCGGCAAATCAAAAGACGTCGAACAAAACAAAGCCGGTATGATTAATTGGTATTGTTTTAAGTGGCTTTGTTGCATTGTGTTTACTCACAACAGATCATCATGAGTGGCTCACTCTGATTTTAATCAGCGAGTCAGAGTAATTACATTAATGAAATGTACTTTACCGACATCAGTGTTGGTTTCCTTTATGAACTGATTAAATGACAGTAATGATTATTTCATTTTTAATTGATTATACAGAGTATTAACTTTCACGTGTGATATTGGGTTTAAATCGAAATAATTACGCTAATTAATGAGCTGTCTCTGTTCATATTTAAAAGAGAAAATGTTTGTTATGTTCACTTTAGAAGTAGTTGTAAAGCAAACTGATATTTACCATGTGGATAAAATGAGTTTGCTGATTATTTTCTTGAGGAAGGTAATAAGGACGATTCAAAGAAGGAAAATTATTGTGAAAGTGGTGGGATAAAACATAAGACTGCTACCATGTATGAGAATTCCTTAACCCAAGAGAGTTTAAAAATTCTAATGAACATTTCACCAAATGGACCAGAGCTTGAGGACATTAACCCAGACACAGCTATCAACTGTCGACTAAGTGCTGGTGCAGGTGGCAGACATGTACATGGACATTTGTTCAAATCCAGCAGCTAAAACATATATACCATATATACTAGCTTATAAGTTGATGTTTTTTACTTAGAATTCGACTCATGCAGAGTAAGGGGTCGTCGTATAAGCACAACATTAAAAAAAAAAAAATCTTGGGGTAATGTTGGAAACTCTAGATGTTTGCAGTACATAAAAATACTGTCAATTCATATATTTTTACGTTTCCATGCCACTATTCCTATGCAGTAATGCATATATGGTATGCACTGTGTTTATCCGTTTCATGACGGTCTTATAAGCGCGACATACAAATATTTTTTAAATCAGACCCTAATCCCTCAGCTTACAAAGGCAAACATGCTTTGTTTTTCCAAGTTCACGATCTTTTGATCGAGATACTAATTTGACAATTATAACCTCAATCCCTTAGCTTGTAAAAGCAGCACTGCTTTGTTTTCCCCAGTGGACAATCCTTTGATCATGCCGTGCATTTGATACTTGTTCAATGTCATGTTGAGTCCCTTTGATCATACCGCACAACTGACACCTGCTCAGTTGCGGCGATCCTTTAATGAGGTATCAAAGACTGTATAATCAAATGCTCTCACAGAGTTTCTACATAAATAATGGTCCAAGTTTATGAATTGTTAGTGTTCTGTCAGTTACTGTGTACTTTGTCACTTAGATATCATTCATCGTGAATAGCTAAACTTAGGTAATTTCACCAATATGGGGAAAAGACAACGTAATGCGTACGATGGAGCATTTAAGCTAAAAGTTATAGACTTTGCAGAGAAAAATAACAATTGCGCCGCAGAACGTGAATTTGGTGTGTCAGTTATAGGTTATAGTGCCAGGCATCTGAAGAAACTTTGAGTAATGGAAAGCCCTTATGCAAACTGAGAGTTTAGTTTCAACGAGTGGGTTCTAGAGCAGCGTCAAAATGGGCATGCAGTCACTAGAAACGCGATTAGACTCAGAGTCGGACGAGGAATCGGAGTCGGACGATGTTTACGATGACGGGATGACATTGGAGGAATTTAGAACTTTATTTGGTAACTCTGATGATGAGGATGAATTCTTGGGCTTTGAACCAGAGGACAGTAGACAGTGACATTTATAGGATACCAATTTTATACCTGTATGTGACCTATAATCCAATTCATGGATTTATCATATAAATGGATTAAAAATGTTAAGCTATATGGATTTCATTACACGAAGATGAACAAAATGTAAGTTGCAAATTTATTTGTACATATTCAACTCATTAATACAATTGTATTTTTTCTACATTGGTTTTTGTTTTTATTTGTCCTATCTATCTATATGTCAGTCTATCTATCCAGTTTGGCTCATTTATTTTTCCTAAGTGCAGCTCTGACTCAGTGATGACATGTCACCCCTTGCAGACGGATTTAATTTGCAAAAAACACCTCAACTTATAGGAGGGTCATAGCTGAATTGGCTTTTTGCAGCCATGAAAGGGGGGGGGGGGTGACTTATAATCGAGTATATACGGTACATGTACCTGAAGTACCAAATGTATATCAACCAACGTTTTTGAAAAATTTAATTCTTTTAAGAAATAATTATGTTGTATATTATTTTGTGTGTTCTTTCTATGGATTAAGTACATATATCTCATCAAATCTCGGCAAGTGATTACCTTTTTGGGACAAGTGAAAAGTAAGGTGGGACAAGTGGATGAAAAAAAATGTGCTCTGCCCTGTTATATGGAATTAAGGACTGATCCCGGACCAGTAAAATGTATGAGAAATTGCATACTTTACAATAAGGTCATTCCATCAGCTCTGTTGGATGTTAAAAATTTTAAGCGTTCATGATTTTGTCCAGTTCTTAAAATGAGCCGGGGCTGAGCAAATTTGTTTTCATCCAAATGAAAATTTTACTTGCCCGACTTCGAAAATGAATAGTCCGGGACGTTGGGCTATGGGATTTGCTCAGCCCTGTGAGCTGTCACTTTCTCTCAGGACATAGCTCTGGCACATGTGATTGCAAGAGACCTTAGCTTTTTTAATGTTAAATTAGTCCAGCATCAGTGGCATGGCCAATTTACATACATGTGAAGATGCAAGGTAGCATTTAAGTTATGTAGGGTGTTTGTTTGAAATAGACTTTACCAGTTGTACTTTACCTTTGCCAGCGGGATACGTCTCCGGTCGTATGTTCAGTACATTCCGTCGTCCACTTCACAGAACTGTGTTTTTAACTGTATAATACATCATCAATTTACATGTACTCTTTTGAAAAGAAGGAAATAAAGGTAGAAGGTACACTAATCATTAACAGAGTGTGTTTAAAAGACCCCAAAACTGGTAAAAATTCAATTTAAAAAGCGAGTTTTAACGTGCAGAGATAACAAAAAATGGCAGTCATATACTGAAGAGGAAAGTGAAGACAGTTATGTGCTTGCTGAATTATTTGAAAATAAAGACCATTTCATGTGGAAAATTGACATTCTAGGCAGTAGGGATCGTTATATTTACTTCTTCAAAATGAACGGAGCTGATGATAAAATTTAATTTCAAACATGAGTTTTAACGTGTGGAGATCAACACGACAAACAGCGCAGAAGCGGAATCTTACCACAATCATATGAATGCCGATTTTGATGAAAATATTGACAATTTTGTGAGAAAAATTTATGTTTTAGGCAGTGCGGGTCATGCGCTTGACTTCGATGAAATGAACAGAAATTATGGTAACTGGTTACTAGAATATTTGATTTCAAAACTGAATTTTAACTCATGTAATTCAAAATGGTGGACAGTACTGAAGCGGCAGGATTGTGGATGCCAATTTTGATGACAATATAGACAATTTTGTGGGGGAAATTGATTTTTTAGGCAGTGGAGATCATGATCTTGTTTGCATTGAATGAATTGAGCAGATGATAAATAGTTAATTGAAATTTTTTACTTGGATATTGAGGATGATGAAGACATATATGCTCTTCAGTTAATTATAAATATTTCCTTGTTCTAACTAAGATAATGTATGATACATAGTGCCAAATCACATTTTACATGATGATAACATAATGACAATGCCTCGCAAACTGTATTAATACTACATTTTGCACAACGAATCTAATTTTTTTTTCTTCAATACTATGTTATCAGAATCTTAACATGCATTCATATCCTTATTTCTTTTTCAGTAAACGCAATACAAAATTTTAATGATCATATGAAAGGCAGTGATATTGTACTACCTGCAATGAAAAGAACGATAAACATCGAACAAATTAATAACAAAGCTGCAGTCATACATGACTGAAGTGAAACAAAATAACACAAGTTCCTATGGTTACTCCATGCATGAGTACTCATTCACATATTGTACGATTTTTTCTGACATCCAATCGCTTAAATAAAGCATTATTAAGATTTCACATCGTTATTTTATTTTAAACTGTACTATTTTGCATTAATTACCAAAGTAGTGGGTTTTTTTAAAATCACAAATGGTTGCAAAAGGTCATACTAGATACATGTAGTTGACATGTGCAAGTAACCTACAGTAGCACAAGAGAAGCCATCAACACTGCTTGTTTTCTTTGATATTGACGTGTTAATTTCATGTGCTAACTGTCAACCTAAAAGTACAACAGCAGCGCTTCTGCGGGTTTGTTTTCTTTGCCATTGATTTGACAAACTTGCGCATCAGATGAAATTAATGTTTAACTTTTTCTTTTCTGTTTGTTTTCCTATTGCATAATATACAGAAAAATAAGATGAATAATTTTAGATTGTTAACTCTTGTTAGTAAAGTTTCCCTCCCCCCCCTCTCTCTCTCTCTCTCATAAAATATGGAATCCAAATCACTGCTGCACAAGTTATCGTAAACTGAAATCTGAAAAAGTTTGCAAGTGTTAACGAAAGTAATACTGCACTAGACATTATAGCGTAATAGATAGGGAAAAAAGAAACAAAATTTCCCGTCGGTGGTTGCAAACTCACGACCTCATGCTCCAATATCAAATGTGTGTGTGTGACACACACTCTATCCATTTGGCCACAGTAACTGTAGCTGTAAAGCAATATACCATATACAGAAACATACTCTATTCAAAGAAATTAGTTTAGTGCTCTAAAGTCGTGTGTGTGTTCATGGGCATCCGCAGGAATTTTCTGGGGGGGGGTCTGAAGTAAAAGGGATATATTTATTATTTTTTAAAAATCGGGGCGGGGACGAGGCAACATTCCCCCCCCCCATCCCTTGCAGACACTCAAGTGTGTGTGAGTCGCACATTTTATCCTCTTGGCCACAGTAACTCGAGCTCTCTAGCTGTAAAGCAATATACCACATACAGAAACATGCTCAATAACCAAAGGCTCTAACAGTCACAAACAGGAAACTGCGTTCTTTAATATCTGCGTAAAATAATTACAAGAATATATTTTATTTTTATATTTTTGCCGTAGAAAAATGAGCAAATAATAGGTACACGTGGAGTCAATACATCCGTGCAAAATGCTCTAAGCTTGTTGGAAATTAAAATCTCTGAACATCTCAGATTTTAGAATTTTCCATATTATTTTTCATTTCAGTAATAAGCCGAGTTCAGATTAATTACTAACAATTATCAAACTTCCATTGTTAATGGCGGGACCATAATTGCGACTGTAAAGTACAATGCGCCAAGTCAGATGGCTTCATGTGATAAAAACACACTGTTCCCAAGCTGAAACTTACATCATCCTTTGATGCAAACCCTTGTTAATATTTTACAACAGTGTTCACAATGGTCGCTGCCTTGATTTCTGTAGAACATCCGCTGAAGTCAAGTCTTTATTAGGGAGACACAATTGAATTTTCCAGGGGGGGGGGGGGGTAAATGCATGAAAACAATTGTCTTTCTCTGATTTTTTTAGTATAAAAAGACGTTAATCTGTTCCATATTTCACTTAAAATAAATAAATATTGTGATGAAAGAACAAAAAATATCCCGGTCGAAAAAAACAAAACAACATATAAATCCCATATATTAAATGGTCAGTCCCTTACAGTACACATGCAGTCATAATATTCAGCCTCGTGACAATGCTATTACTGCTTAAAGACTAAGCACGCAGTTTGCATTTCAGTGTAAATTCAGTGTTTTAGGTTGGGGGGGGTAAGCAGAAGCGGATGCCAATTTGGATTTTAATTGTCATTATCTCAGAGAATTACTTTCCTTTGGAACAAAATGATACATTTATTTTGCTTGAGAAGCTCAGCAATGTGTGCTTCTCGTCAAGTCAGTGCATAAGTTTGTTCATATTTCTTTGAAATAAATTAAAATCATGAACTTATTGCAAAAGAAGTCGATCAACCTTTTATAAACAGTAATGTGTACTGAATATACAAGACTTTTGAAATTATTTTTTTATTGTCCAGATATGATCGAAATAAAGATGACTGATTCTTCCAATGGTATCCGGTTGTAAATCACTCTTGACGTCTCAGTCTTTCCATAGGTGGTCTTCATTCATTGGCTGTTCAGATGTCAATCAGTAATGTCGACTAGCCCCTCCACTGTGGAATTGACAACGGCGTGCCATACCGAAACGCGGTGGTGATTTGTAGGTATTTATGCCAATTTATGCCTCCACTGCAGAGTGTTATCGTGGAGCTAAAGTGGAGAGGATTAAGTCCCCCACTGCGATGCATGGGGTTCCGAAAAATCACGTGAGCTGTACTGTATATAAGTTCAGCAACTGTATATGATTGGCATCTTCACAAGGAAATCTTTTACATGTTCATAGATTTTTGTGTTATGTGGTTTTATTTGAGATGAAATCTTGAAAGGATATTGCAGGTTGTGTCATTTACTTGAGATGCTTTAGCAGGAAAGGTGAAGATTTGACCAGACATGTAAATATCTGAAATTTATTTCTCCATGGGCAAGTAAGCTTTCATATTTCTAAGGCCTGCAATCATTTAACAGTTTCTTTAAGGTAAACTGAATGTTGTTCTACTTTCTTTATCAGCATATGCAAATTTCTTTTAATAGCAGAGCTGATGCCACTCGCAAAAAGAGCAAGAAAAAGAAAAGGAAGGCTCGAGATATCGGGCCGTCAAGTGGAGACTCTGACAGTCAAACTGTAAATGATAAACACAGTCACACCTCATATCGTTTACCAATAATGGAGACTGGAAGTGCAGACCAGTTATCTGGAGCTGAAGCTGACACCGAAGGGCAGGTGTCGCAGGACAACAGAAGTGTGGATAGTTTCAAAACGATCACAGGTCCAGTCAGTGAGGATGCTCCAGAGGAACAGTCCAGTAAGGTAAAGATAGTATATCTAAACAGGATTAAATGTGATGGGTCAATTAGGGAGAACTAGTCACTGTAGTTTTTACTAAACAGAGTTGCAGTAATCTAAGCATATACTGGGTCCTAGTTTGCAACTACACTTTAAATATTCAAATCATTTCCACTGTTAGTGCGAATCACTTAAAACAGAAACTTGCTTAAGCTGAAGAAAATTTCTGGTCCACTGGGCACTAATAAAGTTTGATATAAATCTCTGCATAATATGAAAAGTAAGAGCAAACATCTATTGTAAACGTCTATCAAAACTCTGGCTCACTTTTGTTAAAAGAGCTGAGCTTCTCATTGCTCGATAAGTAGATCTAAGTTGCATTGCTTAATAGACTAAAAATTATCTCTTTCTCTCGATTAATAAACTAAAAATTATCTCTTTCTCTCGATTTATGTTGGTCATTCAGTATAGAGATGCCAAATAGAAAATTGAAAAGAAATCGCACTCAGTTTTAAATATAATGTCAGCGTGTCTGTGGAAAATGTAAATCTGTCACCACAAAAGATTTTGACCTTTATCCAGGTACACCACTATCAACAATAACTTCACTGTCAGCCGATAATAGTATGCACTTTCAAAGTCCTTTTATTTTATTTTTAAGGTTAAAAGTCTGTAATAATTCTGTTTAATTGAAAATCTTAAGCATTAAATCAAACGTAACATTTTCATTAGAGTTTTGATATTGTACTGTAGTTTTATGAGGTATAAACTCATATTGATTAAAATTCATGGTATCTTTTATATTTTAAAGAAATTATGTTCAGCTGTATTGTTTTCTGACTGCTATCACACAAAAATAACAACAGCTATTAAAACACATGAAATCTTCCAAACACAACATATTAAGCATCCATCTGAACTCAGAAGCATTTCCTGGCTGATGTCAAGATGCCACCCCCACCCCAGGTAAAGATACCTAATTACTTCTTATCCCATAAAAGCTGCACCAAATGATTCCACTCGAGCTTTATTGGAATCACATATGCTATACATACTACAACAAGCTCTGTCTTCGAGATTGTTGACAAGTGAATTGGAAGAATTTTGGAATGTTTTTAACCCAATTTGGCAGCTGACTGGTGATAAGTCCCCATCCCCACCCATGCATGAACTTAGTAACGTTGAAGCTGGGCATGCAGAATTACCTTCTGACTTTGCTGACCAACTGGTCCAGCTGTCAGGCCAATCAGTATACAGTTTTGGTGAGTGTGAATCTATCATCTACAGTGGCCCATGCCTAGCCGGGCAGCCAATTAGCCAGACCAACCAGATCTATGATACCAGTACATGGCATATCGGTATCACAATTGAGGCCTGCCATCCAGCCAGTCCCAACCATCTGCCCAGGACCAACATTACCCAGCCAGACCCCACTCCATGCTGGACAGGACTTGTCTGGCCCTACTGGCATATTAGACAGAGCATTTTTTACAGATAGTGACGACACTGCATCATCACTACCATACAGAATGCTATAGCCCTGGATGCAGAGTGTACACAAGGACAACCCTCTGGGCAGTGATGGAAGAGGACAACACAGTCTTACCTGAACATTCTGATCCAACCATGGAGTTCAGTTTTAAGGTGGCAATTGAAGAGATTTACAGAATTTTGCCTCTGTTGGAATGCCCTCCTCCGCTGGCAATACTACATATGAGGTCAAGGCTTCAGTGGACGTTGATGAAGATGATGCCACATCTAAGGTAGTCAATAGGCTGGCTCACCGCACAGTGGCCTCTTGTAAACTGGACTTAATAAGAAGAGATGCTTAAGAGACCTTCTCTTAAACCCCACAATGCATGGACTCTGTGCTCCCTCCCTTTTGGTTCCCCACTTCTGTTTGCGGGCTGAATTAAGGCAGTGAGATAGAATGTGACCCAAGAATTGCCTCTTCAGCTCTTTGTTCAAACTCCTATCTTTCTGACAAACCATTGGGTGATCCCAGTCATTTTGGAGGGGCTCCGGATTTCATTCATCCAGCCCCCTCCACTTTCATCATCGCCCTTCAGTGACGGAAAACCCAAGCGATCCCGCAAATGCGGATGTTTTACATCTGGAGATGGCCTTTGCTTGCAAAGCAGGTGGTGGAGGCAGTCTGAAAAACCGAACACTCTTGGTTTTTATTTCAAGCTTTTTCTGGTTGTTAAAGCCAATGGAAAATTTAGACCTGTCTTGGACTTGAGCAGACTTAATCAGTTTATTACTGCCCCAAAGTTCAAGAAGGAAACGGCAAAGCCTGTCTGTCTGTCTTTTTGATGAATACTCAATCAGTCAAAACCTGTCCAATGCATATTTCCATATACTTATTCACACAGTATCATACAAGTGCCTTCGCTTAAGCTACAGTGGGGTAGTGTACCAATTCTTTGCCCTTCCATTTGGCCTCAACCTTAGCACTTGGGCCTTCACAAAAATGTTGGACTGTGCCAAATCCCACTTCAGGGAATCTTCTAGAGTGACGGCTGCATACCTGGATGATATACTGCAAAAACATTTGGTAAGTTTGGTTTTAGTTCACGATATGAAAAACTTTTGGCCTCATTCACAGTGTAGGGCGGATAGTCATTTTGGATAAGTCGGATTTTGTCCCTTCTCAGCATTTGGTTCATCTCGGTATGGAGCTTCTAACGCATATCAACGTGGTTCATCTCCCTCCCAAACGCATTGACAGTATCATTTATGTGCTGGAGAAGGCGTCCACCAGGATGTTCATTTCGGCAAGGGAGTTTCTTCAATTCCTCGGCCAGCTCAATGCAGAAATGGACCTGTTATACCTCAGCTGCCTTTACATGCACCCTCTGTAGATAGATCTTATAGCACAGTGGCACCTGATCTCGGGTAATTTAGATCACCAGATTATGATCTTGACTGAAATCAAACACTTACTGCTTCAATGGTAAGACGGGGAGTGGCTAGCAGCGGGAATACCTAAAGATGTCCCACAACCAGAAATCATTATCTGTGCAGATGTCAGTTTGTCAGGTTGTGGGACATGATTGCTACCAGACTTTGTGATGGTCAGCAGCAAGTGGACACTGCAAGAGAAGGCTCTTCACATTCACATCAATCTCCTGGAATTCAAGGCCATTCTCAATGCCTCCCACACTTGGGTGGAACGCATCCAAAGGAAGATGTTTTTTATAATGTCAAGCAATTCGGTTTTAGTGAACTACCTCTTCAAACAAGGGGGGATGAAATCACCTGACCTTTGTGTTATGGTATGGGAGTACTTTTGTTGGTGTGCCCAATATCATATAAAACATAAAAGTCTGACACATTCAGGACGATCTCATTGTCCAGGCCAATTTATTATTGAGGAGAGGCCAGCTGCTTTATACAGAGTGGTTTCTCTATCTGTCCATCTTCCATTGAGTCAGCACCTTTTGGGGCCAACTGATGTTAGACCCATTCATGATGAGGTGGAACAACAAACTGCCTACCCTTTGTCTCCATTCCCAGACCTAGAGGCATGGGCCGTAGATGCCCTTTCAATCAGCTGGAAGGGGATATGGGCATACGCCTTCCAGCATTTCTAATGCCAAAACTAATCCAGAAGATGAGATGCAGTTCTCACAAAATAGTTCTGATTGCCCTCTCGGATGGGACAGGGTCTGGATCAACGATCTGCTACACAAGCTAGCAGAGACATAGACCAGATACATTTTATATCATTTTGTTATCATCTCCAATGCGGTAAAAAGTGATTCCGTACGTACAAAAATAATATTGATTTCTAAAAATAATTTTTTTTTTTTTTTTCAAAATTGATTTTATATCATTTTGAACATCCAAAAATGCATATGTATATGTATTCTCTAACTCCAAGAATGATATAATTCTTGGTGCTTACAGAACATATTACATATACATTATTTTAAATGCTATGTTTATAGTATTTAAAAATGATTTATAATGATTTGCTTATAGAGTTAATATAATAGCACCCCAGATAGACAAATGGAATGAAATAGGTACTTTTATATAGTGCTTTAAAAAATGTTAAATGGAATATTGTTTTGCCTCTAAAATGATAGTGTTTTAAAGAATTCGAAATGGTATATGGTTCAGCCTCAAAAATGATATTTTTATAGTGGTTTCTAATGAAAGGTCTAAAATGCATCTCTTTTATCTTTAGTGAGTTTATTGTAGCATATATTCCAGAGGGGCAATAATTGTTAATTTTTCTCTACAGATGTTATCGAATAGAGGATGATGTATTACAAGGGCTTGAAAATTATATGGGGCTTATAAACAGTCATATGTGTGATGGATTAAAGCATAAAAATCAAATAGTAAGGACACGTGTGATGGGCTAAAGCATAGAAATCAAATAGTAAGGACACGTGTATGATGGGCTAAAGCATAGAAATCAAATAGTAAGGACACGTGTGTGATGGGCTAAAGCATAGAAATCAAATAGTAAGGACACGTGTGTGATGGGCTAAAGCATAGAAATCAAATAGTAAGGACATGTGTGTGATGGGCTAAAGCATAGAAATCAAATAGTAAGGACACGTTTGATGGGGGCTAAAGCATAGAAATCAAATAGTAAGGATGTGTGTGATGGGCTAAAGCATAGAAATCGAATAGTAAGGACACGTGATGGGCTAAAGCATAGAAATCAAATAGTAAGGACATGTGTGTGATGGGCTAAAGCATAGAAATCAAATAGTAAGGCCACATGTGTGATGGGCTAAAGCATAGAATTCAAATAGTAAGGCCACATGTGTGATGGGCTAAAGCATAGAAATCAAATAGTAAGGACACATGTGTGATGGGCTAAAGCATAAAAATCAAATAGTAAGGCCACATGTGTGATGGGCTAAAGCAGAAAAATCAAATAGTAAGGCCACATGTGTGATGGGCTAAAGCAGAAAAATCAAATAGTAAGGACACATGTGTGATGGGCTGAAGCATAGAAATCAAATAGTAAGGACACATGTAATGGCTAAAGCATTAAAATCAAATAGTAAGGACACATACGCAGGTTAAGCTACTCAAAGATTATGTATATCTTTAAACTGTATCCAGGAATTAAATTCTGGGTCATATCCTTTCCAATTGACAAAAGCTTGTTCTTTTTATGACCGCATTTTTATATTTTTCTATTCTAAATCCAGTTTGATTTGCTTTTTGTAATTTTTGTTCATAAAACATTTCTTCAATTGGTTCGTCATTAAAATCTATTATTCAGTTGGGACAGTATACATGATATTTGTTATTTTAGACAATTATTCACTCCAGTTGGGAGTATATCTCTTTTCGAATCTTGTTTTTTATGTGAAATTCTTATCATATCACCTATTTTGTATTTGGGGGGTTTTCTTCAGAAAAGACTAGGAAAAAAGAGCACTTATTTCCCTTTTCATTGTTTCGTGCTTTCTAAGTGATTGAAGAATATAACATCATTGCAGACTTTCAGTGAATACTCTTGAGGTGTGGAATTGGTAAATTTGTCTTTTGCATATTGTTTTTTGCATCCCTTTAGTATACATGTCTGCAAAAAGGTGCCTTGTACTAGTTAAACTTGTCCAATTTTAATATTTGTCATGTTGCCCTGAAAACAAGACAAAAAAAACTGTCAATTTTCTCATTTACAGCATTTATCTCCATTTCTCAAACACTTGTCTCAACATCCATGAAAATTTGATGTGTGCATGCATCCTGAGAAATACTACTACCCAACTAAATGTAGATCAATGTGACCTACATTTGTACACTCTAGTTGCAACAGTAAGTTTTTCCATTTAGCTCCATTTCTCACACACAGTTCTTCGTATAGGCATAAAACTTTATGTATGCCTGCATACAGTGGAGTTTTATCCTAATGGACCAAGTGTTGGTTACAGTGACTCCTTTTACGCTCTAGTGGAAACATACAGTTTTTGTGTTGAGTTTCATTTTTCAAAGACTATTTTTAGTACAGTCATGAAATAGTTCTTAATTGACATTTACATAACTCGCATCTTTCTGATTTTTGTTTTATTTTCCAGATTGTGGAAAACTCACTCTCCCCTTTCCAAAACTTACAGAAGATTCAGAAAGCAGTTGAATTGCTGACCATGCAACATGGCACTCCCAAAACTCTGGAGGATGCAACCAAGAAGAGATATCAGTTCTGGGAGACACAGCCAGTTCCTAGATTTAGTAAGAACTATGCTATTTGATTTAATATGGAGGAAACATAATGACTCTTTATATATCTCATTTTAGTGTTTCATGAGTCATCACCAGGACTCTCATAACTGTGCGAAAACCTGCTTTGGTTTTTGCAGCATAACTTTACTATGATTTGTTGTATTTTGCCTACATTTTGCATGCAGCTTCATATTGATATGACCTTGAATGTGTTGAAAATTTCAAGTCTTCCACATTATCTTTTAGAAGAGTTATGGCCCCCCCTGATAGCTCAACCTACCAACTTTGCTTTTGCTGCATAGCTTGACTAACAAATATTGCATTTCAACCAAATTTTTTACGCACCTTTATATTGATGAGATCTTGAATGAGTTTAATTTCCAGCATCCACATCATCATTTGGAAGAGTTATGGTGCCTGAATGTCTGTCTTCTTCAAACTTGGGTATTTGAACAGAATATTGGTGGCGGCATCCTCGTCATGTGGATATATTTCTTGTTTTGACCAAACATTAAACATGCTGCCATAGTAGGAGGGCACATTATATATGTAATCTTTTTGGTTACAACCTCTGGATCATGACCTGGGGATGGGAGATAAGTAATAAAAAGCATGGGGATTTTCCTTAGCTAGCCATGGAATTAGCTCTTGTCATGTGTTTATGGTAGATTCCGGTGATTTCTCTGATTGGGGTCTGGGCCCATCATGTTGGAAAAAACTCAAGATCAATAGGAAGTAAAATTTTCACAAGCAAGTTGCTGAATTTGGGATGAGTTTGAAATATTTTACATTGGAATTGGACTGGGGGCTGTTTTTCGCCCCTGTAGACCCCAGACACATTCCTGGAGTCATTATTTTCTGAAGAATTATAATCAATCTTTCAGATGAGAAAATAACTGGCAATGATCCCATAGAGCCTGACAAGCAGCCAAGTGAAATCCGATCAGATCCATACACCCTCCCATCAGGCTTTCTTTGGGACACCCTAGATATTGGAAACCCTCTCATTGTAAGTTATGCAGAATTGCTGCAGCTATTTATAACTTAAAGTATGTTCTATTTAGAGATGTATCACAGAGAAACTTGATGTGTACAAATTGTACATTTTTAGAACACATGGCAGTAAAGCATTGTGAGCTTCCGTTATGGTCCTTTATCCGTTGTATGTACATCTAGTGTATGACTGGCATCTGTCAACAATTGCAATTTGCAACTTCTCAAAAACTGCCAGATTTCATCCAAACTTGGCACAGAGCATTCTGGCAAAAAGTCCTTTCAAATTTATACAGCTGAAGTTTATCTGCCATCAAATATGACCCCTGTTACTAAAAATAGAAGACCTTTAAATGACTTCTCCAAAACCACTGAACAGAATTTGATCAAATTTTTGACAGAGTACCCTGGTATAAATATCTTTTAAATTTACACAAATGGTGCCTATCCACCTTCAAGTATGGCTTCCATTACCAAAAATGGCGAAACCTGTCCATCTTCCATCAACAATTGCTTTTTTCAGCTGCTTCTCAAAAATCGCAAGACCAGTTTCGACCAGACTTGGCACAAATATCCTGGTTTAATGGCTTTTCAGATTTTTTTTACAAACGATGCTGATCCACTATCAAATATAGCCACCAATACTAAAAATAGAAAAGAACATTAAATGTTTCAAACACTGCTGAACAGAACTTAACCAAATTTGACAGCATCCTGACATGAGGACCTTTCAGTTTTTTAGAACTGATGCTGATTTGCCATTAAATGTGGCTGCCTTTACTAAAATTAGAAAAAAAACTTTCAATGACTTCTTCTCCAGAACTGCTGAATAGAATTTGGCCAAACTTGACAGAAAACATCCAGGTATGTAGACCTTTCAGGTTTTTACAAATGATGCACACTGCTGTCAAATATGGCTGAAGTTAGTAAATATGGAAGAACCTTTAAATGACTTCTTCTCAAGTACCACTCAACAGAATTTGACCAAATTTGATAAAAGCATCTTGGCAAATAGGGCTTTCAAATTTATGCAAATGATACCAATCTGCCATCAAATATGGCTGCCATTACTAAAAATAGAAAATCCTTTAAACAACTTTTTGTCAAAAACCACTACTCAACAGAATTTGACTAAAATTGACAGAAAGCATCCTGGCATAGAGGGCTTTCAAATTTATACAAATGGTGTTGTTCTGCCATCAAGTATGGCCACTATTACTAGACAAATCTTTAAATGACTTACTCACAAAATCTGCTCAACAGAATTTGAGCAAGTTTGACAGAAAACATGTGCTTTCAAGTTGGTATAAATGATGCTGATTCACCATTAGTCATATCCACCATTACTAAAATATAGATAAACATTTAAAAGACTAATGAAAACTGCTAAACAGAATTTGACCAAACTTTACAAAAAGCTTCCTGGCGTTAAGGGCTTTCAGGGTTCAACAAATGATGCCAATCTGCCATTAGACATGGTTGCCATTACTAAAAATAGAAAAATCATTAAACAGCTTTTTTTCAGAAACCACTACCATAATGACGGTAAAGTTATAGAATTTTTTTTATGTACTATAAGTCTTGGGATCGCTCGGCGTATTTTATCGATCATAACGTTATTTTAAAAATAAAATAAAAAAGACTGGTTGTTAAGGGACTATCATTATGAATTATTTTATGGCAATGTTATAAATTAATATAGTTTGTTTGAAAAATGAATAATAATATATTTAATTTTCCTCAGTTTTCTTATAATTTCTACCTATTTCAAATATGTATAATTTCATTGGACGATGACGAGCATTGAGCAATAGCACAATGTTGTAACCATATTGAAAGTAACTTCTCCCACCTTTGCTCAACTGGTAGTTTACTATTGTCAGTCAAAAGTCACCAGTAATTTCATTTTCTGACTTGAAAATTTAAATACCTATTTCATTGAAATGTGGTACCAGTATTACAACAACGCAAATAGTGGTTAATCGCTTGCATTTATAGTGACCTTGTTTACATCATGGTGTCACCATATGTACATTGAAGATTTTAACTTGTGCTGAATGAAGTACATCTCATGGTTTCGAATCATAGGCACCACTACACTAAACTTCAATAATGTCTCAAAAATATGATAAAGAAGTCTCAGAAATAATGCTTTGAAAATAATTGCAATAATAATGCAGTGGTAGTTTGCTTTGATGTAAGTGACCTTTAAATAAGTACATGTTTACTCAGCTATGGTAATCGTGCTAATATTATGTAGTAAAAGGCCATAAAAGTATTAATGTTGTAGAACAAAGGGGTACCGGCATTGCCTTCAGACTAATTTCCCTCTTTACCCAAGCCAGTTTCAGGGTTTAAATAATTAACTGGCCTGGATTTCTGTTGGAAAACAAAAGACAAATCCACCAATTATAATCAAAAAGGAGCCTCCAAAAAAACACCAGTATGCCAAAATCAAAAGTTGAATGATAACACAAAATTAACATGGATTGATGATGATCTAATCTGACAGTCTATATTCAGAATTTTTACCTATATTATGGTCATTTTTTATTGAATTTTTGACAGTTATGTGAATATATATACTGGTTATATGCCTAATATATTTATAAATACTCATTAAACATGTGTCTTTTCATATAGATGACATCACTTTTTAATGTCGCTTATATCACTGAAAATGGTAAATGTTGCGCATGTGAATCAAAGTAAATAAAACATCAATGGATATATATCTAAAATGTGACCTGGAAGAATGAGATTTGGTGAAAAAGAACGAATAAAGCAAAATCTGCATAGAATATTTTTAGGAATAAACAAGGATATAAGTGATGCAAAGCATGATATGCACTGTGTAAGTAGGCCTACTGTACACTATAATAGAGGTCACCCAGTAAAGTCTAAGCGGCCTGTGAATTATAAAGTCTTTATTTACCTTTATTTTATTTCATGTTGGAGAAATCAGAAAATATGCATATGCAAAATAAATAACATAACGACAATCATAATAGTTTATAACAGTTTATTGACGTGGTAATTGAACAAGAGCTGGTCGTTGTTGTGTGGTGATCTTGCCAATTTTTGTCTTGACATTTTTTGTCTATAAGTGTTGGGACACCGAATGTTATATTTTTTACGTGCATGTAAGTCTTGAGACATGAAAAATAATAATTATTTTTTCCTGTCCCAAGACTTACTATCATTATGGTAGTCAGAATTTGACCAAATTTTAAAGAAAACATTCAGGTATTAACAGCTTTCAGATTGATACTGTAACAGACTTGGGGCGCCAAAGCTTTTATATGATGGGTTGGGAGGTTGGTTTTTCCATTTCGTAGATTAAATATGTTGTTAATATGAATGATTATATACTGCTAAAGGAGTGAATTTGAACACTGTATGGTGATCGGAAACTTAGAAATCGTGATTTACCCTGATATTTGTATGCACTTGTTCATGACATGTGTAGAGTGTGATGACTGGTCATTTAGATAGCAACTGCACTTTCATCAAGTTTGATCCTGTACATTGTTAAATACTCATAGAATCTTGTAGAATCATACTTCATGTTTATCACATATAATTTCCCTTTCAAATCAGCATTCAGATAGCACTAAGCTTGATGACTCCTCAGCTGACACTACAACACTAGATCACATGACCAGTGCCACACGCTAAATTCATCTAATTTCACACTTTAAAAAAAATTTACTTCGTTATAAATACTGGCCCGCCCTTAATACAAGTATGAGTATGTTTTAAACTGTTTATATTCTTCATTTTGATGATACTCGGTGTATTTTCAATGTTGTAAGCATTCACTGGCACTTGTTTAGTCATCAACCCATGCCTAGTGACCTTGGTTACGACTTAAAAGGCTTTGATTTTGACGGACAAGAGATAATACAAAATGTTTATCTGGTTGCAACTGATTGAATGTAAACGAACAAGTAATGCTAATTAAATTGTGTGATAAACCCCTCCCCCCAGTTTGCATCACTGGTTGTAGAGTATCTGTTCGGCACAACCCGACCTGTTTGGCATGCTGGACAAGTAATAATTGGTCAGAATTATGTTACATTACTATTTTCCAAAGAGTATAAATAGGAGCAAAATTTGAAGGTCGGCAGATAACTGTCAACAGTTATAGTGTCCATAGTTACAGATCTACACCAAATATATTACCGTCTTGAGGTAGTTATAATATAAAATTTACTTAATCACATTACCAAGCTAATAGATAGTTTTAAAAATTAGACAAGTCAATGAATTACAATTATTTCTTTTTAATAAATAAAAAAACTGACATGACATTTTTATTACAGTAATCTGGGTCAATTCAGTTGTCAGATTCAATTCACTGTGATTGGTCCTGGCTTAATGCAGAAGTAATGTGTCATGCAAAATTTAGGCAGCTATCTCCCACCACATTGGGAATTTAAGGTTTACTTACAAAATACTTGCACATCCATTTCTTGTTGAATCATTAGCATGGGGTTATAAAAGTCAGCATATAGTTGTCTCTGTATATATCACATATAATTACATATTCATGTTTTAGTCTTTTTCTTTTATTAAGCATTTTATCATAATTACACACAATCAGAAATAAAAAGGTCACAAATTGAAGCACTTTTGAAATTATTACAATTTATGTTAGTACGTCCCCTCCGCCATCTGTTACAATACAAATTATGTTGATTCACCATCAGATTCTGTTGTTGTTGTTACGAAAAGAAAAAAAATCTTTTAAACAACTTCTCAAAAATCACTCAACAGAATTGTACCTAATTTTACAGAAAACATTTTGCCATGAAGGACTTTAAAGTTTGTACAAATGATGCCAATCTGCCATCAAATATGGCCACTGTTACAAAAATTAGAAAAACCTTTAATTTCTTCCAAATAATCACTGAACAGAATTTGACTAAATTTGACATAAAGTGTTCTAGATTAAACACCTTTCAGATATATGCAAATGATGGCGGTTGCCATTACTCAAAGTAGATAAACATTTAAAACAACTTTTAAAAAATAGAATCCAGAACAGAATTTGACCACTTGGACAAAAATGTCCTGGCGTACACCTGTAGGGGCCTTTGAGTATTGTACAAATGATGCTGATGTGCGATTAGATATGGATGAAGTTACAAAAACTAGAGAAATTATGAAACAGTTGTTTTTATAAGATATGCAGTCATAGAAATTTCAGCAGAAAACATCCTTCTAACCCAGATTGAGCTGTTAGGCAGATGTCAGCAGGTGAGCAATCTCAGGAACACTTGGGCCTCTTGTTACAAACTAATTATGGTTATTTTCTAGGTGAAAATAGTTCCTCTTGATTTAAATGCAAAGAAATCTAGTAGAACACATTCTGATCTATCCAAAATTCTTGGGACAAATTCTCTTCAAAGCTTTTTTACATGACATCTGTTGCTGAATGGAAGCTTCCATATACTGAAATAAAATATTGTATAAATCGGCATGTTCGTCATACTTAGCAAAATATGTAGAATGAAAACTCAACAAACTTAAGAACATCTAACCCACTATTGAAGAGTGGCATCTGTCGTACAGAACAAATTGCAGAGAGGATGTGGTATTGTGCCAATCACATATCAGACACACTTACCTGACACGTGCATACCTCCTGAAGGGTGAACTTAGACCAGAGGGCATACCATACCAGTATCCACTAGCAGTGGAACATATTTTTGTCAAATGTGTTGACTTTCACTCTGTGCAGTAGAAGTATTTTGATGTGAACTCCATGTAGAACCTGTATGATGCATCACCCGATAAAACCTTTCACTTTTTGAGGGAATGCAGTTTATATAACAAATTTAGACCATATGTTTTTACGATTTTGCATGTGTTACTTTTATCTTTTATTTTATATACCTTTTAAAGAATTGTGGCATTTTTACTTTTATACTTTTATATTTTATCTTGTTGTACTTGATGTTTACATTGATTTGGAAGGGTTTATCTTTCTTAAGTTTTTGTGCAAATCTTCTTTTTTACATTTTTTTAACTTTACCTTTAGTTGTGTTGAGGTGCTGTAAAATACTACTACATGCATACATAAAGCTTATTTAAAAGGTAGTATTATCTCATTTTATATTTAGCCATACTTGTGTCATTTTTAGCTCTACTGGCCAAAAACCAGAAGAGCTTATGGCATGGCCTGTTGTCTGTCGTCCATTGGCTGACATCTGTTTGTCCATTAGCACAAGTTTGTTGTCTCAACTCCTCCTAAACTACTTAGCAGATTGCCATGCAACTTTATATGCACATTCATGTCAGGGTCTAGTTGGTCCAAAACGAAAACTATGCTGTTCATACATCCAGTATGGCAGCCACAGCAACCATCTTGAAAATCTTGTTATTCCTGAATGGATGATCATATCAGTATCAACATGGGGTTTTCATCAAATGACTTATGATGTCTTTTTGGTCCTGAATGAAAATGGTGCAGATCTAACCTCAAATATGGCCACAGTGGCAGCCATCTTGAAAATCGTTTTGTTGCTACTCCTAAACGGAAAGTCATATCGACATGGGGTTTTCATCAGAAGACTTATTATGGTGTCTAGTTGGTTCTGAATGAAAATGATGCTGATCTGATGTCCAGCATAGCCACCATGGGGGTCATCAGAAAAATTTTCTTATTGTTACTTCTCCAGAATTGATGGTTATATCAACATAGGGTTTTCACAAAAGACTTCTTATAATATCTAGTTTGGCCTAGTTTGCCCCACAGACATCCATTATGGCTACAACAATAAACATATTGAAAATCTTGTCACCAATTCTCCTGAATAATGGTCATATTGTCATGGGGTTTTCATCAAAAATCTTCTAATGGTGTTTGGTTTGTCTTTAATTAAAATGGTGCCAATCTTGCATCCAATATGGCTTTCACAGCAGCTAATTTTAAAATCTTATTGCTCTTAAATATCAGAGATGGTTTCAGCACTTGGCAGTTAAAAAGAAGAAATGGTCTTATCTTGATTTCCTGGAAATTCTTTTTGGACAGTAGAGCATCAGTCCAGTTGAGGGATTCTTGTTAACAATCCAAGCTGTTTGACATTTAAGAAAAGTCTACATATTAAATGTTGTAAAAGGTGACTAATGGAGGTAGGAGCGATAGTGGCTCAGTGGTTAGCATGCTGGACTCCTATCCTAAAGGGTGCGGGTTCGAATCCTACAATCTGATTGGTCAGGGTTGGCTTTCATATTGTGTCCTTACGCAAGGTGCTTTACTCCAATTGCCTTAGTACTAAATAGCCTACTTGTGTTGCTGTGCCATAAAACACCGAACCAAACCATCTGTATCACCTTGGTTAGGTTTTGTGTTTAGGTCATTTTTCAGGCAATGTCATGAAGCATCTGTGCTCCATGAACACATTTCAAGGGTTTTTTAACAAAATTGTTTTTATTACAGCTCAAAGAATTGTATACATTGCTGAATGAAAACTATGTAGAAGATGATGACAACATGTTTAGGTTTGATTACTCACCAGAGTTCTTACAGTGGTATGTATTCATTTATCTTTAGAAGTGTACAAAATTATTTGGAATCCATACCAATGTATCGTACTTGCTTATAAGTCAAGGCCAGCTGCAAACTGCACAGACTCAGCTCTGCTATCACATAATGCGCTGGCAGATCTGAGACAATGCAGTTTGTTAGGAGTAAGCAATAAATAGAACAAACAACACAGAGCCTTACCTGTTGGCGCTATTATGCGACTGCAGAACAGGGTCTATGTTGTTTGCAGTTGGACTTAACTTACAAGTGAGTACATATGGTATTAACTGTGGCTCTGATTGATCTGTGACTTATTCCACTTAAATCTAAATTTGTGAAGGGAAACACTTTTTTTTAAAAATCCCCATCACTATAAAATTTAAAAAAAATAAAAAATTAAATATTCTTTGTTGCATTATTGATGCAGCCATATCCCAGTATAAAGATACTTCTCTGGCATGACACCCCTGTGATCCATTAATTTAAATGGAATAGGCATAATAATTCTAAATAAGGTGTCCATTCGAAAGCACAGTTTTGAAAATAAAGTTTATAGTGTCGGAGATTATCAATGACTTTTGACTGTAGTGATTTTTATGATTAATATTTTATATTTTATAATATTTTTCTGAATGTGTATGAATTTGTTTGTTCAATTATTAGTTATTATTTTCCTCTTCATTGTCAAATTATCTTCATTACTGTATATGGAGTAGATTACAGGGATCAACGCTTTGCAGATTTGTTTATTAGCCCAGGGGACTTTTGTTGGTTCAAAAATTACTAGTCCCTGAGAAAGTGAAGTAGTCCCCGTAAAAGCTAGTACCTTGAATTTGTGGTACATTTTGGTCAGATACATCTACATTGCAGCTCAAGAATCTGATGTTCTGTCTTTAAAATGGACATATAATTAAAACTTGCTGCAATAAATGCCATGGGGTTAGGGCATTTATTGGAGTAAATTTTTATTTTAGACCCATTTTAAAGAGGGAACCTGTGATTTCTGTGATGATAATCACAACACACAAAATATGGTATCTTGTGAGGGAAGCCATTTGCAATAATCAATAGCCAAGCAGATCGCGTCTAATCTAATCCTGGCCATTAAGGTGCATTGCCATCATGTTTGTGTGCAAAAGTCAAACATCTTGATGACCAAGAACACACTTGCTTATATCCTTCTATATGAGTAGGAATTTCAATATAAATTTATTATTTTAAGTTTCTTGCTGTGACTGACTGGACCATATTGTACCCATTTCTTCCATTTTTTTGGTTTTTTCATTGTTTTTTTTAATCACCAGTTTGACAGACCAGCTAGCAGTAAAACTGCACTAGTCACCCAACATTTTTACTAGGGTAAAAGGTCAAGCATAAATATTATACGCTGGATTACTTGATCTGTCAACAAGTATTTATACATGGCTTAAGTTCTAAGTTTACTCAGGAATTTTTATAGAATCATAGAGTGCATAATATTCTGCAAATAATACCTAAATTATTCTTTCAGTGTTACCAGGGCTCAGATTACATTTTAATCTCTTTCTAGGGCCCTTCAACCGCCTGGTTGGCTTAAGGACTGGCATTGTGGAGTACGAGTAATAAAAAATCAGAAACTTGTAGGATTTATCAGTGCTGTTCCAGCCAATGTCAAAATCTATGAGAGGTAATTGGATTATTACTGCTTTTCTGTCCATTAGAGAATTAAAGCTATTTTTCCTAAATGATTTCCATGATTACAGTACAACCTACCCTAATGAACACCTAAATTGGCAGACTTTTTATAATGGACAGAATTAATTGGTTCACTAGATGTTCACTAAATACAGGTTGTACATTGTTGTTTTCATGATGGAGATTCTCAGTATCATTTACATTATAATGTCTAATTTAGTTAATCTGATACAAACCATGCCCATAATAAAGGGTTAGATAAAATAAATGTCATATATACATGTGTTTTGCTTTTGATCGCCTTTTCATTGTTCCATCTATGTTACCATATTAAATCAAGTCAAATTTAGGGAATATGATTACAGGGGGATACACTATAATTGAACCAGGATTCTTGTAGTTAGAATATATTGTATTTCTATATTTGTTTCACCTGCATTGCTGAAAAAGATCTATGGGTTAATATTTCTTATGTACATTAAAACTTCATCACAAAGTTTCTCTTTTTATCCAGAACAAAAGAACTTGTAGAGATTAATTTCCTATGTGTGCACAAGAAGCTGCGATCAAAACGAGTAGCACCAGTTCTTATCCGTGAGATTACAAGACGGGTTCACCAGCGGGGTTTGTTTCAAGCAGTTTACACAGCAGGAGTTGTCCTGCCCAAGCCAGTGGCTGGTTGTAGGTAAGATAATGGTTTGACCTTGTGCTCGGGTACAATCCTAATTACTTCAAATAAATGAGTGATACAACCAGCTTTTTTTGTGTCTAATAGGAGTCTAATAAATTCTGATGTTTTGACATTTCAAAAAATAGGCTAGTTTCAGTTGTGTTCATGATAATGTGTTCTAAGGTATAATAGAATTAGGTTATTAAATTATTTTTTTTTTTACCCATTACTGGCATAAGCTATTCCTTTTTATGTCTTAAAAAAAGATTGCTCTACCAATTGAAGTGTAGAGAAATTATTGAAAGCTGTATTTGTGCAGTGTTATTTTGATATTGAAATATTCATGTCCTTGGCAACATTATTGGGAGAAAATAGAATCATTGTCCTTGCCCGACTATGAGGCAACAAATAGTATCATTAATGGTACTCGTATAAGCTTGCCATGTATTTAACAAAAAGCACAGAAAAAGCAAATTTGTGATATGAAATAATGGACAGAAATTTAAAATTTTTTTTTATGAAGTGATACATTTTTTTGTCAGTTTTGACATTTTGAATATGGCTGCAATCATTGTTTTCTCAAGAAGAACAAAAAGTTATTATTTTTATAAACCAGATGTTAAGCATGTACATGTAAACCAGGTCCATTTAACCCTGTTGCTAATTTAGACAAAATCTAAAATTTTGTGAGGGAATGTAGTTATATAACAGATTTAGACCCAATATTTTAAGGATTTTATATCTTTTACCTTTTTCTTTTATTTTATATACCTTTTACAGAATTTTAATGTCTTGCCCTTTTTAGCTCACCTCTGCAAATTAGAGGAGAGCTATTGTACTACCCCCGACATCTGTGCTGGTGTCAGCATAAGTGACCACACATATGAAAAGCATATACATATGTACATCCTCACTGCATCTCAGTCATTCTTTCTTCCTTGATCCTAATCAACAGTTTGGAGTGGGTTTCATAGCATCCACACCCAGGGAAGGGGCTAAGGTAGTTAACTTTGTACATACATGTACATTTGTTGTTTGGTTTGATTTGGTGTTTTACAGTACAGCAACACAAGTAGGTCATTTAGTGTCCAGGCAGTTAGAGTAAAGTGCCTTGCGCAAGGACACACCACAGTAGCTGACCCAGGCTGATCTGATGGTAGGATTTGAACCCACACCTTTTTGGTTGTGAGTCTGACATGCTAACCACTGAGACACAGTGGCTCCAGGCTTAATTAATCACTTCTTATGACATACATGAGAATGCATCGGACCTATTCCACGTCCCAAGCCCACAGGAGGTTACCTTAGTTGTACATTATCAGTCATGATTTGCATTTAGCTCATTTCTTTGCACACTGTATGCATAATGTAAGCTTGGTTAAGTTTTTGCATTTAACTTGTGACCAAACAGAGTTTTTGCATACTATGTACCGTATATACTCATGTATAAGCAGATACCAACTACTAACTGCATAAATCCAGATCTGCCGTCGCATAATGCGTCGGCAGATCTGGGTCTATGCAGTTTGTAAGGACTAATCAGTAGAACAAACAACATAGACCCTGATCTGCTGGCACATTATGCAACAGCAGATCAGGGCCTATGTTGTTTGCGTTTGGATTCGGGTTATACCTGGGAATATATGGTACATGCTATCTTTAAACTTGGTAAGGGGATGCATATGGATGAGCACTACTGGTTTTAGTGGTAGCTCATTATGCCCCATACACATGTAAAAAGAAGCTCATTGTGACCTATATTTCTACCCTGTGAGAGAATTTGTATATGTGAACTCGGTGAAGAATCTATATCATGAAGTGCAACTCGAGAAAATTTGGACTTTTTGAGGTAATGCAGTTTATATTTTTTAAAAATTGACCATATATTTTAAAGATTTTTAAATATTTTTTTGTCTTTACATTTTAATTTTTTGGATACATTTTACAGAATTTTAGCATCCTTATCTTTTATCTTTTATATTGTAGTACTTCATGTTTGCATTTATTGGGAATAATTTATCTTCCTAAAATTTTTGTGCAGTTCTTCATTTTTACATTTTTATTTACTTTTAATTGGCACCATATAGCCATTATTGTGTTGAGGTGCCATGAAACACTAATACATAAAATCTTTTACTGGCTTTGGTTACTTTATTGCATTTAGCTCATGATCACATGAGTTTTGGCATGCTATATGCATCCTATTCTGCCTAGAGTCATGAAACTTGGTGAGGGGATGCATTTTGATAAGTAATATACCCTTATTGTGAAAAGAGGTCTGTGACCTATATTTCTTGATTCATTGGTTTTGTTGACATTTTGTGTTTAAAATTAATTTACTGGATGCTGTTTATGTTCAAACCTTGAAACTTGATAATTGGATGCATCTGTTAGTACTACAGCCTTACAACTAAAGAAGGTCACTGTGACTTACATTTTATGTTTTATAAAAATGCCTTAAGTATTTGTATTTAGTCATTACTCTCTAGATTTTTCTATGCTATATGCATCCTAGCCCACACACAAGACCCTTTCTGACCAAGTGCAGTTAGTAGGAATAAATATATTTATTCAGTTGTAAACTTTCCATATTAGTGACTATATATTGTTTAGTGTGATGGGTTACCCTCAACAGGTTAGCCTTGTATTTATTCCGATAAATTAGCCCCCAAACCTGTATTGGTATGTTGGGTGGCTTTGGTTTCTGATTTCACCTATTTATAAAACTCTGTAATTTATTGCAGACAGATTTGTCCACAACACTTGAGTACACATATTGATCGTTTTTAGACACTTAATGGTATCTCTCATGGTTCTTGAGTTAGTTGATTGTAATATGTACAGCATATTTCCATATTGAAACTGATGTTTGACAAGTTATAAATCCATGTGGAATAACACAACCCTACCTCCTGTCACCATTTCGAACTAACATGCTCCATCATTGGATAATCGGCTGTTCTATCAATATTGAGAAACCAATCAGATGCAATTTTGCTCATTCAAAATGGTTGTTTTGTTCATGTGAATGGAGCATCTTTGGATTTGTCCTCTGACTGTCACATGATGAATATCATGTCATTTGACAATCATCACAGTTCAGCAATGTATGAGACTGCAAAATGGGCAGATTAATGTTTAATTGGATGCATTGTTGAACTGAGATAATATACATGAAAACTTGCAGGAATACAGCAAATTATATTTACTTGCTTTAAGAAATGAAGATCATGGAATATTTGTAGCACTTATGAGTTTTGAAGAAAAAAAAAGGACTAGAAATGTGTTCAGAGGTGATACCCATGCTAATATGAAGAAATTAAAACCAAAAACCTTGCTGAAGCTGCAACGTTAAACTATTAGGTCATTTGAGGACCATAATACAAATTTTCAAAGGAAATGATAGGTGATACTTTAACTTGACTTAGATCTTGTTTATAGTAAATCTACAGCCATAAGGTTCTTCAAAAATTTGTGATGCAAAGGCAAACTTGTAAGTCAAACATTGACTGTAGATGAGAAAAATCTTAAAACTTGATCTAGTTCTACTGGATACTAAAACTCCATATCAAATTTTGATTTCAGTCATGAAGTTCTTCAAAAAATGATTGAGCTAAAAGAAAGTTTATGTTGCATGGGACTGACACAGGCAACACTATGTACTCTCCATAGAATATGGCAAAGGTGCAAATTACATTATAAATCAAAAACTTACATTATAAATCTCCAAGTGTATGTTGCATGGGACTGACACAAGCAACACTATGTACTCTCCATAGAATATGGCAAAGGTGCAAATTACATTATAAATCAAAAACGTACATTATAAATCTCAAAGTTTATGTTGCATGGGACTGACACAGGCAACACTATGTACTCTCCATTGAATATGGCAAAGGTGCAAATTACATTATAAATCAAAAACGTACATTATAAATCTCAAAGTTTATGTTGCATGGGACTGACACAGGCAACACTATGTACTCTCCATTGAATATGGCAAAGGTGCAAATTACATTATAAATCAAAAACGTACATTATAAATCAAAAACTTACATTATAAATCTCAAAGTTTATGTTGCATGGGACTGACACAGGCAACACTATGTACTCTCCATAGAATATGGCAAAGGTGCAAATTACATTGTAAATCAAAAACGTACATTATAAATCAAAAACTTAAATTATAAATCTCAAAGTTTATGTTGCATTGGACTGACATGGACAGCACCGTGTGGATAATATACACTTCATGGACATTTGCATTTCAGTACCATCTCATCTTTGTCCATTTAGAAATGCATTCTGATTTTGCTTTCTTCTCTCCCCATCATGGTTTCTTTTTGTTTTCATTCATTTAGAACAAAATGTAAATGCATTTAGCAAAGTTGGGTTTTCCACTTCCAAGAGTTTTCAAGGGAGAGAACTAATGTTTTCATATCTTATTAAATGTGTGCTTTACTAAAATACAAAATATTTAAAATGGAGAAGACTGCATAGAATTTACAACAAATAAAAAATAAAAGTTCAGCTGCAATAAATGTAAAGATATAGTTGTAGAGTATTTGTCAGCAAAGTAAATTGTATTTTGTATTTCATTTAAATTAAAATTGTTCAGATACAAACGCTGGTAATGACATCATCACACCAATGGCAGTTGTTTATGTCTGCCTCAACAAGAAAAGTGTAACAGCTTGTATTGGATTCAAGATTATCAGTGTAATAATCTGATCCTGGATTATCCTGGATTATCATGTAAAAGGGCTTTTGACCATGGAAATTCGGCATCAGCTGGAAAGCAATTGATTTTCAAATTCATTCATGAAATGCATTTGTGTTTTGTTATCTTTTGTTTATCATTCACCATTCTGTGTTCTGCATTTTGCATTTGCACTCTCCATTTTCTTCAAAATACATTCATCATTTTGTTTGTGTTCATTCTACCTTCCATTCATTTGTTCTTTGTTTTTCATTTATTCTTCACTTGCTCTGCATTCAGTTTTGGTTTCATTGTTAAAGTTACCCATGTTTGAGTCTTTATTACTTTTGTATTCCCTGTCACATATGGGCATATAGTCTTACCCTTGCCTGTCCATCTGTCCATCCATATATCTGTCCATACATACATCTGTCCGTCTATGCATCACATCTTTATTCGGTTTTGCATTTTGGTCAGTTTTCAGGCACTGTGGTGGGGCATCTGCGTTCCATGAACACATTTCTTGTTGTTTCCTAAAATATATTAACAGATTTTGTATCACACGACAATTGTTTCCTTCTGACTTTAAAATTGTCTTTGAGCCATGGTCACTCAGTTGGTAGAGCATCAGACTTGTAATTCAGGCGTTGGCAACCTATGGCACGCATGCCAATGGTGGCACACCAGACTGTTTGGAAATTGCCAAGTCTTTGGAAAATGACTTGCTTCATGGCACGCAGCAGTATACAACTGAGTGGACTTGGCACAGCAGTTCTAAAAGGTTGCCGATGCCTGTTGTAATCCAAGGGTCATGGATTCTATACCCACCCAGGCCAGCCCCAGTCAGCTACCTTGGTGTGTCCTTGGAAAAGGCACTTTGCTCCTTGGCATGATGTAGCCAGTAATGTACTAAAAGTGCCAATTAAAAACAACAAAAACACATGTTAGAAAATGGGTGATATTAAATTGGGCCTGTATGACAAACAACTTGAGATTTATACAAAATCATTGTTAATGGACATTTGAAACTAACATACCATTGAAGAACACTTTCTGTCAGAATTTAAGGTTGAAGAATATATTCCAACACTCTATATCATATACAGCACTCTGTTTTCTGCAATTGAATGGAATAAAATTTGTCTTTTTAGTGCCATTTCAGTCACAGAGCTTGAGACATTTAAAGTTCATTCAAAGAGGTAGTGACAAAAAAAGTGAAGGTTTTGTGAGGAAGTAAAATTAGACTGTGCTACAGTTATGGGGTGCATTTTTTTTTCTTCTTTTGTCTTTGTCATTAGTAGAAGGAATTGTGTGAAGCTACAGGCAGAAAATATGGACAGATTGCCTGCACATTATTTGACATAAATGACAAATATATTATTGAACAGTAGCATGTCAGGCTTTTCAAGATACTATTGTCATTTTGTAGGAAAGCATCTTCCCTACATCATTATAAGTGCTATATTGTTTCTGTTTTTTAACTTTGTAATTCATTTAAGGTTTTGTAAAAGAAAGTATATTAGTAAGAATTAATTTTTCCATATATGTAAGAGAGAGAGAGAGAGAAAGAAACAGAAATCCTAATCCAGTGTGTATTGTGTATTCATTCTTCTGTATGTATTTTCACAAAATTTGTTTATATCACAATTGTATTATGATTATGATTAATTGGACTGAATTTTAAAAGTGCTTGTTTATTTTCTCAACATATATACCCATTCTCTAAGGGATAAATTGGTGAATTTTCAGAATTAATGTTTTTTCTTAAATTTCCCAACTTTGTTTACATTAAAATTACAAGAAATGATTGGTTATGTTTCCTGATTCAGCATGTGTATTTTCAATATCTAAGTTTTCTCTAAAATAAGAAAATAAATCATCTTCCTTTGTTTTATACCTCATCAAAATATATTTTTATCATCTCTCTGAACTTTCTTCATACTTCACAAATTAGTTGGTAATGTTTGTAATCTTCTCTCAACCTATGAATATTAGGCAGTCAGATGTATAGACAATTAGTAATATATTTTGTAATGATTATTATGAGGACAATGATACCGTCATCATTATAAATTCACTCTCTCTTTTTTGAGTGCTGGAAAATTGTTAACAAGTACAGACTTTCTGTCCCAGTATTTGGAGGCATCTGGTGACAACACTGATGGAGAATTTTTTTTTTTAGATTAGCAGGACTGTGTAATCTATTTGACAAGGCAAATAATAATAGAACTGACTTGGTTGTGGAAGCATATATACATGCATACATACATACATACATACATACATACATACATACATACATACATACATACATACATACATACATACATACATACATACATACATACATACATTTCTGAAGTTTTTGTTTCTATTTTTCAGATATTGGCATAGGTCTTTGAATCCTAGGAAGTTAATTGATGTCAAATTTTCGCATTTAAGTCGGAACATGACTATGCAGAGGACATTGAAGTTGTACAAATTACCTGATGTAAGTAAACTTTATCTCTAGTTAAAACATTTAAAATTATCCAAATGAAATAGTAAATTTCTCTTTCCTCTTTTTAGAGGATGGAGTTTCTCTTTATGCCACCTGCCATGATTATTGCCAGGGACACCCAGCATTAGCGTTTTCGGATTTGATAAAATTTCATGACCAATCATCACTGTTTGCTAAGTGATCAGTAATTGATTATTAATCGATTAATTTTTGTAACATGATGTCATATCAGAATTGGGGAATTCTTTTGACTTTCCCAATTCTGATATGACATCATGTTGCAAAAATTAATAAACACTAATAATGCAACATAGTGCTATTCCATAAACACTAATAATGCTCAGCAGGATTGGTGCAGAACTGAATTTTGACAAAAACCTGTCACAGAAATTTGAATTGATTAATTGGTCATTTCACAGAAAGTGACTTGATGCTCAACCAAATCAATAAATTGGCATAACACTATAACATTATTAGTGTTTATGTCTCCATTTGTATCTTCTTCAAAAAATTTCATCAGCTGAACTATGCTTGTTGCTTTTAATAGAGTCTGATCAGACTTCCTTAAAAACACTGAAACATTATGATTTATGTTAACACCAATAACACAAATCATTACAACCTTGCCCAGAACGACTCAGTTTTCTCAACCTGACCAGACTCTATCAGCATAGAGATTTCTCCTTTCTCCGATCACATTAACATCTGCCACCCCAACCGCCTGCAGACAGCTGCCCTGTGGGCACCAGACTCCTTCATTTTCGAAACACATGGGTCAGTCTGTTTCCCGACAATGAATTGGCGACCCAAGTTGTTACAAAGGATCTTCAGATTTTGTTTATCCAACCCTCTCCACTCTTGACTTCCCCTTCCATGACAGATTTGCCATCTGATCGGGAGAAGGCAGAAATTTTACAGAAGGAGATCATGTCGCTACTTGGGGTAAGGAAGAAGCCTATCAGTTTCAACATCAAAGGTCAAGGTCACTGAGTCTGAATGAATAAAAATGGTTTCTGCACAATAACATTAATTCTACATCACATACCTGGACCAGACTTTGTGGATGGCTTTTACTTGAGGTAAGGAAGAACCCTATCAATTTGGTAGTCAAAGGTCCAGGTCACTGTGACTAAAAGAAGAACAAGCTTTTTGCACAAATATTTCAGTTGTTGACCATACACCTTCACCGAAGTTTGTGGATGACTTACATGTTAGGTAAAAAAGAAGTTTATTGATTTTGGGGTAAAAAGTTCAGAGGTCAAGGTCACTGTGATCCAAAGAAGAAAACTGGATTTTTGCATAATACTTTTAGTTCTAGACAACATACTATGACCAAAGTTTCTGGAGGGCTTGCACATAAGGTATGGAAGAGACCTGTTGACTTTGGGGTCAAAAGGTCAAAGATCAAGGTCATAGTGGCACAAACAAATATGGGTTTTACAAAATAACTTTTTGGTTAAGAGTAAGTTCCTTAACCTAACTTTGTGGAGTTCTTGCACTTTGTATAAAAGAAACCTATAGATTCTGGGGTCATGGTAAGTCTAATAAGAAAATAATGGTTTCTGCACATTAAGTTTAGTTCAGGACTGTTTATGTTGACCAAAGGTTGAGGCCATTTAGATCCATTGGTCAATAATCTCCAGAGTCAACCATAACCTACTAGTGCATACATTGAGGACTATTAAACACAGGTAGACATATAATGTGGTGTCCATTGTATTCTTGTTTCATTTAGGCTTTATTACACTTTCAGACTCCTAGACATCCTGGGTTTCGACCATTCACACCAGCCGATGTACCTGATACGTATAGGCTTTTAAAACGGGTAATTATTTTTTTCTCTTTTAGGAAAGACATATGTTTAATGTGACACTGTATTAGCAGATGTAATTATTTCTTCTTTTTCTGAGGTAAGTAACATCACGTTTTTTAGTCCCTGTTGGTTGTGAACATCAAAAGGAATTTCAATGAAACCTTCACCTCCATATATAAAGACACTGCTCATAAAGAACAACGTTCATGAATCCCATTTCTTCATTTCCTTGACATACAATTGTCCCTCACTATAATGTTGTTAAGGGGGCCATAAAGTGTAATACCTTAAAAGTGAAGTAGCCACATAATGTAGGTTTAACATAAAAACTACATTCATCCGAAAAACTGGTCCAATGACCATGGTCATGTTATTTGATGGACTGTGCTGTACTGAGGTGTTTTATAATGAGGGACCACTGTTTACCTCCATATAAAGGATATGTGAGACCACATTATACTGAGACACTTTACATTCAGGGACCATTGTGTTTACTTCCATATAAAGGATATGTGAGACCACATTTACTAAGACACTTCACAGTCAAGGACCATTGTGTTAACTTATATAAAGGATATGTGAGACCACATTATACTAAGACACTTCACAGTCAGGGACCATTGTGTTTACTTCCATATAAAGGATATGTGAGACCACATTATACTAAGACACTTTACAGTCAGGGACCATTGTGTTTACTAGACACTTCACAGTCAGGGACCATTGTGTTTACTTCCATATAAAGGATATGTGGGACCACATTATACTAGACACTTTACAGTGACAGTGAGGGACCATGAAAAATGAAAACTGATTTCTGCACCAACATTTTAGTTCTCCACCATGTATCTTCACCAAAGTTTGTGGATGGCTTATACTTTGACTAAGAAATAAGTCACTTTTACTTTTTGGGGTCAAAAGGTCATAGGTCCAAGATCACAGCGGCTGAAAAAAGAAAAATGGCTCTGTATACTAACTTTAGTTCTAGACCACATTCCTTGACCAAAGTTTGCGGAGGTCATGAACATAATGTATGGAAGAGGCCTTTTGAATTTTAGCTCTACTGGTCATAGACCAGAAGAGCTTATGGGATGGCCTGTTTGGGGATTGCCATGAAACTTTACACACACAGACATTCATTCAGAGGCCTAGTTGGTCCTAAATAAAAACGGTGCTGCTTAGACATCAATATGGCCACTAAAGGAGCCATCTTAAAAATCTTGATATTGCTACTTATAATAATAATAATAATAATAATAATAATAATAGGGTCAAAGGTCAAAGCAATTCGTTTGCTGGATGGTGGCTAAAGTAGTTGTGCTATCGCAGCAGAAATGTGCCAGTGTGACAGGTATAGTGCTATTGCAGCAGAAATGTGCCAATAAATATTGCTACTTATCCAAAAGAGAAAGTCTTATTGACATGAGGTTTTCACCAGAAGACTTCTTATGGTATCTAGTTGGGTCTAAATGAAAATGATGCCAATCTTATATCTAATATAGGCACAATGGTGGCTATCTTGAAAATCTTGTTATTACTTCTCCTCATGAATGGATGGTCATATTCACATGGGGTTTTCACCAAAAACTTATAATAGTGACTAGTTGGTCCTAAATGAAAATTGTGCCAATCTTACATCCAATATGGCAGCCACAATGGCTAATTTGAAAAAAAATTGTATTGCTCAAAAATGCCAGGTATGATTTAAACACTCGGCAGTTAAGAAGAAGAAATGGTCATATTTTGAATTCCTGGAAATTCTTTTCAAAATACCTTAATGTCTTTCTGATCTTTTTTTCAGTATTTGCACAAGTTTGAGCTCTCTCCAGTTTTCACAGAAGAGGAGTTTAGGCACTGGTTTATACCTAGAAATGGTATTATTGACAGCTATGTTGTAGAGGTGAGTAGTTATAGATGAAACGATCATATAATCATGTATAATGCCATGATTTTATTGACAGTTTCACTAATGGAGTTATTGGTCGACTAAGATGTAAGAATTACTAACAATCCAACCAACATATGGGTTGGTTTTGAAAATAAAGTGCAGATATTGACAGATGAACATAGTTTTTCAGACAACCAATACTATAATACTTCCTCAAATCAAACACGAAACATATCCTTAATTGCATAAGAAATGAAGATTTATCTTTTATTGTTACTTCATATGGTGGAAAACTTTCTAATCAATGCTCAGAGCAACTGAACCACTACTTACATTAGTTCCCAAACTACTCGAAAAAGTGAAGTAATTGGAAATAACAGGTTTGCAAAAATTAGTCAAAGTCTGGGAAAAAACAGGTAAAACATGTAAAATCCTTAAAAGATATGGTAAATTGTCGAGTGTAAATTACCATAGTTTTCAGAAAATGCAGAACTCGTCAATCAGTTGATGAACAGTTGCTGTATAGGTAACTTAGGCATAAGCAAGTCTTGGTTGTTCTGTCGATGAAAATCACAAATATTTGGGAAACTGCACATGCCCTCTAAGACACATAAAAACAAAATATGTAATATCAAAATTAAATGGGGGAAATCATGCTGCATGGTAGCCAGGAAAGCTCTGGCAGGGGGGAAATCATGCTGCATGGTAGCCAGGAAAGCTCTGGCAGGGGGGAAATCATGCTGCATGGTAGCCAGGAAAGCTCTGGCAGGGGTACTAGAAACAGTACATGGGGACAGTTTCAAATAATTTTATAAAGTGGTAAACCTTTTGTGCAATCCATGGAAAGTCACTGTTTCCAAGCACATTTATATCTTTGAAAGTTGACTAAAAATGAAGCTTGATATAAGAGTTATATAACATTTCATGTATAAGTTTCACTTCGAAACAGCTATTCATGCTTTAAAACTAATGTCTGGATAAGCCAGTTGCTCAACTTGCGGAGATCAAAAGACAGTCGGCTTATGTGAGAAGCCTGTGATAGAATAGAAAATCCAAAGAAGCCTTATATGGCTAATCTTTGTGACCCATGAACCGAAACTTCACCTGACTTTTAGGGACAAGTTTTAAATATTGAATGACCCCTGATCCTAATGAAAAGGGATGTAACTTGTATCTCTTCTCAAAGATGAACTTTTTCTTCAGAGATAGCTTTAATTCACAGGCAAATAGATGAAAATATCGACCTTTACATGGCACACTGGCACATTTCTGCTGTGATAGCACAACTACTTTTGCCACCATCCAGCAAACGAATTGCTTTGACCCTTGACCCTAATGATAAAAACTGCCTTGCTTTCGAATTTGACATATTGATACCTTCGAGTTACATTATCAACATGACTGGAATTACGAGTACAAGTGAGATAAGAAATGTTTGCACATCGATTCACATGATATTCCTTTATTTGAACGATGCCTTCCTCATGAAGCAAAATTTCAGTTTGCATAGACTGAGCGGTCGCTTTAGATACGCTCCAGTGACTGCTTAAAGCAGGGAGAAACCATTGTTTGGTTAGGAAACACCTGGCTGCTGACCGTGGAAGGCAGGTGACTGTTACATACAGGACTTTTATATAAAAAATTTGCCGGGGGGAAATTAGAATGGCTGTTGTGAACAGGTGACCACTGAGTAAAGGTGACCATTAGGACAGGTTTTACTGTACCTACAAAAGGAGTTTTTTTAAAGACTCAAAAGCCAGTACTCCAAGTGCAAAATGTTTAAGTATAGTTGATGTCATAAAGTCACATTTGTTGAACTTAAAAAAAGGTAAAATCAATCTGTTCATGCAAGAATTATGGATAAATAATGATGCAGGCATTTGTTTTTAAAATATCTAATAAAATTGTTATCAAAGAATTGTGCTTTCTGAAAAGATATTTTCTTCAGTTGTGAATGAAGATTGGTGCTATCTGTTTCAGAATGATGGAGAAATCACAGATTTTGTTAGCTTTTATACACTTCCATCAACAGTGATGCACCACCCAACACACAAGTCGCTGAAGGCAGCTTACTCATACTACAACGTCAGTTCCAGGACACCCTGGGTTGACCTGATGCAAGATGCACTCATTGTGGCCAAAAATGTAAGTCTGTGTTAGCAGATAGTAATATTCAGGTTTCATTTTTATTTTGGTGTTTTTCTTGCAATTGCTGTTAAGTCTCAGCATTTAGTTCCATTTGTGTGAAACTGTTGCATGTAAAAGCATGAATCCTGCTAGGTGCATTCATCTGGAGTAGTAATATTTGCTTCTAGGAAAAAGTAGGTCACAGTGGCAGTGGCGTTGAGTTTAGGCATTTAATTCCCATTTTTCTGACAGTGTTGGTTGTAAAATCATGAGACTTCATGCATTTATTGTGAGACTTGTATTCATACCAATGAACTGTAGGTTACAGTGACCTTTTTTATGTAGATTTTTGGATCATGAACAAGTGTATCAGGCAAGTTTAATTCATTATGCAGAATTCTTGTCTGTGTCTTTTTATCTCTTGAAAGCAAATTTATAGATCCTGAAATGGGTAATTTTACCAGTGAAATGAAAATGGAATGCAGAATGGATTCAAATGAAATGATGAATGCAATATGAAGGAAACAGATAATGCAAATGTATAATGATGAATAACAAAGAAACACAAATTGAAACACAAATGCATTTCATAAATGAATTTGAAAATCTATTAACCTGTAGTTTGGGCTGTGGCTAAATTTCCACAGTAAATAGTTAATTTGCCTCATAATCCAGGATCAGATGCTTTATTTTTTACACTGACAGTTTTTCACTACTTACAAGCTGCGAATTGATGACATCATCACCGGTAGTTGTATCTGTGCAATTTTTATTTGAATAAAACAAAAAAAGAAATAAAATTTGCTGACAAGTATTTGACAACACATTTATTAAAGTGGCATTTATATTTGTATTTGCTGTAAATTCAAATTTTTCAAATTTTTTTAATGCATTTTCTATTTAAGCATACTTTTAATAAGACGAGATACAAAAGCAATAGTTCTTTATATAATACTATTGAAAATGAAATCCCAACTTTGGTAAATATATTGCAAATGAACAAAAATGAAAAGAAACAATGAATGGACATGATAAATACAAAATCAGAATGTATTTCAGAGATCATAATGATAAATATGAATGGAATGCAAATGGAAAACAATTGAAAGGCAGAGTGATGCAAATGAAGTGCAGATTTGGTAACATTAACCGTTTCAGGGTCTAATAAAATCTGATGACCATGAACATGTAAGTATAGAGAATCTAAACAGAGGCTGTTAGATTATGTGCTAAAAATAAAGCTGTACAGAGCATGTTAAAATAACAGTTCATCTGGGTTATAAGTACATACCTTTAAATGAGCATGTCCGAAAGTTTTCTTGTAGCAAAAACAATCATATATCAAAGTAATTAAAAACGAGCATATATCACGGTAATTAAAAACAATCATATATCAAAGTAATTAAAAACAAGCATATATCACAGTAATTAAAAACAAGCATATATCACAGTAATTACAAACAAGCATATATCACATTAATTACAAACAAGACATAATGAAAGAAGTGTATGTTCTATGCAACTGTTAATGTAGAGGACATATTTCTAATTTGGAGTAGATTAATTTGCTAAAAGGCAAACAGAGCAAGTGTATCAAACCTTGATATTAATTTTGTACTGATATCATAAAATGTATTTGTTTGGACTGGAAACAAATGATAAAAATGAGCATTAATATATCATTATAAGTCAATCATTTTCTTGAGACCTATCTAAAAATGAATAGGATAAAAATGTAAATTATTCATAGCATGGCTTACTATTGATAGATAAATGGTTTTATTTATTATAAGCTCATGTCTAAAAAAAAAGTACATTCAGTCCTCACTCATGTAAAAAATAACTTAATATCCAGACTTTGTATTTTCAACCAATTTTCAAATACAGATATCCCTCATTATAATGCCCCTCATGATGATGCTACACTGGATATAACGTGGTTCTGCTATGGACTATGTGATCAAAAGTAAATCATTGCACTTGAATTGGTCTATTAAATGTGTGACAATATGGGTTGAAAGAAAACAATGTGAATCTTAGTATTATATCTTTATTTCCTTTTTAAAACATTATTCAACATAATGAAATGCACAAATACCATGAAGTATAAAACTAAATTTAATTTAAATACACTAAAATTATTACACTATGTTGTTTTTCTGTGGTTTGCTTATTTCCCCCAGCCCCACCCACATTCATTGAGTTTGAATCCTTCTTGCTGTACCATGGTTCAGTATATAACAGGCATGGACTCTCCCTCAATAACTTGCGCACAAAATCATAGACCCTGGCATAAGCAAGGGCGTGATATACTGAGGGACCACTGAAAAATTAAGAAAGGGATGGACATCGACAGTGAGAAGTGAGGGAGAAGGGGGGGGGGCGCAGGTTAAGTGGTTGAATAATTGTGTTGGGAATAATTGTAAATAAATAGCTTTTTCTAATGAAGTTCTTCACTTTTCTGTATAAATTACCTTTATTTTCAATATATCCAATTTGGGAAAGGTCCTTACTCTAAGTGGTTTCAACACACATCACATGTATACCAGTGAAAACATTTTGCATTATGTCACTGTTTTTTGCATGTGAATGTGGATACATGCTAGTGTTACCATAGATTCAGAATAAAACAAGATTATTTTTTTCTTCAAAAAGTGACATTTATTTAGATAAAGAACAACATCAAAACTGTTTTATTTTGTTGTTGTTATATTAGTAAAAATACAGATGCTGTGACTTCTTTGCAAATTATAAGAAAATTTCTGCTCATCTTTGTGGAATAATCTGAGTGCCAATTTGGGAATTTAAAGTTCATTATAAAATTTGGAACTCGCTTCTCCTTAATGAACCCTATTGGTGAAACTAAGCTTTTCATGCAACAAATACACCTTTCACTTGGTTCCTTTGCTACTGTTGATCACATTTGCAAAATGAGTATGATAAACCATTGATTAATATTAGATACTTTATTTATGTTACATGTACTCAGTGTTCAGTTAGTCAATTGAAATGAGTTGACTTAAAACACTATCATGATCCCTAGCTCTTACACAGGTAGGATTGAAATGAGTTGACTTAAAACACTGTCATGATCCCTAGCTCTTACACAGGTAGGATTTGAAATGAGTTGACTTAAAACACTATCATGATCCCTAGCTCTTACACAGGTAGGATTTGAAATGAGTTGATTTAAAACACTATCATGAACCCTAGCTCTTACACAGGTAGGATTTGAAATGAGTTGACTTAAAACACTGTCATGATCCCTAGCTCTTACACAGGTAGGATTTGAAATGAGTTGACTTAAAACACTGTCATGATCCCTAGCTCTTACACAGGTAGGATTTGAAATGAGTTGACTTAAAACACTGTCAAGATCCCTAGCTCTTACACAGGTAGGATTTGAAATGAGTTGACTTAAAACACTGTCATGACCCCTAGCTCTTACACAGGTAGGATTTGAAATGAGTTGACTTAAAACACTGTCATGATCCCTAGCTCTTACACAGGTAGGATTTGAAATGAGTTGACTTAAAACACTGTCATGATCCCTAGCTCTTACACAGGTAGGATTTGAAATGAGTTGACTTAAAACACTGTCATGATCCCTAGCTCTTACACAGGTAGGATTTGCAAACCTTTTCAATTTGTATTCTACTCCCTTTACTTGATTGAATACAAAAGACTAATTAACGTAATAATATAACGCTGGTAAATTTTTAATTGATTGTAACAATGCAACCAAAACTTACATAAGTTGGAGATCCAAACACAGTCTGTACTTAATTAGGTTCTCACAGAAATGCTTGCGGGCATGGTTGATTGACACTTTGATTGACACTTTTCATGTTTGAATACAAGAGCGCAGATTGCATTTATGATGATTACACTGCAACTGGATTAAAAGAAAAAACTGAAACAGGAATTTCACGTGACGAGACTTATTTAATTGGTATTTATTTCTTGAAGTGTTGCCACCAGTAGGCATTACTAACATTGTCATTGATTGATGTTTTGTCATATAATGTTATTCACAGTGTATTGAGAATCAATTTTTTTTTTTCAGACAATTTAACAAAATGTATGAATTTTATTAAATGTTACAAATTTCATAATTTTGAATAAAATTTCCAGGCACTAACCATTTTTTTTGAGGACAAAATGAGTGATATATCAAGGTTTAATTTACCAATTTTGATCACCATTTTCTTCAGTGTTCAACAAATAGGGGCCAAATCTTTTGGAATTTTCTAGAAAAAAAATGGGACCAACTTCTGACCCAATGTTATAAGCGGGTTAGCAAGTTATCCTGATGCGAGGGAGAGGTTACCATGTTATAATGAAGGAGATTATTAACATCAAATTGACCAGGGTAACTGTAGGGATACAATTTTAAGTAATAATGCTTCATTGAAAGAACTATGCACATCTGAATATGTACAGTCCACTCTTCCACTTAATTTCTAAACACACCAACATTTTCTTTGCCAGATGGTATGATTGTGTAACTAATAGTGACCAGAAATATCTTGTTCGTGTTTATTTTAATAAGCTGATTAGAACATGTAGAATAAAGATTATGGTGGGTGCTGGACACTAATGAACCGTTTCTGAAATGACCAAAAATCATAGGAAAACAAACCACAAACAATGTAATATAATTGATATGGCTCAAACAACTTTGATGACAACAAGCATCAGAATACAGTCCCATGATACATTTCTGTTTTTAAAAAGGTAATTTAATAACAAACTCATCAGAATGACCATGTGAATATTAATTTGGGCCTTGTCCACTTAAGGTGGTCTGCACGTTTAGTTTGGATTTTATAAATCAATCTTACAATACCTAGCATGAAAAAAATTTGTGCATGTGGCTACATCTACTGTGAATGCGCTGTTTTTCATGGAGCCAGGTACCAGTTTTCATGGATGTAATAGTTGCTACACATCACACATTTAAAGACCCAACAAATAGTGAACCTTCTTTGGAAATAATTCAACCCCATCTTCAATCCACAGATTTAAGTACACTAAAACCTGTCCTGAGAGACTGACCCTTCTGCCAACAAAAATTGGTCTCTCATAACAAGTTTGTGCAAAATGAACCGGTTTCCAAGGTCGAAATTAAGCACTGTTTAAGCAGGAAAAATAACCACAATCACTGCACATGTACTGTATGCTGTATTCTTTATTCATAGTTCTTGTTAAATATTGCATGCATTCATCTGAAAAAAAATTATATAACAGTAAAGATATACATCTACCATAAAACATGAATCACATTTATATTTGAAGATCACATGTACATGTATGATATGAATTGCAAAATAAACTGAGGTAATAACTATATATCCTGTCCACAAGTAAACTTCACATATCCATACATTTTTTGAGCTTTTTCAGTTGTTGCATAAGAACTGCACAGTTAGCTATGATAACACTTATTTATCTTATTTATCCACTTTATCACTTTTCTTTAAGAAATCCAATATACATATTTTTTGGCATTGTTTACTCAGCTGATTGCTCTGTGGATGTATCTCCATCTCTGAACACACAAGCAAACTTTTAGGATTGCTATGGTGTAAAGCAAAGTGTTTTATCGCATTTAAATGTTCCATGATTGAAACATGTGACAGAACCTGTGGTTGAGTTTCACTAACAGAAGACTTAATATCACTGTCACTGTCTGCAGTTTCAGAAGTGTCTGTTTCACCTCTCGGAAGAATATCCTTCTCCCACTCTGACCATGAGATAACATTTGAAGTTTCTAAACAGTGGTTCATATCTGCAAATGTCTCCATTGTCATGCCATTCAGAAGTGTTTCCATTGGTGGATGCATGTCTTGATCACTCTCCTCACTCGCTAAATTCATGGTCTGAACACTGTCAGAAAACCCAGGCTTAGCAAAACACCTTTGAATAGTGTATGCAGGTAGAGCATCCCACACAGACTTAATCCACATAACGGCATCAAGAACAGTGACAGTTTTAGCTATTTCAGCTGCTGTAGAGCACTCATCCATTTTGAAAAGAATGTGTCCTAACAGTTTGTTTTGATAATTCATTTTTACAGCCTGCATTACATGGCTGTAGTTTTTATGTGGTATTTGGAGGCAGAAACCAGTGTTACATTGCTGAGCTGAACATTTGGGTGTTCACTGCAGTTGTCTATGATAAGCGAAAATTTTCTAATTTTTCCTCTTCATTTTATTGTTCACTGTTGCAAGCCAGGTACAAAAGATGTCTGATATCATCCAAGACCTTCTGTTGATTCGTAATTGACACCCAAAGATCTTAAATTGAATTATCTCAAACATCTTGGGTTATGTGACTTGCCTATAAAGAAGGAGTCAAGTTTTTCTCCTGTTGCACTACATGCAAGCAATACCTACTCTTTTCTTTTTTTCCCTCTTTGTGAACATCATCTTTCTGCACGAGCGATCGGTCGGGTAGTCCTCTGTAAAAGAGTCCTGTTTAAATCAGCATTGAAAACGTGACAAAGCTCATATCCTTCAATGATGTGTGGTAGTCTTTTTTTCCAGTAATCAACTGTCTGTAAATTGACATCAGCTGATTCTCCACTGAGTACACTAGCTGTAATGTTGTACCGATTTTTGAAGCTCTCCAGTCACCCATTAGATGCATTAAAGTCATGATAACTCAGTTCTGCTGAGACAATAATTGCTTTTTCCTGAATCAGCTTTCCACTTAAAAGTTTTTACTCCTGGCAACACAGAACCACTCCCATACTTTCTCGTTCAGATCCCCATACACTGTTCATCGTGCCTTGACATATTTCTTCTGTGCCTGTGCATAATTCTGCCATTCATTTCTAATTGACTTACCTTTTATAACACCCTGAACTTGGGTTTTCTGACGTTTAAACTGGCTGCTATTTTGTGAGTTGTCTCCCCTTTTTCACTTTCATTTACGTTATTTCTTTCCTCCAATGTTACAAATTGTATCCTTTTTTTTTTTATTGGAGGTTCTGCCATTATTATTAAGGTGTTAATGTTATCAGTGATCAGTTGTAATAATGACTTGCGGTTTTTATCAAGTTTTGGGGAAATATGGAATATATATATATGTACCAATGAATGAAATCAAAAGACATAATTAACTCATTCAGAAAGAGAATAAATTTATTTAGAGACAAAAGTCAAAGGCCTAATTCACCGATGACATAAAGGGATTAACTCAATAAACAAAGGTTGTAACCAGCTGTACCAAGGTGAACAGATGATGGCTTGGTGTGTGGGTTGTAGTCACTGTAACATCAAAAACAAAAAAGAAACAAACAACACAACCCTTTAACAATAACAGTAGAATCTGGAAAATTTGTCTCACTTACTAGTATAAAAAACAAAGACAAAGACCTCATTCCCCCCGGCATTATGGATTAACTCCAAAGACAAACAATGTACTTGACTGCTACATTGAAGCCCTTTAAAAGATTACTCAGTATGACATTATCAGCATTGTGCGGGTTTTCACAAAAGATAAAGAAACAATACAAACCTTTGAACTGACTACATACATCTATAACTATTCCCTTTGAAGAAAGAATGGTTAATCATAATAGGTATTCACATGACTTCGGCACTACAAAGACAGTTAGTAACATGTACTTTAGTCTGGTTTACAGTCTATAACAAATGTCACTACATGCATGACCTGTAAAATTGGGGAAACTAGTAGCCAGCCTAATTTTTTTTTCTTTTTCTTAGAATAGTCTTTACTTTTTAAACGGTTGTAGATACAAAGGATTAAATAAAGGTCAGCTGTGTTTGTCTCAGTTCACAGTCGTTCATAGCAGTGTTATTTAGAATAGTCTGCACTTTGCATGGAGTGGAGCCACAGTGGCTCATTGGCTAGTGCACCAAACTTGCGACCAAAAGAGTGCGGGTTTGAATCCTACCATATGACCAGCCTGGGTCAGCTACCGTGGTGTGTCCTTGGGCAAGGCACTTTAATCCAGTTGCCTCGGCACTAAATAACGTATTTGTGTTGTTGTGCCATAAAGCATAAAACCAAACCATACCAAACCAAAAACTTTCTATGCATACAGTCCTAATCGGTCATCACCACCACCATTATTATCATTGCCATCATCATCATCAATCATCTAAGATTCTGGATGGTCTTGCTCATCATCAGAGATGCTGCCAGGGCGCGCGACTGTGCATATCTCGCAGAATTTGTACGTAATCGCGCACTTGGAAAGCAGTGATGCGTGAGAACTCCTGCAAATTAGTTTAAAGTCGCGCATATAAAAATGTACTCTGCACAGTATACAATATTTATTTAACTGTTAACCCATAAAGTGCGTGTCGGGGAATAAGTCGCGCGGCCAGTAGAAGTCTCGTTGCATTTGTCTCGTTACCGGCCTTTTTTCCGGTAGGCAACTGTTTACACATCGTTTGGCATGATATAAACGGTTGTTAAACTAAATTTGATTGGTACATTGGGCCCTGGAACAAGCATTGTCGAGTTTAAACCTTGCATTCATGAAGGAAGTTTTACAAATGATTGTTTAAAGTAAAGGCCCAGAGAAAATCCAAAATTGCTGACTCGCAACATGGTTCATCTTCAGATGATGATTTAGTTCGGCAAATACTGGCTGATTATAGTGATGATGACAATGATTTTTAAAGTTTTGAAGTACATGTATATGAAATTATTGGAGCCCAGAAAGTGTTACTGGATATACCAGTGAGTTATTTTGAACCAGAATATGATGTTGAATACGAGTCAGATGTACATGCTGGGTGGACAAAAACAGACGGCATGCCGGTCAACCCCCTATTAAGCGTTCCTTCGATATTAAATGTAAAAAAGGCAGAATACTAAGCCTAATTAAAGTACAGGCAATTTAAAAGCAGAGTGCAATTTTTCATTTATTTTCTGAAACAATTCTGCCTTGACGGATCTTGTGCTACAAAACTGCATAGCACTCTAAGGGTAAAAATAAATTATATAAATAAAAATTTCAAAAGAATCAGAATAACTTTGTCTGAACAAGCTGACTATGGCATTGATGGACTTAAAACCCTAATACAAAATTGTGGAACAGATCAGAAATCTGGCATGCATGTAGTAGTCAGCAAAGCACTGATTCAAGAAAGTGAAGCTTTGGCAGAGCTTTTATTAGTGAAAAATATTATTTTGGAGGAGAGATATCCAAGAGGCAATACCCTATGAGCTGCTGAAAATTGTATATAACAACCATAACAATTTCCAACTTGTTCAAGCTGGCTTAGCTAGCTATGCATATGTGAAAGAGGGTTCTCAGCACAGAACAATATTCATACACAGATAAGGAACAAATTAAGCTCAAAAATGATCAACAGATTAATGCTTATACAACTAGAGGAGACATCTTTTGAGGATTTTGATTTCAATAGAGCACAAAGAAAGAAAGAGACTGATAATTATGTGTTACGTAAATATTGAACTATGGTGATTTCCTCCTCCCCTTCATTTTTTCTACTTCCCCCATTATTTTGGCGACAAGGGGGGAGCTCCCCCCTTAAGATAAAATCCTTGCAGCATCTCTGCATCATTCAAATAAGAACTCCAGTCAGACTGTGAATTAAAAGGTTCATTTTGACGATGTGCATATCCAAGGTACCAGATGACAGCTGTTATGTGCACACATCTATCAACAACACGGGCTACAGCTCAACATTGGCAGTACTAATTTCTAACTGAATATTGATTATACTCGAGCCAAAGTTTCTAGGGCCTACTGGACACCTGCCATTACAGTACATTCTGGTCAATATGCATTAGGAAATCATAACCTCCATCCTCACTAAGGTGATCATGGGTGTAAGATTTTGCTAACTTCAGTTGATAACTCCCAAAGTAATATTTTGCAAGTCTTCCTCATCAAGCCTTGGAAAGTCAGGAATTATGGTATCTAAGGCAGAAGGATTTCTCTTCTTGTTTAGACCTTTACATTCCACCTTCTGCGTGAGCGCTTTACTTTGTTTTGATAGGTGCAGCATTTTCAAACCAAGTTGTTCATCTGTAATATGACTATGACTCGGTGCTTAATGATACTTGTTTGAAGAGCACATACCAGTCTCACAAATTTGCCAATATTTGGTATCTGTGAATTGGGTATGATATTATAGAGAAACTTCCATGTTTGTACCCTACCATTGACAGATTCAACTACCTATCTTGTAGGTTCTCAAACTATGGGTCGCAGTCTACTTGTGAGCCACGGGCTTGCTGCAGGTATATTAGCCATACATAGAATACCTGGAAATGGGCCGTGGGTGCAAAAAGTTTGATCACCATTGACCTATCTTATTTTAGTTACTAATAGTGTTGCATTGCTCTCCTCCATTGTGTGCTGTTTCCTTCCTTTCGGCAAGAAAGCAGGCATTTCAGTTCAGATGCGTGAATTTTCAGGTAGGTTGATTGAGTCTCTGAGTCCTCGATCCACTGTAAATGCATCGTCTTTTTGGTGCCATTCTCTCATTTTTTCGATATTGTTGCTGAGTGCATGCTTTAATATGCTGGCATCGTTATTTTTACCATCACTTAAGTATGGACCAGTAACACTGACAGTGTAGCCTGTTGTATTAACAACTATCATTGGTTTCACAAGTGGACATCTTTTGTGAAGACTGAAAGATTGACATTGGAAATTAAACTCTGAACTTTTCTGTATGTATATGTAAGTACGATCTATGACAAAAATTGCTGGAATGTTATTTTCACCAAAAAACAGCCTGCACTAGGTTTCTAGTATGTTGAGTGATTACAGATCCTCTGTCTTTGTGTTCAAAGTCAACATATTTTGGAGTAAAGTCCTTAGCTAGTGCTTTTCTAGCTGATGTGATATCTCGTTTCATGGAATGAACACTGATATTAAATACTGTTGATAGTAGTTTATTTGACACGCCTGAATGAAATTTTTGTCCAAAGGATGCCTATGCATATTCTGTAGGATCTGATTTTGAATCTCGTAGACTTTCAACATGACTACAAATGTCATTGAATGAGGCCTTGTCAGTCCTGAGTAGATTGAAATAATTAACGTTAGTCATAGATGTTGACAACTTCAGATCAGTCTGTCTGCTTTTGTTCTTAAGGGCAATGTTTCTAATACATTCTATAATCTTGACAATATATGTCCTGTTCAAAAACTGGTTTCTAATCTCAAGTCTGAAATCCTTTCAAAAGCTGCATCTTTAAATCTGTCATTCTCAATATGACCAGGACAGCATCTTGCACCAGCTGTAATGATTATATTCCTATCAATAACATACCTGCCAACCATTCCGCTTTTGGCGTAATCATTCCGCTTTTTTTCACCTAATTATGTCTTATGCTCACCTGCATATGGATTACACTTTTCTGGTACATTAAAAAAAAATAATAATAAAGCAATAAAAGTTGTGTTTGTCATTTTTATTATCATCTCTTTAATCCCACACATCATAAATCTGAGAATATTCTAAAAAAAAAAGAAGACTGCTGCATAAGAATAACGTAAGAGAGTACATTTGTCATAGACCTCCGTGTACTTTCCTTATTTTCTATTTATAGCAGCTGTATGTGACCCATTTCCAAGAAAACAGACGGGTTTCTTCAATATGCAAATTCATCTCACAGATTCATTATATTATTAAAAAGAAAAAAAAATGGCAGCAGATGTTAAGTGAAACAGGCTTTATTGATGTGACTCTCGGATGTTATATATGACTGAAAAATGTTAGAGAAGATGGATCTTTTTAAACTTTAAAACATGTCGGATCAGAAAAAAGACAAATCAATAGTGCTTTACAAATTTTGAAAGATTAACATGAGAGGGGTAATAAAGCACTCCATTTGAGCACATGGTAATGTCAAATGATCGTTGCAGAATTTGTAGAGTTGACTTTACGATCACTCAGCGAAAGTTAGACATGTGGACTAGTTAAAGTGAGTGTTGTGTATATATAATTTGTCAATATGTTTTGTGGCTTGTATTCTGATACTAATTCACCTGGATTTTCCCCATTTGTGACAAGAACTCTAACCAGCTGCAGATCCAGGTTAGTAGCAAATCTGAATGTACATTTTTCATACTGTTTATTGTAACTATGGCATTTAATATATAGATATCACTTTTTATGCTCAGATTACACTTTTTTGCCACTTAGGTTATGCTTATACCTCTGTAGGGGTTGGCAGGTATGCAATAAGCGTGTCATATATGACTGAAGCATAAACGACAATAAATTTTGGCCCTCTATGCTTACATATGCAGCAGGATGAATGAGATGAACCCATAACAGAAGACAGGGGCAAGGTTATGTTCTTTGGAGAATTAACATCAGCTTTTTGTTTCTTTTCTGGTGGAATGTAAGTAGGATTTGCATTATCATAATTGGGCTGAGTTGTTTCATGAACAGACACTCCTCTCTGTTTGCAGTACTCGCTTCTACACTTATCACAAGTCATATTCGTTGCTCTTACATTTATCACTACATTTCTTGGACCATTGAAATCTCTTCTTTCTTTGGGCGTAGTTCGTTTTGAGCAAACAATACATGGATAACTTCTTGGTTTGTAGAATCTAAAAGAAAAATGAAGAAAGGTTGCAAGTACTACACATGTGCAATATGATGGTAGTAAGTTTACATAAAAATAAGAAACTATTTAATGTACAGTTGGATATTCTTGATATAGAATATATGTTAGGTTGGAAATTAGTGCTGTAATAAGCACTTTACAAAAATCATGAAGTAAACTTATGTTATAAAGTGCTTGCATTTCCATGTTTAAAAGCCGAAGGAATCTTTAGACACATAAGCAGCAAATCTCAGCCTCAAAATGGAATATAATTATGTTCATGATTTGTCAGCTGATTTTTAATGCACTGTATTTAAAGCTAAAGGGTGGGAAATGGAACCATTCCTGTAAAGAGTGAATTTTTATCAGTTAATATTCAAGTCACAGATGTTATTTATTAATTTAAATATTCCGTTTCAGTAGGAAATTTTAGGTGAGTGCCATAAAATACACTTCGAATCAGTATTGCAGTCTATATACTTTTTGGCTAACATGTGTAATAAGTTGTACTTTTCTGTCATATTTTTCCTATGAAGCAATTAGTTTTTGACATAAAAATATTTATCTTTATCTTCAAGTACCTGCTTTTAGAGTCAGCCATCTTTTCCTGCACCGAGTCACATAATCTCTTTTACTCATACTTTTTGTAATTACGTCTTCAGATTAAATACAGAAGTATAAAACAGAGTATAATACATGTACTATATATGATGTTATATACAATTACATGTAGTTATTTTTTAAAATAATTTAGTGGTGACTATTAAGATTGTTTTGTATCAATCTGGAAAAGAAATTTATTACAGATTACTATCGTTACATAGTGGAAAGGAAAACAAAGAAAAAATCACCCTGAACGGGAATCGAAGCTAATTCATCTGCGGTTGTATACAGACACTTTACCATTGCACCACGAAACTGTGTATACAATTGCAATTTTATATGAGCTATACATATCTTATTGTACTTTCTAGCAGCCACCGAGATTTTCTTTCTATTAGATATTTCTGATGCCTAACACACTGTACTATAAGATCTGGTTTTTGTACTTGTTTATGAATCACTATCAATACTCTTTTCATCATGTGTTTCCTTGCTAACCGTTCCAGTTCTAAATATAGTGAGTGTTGAACCAGGCTCTAGAGTATGCACCAGTTACTGTACAAAAACAGTTACTGCACTAACATTTCTTCCTATGGAGTATTTTTGTTAGTTGCATCGACAAGATGTACCTTATATTGCATGTTGATTATTTATTCTGCCGGTTCAAATTGTACTACATTAGTTGCAGCGACAAGATGTACCTTATATTGCATGTTGATTATTTATTCTGCCAGTTCAAATTGTACTGCATTAGTTGCAGCGACAAGATGTACCTTATATTGAATGTTGATTATTTAATCTGCCAGTTCAAATTGTACTGCATTAGTTGCAGCGACAAAATGTACCTTATATTGCATGTTGATTATTTATTCTGCCAGTTCAAATTGTACTGCAAAGAGTCTTCATATAAGCGACAGACATGCAGTAGGCCTAACTGGTCTAACTAGTTCTGTGCAGCAACTGCTGCAGACCCTCTATACAGAAGTGTCTAAATGTACATTTATGCTCAGTGTTGCACATTGAGCACAGGATCACGACCTGGTGTCCCCCCCCCCCCGACCCATGTGAGCATTTTTGTCATTAAAAAAAAATAGAAAAATACGCCTACAGTTTTTCATTAGTGGCTGTTTATCCATGTCTATGTTGTCACTAGAATGGCTAAAGTCATGAAACGTGATAAAACTGTAAGATGGCAATGAATATCTATTTTAAAACAATGTATCCGGCAATGAAAACATCCAAGGTTTGTGGTAATTGGCTGAGTTGCAATGTAAAGTGTTTGACGATCGTTAGTGTAACATATTTTCAAGTTGAAATCACCCCTATGGCAAGGAAGATTTAATTTATTTTTAGGTTAAATTGATGATAAAAGATACTAAATTTATGCAAATATACAATTTGTCATTTAATTAATGATTTATTAGTTTGAAAATAAAAGTAATTAAGAAAACTTGGGTTTTTATTATAATAAATGCTGTTAGATAATGAGTGTACACTAAAATTAAATGAGAGCAAAATCCAGAATGGAAAATTCCATAGGGCAGCACATTTAAGGTTAACCAGATATTCAAACATGTTAATGTTTTCATGAATTACTTGAGCACATGATCAAACTTTTATTGCAATATCGTAAGTGTCCAAGGAAATTATGATAGTACGGTGCAGACCACAAAGTTAATAGGAAACAACTGTCGAATCAAATAATATTATGTCAATTTTTTTAGCACTATTAGCGCATTATGTACTTCTATATTCCTTTGTCCCTCTAAAATGTTGTGTCCCGCAAATTTGGAGGGTGGGGGACACAGTGTCCCCTGACCTTGGGATCCTAGGTGCAACACTGTATGTCAATCGCTTTCTATGACAGGGATTTTTTGCAACAGTTATTTCAACAATTACATACCTCTGTGAATAATGCTTTTATAGAGAAATATTTATCCATAATAAAAGGATATAAATATTTGATATACCATGCTGGATTGCCTGTATCGTCATGTTGGTAAAAAGTTCATTTTAGCTTATGTTGCATTGTTGTTTTAAATCATGCCAACTATCAATGCCCACTGACCAGTAGTGCCTGCAATATAATCCAACCATTTTCTTTTAAATTAACGAAGTCCGCATGTGTGAAACATCATAAAATGTTCAGAGATTTCAACTTATCTGATAAGGAAAATGTTTTGAAAGTTTCGTGTTGTTTTGCGACGGGGGGTATAGTTTAATTTGTATAAATACATTCTATTCAGATGAATTTTCTCTGTTTTCTGCATTCTACACCTCCTGCAGGGCTGCTGATGATGTCATCACACATGATAAATATGAAAAATACATATTTTTAAAGACAAAGTATGTCTTTACAAAATATATGAAACATCTTTAAAATAAAAAAAAATAACTTTTGGACATTTTCTGAAGCCATTACTTAGATCTAGAATCCCTAGTCCTTGATGAAAAGTACTGTCCACCAGAATCAATGAATTCAATATATTTCTCATGTGTGCAGGACCCTAATCAATATTCTAATGTAAGGTCAAGCTGTTACGTCATTCAGGTGGAGCTATAATACAATTGAAAATCTAAAATAATATGCCTTACATTTGCCTTTCAGATGGGTTTTGATGTGTTTAATGCCCTGGACAAATCTGTAAAATAATATGCCTTACATTTGCCTTTCAGATGGGTTTTGATGTGTTTAATGCCCTGGACAAATCTGTAAAATAATATGCCTTACATTTGCCTTTCAGATGGGTTTTGATGTGTTTAATGCCCTGGACAAATCTGTAAAATAATATGCCTTACATTTACCTTTCAGATGGGTTTTGATGTGTTTAATGCCCTGGACAAATCTGTAAAATAATATGCCTTACATTTGCCTTTCAGATGGGTTTTGATGTGTTTAATGCCCTGGACCTGATGGATAACAAGGAATTTCTGGAGAAGTTGAAGTTTGGGATTGGAGACGGGAACCTGCAATACTACCTGTATAACTGGAAATGTCCATCAATGGGCCCAAATCAGGTATGATGCACATTATCTTTAACAGATTCACCACATTATGGTTTTGTATTCAGTAGCAGATACAAGCATGTAGATGTCATTTTATCAGAGGTAATGGTGTCAACAGCATCAGCAATCTTAAGCATTCATATTTAGGTTTATTCAAATTATACAGAACTGTGTAATTGATAGGTAGGATATAGTGTTCTTTGGACCCCTTGATGTTAAACTTGAATAAGTTTGATTTCCAGCGTTCTGCAATGTCATTTATAGGAGTTATGCCCCCATGGTTGCCCATCCTCCTGATTTTGGTTTCCACACCATAACTTTACATAACTTTACCAAGGAACAGTGGATTTCAACAAGATGTGGCATGCAACTTTATATTGATGAGACCTTGAGTAAGATATCCAGTGTCTCACAAAATCATTTTAAAGAGTTATGGCAGGAGCTGCAGTAACGATACCTGACCAGGTCAGCAAGGTTGGCTGCCTCAGTGTGACCTTGGGGGAGGCACTTAGCTCCTATTTCATCGGCATCATATAGCTAATAATGTATTAAAAGTCCGTTAAAACCGACAGACAAGAGTTATAGCCCTTGATTTTCTGTCCTCCATTCAGATCTTTTCAACCAAATTTATCATGTTCCTTTATATTCATAAGACCTTAAATGAGTTTGATTTTTAGTATTCCACAATGTCATTTAAAGGAGTAAGGATCTCCTGATTGGCCATCTTCCGGACTTTGCTGTTTACACCATAACCTTATCAGGGATCGTTGGATTTCAACCAAGTTTGGCATGCAGCTTTATACATGCATTGATGAGACCTAGAATAAGTGTAATTTTCAGCATACCACAATATTCTTTAGAAGGTTTATGGTCCCCTATTGCAAGTGCTTTTAACTTTGGTTACCACAGCATAAATTTACTAACTAAAGTTGGATTTCAACTAAATCGTATCATGCACCTTTATTTTGATGAGATCTTCAGTGAGTTGGTTTTCCAGCATTTCACTTCATATAGGGAGGACTTGTGGGCCTGTTTTCTCAAGACTTTGGTTTCCCAACACAAATTCCTCTGTTTAACTCATTCAGCCCTAGCACTGTTATCGTATCACTGCTGCTATGCCCCAACAGCACTAAGCTGTGTCCAGCTGCTTGTGCCCCAGAGAGTTTTTACCTATTTAGAAAATTTTGTAAACATCATGCACATGCATCCATTCTTACCTTAATTTCTCTTCTTATATCCAATAAAAATCCATGAAATTTTCACCAGTTGTTCCAAATAAATTTGTCTACACAGTCATGTATTTTTTGTGCTATTTGTCCACTAAAATCATCGATTTGGACAGACTGAAGATGATCGTTCCAGTTTACTTGATCCGCAAGAACTGTATCATTGTCGCTATCAGCATCCTCTTCTTCTGATGATTCAGTCTCAGAAACTTCTATGTCCGAGTCTAAATCTCATAAAATATCCAACTGCCTAACATATCTTTCCTCTGCTTGCTTAATATTTTTGAGATCAAACATGCGAAACTCCTCGTTTTCGGTCTCACCATCATCAAATATCACTCTTAATTCCGCCATTGTTTACGATTTTTCATGAATGAAACATGCGTAGTAAAATTGCTCTTAATTAGTAACCTTGGCTTATGAATAATTCAAATTTACACAAAGGAAAGTAAAATCATTTCTGATTGGTTTAATATCGTCAGATTCTTGGAAAAACCCCATTTGTAACCAATAAGAGACGTTCTTACTAACACACTCTCACCACGACTGTAGACGGGATCGGCCATTGAATGCAGTAAACAAACCAAGACTACAGGCGGGATCGGCCATTGAATGCAGAAAATGGATCACGCCTATAGGCGGGATCGGGGCCAAATGAGTTAAGAACCTGACAAGCAAATTTTAGTGAGTGTAGCCCTTTGCAGTGCACTCATCACTAATAGCTCTAGTTATCACTCCATATAGGGGCACCTGAAAACAGAAAGCTTTTCTTAAAGAGTTGTACATAATTCTAAACTAATTAACATTGTATATTTTTCCTGTCTTTTTCAGGTTGGCCTTGTTTTACAATGAACCATATCTCGGCTAGTTTCTGAAGTTTGAAGATATTTACAGAAGAATGTCAGATATTGTGATTTGTTTGTGTGCATTTTAAAAGGGGGGCAGGAGGCAAATCAGGGAGTTTAAATCTACGAGTAAATGGTATCAAATCATATATTGAATGCAGTCACATACTGAATGGGACCCAGTTTCAAACAGAATTTACATAGAGCTGCAATAGCTGAAGTTTCTGCGCTGCATTAGCTCAGTGGTAGAGTGCTGGACTTAACCAAAAGGCAGCAGGTTTAAATCCGATCCAGACCACCCCAGGTCATCTTTCATGTGTCTCTGGGCAAGACACTGGACTCTCATTGCCTTGGCACTAAATAGTCAGTGATGTACTGCTGTGCTGTTAAACACCAACCAGCCAACCACCTCTGACATTACTCAGCCAATAATGCCTGATCTTATGATTAACAAAGTCTAAATTAGCAAGGAGTCACCGTGGCTCATTGGTTAGCCAGCCAGACTCACGATCGAAAGGGTGTGGGTTTGAATCCTACCATTGGATCAGCCCAGGTCAACTGCCATGATGTGTCCTTGGGCAAGGCACTTGACTTCAGTTGCCTTGGCACTAAATGACCTACTTGTATTGCTAAAACCAAACCATGCTAAATTAGCAAGGTGACAAGAAATGTTTATGTGACAGTAAATGAATTGATACACTATCAACCTTTGCAAAGTAAACATCTCCATGGAGCTGCATTTGCAAAATATAAGCCAGCAAATGCTGCTCCATGAATGGGTCAGCAGAATTTCCACTTTTTTATATGGTGTCATAACATCAGATGTCATCAGCAGAGTGATGTAATAGATTCTGACTAGAACACAACAATACTTGAGTGCTTTTATTGTCTTATGGATTTTTAAGGTGGGTGGAGCGAGTCACCTGCATAAAATTGGAGAAAATCCTGTGGCATTTTTTACTGTTGTCATGTTTGGCAATTTCATTGCTATGTTTGACCAAAATATCTGTTACGAGTCTATGATGTCACTGTGCCGATGATGATACCAATATTGGAGCCAATATCCTTTGGAAAGGCTGAAATTTTTCTGTCCCATTTGTATGGAAGCAAACTTTCAGCTTTTTTCAGCTTGGACATCACCCATCGTAGTAAAATCTAACATTACGGGCAGAGTGATATCATAGAATTGGACTAAACTTCCATGATAGGGTTTTGTTTGAACAAGTTGCTCTGTAGTTATGAAACTTACTATATGCATGCAACACAAGGATTATTGTATCGTTTATTATTAATAGTTTATTGTGACCGTAATTTTCTGCTGTACTACAAATGTTGCTTTCATTTTGTTTCTTATCTATATATTATTTTCTTCTCACTTTTATCTTCATATTATTTTTTTCTCACTAATGGAATCCAATCGAGAATTGCATCTTGAGGAGTACTACACACAAAATTGAGAGGTTGATTTTAGCCATAAATGCAGGACCCATTGAGAACATTTTCTTCTTTTTTTTTATTTCTTTGGTGCAAACAAAGTCTGGCAGCATTTTTCAGTCCTTTTTCCCATAATGCATGTATTTTTTTTCTCAGTTAAATCTGATTTCTGCTGCAAGTTCAGATATTCATCACTAGTTTACAGTGAAATTGTATTTCACATCATTCATAATTTTTCACCATAATTAATACTTTTGATCTTACAGTTATAGCATTCCTTCACTGTCATTTCATGTTTTAATTACAGAACACAAGAAATTTAGACTAATGGTAAGCAGGCAGACAATTTCTAAGCCTTGGATGAAACTGTTCACAGTCTTTTTTGTTAATGGTCCTAAACATCTATGTAATAAATAGAGTCTATGTTGGAGTTTGCACTAAGACAAAGAAATCGCAGTCAACGGGTTGCATTATTTGTCTCCTGCAGAGAAATAATGTAATTTTGAGACTAGAATTCATCGCAGCATTGATTTGCCTTATTTTTCAACCATGAATGTTGTGTTTCTTGATGCTGTTTGGTTTATTAAGTGCATCTTATCATATCCTAAAATGTCTAAAATAGGCTGTGGCAGCTCGTTTTTGAGGTAGGTTTGTTTTCAAGTGAAAATATTAGTATATGATGGGAAAATGATTTGTGTCTCTCTAAAATTACAAGTGTTTGTTACAAGAATGTGACAGAAGTTTAAATCCATACTTTTAAATTCAGCATCAATAAAGAATGTGTTAATTATATGTTATTTCTCTCTATCTTTCTCTCTCTCTCTCTCTGCATGTTAACTTGGTTGCATAATTTTGAATTTTGAGGGTATTATCATTTCAACAAATGGTCACTTAACAACCAAACCAAGATGATTGCTGTTAGAAAATTCTATCTGGATATGCTATGAAGTTGTGGTTCTATTTCTTTGATATTTGTCACTGGGTCACCCTAAGAAAGCAAGTGTGAATGTTATGTATGCTGGTTAAGTGAGCATTTTGCATGATCAAAAAATTTTCTAAAATAATGCAAGATTCATACATACTTTACACATTTCCATGGAGAAATTTGCAAAGTTATCAAAAGTTTTAGTCATGTCCGATGTCTGTATACTCATTTTATGTTTTGTAGAGGAAATGTGATTATAGACTGAATAAATGTATATCCTATCAGGTTGTTTCTGGAGAGACAGTGGTTTTGTATGAGAGTGACTTTGAAGGCTAAAGCATTTGAATAAATAGTAGGAACAATTTTATAGACAATATCTGCTTGTATTGAGTGAATAACAGATATATTTCATTGATGGGTTGGAAATATTGGAGTTTTTTCACCCACAAGATGAAATATATCCATTATTCACTTGGAAGAACCAAATTTTCTTTTTATCTTATGCTCAAACATATTGGCTAGCTAAAGTGTATAACAGATTGAAGTCGCAGATTTCTTAATGGCATCCCACGCAATAATGTCAGTTGTTTACAATTTATGTTCTGCTGTGTTTTGTATATATTCACACAGAAATATCAGTTGTAACATAGTTCTCTTTCCTAAATCAAGGTAAAAAAATGAAGAAAAAATAAGTACATTATGGGATTCGAATCTGGTACTCATGCGTGACAGGTCATCATGCTTACCACTAGACCAAGCAGTTGACAAAATGGTGGATGAAATTCTTTGGTCATAATGTTATCGATGTCTATTGACTGGAGTGAAAATATAATTTTTATAATCCATTCTAGTGAATTATCAAAATTATTTCTCCTGGAAAAACCACTAATTCACGGAATAGCATAAAATAAATAAATATATTTATGTATTAATAAATTGATTTTGTTTTAATATTATTTCACCACTTGTTTATGAATCTAGTTTTTTTTACTTTGCTTTCTCCCATCATCAGTGAAGGAACAATACTTCAGCTATGTCTGATTTTTTTACTTTTTTTATTTTTTTGCTATTTATGAAAGCAGGTTGAAAGATTGACAGTTTCTAAATTAAAGTGAAGCTGATATGTTGAAATAATTATTTGTATATTTCACACACACAAGTGCACACATAGGTTTTGTAGTATTTGCTTTTGGAAGTAGTTGTGCCAAACAATGATTATGTTTGGAACATGAATCCAATGGAATTGTTCCACATGTTTTTGCATTATAATTTATCTGTGTTAATTAAACACCTGCTGATTGACCCTAACTTCTCAGCATTATCAATATCTACCTGTAACTCTCAACCCATTTGTTAAGAGTATTATTATGAGTGTATAGTCAGAAGTTAATGCCAAAGATCCAGAGGTGACCAAGCACTGTAAACTCTATTCATGGAGTACCCATTTTCATGGATTGTGTGCATTTGAAGATACAAAGTAAAATGATCCAACCATTTTAGCCATATTTTCCAAATGCACAAAAATGAATGAATAATTAGTTCTTTCAACAAGCATTTAAACTTGATTTGACACCGAGCAAGGACACTCTTAATTATTAATAACTAACTGTATTGAAATATTTAAATTTAATATAAAATATCCAAAATGTGAAGAGAATGTGGCTAAGACTGGACAGGTTGTTGTGTAATTTAGTACCTTGTGTATCCACTTTTGTATTTATTTTTTTTAAATATAAAATTAACTTATATTAGAGTGATTTTTGCCAACAATATCATTCTGCATCTCTTTGAGGTGTAAACAAATAAAAAGATGAGATCAAAAATTACATGTTGTTCATTTTGTGTCATTTTGTTAGTCATCAATTGACTTTTGACATCTTTGCTTTAAAGTTTGTTTCAGTTTTGATTGTTGAACAGGTTCTCACAACAGAAGGACTCTATCATATTACATCAGTGATATGACAAGAATCAAAGTATTCAAAATACTGATGGCTTGGAGGGTTGAAGTGATCCTAATTTACATAAGATGGAAGAACATAACTCCATAGATACTGTTATTTATAGTCCTTTGTACTGTCATAAACATATCGGTCAAAATAATCTTTATAATTTTATCTAAATTTTCTTTTCTTTGTCACTACAGAATTTATACTTGCATCTGAAATATTATTGGAGGAATTATTGTGGTGATTTCATCTTGGAAGCATTTTCTGCTGTTGTTTCAAATATTGCCATTATGTTACACTCCAGTTTTCACAAAATTTCACTTTCTGCCATATATGTTGTCTACTTGAAGTTTGATCTTTGCGATGAGAACTGCCAAGAAAGAACTTTTTCATCTCATACAAGCCAAACTAAAATTCTCTGTGTGTAGATGGTGATTTTATCATATTTTTCAGTCAGACTTTTTCTGCATCCATTTAAATCCAGCTTTTGAACAAGCAAAAATGCTTCAATTATAGCAAATATTATGTATTTTTGCAATGTTCTTGTTATGACAAACAAATGTTCAGACACATATGGAGGTTGAACTATCTTTTTATGCCTTTCTCTAGACAAAATTGGAAGCAAATCCGAGTGGCTAAACTTTTTTATTACATCAAACATTTGGAACACATTTTTGCTTTTGAAAACGGGTTGTTCACTTTGAACATATAGTTTCACATTCGAACGCTGTGGTAATTACAATGAGCTAGAAACTAGCAGCATTTTGTATTCGAATACTGTGGTAATTGAACTGAGCTAGATACTAGCAGCATTTTGTATTTGAATACTGTGGTAATTAAACTGAGCTAGAACTAGCGGCTTTGTACATATATAACACTTAAATAAAACTAATTTATGCTATCTTAAGCATTTCCAGATTCTTTGTTAAATAACTTATAATCTCATAGGTTAAATGTCAGGACTCGCCTTTCTGTAAAACTTTAACCCTGAAAAAAAAAGGGAAACTGGAGGAACAGTATCTGGGAGAGATGACAACTACTAGGTCTGATCATTTACCTAAATTTGAGTTGTCTCCCTTGGTATAAATTGCCTGATGGATTTATACATTGCTCCAAGCCAAGAATTTCATTGCATATTTTGATATTGAATACCATATGTGTCATACATGTACTTCATGTTTGTTACCCTACACAGCGTTTTGGTTTTTTGAATAGCATCATTGATTTCATATGAAAAAAATTATTATAAACTCGTGAAAGACGGAATTTATTAATTTCATTCCATAAATTGTCATATGAAAATAGTATTCCTGTAAGACTGCTTTCTATGGTGCAGATTTATCCTCTGGGTGGAGAAAGTCGGTTATTAAGAAACTGTCGAACATTAGTGGTTAACCTTCAGTGCATTTACATTGACAGTATGTGATTTATGCTTGGATACTTCAAAGGTCTTGCTGGATCACAGTAAGAAGCTACACTGAACATGGAATTATTCTTTGGTTTAATCTGTATAGTGGCATCTCAATATCTTAAGGATCCACAACGCCAGTTGTTGGCCATGGTTCCAGGCACGGCAAAACTGACTAAAAAGTGCACCCAGCCAAATAGGTATGGGTCCCCATCAGAAGCAGGGTTCCCATCAGAACTAGTAGACCTCCTTTAAAACGCCTTATTGCCATTAATCTGTTAAATGATGTGGCGTTAGGGCCAGGGCAGGAAGCCTGCTGATTCTTCCTACCTCCCTAAGAAGAGAGGCAGTCGGTCCTAGGGAGTTGCTCTCTCCTACCAATTCCCCCATATTCATGACATTCCAGGAGGTGCCAGAATAGGCCGTTTTCAGAGGAGGTGCCAGAATAGGCCGTTTTCAGAGACTTGGTTGGACCTAACAGATGATGCCTGGGTCCTCTACATAATAAGAGAGGGTTACCGGCGTCACTTTCGGGATCCTCCACCTCTACCAAAGATCCCCATTTGGTTTTATCAGACCAATCCGAAATCCCTAAGGTTAGATGTGTACACCCTTCTGAAGAAGGGGGCAGTAGAGAGGGCGATACACACTCAAAGGCCTAAATTCGTTTACAAAAAAGGGGAAATATTTCGCCTCATCATCGATATTTCTTTATTATATAATTTATTCAGGAAGAGTGCTTTAAGATGGAAAAGTCAGTCTGTTCGGAATACCATAAGTATGAACGACTGGGCAGTCTCCATAGACCTCCATGATGCTCATCTACATATCCAAATCATCCCGTCCCACATGAAATTCCAGTGGGTCTGTCGGGGCAAAGAGGTTTTTAAATTTCGGGCTCTTCCCATCAGACTGGCATCCGAGAGCCGCGGTGGCTCAGTGGTTAGCGTGCCGGACTCACGACCGAAAGGGTGCTGGTTCGAATCCTACCATCGGATCAGCCTTGGTCAGCTACCGTGGTGTGTCCTTGGGCAAGGCACTTTACTAAAATTGCCTCGGCACTAAATAACCTAATTGTGTTGCTGTGCCGTAAAGCACCAAAGCAAACCAAATCAGACTGGCATCCCTACAAGAGCCTTTACCAGAGTGATGGGAGTAATAACTGCTCATTGAAAATCGTTTGGGGGAAGAGGGTGCCTATCCAGTATTTTGATTGGTTGATACACGATATTCACAGACGTGTCTTACTAAGGGGCCTATCTCTCTGGTGTAAGAAAGCAAGTCTTCTGGGGTTAATCCCCAACCAGGAGGAGTCGGATCTGTTTCCTTTTGTGCATTTCGCTCATGTAGGGATGGTTTTCCTCACAAATTAAGAGACAGTTCGTGTTCCCCGCGACAAGATCACACAAATAATGTTCCACACGACAAAAGTGTTCGAGATGACATCATTGTCTGCCCGCCTCTACCTGTCTACCTGATCTCACAGTGATCCCCTTTCCATTCGGATTCCATTGTTATCCAAATTTGGTCACCACCTCAGTTGGTGGATAAATCGGGGCAGGTTTCCGGCCTGAGGTACGACACAAGCCACAGAACGTCGCTCTTTCATGTATACAGATGCACCCTGGGGTGCTCACTTAGAGCCAGAGTGGTAGTCCTTTAGGGCTTGTGGTCCGAGCAGGAATATTCTCTTCATAATCAGCAAACTAGAAATGTGGGTCCTTTTTTCTGGCACTTCAGGAGTTCGTCAATCTTACAAGACATAGCTGTTTTAAGATCGTCACGGACAACACGTCGGTCATGGTGTACACCAGACGCTTGAGTAAAGGTGAAATGCTGCTTTTTGCGCTGCCCCCACTCCCACCTGGAAAAGGGGGGAGGGGCATGGTGTCCAAAACTCAGGGTCGTTAAAGTATTGACTTGCACGAGCTACACACACACACCTCACCATCACCCCATAGGCTGATCCAGCATGCTATTTGTCTAGCCGGCTGTTCCTCCGCGAGGTAAAACCAAACGGGGAGTTTTACAACGCAGTCCTATTGCTCCCCCACTTGAAAATGACCTGCCTCATAGCTATTATCCTTTCCATTCATTTTCTACACAAGTCGACGGTTTTGTCACGCGTGTGGCAGAACGGCCGAAATTTTGACCTAATAAAACTCTTCACAAAGAGTTGAAAGACAACCACCAATATATACAACACAGACTGTTCCAATCCATTTTGATTACACATCAGCCGGAAGTTTACTTGACCAGGCGTGTTTACTGGCCGACGCATATATTTTATTAGTTTCAGATAGAGTAGAAGTAAATTGAGTTCTAATTCCCTCGAACTCTGCGCAGATTGTGGTGACACCAGATAATTAGGTGGCTTGCACGGAGAGGCGGAAGACTGCTTTCTTTTATTTGTTCGCCCGTTATTGAGAAACCCGCATCGTATGCCGGAGGCGCACTGGGGATCTGTATCGAGTCGGAAAGCTGTCATTCCGACGGTTTTGTCAATTTTGACGTTTCGACCGACAGAACACAGCTTATTACATTATCTCGCAAGCTTCGACTCATCAACAGACTATTAATTCTTTTTTGCCACTTCGTCAATTACAACCGATGTGTATGCCTTGTGCTATGCAGCTCGTATTTCATTTTTCATGGTTGTGTATTTGTCGACTTCGTAGTTCGAACTCTTCTTCGGTGACAGAGTTGTCATGTAGCGCCTTAGATATGTGGTCTGCATTTGTGTTGAGATTCGATTCTGCCAAGACGCGGCTTTCATCGTGCTTTTTAGCTTTCTTGGATTAACATCGGTTGATGGAAGTTCCAGCCTTAGAAATCAGGCAATAGTTGAAAGCTCTGATCTCAGGGCAAGCGCAATGGGGACAGCAGTGATTGTTGACAATAGTTCAATCCCCGTCACACTGGTGCTTATAGACAGCCATCGGTGTATTGTCAGCACCATCTACCGCGTTTTTTGCGCACTTGTACTTTTTGTGCGGAGCACAGCGCTGTTAAGCTTCTGCCCGTAAAGAGGTTTCAGCCTCGCTGATCCTTGTCAGGCGAAAATCTTGTAGGTCTTGGATTTTTAGATATAGCAACACTATAATACCTCTATAAAACTGATATGAGACTATAATTTGTTCGTGGATTTGGCCGGTTTTTGAATTCACATCGTTAACTGATCTTTTGTTTTTGCAGGAAAGACGGTGGTGAAGTCAAAGAAGCTGATACTTTACCCGATATCACCAGAATCCAAACTAGTATTATTACCAGGGGTCATAAGTACAGCGCCTTCTAGCCTCTGCGACCAGTCGGTCCTTTTGGTCAAACACTGAGATGTGGTAGAGTGCGTCTTTAAAAAAAACAAAGGATATTTTGTCGTCGTTGAGATGAATGATTGAGGGATTTACGTACTCCGATAATGTTATCGATCTGAACACTTTATGTTGAAATATCACGTTACCATTGTGGTAGCAATCACGCTCGAGAGGCTCCGGGGGCAGTACTTTTGACTTGTTCTGGGTACTTTGGGCTGTTATTTCGACAGAGAAAGCGCAATTATCCCTAGCTTACCGCGGGTTGGCTTAGGGTGATCTGGGTGCCCCCAGTGTTCAGTGTCTATCTGCTTTGCATCCTCGTTCCATCCCAATCAGAACCGATACTTGTCAACCCCAAGTTGATGCAGATACTCTTCCACCAATGGTTTGTAGTCATTGTCAATGTCTAGTTGCTCTCTTGGCTTTTGTTTTAAGTTACGCGAGTTCTAATTGCGAAAGTCCAAAATCATTTGAGTTGTTGAGAATCCCGTCGGCTGTGCGGTGACGTTAAGACCCTCGCACCTAATGGCGTATCCGGCGGAAAACATAGACGTAAAGCCAGCTGTAAGGTTTACGCATTTTGTGGCATTAAGGCCCCTTTTACACGGATTGAAAGCGACCCCCACGTTCCGTCACCGCGACTTCCGTGGAGGTTAATGAAGTAAAAACCGGTGCCCTGGACGGTCATAGTGTCATTGTTGTTGCTGAGTGTAAAACCACCAATGTTTTGAAAGTCTTGCTTTGAATCCCAGCGATAGTAATCAGACGCATTTATTACCGTAACCCCACCAACTGATGTCATTTTGTCGGCCGTTAAGTACACGCCCGCGGGAAAACCACGTTTCCAAGTCGAAAAGGCAGGCTCCGGACCGAAAGAGGATGTTAGAATGTACGGCTTGGTGTCAGCATCGTCCCCGGTTAGTGACGAATTTGTTAGTAGCGGCATCCCGAGGGTCGACTGGGTCACGTACCTTTTCGATTAAGTTGTTGTTCATTACCAGCATGCCTCTCATCGTGTCTCCGGCCTTTAAGACCATCGAGGCATCACCATCGTTATTATACTTTTGATATTTTTGATATACCTTCGTCGCTTAGTGCACCATGGACATTGAAAACTGCAATGTGGTCGGACACAACGCCGACTGGTTTCGTGAGTAAGCGCAGAGAGGTCAGAGCCAAGGTTTTAAGGTCTCCCACAGCATCTGAGTACAAAACCAAATCATTTGGGTCTTCGTTAATGGCGCGATTGCTGAAAACTGCGAGGTTAGCCTTGGTTGCGTGCTGGGAGAAATCACCCTGTGATGTGTCGGCTCTTTGCTCAGAAAAGCGTCGAAGGACGTCTGGGGGCATTGTTTGCGCTGCAATTTTATCATTAAATAATTTTTTGAAATGTATAGAGCTACTGGTGTCTAAGGTTGGGTTCTTTCGTCTCAGCACGTTACGGATAAGCGGTAATCTCAGTGGACCATAGTAGGCAAAGGGTCAATAGTTTACGAATGGATGAAGCCATTAGGATGACCAGGTTTATCGACCTCAGAGTTGTAAACATGCCACCAACTAGAACTTAGTCGTCGAAGAAGTGTGATGTCTCCACCATCGAAAAGCTGGCTCCCCACGGTACATTTCCATATCTTCACCGGTCGGTTTAACATCAGGTGTATCCAAGCAGTTTTCTTTTCACTCGAGCGATCCATTCAACGCCTCTTGGTTGAAATACTTGAAATGTTTTGTGATTGGGGTCCTCTGAACTTGCAGGTACCGTGAAGCTGCTACCGCCCTTATTTAAGAATAGTGGTGAACCAACCCAACATTATTTTTAACAATACGGCTATTTAGATATGCTTTCGTAGCCGCGTCTTGGAACTCGGTGGGGTCTGTCAGGGACACAATCTTGTTAATGCCCATGTTTAGGACGCCGTTCATGCTGTCGCCAGCCTTGATAACCCTGAGTGCGTTGTTGCTGGCAACATATCTTTTCGTGGCGGCATGTTGTGGCTGGGTGGGATCAGCCACGTGTCGAACAGAAGCCCGAGCTGTCTCAACAACTTGAGAGCGGTTGCTAAAATCTGCAATGTCGGCCTTGGTCGTATTGTTGGTGAGGTCAAGCGCCCTTATTATTGCCACCGAAGCGCAGTAGCACGGGGGTTGCCTCCGCTACTAGTGCGTTCGAATATATCCACAGGCATCGGAGCGGCGAGTTTACACCATGCCCAAAAGATGAACGACCTCTAATTAATGCCGGCCGAAAGATAACGCTCGATCTGAAGCTTTTATAACACCGCGATGGACAGGTGGTGGCAGACCGGACCATCGGTCATTTGTTTTAAAATCGGGATCGTGGAGTACGTTAGCTTCATTGTCTAGGGGTCGCATCCTCTTGCTCTGCGAAGGTACAAAATTTGTTCAGGAGGCGGTGCAAGGCCGTACGATTCGAAGTAGAGAACGTGGGAGGGTGTCGCCATAAACGCCACTCATTGCGTCCCACTGTTCTATGAAGAGTCGAGGTGGTCGATACCACCTTTATAACCGCTGCACCCCTGCAGATGTGCCAACTCATCGCGCATGTAGACGACGGAGAAGTGCTTTATGAGCTGGGTCAGAAGCAGCAAGTCAAAGTTGGAGACAGCCTTGCAGTCTCCCCCCCCCCCCCCACACACACACACACACACACACTTTTTTTTTTTTTTTTTGCCCACTGACGCCCTGGCCAAGGACTTTCTTAAAGGTCATACCACCAGCTGCTGCTTTCAGGGCCATATCCGAATGTTCAGGGTCGATGCCATGATTTGCCTTGCAAGAGATTTGGAGGTGCCTGACATGGATGGGAGTCAACATGATCGAAGATAGGGTTCTTATACCCCCTTCATACAGTTAAGCATGTTGATCTCTGCCACCACAGCTGACATCCAAAGGGCAACCTTTGAGAGCGTGACCTTTCCCTGCGGCGTAATCTGTCTTGTCTGCTTTTGCGAGTCGGCCAACTACCTCGATAATGGTTTCAAAGGTGAGAAAGTAGCGTGAGCTGTCCTGCACCTGTAGCTCCACGTGGCCCTTTTGACTGGGATCGCGGGCTTCGTACGAGTAGTATTGCAGGTTGAGAATGCTGCTGTCGCGAAGTACATGGGCCCCCATATCGAGGGCGGGTTCTTGCACGTCCTGAAAGGATGATATTAAAAGAGGTATGTAGCCTTTGGCCATCTTCCAATAACGCCGCCCTCCGGATGGTGGGGTGTACGGCTCGCCTAACTAATATGGTGAGAGGCGAAGGTCCTCGCCCATGGCCAAGTTTGCGGCTATAGCATCGCGCGTTTCGAACGGCATGGCCGTGGCCAAGTTTGCAGCGACAGGTTGAACCAGGGCGGCAACTTTTTGGCGGACCAACTCGGTAGCCGTCTTCTTGAAAGTCTCGTTATCACTGTTTCTCCTAAACAAAAAGTCACATCGACACTGGGTTTTCACCAGAAGACTTGTTATCGTGTCTGGTTGGTTCTAAATGGAAATGATGCCGATCTCACATTCAATTTAGCCACCATGGCAGCCACCTTGATATCTTGTTATCGCTACTCCTAAATGGATGGTCATATCGACATGGGATTTTCACCGAAAGACTTCTTATGATATCTAGTTGCACCAAAATGAAAATGACGGCAATCCTCCTGCATGGATGGTCATATTGACATGGGCTTTTCAACAAAAATTACTTCTAATGTCTAGTTGGTGCTACATAAAAATTGTGCCGCTTTGACATCCAGTATGACGGCCACAGCGGTCATGTTTAAATTCGTGTTATCGCTGAAGAATATCAGAGATAGTTTCATCAATCGGCAGTTAAAATAAAAAGAAGAAACTGTCTTATCTTGGATTCCTGGAATATTTTTTGGACAGTAGAGAGTCAGTCCCTTCGAGCGAATATTGTTTGATATTGAATCATCAAGTGTCGAAGTGTTCATTTTGATTTATTCAGCTCCATATATATATATATATATATATATATATATATATATATATATATATATATATATATATATATATATATATATATATATATCCGTTATGATTAATTATTCGCTCAAAACATGTGCCAGTTTTTATCAGGTGTTCCCTTTTTGCATGGTTCAAGTGCATAATGAATCCTGAAAAATAAATTAGTTTTTGTTTGCGCTTCGAATTATTTAACAATAACAGAAAAATCACCCTAATTTTCATTAACTTTTATTTGCCAGGCCAAAAGCTGAGCAGAGCTTTTCCTCCCTACGATATATAGCATTACTATCTGCTATCTACAATATATCTAAATTACCAGTTGTCTTCACATACATGCATATGGGAAAGAAAAGGAATACAAATTATTCTTATTCCTGATTAAATGGAACTTTATACATCTGCAGTGATGCAGTGCACGAGTTAAAATCATAATATGAATTTGACTTTAAATTTTACTCAAGTCATAAACTTATGCATAAAAATATGCCTACAAACTTAATTTGTCCATGTTAAGTGGTTCATGAGCGACCTTTTGGCTGACATGACAAAATCAAGATGCTCAAACTGGTTTCAAGTTGACCCCCCCCCCCCCTACACACACACATTTTGATTTATACGCAAATGATAATACACATTGTTTACTGTGGAGCGGACGGGTTGAAAATTCCCTTTGTGTCGATCGGTATTTCTATCCTCTGATTAATTAAGATGTATTATGGCAAGAAAGCAGGTCTTAATTCTCTAATCGGAATATTTTTCTCCTATGCAACTGGAGAACCTAATAGGATTGCAGGTTTTCTGTCAATGACATACGATGCGAAATGCAGTCATTTTGTTTTTTGGTTTGGGCCCGCAAAAAGAAGATAAATATAACAAGGTACAAGGGATGCACAATGCCGGGTTAAATCCTATATTGATACATGAATACATCCAGATTGATACACCTCATCCAACAATGCTGGGCACACATTTTTATGTAAAATTAATGATTTTTCTTGTCGGGCTAACCGATTATCTTAAATCTGTTCGTGCTGGAGTAATTGCATTTCGCATCGAGTCAGGGGCGTAGCTAGGGGAAGGGGGCGGTGGCCCCGGCGGCACTTTCTAGGGGGCGGCAATATGGTAAGAGTACCGTATATATCATAAATAATACGAATGGAATGGGGGCGTAATTTTGGTTATTTGCCCTGGGCGGCACTTTGCCTCGCTGCGCCACTGCATTGAGTTAATTAATGTTGATAAATGGTCGAAACCTCTGTCGTAATTATAATTAATTAACACTATTAATGAAATAATTTGCTAATACGCCACTGAATATTTATCTTCTTTTTTTTTAGTTTTGTTGTATCCCTGCGTGAGTGGTGAGTGGGGTTAGAAATAAATTATACTCGCTAGAACTCCTCTATCGACTTTGTTTTTTATTTATCCAAGTGAAATCATTTTTCAGCAGATTTCACTAAATGTGACCTTTAGTGCTGTGTTAGTGTAAAAAATATATTGTAAATTAATTGTGGAACATCTTGTTAAGGACAAAATGTTGCGAAACTTTGCTTTTTCCCCAGGCCGTTTTCCAAATAACATGAAGTAAGAATTCACCAGTCCCATACACTCTGTAGACTTTATATGCATTGTCTTTCCCCGTTATCATACTTTTTGGAAATCAACTCTTGACTATAAGAGCTGTCCCCATGGATTCTTTCAACGTGTATCCCAAATACAGAATTAAAAACTCCTATTCCAATTTCACTACATGTGACCTTTAGTAGCCATTAAACCATCAGTACAAAATATTGACCAAGTGGAAATTGGCTTCTGGTAGTTATGCTTAACATTAATTGAACGAAAATGTTTAAAATGGACTCCATGATAAATGATGCTGAGCAATAAGGCTAATGTATTTCAATTTAATAATAGCCAAGACTGAACACTGAGTTATGTTAGAAACCATTAATGGACATTTAGATTTCCACGGCAATGCTGATGGATGGATGGTTGAGCAAACATAACTTTATTAAAATTTAGTACAACAATTATGAAGTATAATAAAACTTGTTTACATCAGAAAAGATATTCTAGGGCAAAATTTTCAAAAAATAACAGAAAATCCTTCTTTATAGACGAGTCAAACATCAACAGACCATTACTTTTTTTGTAACCATTGTTAAAGCACAAACAACTTAAAGATCTCAATCGATGGTGTCTTCAGTAGTTCTGGAAGACGTGATTTGTTACATGACAGTATGAAGTGTTAGAACAAAAGATGAAAATCATCGAAATATTCTAATATATTTTAGTTGCGAAGAGGTGTGTTTGACGTAAGCAAGCTGATGATATGATGAGGTGTGTCCAGTGTGTGCAAGTGTGTATGTAGACTTGTAAGTGCTACAAGTGGTCACATCGGGTGCAAAAATTCATCAATGAAGAGCTCTGACAACTAATAATTTTATTTGAAATTAAGAATTAAATCTGAATATTTTCAAATAATCTCATTAATTGTTTAAAGAAGGTAATTTTCCTCATTTGTAAAAAAAAAAAAAAAAATCACATGCAAATCCCTTGCTAATGGCTAGCATGATCACCTGAAATTTTTTCTTTCAACTGGTCAGAGACTAGCAGATGTGATTCAGTATCGTCAGCAGTCTGTTATATGTAGTTTCTAGAGTAGCAAACGGTGCCAAACAGATACAAGATGACCGAATTATTATTTGCAGATCTTGCTGAGTATAGATCTCTCATCATAAATAAATTACCTTTCAAATAATTTCTTACATTTTTCTTCACTGCCAGCAGAGTGGATAATATAAGAATGGTGTCAGCCAGTCTATTACTCCATGGCATCCCTGTCTGCATAGGTAGATTAAGCTGAAATAAACTTTTTCGTTTCATTGCATAATACGAGGTCAAATGTACCACATATGAAGAAATTTGCACATGATAATATTAAAATCATCCACTTAAGATGATCTCGGACGTTCCATAAATAATTACTATAATTGCTTAAATACGGATACAAAATGTCATGAATGTATCCCTGTCAACTTAACAGTGCTATGAGTTGTTACATTTTAATAGAACAATATTATGACAACAAACGGGAACAACTTCAACATGGAATAGTTCTACTTAGTATTTGGTTTTGAAATGTGCTTTATCAACTAATGAGTTTGACTAAACTTATAGTGTCTAATATCAACCAATGAATTTGAGTAAATTTATAGTATCTAATATCAACCAATGAGTTTAACTAAATTTATAGTATCTAATATCAACCAATGAGTTTGAGTAAATTTATAGTATCAAATATCAACCAATGATTTTGACTAAATTTATAGTATCTAATATCAACCAATGAATTTGAGTAAATTTATAGTATCTAATATCAACCAATGAGTTTGACTAAATTTATAGTATCTAATATCAACCAATGAATTTGGGTAAATTTATAGTATCTAATATCAACCAATGAATTTGACTAAATTTATAGTATCTAATATCAACCAATGAATTTTACTAAACTTATAGTATCTAAATAACAACTAATGAGTTTGACTAAACTTATAGACTCTAATAGCATTTGATCAAATGTTTGTCTTGAGAATGACAACAACAGTCTAGGGAGTACGAAAATATTTATAAACCTAGACAATTATAATGTCCTTATACGACCCCTGGATAATCAAATAGATGTAGTAAAGGTTTACATTTTTGATTTGGTATCTTTTATTCTTAGTCAGTTTTAACATTAACAACCAAGCATTTATGCTGGCAGCCTGGCATGGAGCATTTTGGAGGGACAAACGACTAATATGGAAAACAGTGATATCGGAAACATTGTTGTATACTCATATACTAATATAACTTCCAAATTTGAACATCTTGATCGATCTGGGAGAAACGCTAGATATAAGATCTGGATATCAGACAATACTGTTTTATGATGGACAAATCTTATGGTGGCTTGCGAAATTGCATTCAGTTCACTGTAAAGTGAATGTCAAAAGTTTTCCATTTGATGAGCACACATGCGCTTTGCTTAGAAGCACAAACTTTAATAACAAGACAAAGTGCGTATATTTCTCCTCGGAGATGAAATAAAAAGGATACCAGTTTATTCCAAACGGAAAATGTCACATTTCTGACACAACAGTTGAGAATTCTATTGAACAAAACTTTGATGTTTTCAAGTTTTCAATAATCGCTTCATCGCATACACGAGCATTGTCTTTCTTATTTTCTCTTCAAATCTAAAAATAACATGGCTTTTAAAGTGTTGGTATAAATCAATCTGATATACCAATACTGTTGGTATATCAAATTGTGATCCGCCCATGGCGTATGAATACGCATATAAATATGGTTTTAACAGTAGGCTATTGCTTCTGTTCTCTCTAGATCAGTTATGAATTTCCACTTATTACTCATTACTGACCTAAGAAAAAAACGAGACAACATTTTTATAATCCCCGTTTTCTAAATGAAATAAACATGGTCCACAATTTCAT